>CM077833.1:31656043-32879174 GCA_039720395.1 Liquidambar formosana
AGAAGTGTGGAGTCGCTGCAATTTGACTTTGGCACTATCAAAGTTGCAACTGATAGCTTTTCTGATGCTAATAAGCTTGGAGAAGGCGGATTTGGTGCTGTTTACAAGGTAATTAAACATATGATAAAGAAAAATATAAATTTTCTGTGATATATTTTGAGTCTGAATTGGAAATTCCATGAAGGTGGTTTGGATTATTTCACATTTAATTTGTTTTGATATCCTTTCAGGGTAAGCTTCACAATGGAGAATATATAGCTGTGAAGAGGCTGTCAAAGGATTCTGTACAAGGAGATCAAGAATTTAAGAACGAGGTCCTGTTAGTGGCTAAGCTTCAACACAGGAATTTGGTTAGGCTCCTAGGTTTCTGCATGGAAGGAAATGAAAGGCTTCTCATCTATGAGTTTTTGCCTAATACAAGCCTCGACCACTACATATTTAGTATGGTTGCATTTTTGCTTCTCTCTCTCTCTCTCTCTCTCTCTCTCCCCCCTTCCCCCCCCCCCCCAATATTTCTAATAACCTTATTTGGGATGCATTTCTAAAAAAGTACAAACCAACATTATATAGTTGGCAGAAAAGATTTAGATCTCAACAGCTATCTATATGCTTATATGTGTATGATCTGATAATACTACAAGCATAAAACAATGAATCTTCTAATTTTTGCTTGTTTCTGAAATTGGTTCAAATTATATAAATCTATCAATATGTAGATCCAATCAAGCGTGGACAACTAGATTGGGACCTGCGTTACAAAATCATAGGAGGCACTGCTCGAGGGCTTCTTTATCTTCATGAAGATTCTCGACTTCGAATTATTCATCGTGATCTTAAAGCTAGCAACATTCTGTTAGATGCAGAAATGAATCCTAAAATTTCAGATTTTGGCATGGCAAGGTTGTTTGTACTGGATCAAACTCAAGCCAATACAAATAAAATTATGGGGACCTAGTAAGTATCTGAAAATGACAGGAGCTATTAGTGACCACTGTCTAGGTCTTATATAATTCATCTTCAAGAGGTTACAATGTGTCAGTAAAAGAACATAAAAGTCCTAGCAAAGATTTGGCAATATCTTATGAGTAAGAGTAAATTAAATAAATCCATATATAATCATGAACAGCTCTTTTATTTAACTGAAATTGATGACTAAATGCAGTGGATATATGGCTCCAGAATATGCAATGCATGGGCACTTCTCGGTTAAGTCAGATGTCTATAGTTTTGGTGTGCTAGTTTCTGGAAATTGTGAGCGGTCAAAAGACTGGTTATAGTATCCATCATGGGGAAGATGTAACTGACCTTTTAAGCTATGTAAGTATGAACATGTATGGCACAATTCTCTTTTCATAGTTGTATGAGACTGATAATGCTTATGGAATTGAAAATTTTACAGAACCTTGTGTTTAATATGGTATATGCACATTGTTGAATACTTGTAGGCATGGAAAAATTGGAGGGAAGAGACAGTTTCAAATTTGATAGATCCAACGTTGATAGCTGGTTCAAGGAGTGAAATAATCAGATGCATTCACATTGGGTTACTATGTGTTCAAGAAAATGTAGCTAAGAGACCAACCATGGCTTCAGTTGTTCTGTTGCTTAGTAGCCACTCTCTTACTCTCCCAGTACCTTCAGAGCCCTGCATTTTTTATGCATAATAACTTGGAGATGGAACTGCCATGGATGCTAGAGCATAATTCAGGGGCAACTGTGTCCGACCAATCCTAAAATAAACCAGCCAAAATTTCAGTAAATGAAGATTCAATTACCGAGTTTTATCTTCCATAGTGTTTGAGCTGAATTTGATACTGCTTTGGTTCAAGTTGTTGTATGGGTTACTTGGTAGAAAGAAAGAAAAAGGGATCTTAGGTGGAGTTATCTGTTATAAATTGATACCTATTCTGATTTCTTCAGCTTTAAAGCATGCATAAACTTTGTTTTCCAATTTGAAACATTCTAGGACAGTAGTAATGATTCTTCATGTACAGACCGACCTCTTCTTTTAGCACAGGTGTTCGAGTGATGTGAGGATGAATATAATGTCGAACGTTAAGTATCATCTATGAAGTTACAGATTTGTACCAATGAAAGAAGAACAAGGCAGATAAGTCCCACAAAGTCAGCTTACTGACATACTTACTCCAAGGCTACTTTGTGGTAATTTATGAACAACAAAATATGTGTGCTTTATCATCATTGAAATAGCCATCCTCGATCAGTTTACCTTATAAAGTTTATGGCTGAAGATGGATGTTCAAGCCAGCCCCTAATGCCTTATATATGCATAGATGAACAAAGGAGACAAAAATAAGTATATCCTCCTTCCTTCATTGGGCTGTCATTTGCTGGGTCTTCCAACAATTCAGACTGTCTCATTGTTGTTGGATGCAGGGTAAAAATGATCTTGATAAACAATATTAAGTCAAAACAGAATTGAATCCACACGAGTGGCATGGCTCCCATCTCCCAGACAGAAAGAATCTGCAGCACACAATTCAATGGTTAGTTGCGCTTTTCTACTATAAATCCAGCGATAATTGCAAGTTGCAATTATATGGCGTAAGAACAAATGGAATCTTGACAGGAGTTGAGGTTTAATTTAAATATAATCTTAATCAGTTACTCTTGAAATGCGACATGGATCCACATGAGCAGCATGCCTCCATGTCTCCTAGACTGAATAAATACTTAACTGCCAATAGAAGCTTCTAAAAATCAATGAGCTTATTGAATTTGCAAATCTCAAGGATCTGGTCTGGTTTTTATAAAAATTGGAATCTTGACAGCCTTGAGCTATATAAAAAAAAAAAAAAACTCTTGCTGACCCTGGAGCTTAATTATAATTGTGGTGCTGGTAATCAAATATGAAATAAGTTCAATAATTAACTCCCTACAGGGGATGATGACACACATGTTGGCCAAGGGTGAGGCAAGATCCACCTATGCATGTGCAGATTAGGCCTAGCATGAAATTTTTAGATAATCAGAATATGTGAATAAAAATGAGCAAAACACGAAGGGCCATCTCCTACAAAAATAAATTATTAATGAAATTTTTTGATAGTCTAATTGTTTCTGGGAAAAAAAGAGAATGGTTGGTATGACTCAAATTGAGAAAATAAGCTTTTATGATGATCATAGTTGCTAATCAGATGCAGTACCATTACACTGACAATATCACCATTTACTGTTACACCTTACTGATTTTACCTTCATAGACATGTGGCTATACTAATTTTACACAATCATAGAGGTAAAAGCAGGGGAAGGAATACTCACAGAAATATGCAGTTTCCAATGGTAATGAATGGACTTATAGAGGACAACAACTTCTTGTTAAGGATGTTGTTGACAGTTATTTTGAAAAGAAAAAAAAAGTTGCCAAACATATCAAAACAAGAATTAAAGAGAGGTAGGAAATGTGGGATAAATATTTCTGAACCGAATTAATTGATAATAATTTAGGTATGCATATCAGTATGAATCATATCTTCAATCCTTTACAAGACTGTATGGGACAAAATTGTATTGGGGTGACCCAATTGAGGAGAAGAGGTAAGGAGTTAAGAACAGGACTAGTGGTTGAGAATGTTGAGAAGGGAGACTCTTGTTTTTACTAAACACCTAAAGATGGACTCTAACCCATCCTCGAGTTCCTGAATAGCCAATCCTAATGTCTCCAATTGCTTTAGCACATTTTGTACAACTTTGATGTCTTTGCTTGCCTTTGGAAGTTTAAGGTACTCAATATGCCATCTATCCTCTCTACTTCATTGATATCTGCTCCCTCTTCTGTTTCAGATGATACACGTTTAGGCTGCATCAATCTAGAAACCAATGACCAGCTGCTATGCTTTGATCCTGCCTTTGTCCCTGATACAAAAGAAAAGAGGGACTTCATTGTAGAGAGGCCAATGGCTTCAACTTCTCTTAGCACGCTTACAACAGCAACAAGATTGCTGTCTTTGTCTAAGAGAGGCGAGGTGCAGTTCTTGTCCATCCTCTTCAAATTTCCGATGCACTTGGAGACCATCTTCTTGACCTTCTTTCTTGAGATCATGAAAGCGCCAACTTCATTTGCTACACCAGATTCTCCACCCCTTCTTCTTCGGAGAGATGATTCAAGCTCTTGAATTGATTCTTTCATGTGCAATAGAACATCTCCAGCTGTGGCAAAAACGTCCAACAGCCTGAGAGATCCATCCAGAACCTCTTCTGCCCATTTGGCGTGTTGTTCATGGGAGAGGGCCTGCTGGGTCAGTGGCAACTGAAGCAAATCGTCAACGCAATCATACAAACCTTTTAGGCTTCCCAAGTTATGGCATATTGATGATGCCGATGAAGAGGATGTGGATTCAGAGGCCCTTAGCCTGTACAAATGATCCTCAATACTCAAAGTGAGAGGATGCGATCTGGATGGCAAACTTATCGATCGAACATGGCAAGTAGCTTTTGGGATCGCTAGAGACTGGGCCATTTTAGCAGAAGAAAGATGAAGACCAAATGTACAATTTCTTGGAGAGAGATGTTGAAGCCATCCCTTTGGCATCTCATATATATATACAAGGAAGAACATGGGGGACACAGAGAATCTCATCCACCTGTTGGCAATGTTTCATTATTGTTGGAACATGAAATAAATTATTGATGCGCACGAGTATGATGCCACCATGGATCCCAGCACTCCATATATCATATTGGCTTCTGAAATTTGAAGCTGAACATGTGGATCACCCAAATCTCAAGGATATAGTTTGTAGTGTGTTTGAGAACAATGGGAATCTTGACAGCATTGATCGATTAATATATGGGTTAATGATCTCAGGTTTGGGAATAAAAATGGTGTTCAATTAATCCCCTCAGAGCTTATAATTGCTAGCAGTGCTGGTAATCACAATTAAAGAAAAAAAAAAAAATATATATATATATATATATATTATACAGGGGCTACAGGCATCGAAGGCATACATGTTGGGGACAAGGGTCAGGCAAGATCCACCTATGCAGCTGCAGATTAGGCAAGATCCACCAATGCAGCCGATTAACCCATTAACCGGCTGCTACCCCAAAACAAAAAATAAGTCCAAGAAAACCCTAAATCAAGTTTGTCAACCTTAAACCCTAAATCAAGTTTCTTCGTCTTTTCCCTTCACTCACAGGAATAAAGAGACTGTGTTCGTAGTCATGGAGGAAAGAAGCCAAATTTCCAACGGCGAAAGAAGCCAGAGTTCTGCCGGGGAAAGATGCTGCTGCGACTATTCGAACGACGATGATGAGAGAAACTTTGATTCCGGCGGCGAACATCGAAGCTGTGGTGATCACAATTCGAGGAACGACGAGACAAAAGAAACCCTAATAATAAAACAAGATAGAATCAGCAACATGCCGGATGGAATCCTCCTTCACATCCTCTCCTTTTTGCCCACCAAAGACGCCATAAAATCCGGTACGTTGTCACAGAGATGGCTTCGATCATCTCTGGACTTCTGTCTCAAACCTCCATTTCACTTGCACCTCCTGGCTCAACCAGGACTGGAGACAAGTTTGTTACCATTGTCGATCAAACCCTACTTTACCACAGGCGTTGCCCTCTTAATAAATTTATAATAAGTTTCGAATTCCATGAGTCGCATGCTTCTTCAATTGATACGTGGGTTCGCTTTGCGACCAGTGCGAATGTGGAAGAGCTCTGCTTAACGTTATTAAATGGAATTGAATTTGATTGGTATTGCGTATTGTCTCAGCATGTATACACGAATTCATCGATAACCACATTGAAGTTGATGTGGTGCAGTGTAGAGCCTGATGGGTTAATTAGTTGGAAATCGCTCAAGAGTTTGTTGATTGGGTATACGAATTTGAGCGAAGAGGTAATTCAAAAGATATTACTAGGCGCTCCGCTACTGGAATCATTGGAATTGTTTGGATGTTGTGGGTTCAATCGATTGGATATTGGTTCGGCAAGTTTGAGAAAATTGGTGGTAAAAGATTATTGTTATTGTACATTAAGGAGATGGGAAGATGAAGATGATGACTCTGCACTGGAAATTTCTGCCCCTAATCTTCAATCATTGGGCATATTGGGGAAAAGGCACCGGAAGAAGTTTAGGCTGATGAATATACAATCTCTGGATGCTTGTACCCTGAATTTTGAGCAAACAACTCATGATGAAGACTATGACAATGATTTTGAAGAGCAACGAAACATGGTTGGAGAACTTATTGACAGGCTTCGTCATGTCAAAAAACTTACTCTGGGGAATTGGTGTATTCAGGTCGGTGTTTTTCTTGCCATATCTCTCTTTATATTTGCACATGTTGGTACATACTTTTTGTACCTAGTTCTACAACAAGCTGCTATGTGAATGGCAGTCCCACCATGTAATAAATTTTTGACTTTGGGCACGCTATGTGATTTATGTTTGATGATATGAATGGAATTTGAAGTGAGGACTTCCATTATATTAATTTGCCCTTTCATTTATTTGCCTTTTCATTTCTCTCTTCTTTCTATACAAGCCTGCATATAGACTGCGGAATATCATTGTCTTTTTTCATCAATTGGGTATTTCAAAGCATGAATTATCTAGACCTGAGCAGCATTCTTGCTTACCTAATGAGTAAAAAATATGTACTTTTAGATGGTCAAGATCTGGGGACAAAGCTTTTGACTGCATTTCTTACAACAGTTCTACATTATTCTCAATAACCTTTTGTGTGATCTACATTTTATTAAGCCAATGTTGGATTAGATACTCTCCTCATGCATGTCATGCATGCCAAAATTCGCAATAATCAGATACTTGTCACCATTTTGATTTGTAAACTCACATTTCTGATCAATGAAAATGTTGCAGTTATGGCTGATTGGGTGAAGTATCTCTTAATGTCTAACTAAATTAAGACATGTTGGAAGCATGACAAGCATAGGATAAGTATCCAACAGTAGATTTCATAAATTATTTGTGACAAAAATTCATTGAGAATAGTGAAAATTGTTGTAAGAAATGTGGTAAAAAAATTTGTTTCCCAATTCTGATCCATACTTGTATTCTTAGTTTAGAATATAAAATCTTGTTGATACTCCATAATTCTCATGGAAAACTCTGTGCAATTTATGAAAAATAGTTTAAATGATAATCTCTGGTCATTAAAACTCTGTTTGTTTGTAGTGTCTTCATTGAGTAATTGAGGCAAAGCCCAGTTGTAACCGGTTGCATTACATTGTAGTTCATTGAATAAAATAAGAGGGTGAATGTTATTGGTCTAATTTTTTATGTTGAGTTATCAAGTTAAAAGACAGATACTCTTTGTGTGATGGACCTTGTCATGTTTTGCACTTATTTCTGTGTCATACAATGCCTAATGGCGCAGCCATGCATCCTAGATTGGAGCAGAGTCATCTCAGGTGTAACTTTCAAAAGTCGGTAATCTCATCCTTGTGTAGATTGGTCTTGTTTGTTGGTCACAGAATGTTCCAAACTAGATAGGATTATTGGCTTCTGTAACACGGAGTGCCATTGTCTTAATGTTTTTTGATTGTTAAAATTATGATAATTTATAAATTAGTCGAGGCCAAAGCCTCGGACACCCTTGTTATAATATTAAAATAAAATTAAAAAAAATTTAAAATAAAAAAATACACAAAACAAAACAAAAGAAAAACTGTGATATTTCTTGCATGTTGGGTATATATACAATTTTGAAGCATAATTCATCTTTATTTTGTTAAAACTTGTGCTTAGTTTTGTGATCATTGGGAAAACGTCTACCTGCACATATTTTTTTACACGGAGATTAGTAGTAACACTCGTCTCCTAATTTGACTCTATCTTAATTGTGTTATTTTGCTTCTTGCTTTGCTGGTCTTAGATTCTATCATTGTTGGAGTTGAAAGGTATGCTTTCTCCATTGTCCGAGTGCAAATTTTTAGTGCTAGATACGCACATCATAAAACGTGATATTCTTGGAATAGCAGGCGTGCTACAAAGTTCACCTAATCTGGAGACATTAGTCATAAACATGTCCTCCCTTTACTACGCAGAGGTGTGTTTTTCCTAAACTATTCTCCCTTTTCTTGTCTTTAAAAGTCATTGATTGAGGAGTATTTGGAAGGAATTTAAATGAAGAATGATTTCTAAGTAAATTATTTCTAATTAATCTTTTTTCATCTGGATTTGTGATTCCACTGTCTCTACCTAGTGCTTAAATTTTTTTCTAGAATTAGCTACCCTCTCTTGTGGGAAATGTTTAAAGTGGCTATTTCCAAAGTTGGAACTTGAGTTTTCTGTTGGAAGTATGAGCCCCAATATTTTCGTGTTCAAAACTTTTCCTTAAAAATTACACATAAACTAGACATTAGATAATCATTTTATTGACCACTAGAACTCATTCTTTGTTGAAGTTTCTTTCATGGCCCCCTTAAAAGTTAACAGTATAGATTACCATATATTTGAGTAAAAATTTCAGCCTAACGAAATCTTCATTTACAGTGTGATTGTGAGTGTGATTGCGAGAACTACTGGACATCGCAAAAGGGGAGTTCTGAGTGTTTGCTTTTGCATCTCAAGACTGTCAAAATTTTCCACTTCGATGCATGGTGTTGTGATTATAGACTTGCAATCCCCCTTGTACAGTTTCTGCTTGTGAAGGCAAGGGTGCTAGAGAAGATGGTTATTAATGCAGGAAGGGGTTATCGTATGGGATGTTCACGAGAGAAATTACTCCTAGTGGCTCAAGAATTGCTTAGCTTACCAAGATCCTCACCACATGCAGTAATTACGTTCTCTGAATGACACAGAATTCTCTAGTTATTGTTTAGTTACTAAACATATAATTTTGATTACTCTGTATATGAATGTTCGATCTTCTTGATTGGAAGAAGTCTTCTATGTGTGAGGTATTAGTTTTATTCTGATCAAGCTTCTGGATACCCAATCTCTATTCTCTTCTCGTGATGACATTTATGATTGCCTGTAGTACACAATCCAATTGAAAAGAAGTGAGGAGTTAGGACATGC
Organism: Liquidambar formosana; assembly: GCA_039720395.1. NCBI lineage: Eukaryota > Viridiplantae > Streptophyta > Magnoliopsida > Saxifragales > Altingiaceae > Liquidambar > Liquidambar formosana. The sequence goes on from CM077833.1 coordinate 31,665,070, forward strand.
ACGAGTGGTTGAATAAATTGAGAAGAGAGACTCTTGTTTTTACTAAACACCTAAAGACAGACTCTAACCCATCCTCAAGTTCCTGAATAGCCAATCCTAATGTTTCCAATTGTTTCAGCACCTTTTGCACAGCTTTAATATTTTGGCTGATTTATAGATGCTTATGGTACTCGATACAGCATTTATCTTCTCTACTTTCACTGATATCTGCTTCCTCTTCTGTTTCAGATGATGCACGGTCCGGCTGCATCAATCTAGAAACCAATGTAACCAACCACTATGCTTTGATTTTGCCTTTGTGCCTGATACAAAAGACAATAAGGATTTCATTGTTGAAAGACCGGTTGCTTCGACTTCTCTTACCCAACAAGGTTGCAGTCTTCGTCTAAAAGAGATGAGGAGCAGTTCTTGTCTATTCTCTTCAAATTTCCGATGCACTGGGAGACCATCTTCTTATTGACCTTTTTCTTGAGACATGAAAGGTCCAACTTCATTTGCTATACCTGATTCTCTGCCCCTTCTTCGGAGAGATGCTTCAAGCTCTCGACTATTTTCTGTCAAGTGCAATAGAACATCTCTAGCTGTGCCACAAACGTCCAACAACCTCTGAGATCCATCCAGAACCTCTTCTGCCCACTTGCCGTGTTGTTCATGGGAGAGGGCTTGCTGCCTTGCTGGGTCAGTGGCAACTGTAGTTACGGCATGTTGATGATGCCAAAGAAGAGGATGTGGATCCAGGACATCACTGGATTTTATTCGTATGGCAGTCTTTTTTTTTTTTTGGGTGGCAAAGGAAGAACCTAAATGCCCTTGTTGACTATAACAACAGTCTGCGACTATAAACAGACTTGCGACTATGGCAGGGCCCTTCGCTATGCTCTCTCGTGACCTGATATCAAACACCTTTCAGGATTAGATGTAACCATACTATAGCATCCTCCCCAAAGAATAACTAAAATCTTTCTATGACAGCCACTCGAAATCCTGAAAAAGACGAGGGGAATGATCAACGTTTATTGATATCGCTTATTGATTTTATCCTCAGAGACACGTGGATGCACTAATTTCATTTACACAATCATACAGGTAAACTGCAGGGCAGGCAATACTTAGAAAAATATGCAATTAAAGAAGAGCTTCCTGTGTTTGATACTTTTATGTTGATTAACTCTTCAGATGAGCTAGATAAAAGATGCATTTAAGATCTGTTGAACAACCAGTTGTTTCACTCACAATGTTATGGACATTATGGTTTCTGAACCTTACTTGCAAATCTGATATGTTTTACTCCGTATTATTTTTCCTCTGCAGTATTTTGTCACTAACATTAGAATGATCATAGCTGCTTGATATATCCAAGTATTTTTTTTTTTGGCGAGTTTATTTAATTCAAGCGGTTATGTATCTGGATATGGAATCGATAAGCTAAATTCAAATTTATCATGCACAAAAAGGCCGAAAATATAACCCATCAAGGGAAAAAAGAAAAGATTGGCAACAAAAAACATGAACATCAATAAGCTGAATATATTTCAATTTCGTTTGGCAAGACACATTATATACGGAGTATGAACGATAAAATGATGACGCGACCCAGATCCTATATCATAGCGGGAAGAGGCATGCTAAGTCTGATAGAGCCCTCATTAAATAATAAATACCACCAAAACCCTACACCCTAGAGCAATCAGATTCGACCCTCTTCTCTTCTCTTCTCTTCTCTTCTCTTCTTTCGCCCTCCACCCCTAGACGGCTAGACCCGAAAGTGGATCTCCCCGTGCTTCGAGGCTTTTTCAGATGGATGGGGCGCTCGCTTCTTGCCCCGGACCCAGTGCTCCGAGCGAGGCCGTCGTTGTCAATAGACAACGGCGATGGCATTTTAGGGAACCAAAGTTGGAGGTGTTCTCGGTGCGCTACATGAATAGCAACGGACAGTCTGAAGCCCACCTCTACGGCGAAATCAAAGTCTACGACTCATTGGATTTTTGTCAACACATCTACAATCGAGATTGGGAGCATTCCGAATCCATCCGCCCGGGCGATACTGCTTTGCTGACTGGCCCAGCTAAATGCGTTCGTGCCTTTGATATGTTTACCATCGTTGTGGGTCTTGTGTATGAGTACAACAATCAGATTTTGGGGGATGAAGTCATCACCTTGACGCTTGCCTGGACTTTTCACAACTTCAAAAAGTATAACACGCCCTTGTCCAAAGAGGCTAGGGGCTTGTTCGGTTGGGTGATTGTGAACTATGCAGTGTTCGATGATGCTGTGGCGGCCACTGTGGAGGTTTCGCTCATAAACGGAGAAAACAAAAACCCCGCCAAGCTTTATGGCAAGCTTACTGCTCGCAATAGTGACTTTTTGGATGAAAGTTTCGAAAGTGCGCTCTTCCGTAAGACGCTGGATGAGGATATAGATGTAAGTCCTGGCCAGCCCATTCCGTTGTCGAGATCCTTAATCATCGTGCCATGGAATTCCTCCCTAATAGTTGAGGCGAATTTGTTGGATTCTTTAGACGACCATGAGATTGCCAAGGGCACTGCAGAGTTCCCTACCCAACCTGACGGTACATCAGAGGATAATATTTCCGGAAAGTACGGTGAGATCAGAGTGAAGGTCACTTGGGATCATAAAGGATGGTCCTAGTAGTCTGTTTTTCTTCATAAATAGGATTAACTATACTGCGCATTATGATTTATGATTTTCTCGGGTTTTTAAGCATTCTATGTTTGCCAATTTGGGCTGCTGTTGGGAATTTTATTGCTGATTTGAATCGAGTGCGTGAGGGAGATTTATGTGTTGACTAAATTTATTTGTTCTAAGAGATATATCATCATTAAAATCCTGGTTAGTTTTAATTTGAAATGTGACAACATTTTAGATTAGATCAAGTTTGCAGCTCCATATTTTTCAATTGAAATATGGCAATGGTGGTTCCAGGTTGGTTGGTTTTTTTTTTTTTTTTTTTTAATTTCCTAACTACAAGAGGCATGCTATCTACGTGGGTTTGCCACAGCTCTGTATTTGATTATGTTGATTTTATATTGTGGTTTTCCGTTGGTTTTTTGGTCTTAATGCTTTGTTGACTGCTGTATGCTAAAGTATGAATGGAGGTCACCCTTTTATAGAAGCTTTAATCATTCTCACTTTTCAAACGCAAGACAGAAACCAAGTATTGTTCCTTCTTAATTCAAAATATAAAACAAATTTATTAACTCCCTCAGGATGGCATACATGTTGGACAAGGGTCAGGCGAGATCCACCTATGTAGCTGCGGATTAGGCCAAACAGAAACTTTTTAGATAATCTGAATAGATGATCAACAATGAGAGAAAGACAAAGGGCATGTATCTAACCAAAATATAATTTTTAATGAATTGTTGTGATAAGTTAATTGGGTCAAGGAAAAATAGAATGGTTGTATGATTCATATTTGAGAAATTAAGTAGATATACTGATCACAGTTGCTAATCAGATGTAGTCATATGTGCCGAACATTTTGGCTCTGTCATAGACATGTGGATCAGTGGATGCCGTGATTTTACTCAATCATACGGGTAAACAACACTTTGAGAAGTATGCGGATGCCAGTGGTAATGACCAGTGTTATAAAGGACAACAACTAGTTATTAAGGATGTTATAAAGGCTGTAACTCTTGCATGAATGCAAAAGTTGGAAGTTAGCACTGTCCTTATTTCCTATATATTATTAGTTTGACGTTGCCCCATCAACCTATGAGAGAAGTTGATAGATTTATCCAGTAGCTTTGGTATGAGCTTTTGAAATAAAAAATGGATGCGCACGAGTCACGGGACAGAGCCCAGCACTCTGTATTTTATATGAGCTTTTGAAATTTGATGAGCATCATGTGGATTTCACAAATCTCAAGGATATAGTTTGTAGTGTGTTTGAGAACAATGGGAATCTTGACAGCATTGATTAACTAATATATGGCATGGGTTAATGATCTCTGGTTTGGGAATAAAAATGACATTCAAATAACCCCCTTGCCTTATCCCAGAGTTTATTATTGTTAGCGGTGCTGGTAATTAAAATATATAACAGTCCTACAGGTGTTGATGGCATACATGTTGGACAAGGGTCAGGCAAGATCCACCAATGCAGCTGCAGATTGGGCCTAACGCCTCATTTAAACATTTTAGATAATCAGTATAAACTAACAAAAATGAGAGAGACAAAGGGCTGATATCCGACCAAAATAAATTACTAATGTATTGTTAGAGATGATGATCACTGCTGCAAATCAGATGTAGTCTTGCGCGCAAATGGTGCATAATTGGTGTTTTTTAAATAAAAAAAAAATTATGTGGCAGCCACCAGAAATCCTTAAAGGAGAGAAGGAGAATGATTAGGATTCATTGATATTGCTTATTGAATTTACCCTCATAGACGGGTCCATGCACTAATTTCATTTACACAATAATACAGGAAAACTGCAGGGCATGCATTACCTTGAGTGGGGTCTATTATCAAAGATGAAAGTATTCAGTTTTGGGGAAAGTTGTTTAGGCCAACTCTTTCTCCACCAAATATATATAGTGGAACAGAGAAGACAAAAGGAATACCATGCTCCCATTTCATTTGCCTGTCATTCCCATGTGGTGGATCTTCCGACAAAAATGGAACTCTCCCATTGTTGATGAATTTTTAAGGAGAATAAAACAAATAACCATTTTCTAACGAAACATAAACATGAATGAGGACGAGTGGCATGTAGTGATGTCTCCCAGACCATCTATTTCATTACTCAAAAGAGCATCCATATGTTGAGCATCTGTTTTAATTGCTCAAATCTCAATGATTTAGTCTGATCTTCGAGGAACAAGCCGAAACATGACAGCCTTGAGGTAAATTTAAATAATTTAGAACGCCCACGTCCGATCACAATCATTAATTAGTGGATCAAGGCGTTCAGGTTTGAAAAAAAAAATAAAGTAGTAATAATAATAATAAACATCATCTAATCATCTTCTATTACCTAGAAGCCTATAATTGTGATAATATTACTAATTATCGATCATCAACATGTACTATTGAACCTGGTTGGAATGTTAAGCTCCTCTTTGATGCTTAAGATCTTTCCTTTGGCATAAAATATATATAAAATATGAAAAAAGCCAATGGAATTAGCCTACTGGTGAGAGAGTGGGAAAAAGGGTAAGATTTGTCTCGGCGTTCCTCAAATTATGACCACCACAGCTTCGATGTTCACCGCTTGAATCAAAGCTTCTCTCATTACCATCGTTCGGATAGTCATAGCTTCTCCCCCCGGCGGAACTCTGGCTTGTTTTCTTTTGCCGTTGGAAATTTAGCTTCTTTCCTCCATGATTATGAACCCTTGGCTAGGCAACCTGATGCAGGGTTTAAGGTTTTGACGTACGTTTCCAATTATACACTCCGTGAATTGAGAAGGCAGTAATACTAATCTCTCATCTCTGTGTTCTTTGACAAGTAACAAAAAGTTTCTTCAGCGGTGGGCCGGCCCACCTCTCATCATAATTTCAGTTGGTGAAAGATAAAAGTCCTATCAAAGTTGAACTGCAAGTAAAGACACGGCTATTGCCTCCCATTTTGATCACCACCCTCTAGTTTAGGTTTTCCAAAATTTTATATAAAATATAAAAGGTTTTAAGAAAATCGGGCGTGTGGTCTATTGGAAAACATCATTTTGAACAATTTTGCAAAAAAAAAAAAATTTTAAAGTCTATCGTTTATGTAAGCTTTTTGGCAAAAAATAAAATAGAGACTATAAATGGTTAAAAAGTTTACTTAAACAATAGATTTTGGAAAAACTTTCTTATACAAAGTTGTTCAAAATGATGTTTGCTAGTGGACAAGATGGCCAATTTTCGTAAAATCCTTTTATATTTTGCATAAAACCTTAAAACCCCAAAACATGTGAGGTGATCAAAATGAGGGACAATAGCCTGGCCCTGAAAGTAAACCTGCGGCCCGGCCCATGCCCATGCCCACCGGCCACCCCTACGGCTATGGCCCTAACTTTTTTGATCAATTCAAAATGGAAACGGCTATTGCAACCCCAATTCTTATCACCCTACCCTTATCCTTTATGTTTTTAAGGTTTTATGCAAAATATAAAAGGTTTTTATGAAAACTGACTGAGATGTCTACTAGAAAACATCATTTTGAATAACTTTGTAAAACAAAGTTTTTCTTAAATCTTTTGTTTAAATATACTTTTTAGCCATTTATAGCTTTTATTTCATTTTTTTGCCAAAAAGTCTACTTAAATGATAGATTTTGGAAAAACTTTTTTCTGCAAAGTTGTTCAAAATAATGTTTTCTAGTGGACCAAGTGACCGGTTTTTGTAAAAACCTTTTATATTTTTCATGAAATCTTAAAAACAAAAAAAAAAAAAAGATGTAGATTATAAGAATAGGGGGTTGCAACAGCCCATCCCATTCAAAATTTTTGAAAATCTTATTTCCAAGGCAAAAGTGTCCATGGCCCAAACAACATTAATGTTCACATCCGGCAAAACAAGAATTAAAGTGGGACACAACAACTTCAACTTTTTTTTTTTTTTTTTCCTCTCTAACATGTATGAGATATCTTAAGTTTACTCTAGTCAAATCTTTGAGTTCTCATTTTTTATTAAACTTTGTAAGATACATAGTGTATATGTAAGTTCATATATTCAATATTAAAATAGTGCAGACTTAAATTCAAAAACTTTAATTAACGAGTTTTTTTTTTCCTATTTATTGGATAATTGATAAAATTTTCTCATACCCTTAAATCCTTAATATTAGTAGATAAATATCAACATTTTTTCATAAGTTCAAATTCAAGATTACTCGCACAACAAGTAAGGAAAATACTATTAAACTATCATGCTATCATTTTATTCGTGGGTTGGTTGCCACTCGAAATCAGCCACTTTTACGGGTTTACATAATTACACAGCATACAAGAGTCAAACCTCTTACTCTCTTATTTTATTGACGGTATGAAAATCAAACAAAAATGACTGGATATTATATTGAACACGTAGATGCAACACAAGCAACTACCCAAATCCAAGGCATAGCTTGAGCTACATCTCTCCATATATCAAAATCAATAACGCTAAAAATCAAAATTGGATACTCCAAACATTCCTTCTATATGTACATCAAATTCCTAGAATTTACACACACAGAACTTTCCCTTCCCATCTCCACAGCCCACACCAGCAATCGCCATCTCCTTAAAGCCTGAAGAGATAACGGAGAAGCTACAGACCACATAACTGAACCCAAACTCAAAAACCCCATGGCTTCTTCAACCACCAACCCTTTACTCTCTTCAAACTTCTTTGGCAATCAAATTCTACTCTCTCCTCCAACCCCCAAAACCACAAAGCTATTGTCTTTCTACTCCAAAAAAAGGTTTCTTCTCACTCAATCACTTTTCAACAAAAAACCCAATTCACAAACCCTAGACAACATTCCATCCCAAGCCACTTTGGCTGCCCTAATCTTCTCTTCCCTCACTCTTTCCTCCCAACAAGCCATAGCCCTAGACAGTCCCACCTCCCCACCTTCTCCTCCGCCTGTAATCGAAGCCCAACCCACCAATCCCAACCTCTCAACCAACTCACCCTTTGCTCAAAACCTCCTCCTCACAGCCCCAAAACCACAAACCCAATCTTCTGACCTCCCTGAAGGTAGTCAATGGCGATACAGCGAGTTCTTGAATGCAGTCAAGAAAGGCAAAGTCGAAAGGGTCAGGTTCAGCAAAGACGGCAGTGCCCTGCAACTCACCGCCGTCGATGGCCGCCGCGCCTCCGTAATTGTCCCAAACGACCCGGATCTTATTGACATTTTGGCTATGAACGGCGTCGATATATCGGTTTCAGAGGGCGATACGGGTAACGGGTTGTTTAATTTCATTGGGAATTTGTTGTTTCCGTTCCTTGCCTTTGCCGGATTGTTCTTCTTGTTTCGACGAGCTCAGGGAGGGCCCGGTGGGCCGGGTGGGCTCGGCGGACCGATGGATTTCGGCCGGTCGAAATCCAAGTTCCAGGAGGTTCCGGAGACCGGCGTTACGTTCGCCGATGTCGCCGGAGCCGATCAGGCGAAGTTAGAATTGCAGGAGGTTGTTGATTTTTTGAAAAACCCCGACAAGTACACCGCCCTCGGGGCCAAAATTCCGAAAGGGTGTCTTCTAGTCGGACCACCCGGAACGGGCAAGACCCTATTGGCGAGGGCGGTCGCAGGCGAAGCTGGCGTGCCGTTCTTCTCCTGCGCAGCGTCGGAATTCGTAGAATTGTTTGTGGGGGTGGGTGCCTCGAGAGTTCGAGATTTGTTCGAGAAGGCAAAGTCGAAGGCACCGTGCATTGTGTTTATTGATGAAATTGATGCAGTGGGGAGGCAGAGAGGGGCTGGTCTTGGAGGTGGAAATGATGAGAGGGAGCAAACTATTAATCAGCTCTTGACGGAGATGGATGGGTTTTCGGGTAATTCGGGTGTAATAGTGTTGGCTGCGACGAACAGGCCGGATGTTCTGGATTCCGCATTGTTGAGGCCTGGGAGGTTTGATCGTCAGGTTACCGTTGACAGGCCTGATGTTGCTGGTAGAGTTAAGATCCTTCAGGTTAGCTCTATACAATCTCTAAATCATTTGCTTCGTTTTTTCTTTTCTTTTTTTGTTGGTTACAAACTATAATCGTTTGCTTTGCATAATGTAGATATCACAATATTTCATTAATAGAATTTATATAGCATTAGTTTGTCAAGTTAAGCATAATGTGTTTCATAAGCCAGCTTATTGTCCCAAATTGGCAAATTGTACTAGAGAGTTCCCAAGAAAGTATTGGCAATGCTGTTTCAAAGAACAATACATGTTTGTATCTAATGGTTCATCCGGTGGTAGATTTGGTTAGACCAGTTACTTTGCCAATCTTGGTAGTCCTATATCTCTCGAGTAGCTAGGGTCAAGTTCTAAATGTAGTGCTTCTTCAAGGTTAATATGTATAAATATATCTATAAATGAAAGAAAGGAAAATTGTAAAGATCAATAGTAATACCTTGAGGGGGTGGACCGAGTGGTCCTGGGTCATCTTGCCAAGCAAGAGGTCTTGGATTCAACTCTCACCACTCCCCCTCAAGGCCACCCCTATGGACTTTGTTTTGTAATTGCCCGGTGCATGTGGAACAGGGGGACTGCATGTGCCTAGGGGGATTAGTCAAGTGCAAAGCATCTGGAACCTCCCCTTTATGAACATCAGATGCTATCATTCGAGTTCTACTCTATCCCTATTTTCCCAACCCAACACCTTTCTGTATGGCAGGTGCACTCTAGAGGAAAGGCACTTGCAAAGGATGTGGACTTTGAGAAGATTTCAAGGAGAACCCCAGGTTTCACAGGGGCTGATTTACAAAATCTGATGAATGAAGCAGCTATTCTTGCAGCCAGGCGTGACCTCAAGGAGATAAGCAAAGATGAAATATCTGATGCTCTAGAGAGGATAATTGCTGGACCAGAGAAGAAGAATGCTGTAGTCTCAGACGAGAAAAAGAAATTAGTTGCCTATCACGGTATTATATTAAAATAATCAGTCTTCTCCATGTCTTGGCCTTTTGTTATGATTTGGCTTTGGGTATTTTACCTATGTATGTGCACTTACATTTGCAGAGGCTGGGCATGCTTTAGTTGGAGCACTTATGCCTGAATATGATCCCGTGGCCAAGATTTCCATCATTCCTCGTGGCCAAGCTGGTGGTCTTACCTTTTTTGCTCCAAGTGAAGAAAGGCTCGAGTCTGGACTATACAGTAGGAACTACCTGGAGAATCAGATGGCTGTTGCACTTGGTGGAAGGTTAGTTACACAAACTCATCTCCGTCAAATTCCCACGAAAGCATTTTTTGAGTCAGGCATATGAGACTCTTCCCTCCTCTTTAAGATGCTCTTGAAGAGTATGTACACCTGTTACAGCCCCTTGATGAGCCTCTACTTCATATAGACTGAATTGATGGGGTTGAGAGTGCAAAATGGAAGTTGCTAGTATTTTGTACAACCCACTTTTAGTCAACTTCCCCACTTTGTAACAAATCTTCGTTTCTCCCTCATCTAGTCTACTTCCCCACTTTGTATAACAAATCTTCTTTTCTCCATGATCGCCATTGCAGGGTCGCTGAAGAGGTGATTTTTGGAGATGAGAATGTAACAACGGGAGCATCAAACGACTTTATGCAAGTTTCACGGGTGGCAAGGCAGATGGTTGAGAGATTTGGGTTCAGCAGAAAGATTGGACAAGTAGCCATTGGAGGACCTGGTGGGAACCCCTTCTTAGGTCAACAGGTAGGGTCGTGTTCAAATATAGATAATTGCTTAGTCATTCTAACCTCCGCTGCATGTTGTCATGTTACTAACATAATCCATTTGTGAACCTAATCCGCCTTGTAATCAATGTTTAATTCATGTGTGTTCAATTGCACAGATGTCATCCCAGAAAGATTACTCCATGGCAACAGCTGACATAGTGGATGCAGAGGTAAGGGAGCTAGTAGAGAAGGCGTATTCAAGGGCCAAGCATATTATCACAACCCACATTGACATCCTTCACAAGCTTGCTCAACTCCTCATAGAGAAAGAAACTGTTGATGGGGAAGAGTTCATGAGTCTCTTCATTGATGGCAAGGCTGAGCTATATGTTGCCTAACTGCACCTGGGAGCCTCAAAATTGTATTGTATTATAACTTTCATACACGTATGTACACATTGAAAACCAAATAATTATTTCAACAGATTCAGAAAAAATAGCATAACTGTTAATGCGAAAGAACAAGCATCTCCCTCTCTTATCGTACATCTTTAGATGAAGACCACATTCCCATTCAGATTATACAAACCCAATGTGTTTTGTTACAACAACAACAACAGCAGCAACAACAATTGATTGAGCACCAATTATAAAAGAATATCACAGGGTTGGTTCTCAAGATCCTCTCCCACTTCGTTGCTTCTTTTCTTCAAGTGCAGCAGCCTCATTCAACATGTCAGCTGCATCTTTGTGCATGTCCAGCTTGGCAAGGGCAACTGCCTGCATGTAAAATGCTGTAGACCAATCTGGATAGACACATTGTGCCTGCATTGCATCTCGGAGGGCAGCATCTGGCTGATCACATAGGAGATGGCAAAGACTACGCCGTGCATAAACAGTGGGGGAAACCATGGTTCCCACGTCTATGAACTGCACATGAAACAGAACCAAATAAAACAAGCACAGAAGCATCGCAAAGCAATCATTTTTATATATTTACTGACCCATCCACATTCAGAGTTATACATGAAGAAAGAGGGAGGAGGGGGGTAACAAAAACCTTCTTGTCTTTGTTGCTGTTGTTGTATTTGTTTTTAATTTTTTCTTATTTGTTTTTTGTTTTGAGAGAGAGAGGACAGACAATGCTGTGTGACTGGCATAATGTTTCCCATGAAATGCAGCTGTTTGATCCAACGACCTTACTAGGTAAACTAATAAAAATTTCAGCACATGCCATCTGCTTTCTCCAATTTACCTACCACGAGAAAATTCTTAAGCCAGTTACATGTTTTAACAGCTGACAGTCTAACAAATAATAGACTGTAAATTAAGGGTCTCATGGTTCCAATTTGACAACTTCATTACTGTCTGCGGCAGACAGTACCCTACAGATGTAAATATTGGTAACCTAGCATGTTTTTTTTTTTTTTTTTTAATTTTAAAAGAAGTATCCTAGCATGTTATCGCATGACAAATGTTGTGTATGAATGCTATTTCCTCATCCATCCCAGCGAGAGACAACACATACCTGAGAATAACAATCTATAGCTGTTTTAAACTCTTTGTCACGAAATGCTAAGTCCCCACGCTTCCTCGCGTCCAGCATGTCTCTCATTTGTTGGGTCCACTCTTGGAAAGACAACTGAACCAATCCATATCAAGATAAAGATTTTAGCATAAAATTAGAGATATTCAATTGCAAATTGACCTCTGTACAATTCAATTACCTCATTGGTTCCTTCATCATCTTTGTAGTGTGTCATCACCAAAATCTGATGGATAGCTGTGAGGTCCATCCGTGAACAGGCATCACCCATTGGAGAAAGAGGGTGTTGTGGGGTAGGAGGTGCTTCCTCGTGCTTTGGAATTCCCAGCATCACATAAGAAGGAACCTGAAAGCAGAAATAATGATACATAAGTACTAATTGAACGCACACACCATGTCTCTTAATACATCGTATGAGAATATAAAATCATAAAACTTGAGATGGAATACTTCGGCCAGATCACTGGGCAAAACAATTACTGTATCTTACACGACAAGAAATAGACCAGATACTTAGAGGGCTAGCATAACAAGCAGTGATCTTCTACTTCAAAATTTTCAATAAAATGTATCTGCACATCCTCAGAAGGCATCACATTTGTGCTATTTCTATGTGACAACATTGTAGACAGAAAAATGAACTTATACACTATGGAAACAACACATGAAAAAAGAAACAAACCCATTGCATGTATTTGAAGCAAAGAAAGCAAAGATGAGAACTTACATCAGGTTTATTTTGCAGTGGGGCAAGGGTTGCAACAAGGTTTTTGGGATTTGGTCGCTCCCTAGGTTCATATTGCAAGCATTGTGAGGCAAGATCAAAAACCACTGTTGCCTCTTCAGTTGAAAAGTTTCCCTCCAAATGTGAATCCATTAAGTGAAGAATGTTTTGGCCTCGTATCATATCAAGAGCCTGCATACACATAGAATATAAGTACAACAAAGTTTATAGAAATCAAATTTCTAACAATCACTCTGAGGTTCAATAACCATACTATGGTCTGCCCACTGGCTAGTAAAGGTAACATTGCAGTGATGTAATTATCATAGATGTGACTTACACATTTATTTCTCCATATACTTAAATAGGAAATCCGAACATAACCAATTTGAATCATCTAAAACATAACCAGTATTATTGTAGACCGTTAGCCCTCTCTATCAAGGTTGCCAACAATCAACCCATTCCATTGTTCATTAAAGCATTAAATCTCAATAAACCCAACAGAGTGATGAATAGACAGTTCAAGCCCAATCAGCTTGACCATGTGGTTAAAGTGAGATTGGTTCAAACCAACCAAAACTTGACATATCCTAGATAGCATGATCTTGATTCCGTCCCATCAGCTACACTACTCAACTCAACTCAACCAAGTCTTATTCCCAACTACATGGAGTCGGCTAACTAAATCTTTTTACATCACTCAATTCGTTCAAGGTCATATTAGCTGTTAAATCCTTATCACACACGTCATTTCTCACCACCTCTAACCACACTATTTTGGGCCTTCCTCTTATTCTTGTAAAGCCTCCAACCTGAATCAAGGATTCCTAGGTCTATCCTACAGTTGCATTCCATCTGACAAACTGTCTTCAATAAAATCACATTAATTGTACATAAGAGTGAGAAATCATGGGTATTACGAGCGACTCAAGCTATAAATCTATTTACTAATTGGTTTAAAGCTTAAATATAAGGATTATTAACATCTTTTCCACTCTAGCAAGCCAAGGGATAAATTTGCATACAATCTGAGCAAGCGTCTGAATCTACAAAACGATCTACCCCAGTTTCATATTATTAAACTTCTTCCCTTATGTTTGGAATAAAAGCATGCATATCAACACTTTTCCAAGGAATTCCCAGATTATGTCAGGAAATTTCTGAAAATAAAAAACAACAAAACTAGGAAGTAAGGATCACTTATGTCAAAGGGTGACTCACCAAGTCTAACAATTAAATGTGGCAGACAGACACAAAATTAGCCAAAGGGATTCAGCTCTAATTTCTATCAGTTAATGAAGAAATCAAGCAGCTTCTTACAATAATTTTAGAGTACCACAAGATATTATATTCAACATTAATTTCTAAATAACTCAATTGATTGAACAAACATACTGTAACCATGAGATCATAGATTCTTGACAGGTTAATGACAGAAGATAAAATACATAACATAGTAAAATACTCACATGACTTGGAGGGATGTGCTTTCCGCTAAGAAGATCCAAAAGGACAGTCCCAAAGCTGAAGATAACACTTTCCGGAGTGACCCTTCCTACAACATATAATATAGTTGTTAGTTGTTACAAACATACTAGTATAAAAAGTCACTCATGCAAGCCAACAACAGCTTTCATACAATATAGACCCGATCTACAGTAAAAGTAAATTACATGCTGTCCTGCAAAGTAACTGTCCGGACCTCTCTTTAAAATAACATATACAAAACAATGGTACATAAAATATATTTTAACATCATGTGCCAGGGTAGACAACAGTATCATGGTTCTACATATTACTAAATTTCAGATGATCTTACCTCATGCCCCGTCAATATATAAAATGGCAAACAATAAAAGGTCTATGAGACAAATAAATTAGAATGGTATGTGGTCAGAAAGGATATGCAAGCTCTTATGTTCAAATCAAACTAAATAATTTTCTAGAAAAAAAAAAAAAAGTAAAAAGAGAGAACACTAGATCCGAAAATTTTCATAATCAGGGTAAGTGACTGATCAGTAGAGAAAAAAAATACAAGGATGAGTCGCGCATTATAAAATTTCAGGAGTGGATGTGCAAAGAGGTGAGGCACCATCATTGGCACTCGACAGTCCCATTCCAGCTTGCAACTCTTGGTATTTGAATTTGATCAATATGCACGAGTCAAATGACAACATACAAGCACACTGCAAGTCTAAGATTTAATCTCCAAATACATGGAAAAGGACCCTCCTTAGTTTGTCTTTACAAATAAATCACCAAACCATGCTAGTGAAAATTCTCTTTGAGGTTATCACATGGACATCAATCTCATCTACACCTAATTGCTAGTTCTGTCCTTACTGGTGTTGGCATTCCACAAACTTCAAATTTGGTCCTAATCATTTCAAATCCCATCCAACTCTTTGAGAGGATATATTTGGTCTCAGAATAATATGGATGATGCAATGGTAAGAGAATGGAGTTCCAGTGGAATTTATTTGGGTGAAACCTTTTGATGGGTATCTTTGCTCACAAAAGTGAATTCTTCCAACAAAATCAATTTAGCATATGACTGCTTCATTGAATGCAGCCATCTTTGTTTAAAAAAGTTAAAAGAACAATTTCTTAATGATGGATCACCTTATCAGTGGTAATTGGATATCACAAAGAAATGCTGTAAGTGCAAAATTGATGCCAAATCAATTAATCATCTTGGGCTAGAACCTTTTTTTTTTCTTTACAATTAGTTTGTAAAAGGGATGGTGGAATTAGGATTTCTAAAATTGAGGATAAAGAATGGCTAGCGTCCTATTTTCTTAACTATACTCCTAATTAAATTAGGACTCTTACTTCTAAATTCTGACTCCTAATAAAATAATCAAAAAACTTCTTAATTAACTAAATAATCGTCAAAGTAGAAATTGAACTAAAGTATAAACTTCAAAAGATAGAAACGAATAAAAAATTAGAAGTCTTAGCAAATAGAAATACCTTAGAATAGGAAATTTCCAATAAAAGATAAAAAGGATTCAACAAAATCCCATCAAAGATAGGAATTAAAAAATTCTATAACCAACCAATTTATAACCTAAAAAACAAACCAACTCAAATCTGTTAAATTATCAAACTACCCCTAAAGACAGAATTTTATATTTCCCCATATTCAAGGAGGCTTGAACATGTAGGTTCAACCATACACCACCAAGAATACTTCATTAACATTTAGTACCAATGGTGGAACCCATAGGTGGAGCCCTCAATAGCTTCGCAAATTTTAATGAACACCATCATCTTGACTCTTTTAAATCTAAACTCTCTGGTTTCCACTCTTTTGGGATTTTAGGGTGACGACAAGATTGGTTTAAAATGTTTTCTTGTGGACGGCATATCAATGGTGGCAAGCCTCGCATCGTTTCTATCTAGAAAGAAACTTAGCTCTATCTTATTTTCTGAGTTTGGAAGGGGCAAAATAGAAGAATTTTTTAGAATTCCAAACTTCCCCTCTTAAATTTTATATATGTCATCTACAACTTTATATCATCAAGGTCACTTCCAGATTACATAAAGGTAATTATTTTGCTTCTTTTTTCTTTCTTTTACTTTCTGAGATCCTATGAGGCTCTATCGTGTTGCTTTAGGATATTTATTCTAGTACACCTTGCATGTACAAAAGGCCTGCCCTTTTTATGTCATAAAGCATTAGAATATAACATGTTGTGAAGGAATTTGGTCCGTAACTCTCTGAATCAAAGGATAAAAAACATAGTAATACATGCATCAATATTTTAAAAGACAACATGAATAAGATAGACATATTACCAATGAGGATAAGAAGTGATTACCATTTCTTAGATACTCAGGAGGTGTATAGGCAAGATTTGTGCTGTAACTTTTTCCATCTCTGCTATTTTTCATCAAGCCAAAACATGAAAGGCGTGGATCACCATTCTGTCATAACCATACACAAGGTTACCAACTTACTACCACAAAAAACTATAAATCCTCCAACTGCTATCATCTCAATGCAACCAAAATAAGTTAAATAAACAAAAAAATAACATCACCTGAAATGGGAGACAATAGTTCTTAAGCTAAGAGAAAAGAGATTTGGAACCGCACCTCATCAAAAAGAACTCTATACGCGTTCAAGTCATGGTACAATGGACGGCCTTCTGTACTACAATAATCTAACGCTTCAGCAATATATAAAGCAACTCTTAAACGCATGGCCCACTCAATGGTTTGATTCTCCCCTGTCAATGAGGTAATGAACTAAATTTATTTTCACACACAACGTCAAACTTACGGCAACAAACAATACCAGGGACTATAGAATGTTTGAATGGAATCAACACAGATATGAACATGTAAAATTATGCTTGACCAGATAAAAATAGAAAGAGACTACAAATATTAGTTTCAACGGAATACATGACTATTGACAAGTAAGAACTTTAGGGCAAATTCAATGTTGATGATGCCATATAAAAAATTGTCAAAATTTAGTTAATTCTTACTATATTCTGATGAATTGAGTTAGGTTAAAATCAAGAAACCCAGTAAATAGTGACTGAAATTTTGAACCAATAATTCCATAACAATTAAAAGAATAAATAGAACATAATTAAACATACAGTGGAATAGATGTTTTGCGAGTGTATCATTCGGCATGTACTCGGCAACAAGCAGCCTCTCGTCGCCATCGCAGCAATACCCAATCAAATTCGCAAGCCTCTTATGTCTCAACTTCCCAACACCCCATGCTTCATCCTGAAATATATGTATTAGAACAAGCAAGAAACACCTTAAACCCTAAAACTGAAACCCTAAAATTGAAAGAATCAAATGAAGAAGAATCAAATTATCAATCCGTACAGCGAACTGTTTGGGATCGGGCCATGCCATTTTGGTAAATTTCTTGACGGCGATCCACCGGCGATTCTGAAGGCGGCCCTTGTAGACGACATTAGGGGCTTTCTCACCGCTCTCCGAGACAATAAAGTCGGAGCTAAAGTTGTTCGTGGCCGCTTTAAGGTCAGAAAGCGAGAACTCCGAGAAGGCCGGGACGCCACCGACGCCTCCGCCGACAGAGGCCGCGTCCGTTCCGTTGGAGGGCGGAGCTGTTTGGGTATGGTGGTGGGGGTGGTGGTGGTGATGATTGTGATGGTTTTGGTCCTTGTCTAAGTGAAGTCGTTCTTTCAAGAACGACGATTCGCAACAACCCATAACTCGGTTGAGTCGACTCAGTTCCCCCAACCCCCTGCTATCTAGCGAGGAACCATAGATACAAAGGCAGATTAGATTTTTTATAGAGAGAGATGTGTATATATATATATATGTGTGTGTGTGTGTGTGGGTATGTATAGTGAGAGAGAAAGAAAGAGGGAGAGAGATAAAGGGTATTTGTTTCTCTGACTATACGAACGTGTGCTTGATGAGAGAGAGATCTAATGAGTGACGATGAAATTGAGCTGTTGCTGTTTTCTTTTTCTTCTCATTTCGTTCTCCTGTCTGCACTGACAAAAACCTCTCTCTCTCTCTCTCTCTCTCTCTCTCCACATCTCATACTACTATTGTAATGTCCTTGTATTTAATGATGAAGGGTACTTTCGTCTTTAAAAATTTACCATATGATATATCTCGTTTAATTTATCGCGATATTTTACTATTCAAATGGTTCTATGATGTAGGTCAGGTTTTGAGCTCTCTCTCTCTCTCTCTCTCTCTTGATCTTACCCGACACCTGGATGCGGGACCGGCGCCGTGTCGATGTTATGCCATTTATGAGTTGCCAAGAAATGAATAGAGATAAAAAATTAGGGGGAATTACCGATTAGGTTCATCATTTCATGGTATTGCCCCATAAGGATGTTTTGACTATCAACTTGTTTTTGTTTCCAGTAGTTTATAATAAAGTTAGTAGTCAGTTTGTTGAGGCAATCCTTCTGCGGCAATTCCAAGAAAACATGGAATCAATCGGTAATTCCCCCAAATTAAGCTTCGAGTTTTAAGTCTTTTAAGTGTTGCATTGATTAAAAGAAGAGGCTTTTCCGCCTACTATGCCGTATATGATTTCAAGCTCTAGCATGAGCTACTATATCAATGTTATTGGTGTGTAAAGGTGGCTGGCCAATGTATATCTTTCAATAATAATAATAATAATCACAATATGTAAAGAATCTCAATAATTTTGTCTTTTTGCATTGGATGACTATTTTAGAATTGAAATCCTAAGCCGCCACCCGAACCCCTTACTGTAGTCATAACTCATAAAGATTTGTTTTACCCATATCATCACTTGTCCTCACTCCTCGTATTCTTGTATATTAAGACAACATTCACATAGATAATTCTAATGACCCAAAAAAAAAAAAAAAAACATTCGTTATTACCCATCGCATCTAGACCACCAGTTATATTTGCTTTATCATGGCCTCTAATTGAATCTTATGTATAGTAAGGACATATAAAAGTCTCTCTCATGTATGTTAAGTTAACATTGGGCGTTAGCTATTGGTAAAATGCATCTTAGGCGTCAATTGATTTCAAATGAGTGCTGGTCTTACCTATATCCATGAAATTATTTTGACTAAATATCTAGAGATTGTTAATGACAAAATAATTTAATGACATTTTTCACACTCGTTGAATGAATGATCTCGAATTTAAGCTTATGGACAAACACTAATACCCAATATCAATTGTCAAAAACAAACAAACAAATAAACAAACACAGCACTAATACCCATTTGTTGATATTGAGGAAAAATTTGATCAATTGTTAATAAAAAATAAAATAAAATACATCGAGAGACTAGATAATATGTTGGTGAACATAAAAAAAAAATTAAAAAAAAAATGCTCACGCATACGATTCAAGCTTGAGTTATTTCATCAATATATAGGATCGGTGTGTAAAGGTGGATCACATATATCTTTCAATAATAATCAATACTTCTTAGGAATCTCAACAAATTTGTCTTTATGTGTTCAATGATCATTTTAGAGTTGCCACTTATTGTTATATCGGTTATACCATGTCTTAAAGCCAACTCTAAACTACCACTTAAACATTTGCTTTTATTACAAGGATATGTTTTACCCATATAATTAGCAACTACCCTAACAGTACTAGGATAATATTCACATATATATGATTAGAATATATATTTCCCCTTAACGGATACATTATCTATGAACACTAACTGTAGAGAGATGAAGACCAATATTGTTTAGGCATAGTACAATATAAAGCATACAAGGTAGATGGTTCAATTTTACCTACTGAAAATAAATAAATATATGCATTGATGATGGTATATTATAACGAAACTTTAGTGTTCCCCTTTTTCATCGTATTTACGATGAAAAGGCTATGGTTTTTATATAAAGTTGTATGTCATTAACAACTCCATCTCGTCTTTTGGATATTTTATCCTATCCTGTCGTACCAGATTTTTTTCTCAAGTATAATTTTAGTTTTTCAATTTTATTTGTGATTACAACTTGGAAATGTTGCATAGTTAATAAAAAATCATGACTTTAAAATCGAAAGTCTTAATGTTTAAAATTTTCATCTCATTATTTGTTGCATAGACTTTTGGGTGAATCATACATTATGTGAGACTAATTTGATACCAACATTTCAATAAAAGTAAAATTAGGAATCTAGGATACCTAGGTTTGGAGGAGGAGGAGAAAAAAAATGCCCAAGGAATATGAAAGCCCCACCCCAACTCTCCAAAGTGCCACGTGTGCTCAGTTGACATGGGTAGTATGGAAAATCCAAGAGACCGGCGGCCTGACCCGATACTCCGCGTTTCAGACGACGCGGTGCGTGTGGATCACGAGAATCTGAACGATAAAATCCGCTCTGTCTCTTCAATTACCCGCGACTTGCGACGATGCCTTTTTGAGATTGCTTTTTCACACATGCCCAATTACGTCCGATCCCTTACGCAAAACCATGTCATACATTATACGCTCGTAGGAGTGGCACGTGAGATGCAGCTTCTTATGTAGAATGACAATTTTAACCCTGTATAGGAAAAATAATGACAGCATACCCAGGAGGTGCTCTTCCTGTCACGTGTTTCATCCGATTCATCGAGATCCGTCGTAGGACAGCTAATATTCGAATCTGACGGCCCGACAGATAGATCGTAGGCTTCTTTAGCATGAGCGTAGTCTCACCGTTATATTGCCCACGTAGGGACCTTTTTTGGGTTTTTTTATTTTAATAAGCTTTCTAGCTTTGAAAAACGTTCAAAAACTAAGGTCGTTAAAACCAAGACTTAAAAGATCCTAAATGTCCAACTTCGGACAAGTTGAGGAAAATAGGTGAGCTATTGGTACCCGTCGGTTTACAAGTAAAAGAAGCACGAGTTACGTCGTGATGGTCGTGATGGACAGCTGTCCCAGGGTTTATCCACACGACTACACCAGTATTTTGGCCAGCAATTTTGCATCCTGGCTATGGCAAAATATGGAATATATGGGAACCTACATTTTCAATGTTTTGATTAGTCAACAGTTGGATGAAGCTCACCTTAACTTCGGGACGTGTCAAGAATAAACAATATGTTTGTTCATATCCACCTTCTTTTTTCTTTTTGTTTTTTTTTTTTTTTTTGTGTGTGTGGGAATTAGGGTTTTTTTTTTTTTTTGGGGGGGGGGGGGGGGTTTGGGGCTGGGCAGGGGGATAAATCTAAATTTATCCTATGATTGTTTTTACATCGTATATGATTATATGTAAAGTACCCATGACGTGTGTCTCATTACTTTTAACCATTCTTGCTATTTTAGTCTCCGGAAATGGTCCAATGGCTCTGATGATTTACAAACATCAAGAAGTGTAAAACACACACTAATTTCGTTTGATTTTCCATTTCCTTTTGAGAGTAGCCATTGTCGTAAAATTAACCGATGCAAAATCGATGGTAACTCTATCCACATTAAGATGATTAATCAAAGCAAAAATCTAAATATTATATAGGGGAAAAAAAGGAGGGGCATATCTCCATAAACAAGTCAGTCCAAAATTGAGCATCAAGACATAATAACCATGCTAATGATGTTGATACATCTATTAATATATTGCCTGGTCCAAGAAAAATATAGTTTAGGCTCCAATTAGTGTTCTGGGAAAAATTACCAGCTTGATCTAATTCCTGTTACGTTAATTCTTCAATAATGCAGCTTTATTAGTAATCATACAATCTTGTCAATGATGAGCATCCTCTTCTACAAGTATGAATTCATTTCTTTTCCTGATTTCATTTTTCACTGAAACAAGCAGAGAATGAAGAAAAACTTCACTGATATAGTTGATTGTCAAAAAGTAGGGCACTGCATTCTTTATATGATATAAATTTTGTATTCCTTTTCAACTCCTCACAAGTCTAAGTGATGTTTGTAACAACTCAATCCACGTTAGTTTCACTTTTATCTGTGCAAAATTGACACAAAAACCACAGCTTCTTCACAAAGCAAGTAGTTTATAGCTTGGATTATGATACCTTAATTGGTCTTACGTTCATCTCAGGATAAGCCAAAAATGTGCAAGGTTTGGACCAGAAGATTTCTTTGCTGCAATACCGAGCCCACCAATGGACTCCAGTGGCGAAGCTCAAATCCAGGAAGCCTTGCGTCCTGGAGAGTTCAGCAGCAGAGCTAACATTAAAATCATAACCCGCCTTGAGTGTAAGTGTAAATATATCAAACTAGGTTACTTATAAAGCACACTACCTTGTCTCATTTTTATTCTCTTCAGTTCCTCCAGATTTTACCCCGAGGAAGCACCAGGGTCAAAAAGCAAGGCAGTGGTGATTACTAAAACCACTTGGTTTCGCCCTCTGCGCACAACCTTGGCAACTTAATGACCTGCAGCTGTAACGATACCCATGATGCATTGATTCATATCACAACACTCTTTCAGCGCAGTTAAACAATCAAATTGAACAAGCTAGCAATGATGGATCCCCAATTCAGTGCATTGACGTCAGGAAAGGATTGTGCCAGCAACAACAAAATTTCTCAACCCTCCCAGAACTTTTAGTCGGTACACCAACTTTCCAGCCACACTGAACTGAACCAAGGTTGACACAGCCACCAGCCAAAATAAATCACATATATTTCCACTAAGGAAGACTTCCAGAAACCTCTTCAGAAATGATCAGGCTATGAAACCAAGGAACAACATAAGCAGAAAATTAAGATACTATAAACACCCATGAACATTTTGGGTTCTCACAAGTTGTGTCATCTGCAATGGGTGCACAAAGCTCCTCATCAGCTTGCATGGAGTTGGCTGACAACCTTTCCATGACCTCAAAAATCTCTTTCAGACCCAACTGCAGACCTGCTTGTATTGGTAACCTTACTCTGATGCACAATCCCACCAGGTAAAGGACTCTGCTCCCCTCCCCAGCCATTAGAACCATATTTTGCTCTCAAGCTTGGATCACCTTTTGAATCTTTTGCTCCTCCCTCCCCAACATTTTTACTCTTCTCCCCATATTCTTGTCTGCAAGTATCCTTTGCTGTACGTCTTCATTATGCAATTCCAAGAGCTGATTTAGACTGAAGAGAAATGCCTGCATGGCTTCAATCACTTCCTTCTCCAAGAGTTTTTATTTTACAGATAACAAACTCAGAAGGGGCACTGATCCTAATAGGAGAGAAGAGCGCTAGTCTATCAGGCGTTTCTTCAGGTTCATATAGAAGACATATAAGAAGCCAACCCTTCATGTAGCCTTTTTGGGTGTCAATCCAATTGGAGAAGCTTAGATTACAGTTACGAAGCTCCAGCTTGTATGTAATGCCACTTCAAGGTGAGCATTGCTAAGCCTTCCATTGGTTGCAATGGCATCTAAACTTTTGGATTTTGCGACTGCTTGTGACTGACTCCTGTGACATTCTAGCATAACTTTCATCAGCAGCTAGGAGACTTCAATGAAAAAGTTCTTAGAAACTAGCAACCCAAGGAAACCTCAATGTTTCAGCCATATTGTAAATATATACATGTAGATTAGAGAGCACCATGTTTTATCCAGTTTTTTTTTTTTTTTTCTTCATTTCCAGTTTAGTTTCTTTTTAGAGTAGAAAGTTTACGGAAAAAAAATACACCACTATGAAATCCAAAGTTAATACTCTTCTTTAACTGTGATCTGCTGAAATTTCCATCTGCTTAAAAAAGAAAGAGTACACCAGCATGCAACAGATTGTCGGGCAAACTTTTTGCAAACAATTAACGATTTCATAACTGTCCTAATCTATTTTATCACCACCAAGAAAAAATATCCAGTCAGTAGTTAAGAAGAATTAACTGGATGAGATAAAAGATAATAGCCAAAAGCCTCTTACCTATAATCAACCTCAAACTCAAACTTAGCTCTTTTGCTATGTTCTATAGCTTCCAAGTATACTAATGTTTAGAAATTGACATGAATTATTACATCTAAACCTGAAATATCAAAAAATACCCACAGATACATTCGGAAAACCTTTATTTATCAAAAAAGGAAGGTAAAAATCGATAAGATCACAATCTACCCATAGGGAAACTGCACACTGGTACATGTTTCCAAAGTGGAGGAAAGCAAAAATAATAAGGTTGATCAAACGACTGTGCCCTGTAATTCAGATAACCTGTGGATGTAAGTAAGCATCAGATGCAACCAAAAATATTCAACACATTTTATTTTGGTCATAAGTGCTACAATTTTATAGAAGGAAAGACCATATTGATAATATTTCCACATGCAACCCGGAAACCATCCTTTGGTTTATATATTGCACACAGAAGAAGAATAAGCAGTTTATCTCAACAGCAGTCTGCAGGGAAAAAAGATCAAAATTAATCAGTGCATACATATGAAGAATGAGGGGGCAAGAAAACAGTTCAAAAATCAGCTGGATCTTGGAGTAAGTTTTCCCACAAAATAAAACAAAACAAGAAAACAGGGTAAATGAAAAACATTATAAATCCAAAGTTGAAAATATATGCTATTATATCGAATAATTAAACATATCACTCATAACGTGTAACAAAGCATTACAAATAACCTTGATGATAATTAAACATATGGAATAATTCGTTGATCTGCGGCCACAGCTCGTTATCCCTCAACTTCTTTATCATAATTGATATTTTGTCAACAACCTGGATTGCAATTTTTATCTTAGTCGATAAAGTTCTGACTAAAGTTCTAGTGGAGACAACTCTATGGACCTCGACACCCTTCTTATCCAAACATTTCAGCCACCTAAACTTCAATAGGTAAGGGTTAAAGATCATCAGCGTGTGTGCAGGTTTGTTAACAACTAATACATGCTCATCCCCAGCTCAGATATTATGCAGATCTCATATTCTGGTTCAGCCCTTAATGGTTGCAGATCTGATATTGTGCAATTAACCTTATCCCCAGCTCTGACAGTTTGAGAACCCTGCTCAGGAATATGTAATTAGACATCAGCCCAGATCCACCTGGTTTACTTATGTACAGATAACGGGTAAGTAAACTCAACAACTAGGAAAACATGTAACGGCATAAATAGTTCAGGCACAAGTTGTACAATAGGCCTCTGTTTGGATTTTGGAAAGGAATGAACATGATCAAAGTTGCTTAAAAAGGAAAGCATTTATAAGCCATTTCAAATATTTTCCTTTCCTTTCCCTCCTACTTTAATTTATAAGCATCTAATAATAAAAGAGGAAGCGAAGAGAGAGATTGCTACGAAATCTTAATTCACAATTTAAACCTAAACTTGTCTTCTTTTCCAAAATTTTCCAAGCAACTAAGCAAAGCATAAATTCCTTCGTAATCTTCGAAATCAAGTGAAATGAAAAGGAACACCAAAGATTCATATTCCGACATTTTCTCAGCAACCAAACGAAGCACAAATTCCTTTGTAATCTTTAGAAATCAAATGAACTGACAAGAGACACCAATGATTCAAAAAAGAGAGATACAAAAGTGTAGAGTGAAATTACCTCATCGATAATCTTTCCATTGACGCTAACAAGCCCTGATCGAATGCAAGATTGCACGCATCGACTCGGACGCCGGCGTAGTTGTTTTTCCGGCCGGCGAGAAGAGCTTCTTGAAGTTTATCGAAGACTGATTCTTGACGGAAGTAGAACATGCTCCGAGGATTCTGAAAACCCTAGCACGGATTCTAGGGTTTCGAGGGAAGAAGTAGCAACACGATTAGAGGTTGAGGGCTTTGGCTGAGGGGGAGGAGGAACAAGAGGCATAGTGTTGGGGGAGAGAGCATTACTACTGCCTCGCAGGGTTTAGGGTTTAGAAATAGCGCTTCTTTTTTGCTTTTCAAAATATATATTTTAAAAGCGCCTTTCTAATAGCACTTTTTATTTATTTATTTATTTTCCGTTTTTTCTTAAAACGCTTGTAAGCTTGTGCACAAACAGCGCTGTTTTTTTTTTTCCTTTTTCTTCTTTGGAATCTGAAATTTGGGCCTCATTTCTAGCAGCGCTTTCTATAAACCTAAAACGTTAGTGATAATAACGCTTTCAAGCAGGCCCAGCTTTAGCATCTGGACGCCTCAAACACTTCTAATCCACTGACGAAGGTCCAACTTTAGAATACTTGAACCCAACCAACATTAGGGCATGCCAACTGCCAAGCCTTGTCTGGTTCTCGGTTGAACTTGATAAGTGGCCTATTTTTGTTTTTTTTGGGATATTTCAAAATTATTGTCATATTTTAAAAGTCATTGATTCTTCTTTATTCATTTCCTAAAATACCCTTAAAAAGGTGTTCTCTCTGTTTTTAATGTTTTATATACTTGAGAGCAAAATTGAAATATCAAAATATATGCATTGATGTGAAAGCATTTAATAGGGTTTCTTTAAAAAGCGTATTTTTTCAAAGGGGAAGATAAATTTGAAACGGAGGGAGTGTTTTCTTATACTACTATGTATAATATAATATCCACCTTGCAGACTGTGACCCTTTGCCCCCAGCAAAAATTAAGGGAAAGAAGGGGTTAATTTAAATTTGAAGTGGGTTGTGGTATTTGATCAAATGATGAGTATTGTGTTCTCATTAATATTTCCCTTTTTAACATCTTGGTGATTCTTTCTTTTTTTTTTTTTTGGGTGGGCTACATAGGAGAGGAATCGACAGCCCTGGACTTAAGATTACTCAAACCCAAACCCACAACGATCAACAGATTTCATGGACTTGAGTCTGACATGGTCGAGAACCATTAGACCATACATATATTCAAGTGAAATTCATGAAAGAAATTAGCCATCAGATGGAGCTCAAGAATGGCCTTTAGGCCAATGAAGTTCAACCATTTCAAGGTTCTGCGGCTCCTCAATTCATGAGTCATGAGCCCATGTCCTAAATTCTCATTACTCCCTTTATTTATAATTCTTTCCCCTTTATTATTACCCCAGCTGAGCATGCCATGACATCAATGCAGGACCACCTAGCCTCCCTAGCTAGCGTTTTTTATTGTGGATGTGGTGGAGAGTGCAAGACATGTTAAATCACTGAGCTTAAAGTGGCTGTCAATGCCAGTGGCGAATCAAGATTCCAGATCAAGGTAAAGGGTAAGCAAAATCAATAATAAGAAGCATTAGCGTTCTCCATACTCGCAGTATTATATCCTGTAGCGAAGTTATGATGAAGAAATGATTGGACTTAATAATGTGGTTTCCAGCAAACCCATAGCAAAGTTATGATGAAAGAATGATTGCTGTTAATTATATGGTTTCCAGCTACACCTCCAGTTTTTTATATCAATGGTATTCAATAACGTACTGCTTTGTTGCCAATGCTCCCACCACTAGATCGATCACCCTACCACTTTATTTTTTATTTATTTTTTTTCCCGGGTGGTCTCTACCTTTTTAACCCACTTGCTCTGTGCTTTACTATGTGCTTACAAGCCATGCATGCTTGGATGGCCACGCATGCCATCTCACATGGATTATATAAAACGGGCCGGTTGAGTTTATTCATGAGGCTAGGTCATGATCGACTCATGTGGAATGGTGCTCCATTCAGATTTTCAAAGCAAAAGGATTTATGGGAACATTAGTTGGTAAATGTCTAAACATGTACGTACCACATCGAAGTATTGATTTTTGGGATTGTAAAATAAACCCTAACTCTCTAAATCGTTGTTACAATAGATAAATAATTAGGATGAGGACAGGGGACTTCATTTTTGCATTTCTTTTTAGTACCTCAACTTATTAATTTGTCAAACGGTAAGTCGTCAACCTCTTGGGATACCGTTGGATCTTATGAATCTAATGTCTTAAAAATGGGTGCAAAAATTAAGTTCACCGAACCCAATAAATAAATAAATGCCAATAATAATATATGTGATCAAATAGGAAAAAATTTGAAGTCTTTAAGCCGAATCAATTTACAGAAAATCAAGACTGTACAGCATTCAATCTCTCTTCACAGAAGACAAAGTAAAACCTAAAAGATTTACACCATCGATTGTTAATTTTCTTTGGTTTTTCCTCTCTACTGGGTGAGAACGTTGAGGAGTGAAACCCTTGTATTGATTAAACTCCTAAACACTTTCTCACTACCACTTTCAATACAACCAATAGAGCCTTCCAATTCCTGCATTCTCTTCAAAGCCATTCTCACCTCTTCATCTCCCTTCTTTCTCAAACCCCAAAAGCTCTCCACCCCAACTTGTTTAAATTCTTGAATAACTTCCTCCACCTTGTTTTTCTTCGCCAACTTCAATCCCATCCACGATGATTTTCGTGACGAGGACAATAACGATACTCCATTAAAAAGAGCAACCGACACGGATACGGTTACCTCATTGACGTCCTTGATAATTGCAGCGAGCTCATCATCTCCGTCGGATACTGACACCGGTTCTTGCACTGAGCACCGCCCAATACAGCGGACAGTGGACACGAGCTTATTCATTTCCTTGGCCATTTTCTTTAGAGCCTTTACGTACAAAGCTATCTTTAATTCATCTCTTCTCCTTATAGCCACCTGCGCCGCTGACTGCACTTCCTTGAGCGCCATAACCGAGGTTTGGAAGATTCCATAGACGTCGACAAAGCGGATGAAATCTTCTAGAAGCTTCTCGACGAAGTCAGGCTCGCGGCGGAGAGATTCCTGTGTCTGAGGTAGCTGGAGGAGATCGTCGAGGGAGAAGTGGACGTTGCGGAGCCTGCACAAGCCGTCGCAGAGCCAAGCCGATGTTGGGTTATCGGATTTGGAGTCCCATGTCTTGAGCTGATTGATCTCATCCTTGAGGTGAGAAATCAAGGGGTGTGATCTGCATGGAAGACTGACAGATCTGACGTGGTGAGATATGGATGGTTTTGATGGACGGGTAGAGTTCTTGTTTGGGAAAGAAAGGGAACGACGGAAAACGCCTACCATCTTCAATTGGAGTGTTGGATTATTTCTGTAGCTCTGGTGTTTGGGATGGAGTTGAGGATTATAAAGGAGTTGGACAGGCACGCACGAGGGGGTTAGAGAGGGGGGGCTCGATCCGCGAATAAAACCAGCTGTTGTAGCCATGTGGGCGGGGTTGTAATACCAAGGCGCTTGTGGTTTGCTGTTTTTCTGGAGAGGGGACACCACGTGATTGTGACAGCTGACCTTTTCAAGTTGTGGGGCCAACTTTCCGCTCATTTTGCCCAACTTTACAAATCACAGGTGGGAATTGTTGGGGGTAAGGTTACTGCCCTACAACCGTAAACTTTATCTCATTATGTCACTATGTGTATTTTGGGGAGGTTAAGTTGTGAAATCCACTATTATGGTTAAAGTTTAAAAATTGAAATTAACGTAGATATATAAAATAGGACAAAATGTGAAGTAATGTAGTATTACCCAATTGTTGAGCAAAACAATTGAGGTTTATAAGAGCATCTCCAACCATAAGGCAAAATATGAAACATTTATTTTTTGATTCATGTGTGAAAAGTTGATGTTCCAATATATGAGTGATGCATTTGGTAAGGCAAATATAAATTGAAGCAAATTTTAAACTATATTTGACTCGATAAATGGCTTACATGCAAATTGTCACATCATTCTCTAAGAAATGGTTAGAGGTGAAGGCAAAAGTGGATGAGGCAAAAAAAAAAAAAAAAAAAAAATGACTCACATGCATTGGAGTAATCATTTTTTTTCATATGATGCACTTTTACTGTAGTGATGCAAAAAAATACATATAACTCATCTAAACGCCCCACATGGTTGGAGATGCTCTAAGTATTACGGAGTATTTCACCTATTTTATTTAATTTTTATTTAATTTTTTGTGTATAAGTCATCTATGTAAAATTTTACTTCCTCCACCTCATTTTGTTTGATAATAATTTTCATTCTAGAAACTTTTAAAATATTCGTTACTTATCAAAAGCCAACAAAAGTTATTTTACTGTTCCAAAAAAACTCCTTATATTTTCTTGAAAGTACTCCATATGTAATTAGAGTAAAATTGAAAACTTAGTGACATGATAATGCATTAAATAGTGCTCCTTAATATATGTGCTTAATCAAAAGCAGCTCAATCAAATTGGGAGGGAGGGAGTATATGACATGGCTGTATATATTTAAAAATTAAATTGTGTTTGATTTTAAACGTAAGGTTTAAAAGAAGGGCTGGTCCTTGAAATTTGGACGAACGAGTTACTGCTGATTGCTGATCACTCCGCACTGAGCTGTATTTTTCAGTTTTTGGCTCTTTCCTGTCACCTAACCAGTCAAGCAGTCATGAGATTATGAAGTTTTAATCACAGTCAACGATAGAAACTATGTAGGTGGGAATCAAAACAGCTCGGCCATCTGTTTTTGTGTAGCGTTTTAATTGTTAATGTAGGCTGTTTGTATTTACGCGGTTTGCCAATTTGGTTTATCCGTCAGAACTGAGAGCTTGGAAGAAGTTTACAAGGAGCTAGCTCCAAAGGATTATTTGAATAATTGTTAATGTACTAGACCCCGCACACACATTACTGTACATTGTGCCTGCAATAGAACAATGTAGACGGTTTGGGCTTTGCTCGGCCTATGGTTCTACACTATGACAAAATTTTGGAAAATGGTTTCCTTTCGCAAAAATAAGACGGCATGTCCACTTTGCCCATTTCATACTATAAGCAAAGAAGGCACATTTAGGGTCAAAACAAATAAATATATGCTACTATGATATTTTTATGCCAAACAGGCTGCTCACAAAGTTTAGGGTCAAAACAGTTCTAGTGGTCCCATGCCAAACAGATGTTATATTTATCATAGGAATTAAACTAACATGTTGGTTGATAGCTAGGTACCTACCAAGGGCCTTAGTGGCTCCAAATTTAATTCCAAGTGTGCACGAATGATTAAGACTTGAGTTGGCGTGCCCATTGACCCTCCCTAGTTGTTATTTGCCGGCCCCATGTACACAGTATTATAATTGCTCAATAATGTCTCTAAGGCTAGCTTTAGATTATTAAATGCATGCACCATTCCATGCATGTATAAACTGCTTTTGACTCCAACTGAAAAACTAAAACAGCTAACCAAAGCTGGAAGGGGTAACCAATAGATTGAAAACGTGCAGTTTATATATTCGCATAATAACAAGAGTTTAATATATTAATTTATAATTTCCACCGTGTTAAAGTACACGTAAGCTGTGAAGTTGACCATATATGTTGTAGCTATCTCATCAAGGTCTTTCTTAACAAACTCTGCTTTGCTTAGCTCAGAAAATTTCCTTGGTTTTTGGAATACGTACAAGAGATGGATGCTTGGTAAGCAAACATGACAGATAGGTTAGGAACAGACTTGTCCCAAAAGACCTCTTCGTGCGCTCTGGAATGAGACTTCAAATTTAAGTCAATGATATTCTGTATGTTTCCTTGATAAAATGCTGGTGGCCTGGATTAAACCAGAGTTTTTTAGGGACTCAGGTTTTTTGTATATATTTCCAGGGCCAAAAAACATGTTACATTGCTGATGCATTGCTATTGAGTCATCCCACGTGGAAATGAGTGGACAGGATAGGTAGGTATCTTCGATCTTCAACAATAACTTCAAAAAATAAAAAAAAAAAAAAATTGTGTTAATACATTTTCTAAAAGAGTGATGCTACACCTACATCATATAACCTTAACCCTATAGGATAAGTCTACCTCCAATAATTTTTTTTTATAATATAGGGTTAACATTCGAAACCTTTAACCTTTCGTTTTCAAAGATAGAGGTGATAGAGGTACCATCTAAGTTAGATTTATAGGACATTAATACCCTTTGAATTGGATTTGCAGCGGTTTGAATTGGATTTGGATCCATGCCGTAAGGCAATTGATCAGGGAAAAAGGAAGTGTGTTTCTGAGCTCAATATTAGCTTGGGGTCACAAATTTAATTTATAAGGACAGTTATTAATTGCAATCCTTTAACTTTATTTGCATACCCCACTAATTTTACAATTTTTGTAAAAAACATCATTTTGAACAACGTTATAGAAAAAAATTTTAATTTTTTTTTTAAATTTAAGTAGACTTTTGGACTAAAAATAAAACAAAAATGGTAAATGACAAAAAAATTCACTTAAATGATAGATCTTGGAAGAGCATTTTTGTACGAAGTTGTTCAAAATACTATTTTTTAGTGAACAATACAATAGTTTTCATAAATACCGTTTATATTTTTCTAAAATCTTGAGAAATTAAAATTAGTGAGATATGCAAATAAAATTAAAGGGTTACAATAAGTCTCCCTTATATATTTATTTTAAATTTTTTAAAAATAAATTGTTTGATGATCGAGAGGTGGAAATCTCCACCAATGCTGGTCTGAGTGCATGCATCATTGCATCATCACATCCATTTCTAATTTTCTACCCATATTGATCCTGGTGCGTCGAACTCTCATTTATGGGCTTAAAAACCAGGTTGATTCAAACAAGTTCAGCACATAAGTATATAGGCCCGGCCCAAACACCTATGATGAAAGCCACGTAACATTCTTTGCATGCAGTCCAGTCACGTGGCAGCCTTATGAACAGCCACGTTACCCAATTCGACACGTGTCATTGAGTTTCAACAGTAGAAAAGGCCATCCAAATTTTTGAACAAAGTCCGACGCGAAGGAAGCGATGGAAAAAGGGCAGGAGAAGGAGAAGGAGAAGCCGGGGAAGGAGGAGGCTAATCAACCACCATTTATTTCACCGATGGTGCCGGTCACCCATGGTGCCTACGGGGGCGGAATGTACGGAACAGAGGAGGGGCAACCGGAAAAACCAGAAAAGCATCGTGCCAGCGACACCCAGAGTGCAGATGGGCCGGTTGGGCCTGTCATCCAACCCAAGCACAAACCCCCACCTTCATCGGGCGATCGAGATGTCGATATCACCGGCCAATCTTACTTTCAGTAACTATCTATCCACCGTTGAATTTGAATTTTAGGAATTTCCCTTCTCTATGTTGACTTATATATAATATTGTGGTGGGAATATGTATGGTGCTTAATTACGCTTATTTTTCATTGTCTACATTGCATGAAATCCAACCCCAAACAAAACACCCCCCCCCCCCCACTCTCTCCTAAAAAATAAAAAATATTTCTTCTACTTCTTCTGATTCGCAGGGAACTTCATAGAGAAGAAAATTTTTTTAAATTTGTCATTTTGACCGACCAATGAATAGCCATCTGTAAACTCTTGCCGTCAAGAGTTCTAAAAATAGTATATTTTCACATGTAAACTCTTGCCGTCAAGAGTTTCTAAGAATAGTATATTTTCACCTATAAACTCTTGCCATCAAGAGTTTTAAAAATAGTATATTTTCAACTTCCAAAGTTTTAAAAGAATATAAAAGGTTTTCATTAAAACCTATCCGCCCTATCCATTAAAAAAACATCATTTTGATCAACTTTATAGAAAGAAATTTTTTCAAAATCTTTCATTCAAGTGAACTTTTTGGTTTTTAGTTGCCAAAGACTAAACTTTTTAGTGATCTAAATGCACAAATGAGCAACCAATTAGTGCATTTTAAGATAAGGAGTTATGCTACTGAATGGGAATCGGAGGGGCTGCTGCTGAAAATTCCAAACCAACACCAGCAAGGCTGTAAGGAGGGCAAGTAGTTAGGCATCTTGTTATAATACCACATTATCTACCGCCATCGACCTCTTGCTGAGTACCACAATAAACTCAAATCTAAAACCGACTCTTTTGCTCGATCAGGCAGTGACAAGTTCCATTACCTTTCGACTTGTAGCAGGTAACCATCAGTTTTAAATTACAAGGTTTCCAAATGGCACCATAAAGTAAAAATAAGTTATAATGATAAGTTGACATTTAGGTATACTCTTGAAGTATAGTCTGTAAAATATTTCAATGGCCACGAACAACTCAACCAACACCATTGCCACCGACTAAACCCGCCATGATCTCCACATCAAAGGAAGATGGCCCAAATGGCAAAATCTGACCCTCATCTAGACCTGCACAGCTCTTGTAAACCATCGTTCTCGTTCTTTCCTCTTCACCTTCTTCGCCATTACAGCCACCTCCTCCCCTGCCTTCCCCTGTTTCGTCCTCTCCGTTTTCATCACAGCATGACTCTGCATCTTCGGCGCCATTGCCGAACCCATCAAAAGCATTTTCTCTTAGCTGTTCGAGTATGGTGTTGAGAGACGCGGCTGTGGCTTCGTTTCCCTCTGCCAATCTCTGCCACGCTTGATTTTCCATCTCTAATTTTCTCAGGAAAATTTCTAGTTCCATTGTTCTTTTTGCAGCTCTTGCTCTTTCTTCGTCCTTTTGTTTCAATAAAAAGACTATTTTTGACTCGATTTTCTTCAGAAGTACTGCAGAGGGGCTGCAATGACCTGCAGCTGTAACGATACCCATGATGCATTGATTCATATCACAACACTCTTTCAGCGCAGTTAAACAATCAAATTGAACAAGCTAGCAATGATGGATCCCCAATTCAGTGCATTGATGTCAGAAAAGGATTGTGCCAGCAACAACAAAATTTCTCAACCCTCCCAGAACTTTTAGTCGGTACACCAACTTTCCAGCCACATTGAACTGAACCAAGGTTGACACTGCCACCAGCCAAAATAAATCACATATGTTTCCACCAAGGAAGACTTCCAGAAACCTCTTCACAAATGATCAGGCTATAAAACCAAGGAACAACATGAGCAGAAAATTAAGATACCATAAACACCCATGAACATTTTGGTTTCTCACAAGTCGTGTCATCTGCAATGCGTGCACAAAGCTCCTCATCAGCTTGCATGGAGTTGGCTGACAACCTTTCCATGGCCTCAAAAATCTCTTTCAGACCCAACTGCAGACCTGCTAGTATTGGTAACCTTACTCTGACTGCACAATCCCACCAGGTAAAGGATTCTGCTTCCCCTCCTCAGCCATTAGAACCATATTTTGCTCTCGAACTTGGATCACCTTTTGAATCTTTTGCTCCTCCCTCTCCAACATCTTTACTCCTCTCCCCATATTCTTGTCTGCAAGTATCCTTTGCTATATGTCTTCATTATGCAATTTCAAGAGCTGATTTAGACTGAAGAGAAATGCCTGCATGGCTTCAATCACTTCCTTCTCCGAGAGTTATTATTTTACAGATAACAAACTCAGAGGAGGTACTGATCCTACTAGGAGAGAAGAGCGCTATTCTATCGTGCGTTTCTTCAGGTTCATATAGAAGACATATTAAGAAGCCAACCCTTCATGTAGCCTTTTTGGGTGTCAATCCAATTGGAGAAGCTTAGATTCCAGTTACGAAGCTCCAGCTTGTATGTAATGCCACTTCAAGGTGTAGCATTGCTAAGCCTTCCATTGGATGCAATGGCATCTAAACTTTTAGGATTTGGCGACTGCTTGTGACCGACTCCTGTGACATTCTAGCATAACTTTCATCAGCGGCTAGGAGACTTCAATGAAAAAGTTCTTGCAAACTAGCAACCCAAGAAAACCTCAATGTTTCAGCCATATTGTAAATATATACATGTAGATTAGAGAGTACCATGTTCTATCCAGTTTTTTTTTTTTTTTCTTCATTTCCAGTTTAGTTTCTTTTTAGAGTAGAGACTTTACGGAAAAAAAATACACCACTATGAAATCCAAAGTTAATACTCTTCTTTAACGTACTGTGATCTGCAGAAATTTCCATCTGCTAAAAAAAGAAAGAGTACACCAGCATGCTACAGATTGTCGGGCAAACTTTTTGCAAACAATTAACGATTTCATAACTGTCCTAATCTATTTTATCACCACCAAGAAAAAATATCCAGTCAGTAGTTAAGAAGAATTAACTGGATGAGATAAAAGATAATTGTCAAAAGCCTCTCACCTAAACCTCAAACTCAAACTTAGCTCTTTTGCTATGTTCTATAGCTTCCAAGTATACTAATGTCTAGAAATTGACATGAATTATTACATCTAAACCTGAAATATCAAAAAATACCCACAGATACATTCGGAAAACCTTTATTTATCAAAAAAGGAAGGTAAAAATCGATAAGATCACAATCTACCCGTAGGGAAACTGCCCATAAGTATATGCGCCCGGCCCAAACCCCTATGATGAAAGCCACGTAACATTCTTTGCATGCAGTCCAGTCACGTGGCAGCCTTATGAACAGCCACGTTACCTAATTCGACACGTGTCATTGCGTTTCAACAGTAGAAAAGGCCATCCAAATTTTTGAACCAAGTCCGACGCGAAGGAAGCGATGGAAAAAGGGCAGGAGAAGAAGGAGAAGAAGAAAGAGAAGCCGGGGAAGGAGGAGGCTAATCAACTACCATTTATTTCACCGATGGTGCCGGTCATCCGTGGTGCCTACGGTGGCGGAATGTACGCAACAGAGGAGGGGCAACCGGAAAAACCAGAAAAGCATCGTGCCAGCGACACCCAGAGTGCAGATGGGCCGGTTGGGCCGGCCATCCAACCCAAGCACAAACCCCCACCTTCATCGGGCGATCGAGATGTCAATATCACCGGCCAAACTATCTATCCACCGTTGATTTTTATTTTTAGGAATTTCTCTTCTCTATATTGACTTATATATAATATTGTGGTGGGAATATGGATGGTGCTTAGTTACCGTTACTTTTCATTGACTACATTGCATGAAATCCAACCCCCAAACAAAACACCCCCCTCTCTCCCCCCAAAAATAAATAAATAAATAAATTCTTTTACCTCTTTTGTATCGATATAATACCCTCTTTAAATTTTGAAATTTTGATTAGAATATCTCTCCTTCCGCCAAACCAATTAGAGGGGCCCTTCACTAATTTTTCAAATAAAATGATTCATTTTGCGTTGAGTGGAGATTATGGTAATAGGAAAATACTTTAGACCTATGTTAAGAATTGACCAATACCGGTGATATAGGTCCCACATGGTGTTGGGTTTCACACTTTATTAGTTTATACTAAGATGGGTCAAATAGCACCGCTGAAGTGCCGATGCCCCGGCTGGATCTCATAATGGACTAAGGTGAATGGCCCTGGTCAGGCAATGGCTTAGGACTCTGCAGACACAGGCCCAGGCTGATCCCCTAGGGAGCCACAGGCACAGAAGATTCCCTAGAGAACAAGAAGCATACAAGGATGACTTGTGTCTTGTGGTCGCGATTCAAGTTCAACCCGAAACCAGACAAGGCTTGGCATGCCCTAATGCCTGGGTCGTACTGTATATTCTAAAGTTGGGCAACAGTGGATTAGAAGCGTTTCCAGGGTCCAGATGCTCAAGTTGGGCCTGCATCAGGCCCCAATTTCGTGATTCGAAAGAAAAAAAAAAATCGCTTTTTCCCACAAGTCATTCCTTTTTTCATTTTTTTCACCCGTAAAGGTGTTGGAGAATGGAGAATCAACTGGTAGGAATCCAAAATCAATTTTTCGCTGTTTCCAAGTACTCAGCAGGGCTAATTGGAAGCATGCTAAAAACTGGAAGCAAAACATAAGCATCAGTTGCATCATTTAATCCCCATCCAAAAATAAAAATAAAAAGATATATGCTTGTTTTTTTTTCTTCTCTTTTTCTTTGAGGATTGCGGTTGTGGGGGATTTAGTCTTCAGATTTTGTGGTAGTCTTCGAGGCATTTGTAGGGCTCTTCACCTCTTCCCATTCTCCGTTGCCCATTTGAGCACGGTGCCCACATTCAAAATTCTCATCCTTCACTGCCTCAACTTCAACCCTCTGCTTCTGGCTATGTTTTTCTCTCTCTTCCTTCAGTTTTTCAGACATCGAAGCCTTACTTTTATTTGACACTTGCTTCTCATCTACTGAACCCAGGTCATCTGATTTATCCGACTCGTCACACTTGACTCCCTGCAAAAATCAATAAACTCAGTTCCTTCTATGATTGGGCTCAGTTGTACATACACAACCATCTCTTGCAAAACTGTGAATTGAAAATTGGTTACAAAGAGAAGAAGGTTTGGTAATATTCCATAGCTTTTACGTACTATTAGATTTTCAGAAGGGAAAAAGGGAAAGAAAAAAGAATCCAAGTCCTTAGGGGGAGAGATGAATCTTTACCCTTCCAGCATAAGAAAAGGAGGAAGAAAAATGGAATACCTCATGCCGCGTAAAACCGGTTAGTTGATGCAAAAAACTTGACGTGGATTTGCCTTGATCGCTTATAAAATAGCAGAGGCAAAGCAGGGTCATCATGGACCAAGTCTCGACAAATAACAGCCCAAAATACACGAGGTCCTGCCTTTCATAAGTAAGGAACGTGCATTCGGCGGTGGTCACAACCAGAAAACATATAGCTATGAACCGCAAGGCAAGAGGAGCCGAAATCACAATCTGGCAACGAAAACGTAAAATGGGGCTAATGCCATATCATATATAAACACAAGAACCAAAGAAATCTTTCCTACTCTAACCTTCTATTCGGTTTCCGGATTCTACCAAGGAAAAAACAAAAGGGGGGAAAAATGAGAAGGAAAGAAAATGAAAGGAAAAAGATTAAATTATATCAGGTCAAAAATTATTATAATTCTTCAATTTCCATTATAACCAAATAAGGAAAGTATAAATCCTTATCCCTCTATTAGGTTTGTGGATTTTATCATGGGAAAAAAAAAAGGGAAGGGAAAAAAATTAAGGAGAAAAGAAAATGAAAGGAAAATATAAAATCATATTAAACCAAAATTATTTCAATTATTTTTTTCTGCCAATTTTCCATTGCAACCAAATAAAAAAAAAATACAATTCTTCATAATTTTTTTTTTCCTTGATAAAATCCACGAACCAAATAGAGCCTATATTTTTTTTTCCTTGATAAAATTTGGTAACCCTCTATTTGGTTCATGAACTCTACCAAGGTAAAAAATGAGGATAAAAGAAAATAGAAGGAAAAGATTAAATCATATCGAGCCAAAATTATTCCAATTCTTTTTTTTTCCTCCAATTTTCCATTGCAACCAAATAAAGAAAAGTACAATTCTTCATATTTATTTTTTTTTCCTTGATAAAATCCGCAAACCAAATAAAGCCTAAATAAATAGACGCCGAGTGAAAATTTCAAAAGATAAAAATAAAATTAATTTATGAAGCTGAGAAGGTTGTAGACACAGTTATGCTCGCCTTGCGCTGCTGTGAGATTGAATCAAAAGAAACCACCATCGATGCTTTCTGAAACAATGTTTTATAAATAAATAAAATAAAATTAGATTGTTCAAATTATGAATGATAAATCTAAATTAGCAAACGCAATTATAATTTCAAACGACATTGAACAAAATCCTAATCTTTACAAGAAAATTCTCTCATGTTCTTTTCTCCAGAGTCATTATCAATTTGAAAATATAGGATATATTTACTATGGCATCATAAAGAACATAGGAGGAAAAGGGCCTAGTTACCTCGTATGAAGTCTTAGCCAACTCTGATCTCGAGAGCTTGAAGAAGTTAAAGTTTGCCCAGTATGCTAGAATTACAAACACCATAGAGACGATTACATTATAGTCAGCAGCGACAACAGTGGCCACAGAGGAGATTAAAGTGAGAAGATAGAAGCCAATGGACCACAAAGAAAAACCAACTGTCATTGTAACCTGAGGGGGGAGAAAACAAAACATATATACGAAATTAGAATAAATACTGAAAAACAAGATCATGTGAAAAGTGCGCTTGGATCCTTTGCTTGTACTTGGGTGTGCTTTGGTCTTTTTTATTTAGAGCCATTGAATGCTCTTTTATACTAATTTGTCGCAATCTTAAAAATTAAAATACATTCAAGTACAAGCAGAGGATCTAAACTCGTGAAAAAGAGGGTGAAGAAAACAAAAACCAAAGGAAAGAAAAGAGATGTTGCAATGATAAGTCCAAAAAGTAGTTGTTGCAAACATATCGAATTACAATTTTTTTTTTTGCCCTCTACAACATGTTTTCACATGTGTTGGATAATTATCGAGTCACTCTGAACCTTAAAGGAAGCCCTAAGGAGGTCATTGCATAAATAGGGTTTTGATGGTTCGGTCTGAGATTTTAAAAAGTTAAACGTCTTGAATTCGATTCCTCACTCCCTCCTAGGAACAATCACAAATCAAATTTATCCGAAGCATTAATTAAGGTATCATGAACCGTTGTTCTAAGGAATTAGTCCCTCTCATGGCGAAAGAAAAAACACACACACAAAACCGTGCAAACATTTTAAATTTCAAGATGAAACACATCATATTAGGGGAATGGGCAGAAAAGGCAAACACCCTTCTTTTTTTTTTCTTCTTTTTTTTGGCTAAGCACAAAAGGCAAACGCCTGATCAGTCCAAATCTCACCAATGACCAATAGCGGGTATTCAATAAAAGCTC
Organism: Liquidambar formosana; assembly: GCA_039720395.1. NCBI lineage: Eukaryota > Viridiplantae > Streptophyta > Magnoliopsida > Saxifragales > Altingiaceae > Liquidambar > Liquidambar formosana. The sequence continues at coordinate 31,705,440 of CM077833.1, forward strand.
TGTTCGGTTGCTTTTGGAAAAGAGAACAAATTAAAAATCATTTTTACATTTTTTTTTTTTTTTGTTGTTTTGGGCTTGTTTTTCCCAAAACAAAGTACTGTACCATTCAATATTTTATTCTCCATTCCCCCCGTTTTCTCTGAAACTTTAGACAAAAAGGTTTTCTCTGAAACCAAACAAGACAAAGGCTCCGTTTGTTTCAAGGGAAAAACCCTTTTTCTGCTAGAAGAAATAAATAAATAAACTTTAATTAAAGGTATAAATAAAGAGATGATTTTTTTTTTCTTTGGTTGGAAAGTTTTTATGTGCCTGAAATTAAGCATATATTGCAAATTATTCCGTGGTCCATGCAAAAAAAGGATAGCTTGCCTTAAAATATCAAAACTTTACACTAGAATTCCACGATCTATTTTCCATCGTTATGAAGTTTCAATTAATGAAACTAAAGATTTCAAACAAAGGTGCAAATAATGGGAAAACTGCACAATAATAGTTGTACCGTGCCCTCTTGTGACTTTGAATCATAAGAAACCTCCACTGAAGCCATCTGAGAAAAATAAAAGTAAAATAAACAGATTAGCAGAAACGACGTGAACCTAAAAAAAAAAGTCATAGGAGTTTCGGAATTGAAAATAATCAGTTGAGTACTTTTTCTGGGACTACATACCGAGTAATGCCCTTTAACTTTGTGAGACTGAATTCTCAATGTATTGTGATTTGTGAATTGAGACGAGTTTAGGGAAATATATATATATATATACATACATATAGAGAGAGAGAACAGTTTTGTGCGTCTTCCTCTGTTACGATTCTCTTCGATCTCCTTATTCGATTCTTTCCTTTTTTTTTCTCCTCTTCTATTGTTTTCGGTACTAGAAAAGGTAACTTTTTGCATACCTTTTTTCTGTCTCTGGTTTTTTTGGTTTTTTATTTCGTTTTTTTTTTTTTTTTTTTTTGTTGCCTTTTTTGGGGAAACTGTATGATTTTTTATTTTATTTTATTTTATTTTTTGGGGGTGGGGGGCTCCGCCATGATCACTGGCAGTTGGAATTTCTTGGGACAATCAATCAATAAATTAACCTTCTGATCTCCTCTATCATCATCCTCGACGGTAAGCCCATCAACACAAACCCCTTAATTGAAGCCCTCAAAACCCTCTTTTTTTTCTCAGAGAAAATAAAATAAAATAAAAAAAAAAACACAAGACGGCAGGAGCCCCTTGCCAGACGAAGAAAAGAGAAGAGAGAAGAGAGGAAAGAGAACAGAGGGGAGAGGAAATATGGCGTGGGTTTGTAATATAATCTTGAGAGTTTTTTCTGGGGGCATTAAAGTCATTTTAGAGATATTGTTAACGACTGTCTTTATTTTTGGTCAACACTAATTTTAGGTACCAAATTAACGCAATTGAAATTCTAAATCCTTAAGTGAAACTTACCTCAAACTCTGGACTTTTAATTAGAATTTACCCAAGAAAAGAAGACATAATTTATACAAAAAGTTCACATTCTTGGGGAAGTTTATTTACACCTTTTCTTTTCTTTTCTTTTCTTTTATATATATATATATATATTATTTTATTTTATTTTATTCATTTTTGGGTATATCTAAGAACATGAGAAATATCTAAATCAATTAATAAGTATGAAAAATTCAGCTAACAATCCTAAGAAGAAAACATAGCTGCTTCATATCCATTCAAAATCAGTTTTTTAATGTTTCAAAACACATAGCTGGTCTAGTTAAGGGTCATAAAAAAATAACTATATCCAATACATCAAACATCTTGGGTTCGAAATTAACCAATCTCTTTTACTCAGTCACCAGTTCAGGTTATTAAACTGAACGTTAAACGACTTCATGAGGTGGTAGTCCTGCGTGGGGAACAAGGATTAGTCGGATTCTGACAGTTTGGATATCTTGCTGGTTAGCAAAAAAAAAAAAACATTAGTAGGGCCCTTTACCTACTAATTAGTGGGGAACAAGGATTAGTCGGATTTTGACCGTTTGGATATCTTGCTGTTTTTTTTTTTTTTGAGGGGTGGGTTTGGTTTTGGAGGGGAATTATCAATTACTGCTTCCTACCTTCAGATTCTCTGGTAACCTTGGAGGCATTAGTAGGGCCCTTTACCTCTTCCGATTCTGCGTAGCCCCATTAGGCAACAGTCCCAAATTCAGAATTCTCATTCTTCAGTGCTTTAACTTCAAAATTCTGTTTCTTCAGTGTTTCAGACACCCAAGCTTTCACTTTATTTGACTGTTGCTTCTCAACTGCACAACCAGTGTCATTTGGTTTCTCAGACTAGTCACTTTTGACTTCCTCCAAAATCAATGAACTCAATTCCTTTTCTCATTAGGCTCATTCATACATAGGTTTGACTAATGGCAATTTTACTTTCTCGCAATCCAACCAATCACATGTACTTTCGCAAAAAAATTTCTCCAGATTAAATATATATAAGTTGTCTACAGATTTCCTGTGACACTAATGTCTTAGATCCCTGCACATCAATTGAGTCGGATTTAAAACAACTAAAGCTGAAACCCGTTTTTTGTTTCTTCTTTTTTTTACTACCCCCTTCAAATTGAGCCTGCCATTTTGTCTTTTTTGCAAGTCCGATTTGGTTTAACTTGCACATGTGATATGCGGTATACTATCTTAACACATGGAAGCGTGGCATGGGTCATCCATGAGTCTCTTGTTTTTCTTAAAACAAAATATTAAAACAAGGGCGCCCAACAAATTTTGGGTTTTTAAAAAAGAAAAGAAAAAAGATTTCAAGGAAAAAAACAAACACAGTTTAAAAGCGGTGTTACTAACACCGCTTTTAGTTTAGAATAGTGTTCTATACGGAGATGCTAGGGATTCAAGAAAATCTAAGCCAACGAAGTGTAACATAAAAGGTGATGGAATCCATGTTGCACGTGCAATATGGCATCTTGAAACCAAGTGGACATCAGACTCGACCGGTGCCTTGCAAAGGTTTCTAACTTAAACTAAAGGGGCCGGCTGTTGCCCCCATTTTGATAAGCCCCTCCCTATGTTTTAGGTTTTTAAGATTTTATGTAAAATATAAAAAATATTTACGAAAATCAGCCGATAAGATACACTAGAAAACATCATTTTAAATAATTTTGTAAAAGAATATTTTTCCAAAATTTATTATTTAGGTAGACTTTTTAACTATTTATAGTTTCTATTTTCATTTTTTACCAAAAAAAACATACAAAAACGATAAATTTTGGAAAAAAAAAAATTTACAAAATTATTTAAGATGATGTTTTTTAGTGGACAATTTAACATAAAATTTTAAAAACCTAAATGAGGAGGCGATAGCCGGGCCCTTAACTAAACTGTCTGAGTCCATGGGACCACACGCACGATTGGGGCGGAGTTAAGTTTGGGTTCAATGAACCTTGGGTCTGACTCACGTTTCATTTTCAGCACTGACATCTCCCTTGGGGCCAAAAATGTCAATACCCCTTGCAATGTGTCAAAATGTAAAAACCATATGATAGAGAAAACCTATTATGATTTCACTACACTTCAAGTGATTAACAAGTCCAAAAATAGGCAGGCCTACAATTTAGTTGGGTTAAGTTGAGTTGGATACACTTCTTCGATCCCTTGTGCCGAAGAACCATAGTTCTGCCCCTTCCCGGCCCATCATGGAACTAAATTACTAGCAATCATCTCCCTCCCTCCTTCTCTTCCCCCTCTTCTCTCTCTATTGCTAACAAAAATATCTAGATTATTGGCTGACTAATTCCTTCAAATATTGATAAAACCATTGTCGAATCTATCACTTACAGTTTAGGATAAATCTGCTTGATGGCTAACCTTAAGGCCATGTTTGTTTGGTTGGAATGGAATGGATGGAATGGAATCCTATTCCAATTCATTTCAAACAACATATTTGGATGAGATAATTAAATGGGAATGGAATCAAACAGTAATAGTGAATTATAATGATATTCATTTCGTAATGTTTATTTCAATCTCATTCCATTCCAGATCATTTTGAGCATGGAATCAGATTCCGTTCCTACTCATTCCATTCCAACCAAACAAACATGGCATAAGAGTAAGTGCAAAGTTGAATTCAAAATCTTTCGCTTCTTAATTAATAAGTCAAAACTTAAAATCATCGTTTACTTATTGATTTTTTTACTAGCTTATTCCACAGCGGAATTTTTTTCCATTTTTCACTGATTGGTTGGTGTTGCCGTGTTGATGATTGATGCTTTCCGTGGCCTGATTTTGGAAAATGATCTTTCTTGGAAGGAAAAATCTAAACGAGTCCTCAATGATTCAACATGCGCCAAATTTTATTTTATTCTTTGTGGGGGGTTTGGCATGTGCATAGTGAATGATGATTCATCATTTGTTGTCGTTTTGGTATGATGATGCGAAGTGCTGAATGCTCTGAGTGGTGTCCATTTTCTCTTTCCCATTTTGGTGGGACTCTCTTAAGATCATTCCAAATCCCACCCCACCTTCATATCTATTTAAAAAAGGCCTCATTGAAGAGTGGTGTCCATTTCCAACCACCGTGTAGAAATGCTGATTTCATTCAGCTCTCCTACGACATGCTCATATTAGAAATAGCCACGTAAAAATGACAGTTTTAACATATTTTTAAATCATGAAAATTTTTCATTTAGTGCATACTCATATTACCTTTTCTCTATAAAAAGTAACCCCTAATATCTATATTAAAATTAAAAAAAAAAAAAAAAAAAGAGAGGGTGGCGGGGAATTTTAGATTGGTTAGACTATAGGAAAATTATTTCAGTTAATAGTCGTTTTTAGTTGAGTTAGTAATCATTTGTTTAAAAGTTAATAATAAATGACATTGAATTGTAATTATTTTCCCATAAGCTGATCAATCTAAAATTCCCCCAAAAATTGTGTGGCGGCATTGTCCTTGTGGGCCTTTTGGTCTCAAACATCCGGGGTCCAGAGCTTGTAATTGAATTTTCCAATGAGAACAAGGCCAAACATTCCTGAAGGGCTAAAACGACCCGTCCGCACAAGTACAAATTTTAATTTTGTTGTGGTCAAGTGGTGTGCTCGAGCCTCGAGGGTCGCTGAAGCACAGCAGTCGCGAATATCATCTATCACCATTCACCAGTTCTCCAATCATGAAATCTGTGCGCCATCTGGCACCCAATAAAATACTACACCATAACTAAATGGGAAATTTCCTCATCTAGAAGAAGACCATACAAGTAGGTGAGCCCGCCACCCCAAAAACTAAGCTAACTTTTCTCTTTATTTAAAAAAAAAAAAAACAAAAAAAAAAGTATATATACCATAATTTCTTTCAAAAAATCATTTCCTAGAAAGCCGAAAATACCCTTTCCCTTCTTGTCTTTTTACAGTCGGAGGTCAAGAAAGTGAAATTCCAAATTCCTCTATTTGGGTCCCAAGCCGAGTCTACAAATCTCTGTCGCATCCGGTGCGTCCCAATTTCCAGTTCGCCGCCTCATTTCTTCAAAATCATCAACACACTGTTTCAATTTCAACGCGGCGATTCGTTTTCTCGACTCAGCGAATTTCTTCCCCGCGGCTCGGTCGAATATCTTCTCCCACCCCTTCTCCCAATCACCATGAGCGTCACAAAGCTTCAGACTCCCATTCTCCCAATTCGTCCAGCTCCACCCTTTATAAAGCCACATCATCACGTTAGCAACGCACCGTCCCTCGCACACCGGCGTGCACGGCCTGCATTTAGCCCCACTGAGTGGACCCGGGCTTGACATCGCAGCCACCGGCACTCCGAACCGTGATGGCGGGAAGTCGTATTTGCGATCGGTTACAATGCAGAAAGGGAGGCGTTTCGTGACGTAAGGTACGCCTTGGGTGGTGAGTTGGGCTTTGAATGATGTCTCCGAGTTCAGCTGGGTGAACCCGGCCAATTCGAGTTTCGGGATGAGGGAGAGGCGGGAGAGTGCGATGGTGGAGGTGTTGAGGTCGCCGATGCCAAGTCGGTCGTTGAGTCCGCCGTAGGAGGAGCCGGGTGGGACCAGGTACTGACCCGGTACGAAATTTTCGGGGTCTAGCGGAGCGGACCAGTATCCGTCGACTCGGGTTCGGACTATCCAATCGTAGGTGAAGTTGTTCTGTTTCTGGTGCGCTTGGATCATAGTGAGGCACCCCTCTACAAGGTTGAAATACTGCAAAAGGCCCTGAAAAGTCCACAAAATAAATAAATAAGTAAATTACATTTATACCCTCAAATGAATTTCCAAAAGACAAAAATAAAAATAAAATAAAAAACTGCCTTCTTCCAAAAATCTAAACACGTGGCAAGTACTGATTGTGGAGAGTTCTGTTTTGTTTTGTTTTTGGTACCACCAACACCGCAACAAATTATGAAACATTGTTACACCCAATCACCCACCTAAAGTGCTAAGCATAACGGGACCCATGGGATTATACGTTAGGATAACAAAGAACGGGATCTTGACTTTTCCTCATTTGCTTTTGTTTTTGTTTAATTGTTTTGGTTTGGATTATTTTTTTCTTTTATTTTCTGTTATAGTTTAAAGGGATTGGAACCTCCAACTTATCTCTACATTTTACCTCACACTTCCTAACCAGTCACCATTAAACTAACCACAGTAGTTTGAGTGGACATTTCTCATTTGAACGATACTAATCTCCACTTATATCTTCCGCCAAAAAGTATTAATAAGAGTCCTCAAGATAAAAGGACATGGTTTAAAAATTGGAGGACCTTCGATCTTGCATCCTTTCAATGCCTAAAGGGAGAACAAGCTAAGATACCCATACCCATGTTTGGCCAAGACATTAAAATAGACTCGTTAAGAAGATTCATGATAAAAAGTCGGACATGATGAAGCCAAAAACCTTATGTTGGAGGCCAATTTCAGGGATAAGTTACACAATATGCTAGACTTAACATTGAAGTTCACTATTGCGGAAATAGAAAGCATTGTGATGAAAAAGTCAAAAAAAGGAGAAGAAAAAGTTACTGAACAAACACGTTACAATTAAAGCTCTAGTGGTAAATTCAATCTCACACCACCAATTGCTGGTAAAAGAAAGTGGCCGGCATAAATTTGAAATATGCATCCATTTGAAGTCGGCCACCCAAAATCTAAAATTCACACTCATCTCTTGTTTTTTGTTCTAAAAGGACAACAAACAAAATTGATGGCCTAATTGAAATTACCTGAATGCCGTTGGGCGAGTTGCGGGCGGTGAGGACTCGGACCTGCGACTCGGTCTCTGCCAAGCGTTTGGGCTGGAAGATTCGGACCGCCGCGAGCCTGGGCGCGACCTTCAAGAGCGAGAACTTGAACGAGTCCCCATCCAAAGGACTGTGCAAGAAAAGATCCGAATTCCGATATTGCTTGAGAATCTTCTCCACTATCGACGGTCCCGTTAGCCCGAACCTCCTCGCCCCACCCACCAAACACACCGCTATTCTCGACCGATCCAACTCGCTCTTCCTCCCCTTTATCAAATCCCGACTCTCCGATTCGTTGGCAGTCAAAACCAGACTCGGCGACAAACTCGGATGATTAGACGAATTGAAGGCGGCAATACTATCCGGGCGTTGTGCGGAACGGCTGGGAAAAAAGGATCTGAGAGGTGGGAAAGAGGTGAACGGGTTAAATGCGGCGGTGTTGGCTGTGGTGACGGAGGAAATAGAAAGAAAGAGGAGGAGAGAAACGGGAGGGACGATCAATAGTAGAAAACGCCAGTCGAGATCCGAAACCCATCTCGTAAAATACATGTTTTTCAGAGGGTTCTTCAACATCTCCTCTTCTTGTTGTTCGAATCGCTCTTCGATGACCTTCGGATCTTGGTCCTCGTTTCTCCCATAAAAGATACTCACAGAACCAGAGAGAATGAAAAATGGAAGATTACGGGCTTTCCCTTTGGAATTACCGAATTTTGATATTCTCTTAGGCCCTTTTGGGAGAAGAGGACGATGATGATGATGGCACGATATTGGCGTGAAGGGGGGACGCAGTTGGGATAAATATATGCCTTGTTACTGCACAAGGTCTTCAGTTAGTGGACAGATAAGAGCCTGGGGTGCATTTAATGTGCTAGGCCTCGATGTAGTGGATGGATGCCTCAGCGACTGCTGTGAATGTTGATTAAATGAAGGTTATTATAGAAACCGCAGGGAATTTATAATGGAATTGAAGCGTAAGCCTGGAATTATGTGAGCTGTAATAGTATAATGGACATTCTTTCTTACTTTATTATGTATTGCTGTTGAGTGGTCAGCGTAGACTTCGTCAATTTTGAACATTCTTCATGAGTCACGTTGGAATTTTAAACAGCCTATAAGTTTTACTACTACTTAATAAGGGAGTTACTAGACGCAACCCATGCTCATTAGTCTAGGGTTTTTTTCCCTTTTTTTTTTAAATAAAAATTAAAAAATAAAAGATAAATTCTATCGAGTGTATAAAAAATAATAATAATTTAATATAATCTAAGATATCCTCCTTTGTATACTTTACAAATGAGGAAGTGATATCATAAAACCTATAAGGACAATGGTTATTTTATTTCATCGAATGTGGATTGCATCATGAAAAAGTTTCTCCAGCTATGTCTTTCATGATAAGAAGATAACCACTCACATATACATACGTCAATGCAAATTCAAAATTAAGATCTTGACGAATATCATGTGGGGCGAGACATGTATTTTTGAGTACATCATGGTAAAAATATAAAATAATAATTAGACAACAATTTTGTTATTAAAACTATAATAATATCCAATTGTATTGCAACATGAAATTTATAAGATTTAAATTTTGAAAATAAAATTACATTTTACTTGTTCAAGTTTCATCAGTTTCACTTTACCACATAGAATTTGAAAATGAAAATTTGTCTTCTTGAGTTATACGTAAAGAGGTTTCTTGTTGTCAATTTTGTTCATTTTATTGTAGGGAAGAAGGTACTGTGTCATAGTGTGAAATTATAAAGAGATACTTTGTAGCAAAAATAAAAATAAATAATGTATGGGTAAAGTTATAACTGGTTAGCCAAACTTAAAGAGGATAAAGTATAACTATTCCTTAAATTTTTGTCCTTGGCTTTAATAAAATTAACAAAGTTCTCACCATTCTGAGGTTAAAAAATAAAATAAAATCACATGGATTGTTTTTCTTTTGGTGAAAATTCGCATGGATTATATGAATCATGCTACTAGGTCTATTTTTGGAATGTTTAACTTATTTTGATGCTTTTTGTTTGCTTTGATATATATTTCTTGAAGAACATGAAATTTTGGGGTTCCATATGTGGTATGGAAAAGTCCAACTCCTTTTGGACGGTGGTTATGGAAGTCGAAATCTGGAGTGTGCAACAATTCGATCACTTGCCGAATCAATTAGGTTTCAATTTTACCCTTTTTTCCTATATATTATTTTCTTAAAACTTGAAGAAGTGAACAAATGATTTTTGAGACTTCTGTAATAAGTGAGAAGTCGTAAGTTCAACTTTTCACTCTCTCTTAAGCTTAGCCATTATTTAAGTTTATTATAAGTGTTATTTCACATGAAGTAAGACCACATGGGGAGTGCCCTTACTCATATTCAAGGAAATTGGTCACCAAAGGTCTGGATACCTTATTCACCCCAAAAAAAATTAAAAAAAAAAAAAAAACACCTCATTTTGGGTTGTATTATGCCAAAAATTGTTGTTCACTTTCCATAAATTTTTGTGTTTTACACAACCAAAATGAGGTTTGAGAGTTCATTGGGTTGGTTGAGTGGTTCCATGTTTGGCCAACAAACTTTAATAATCAGTAATAACTAATAAAAGCATGCTTGTGGGATTTTTCCACCCTTTATACCAAAAGAATAATTAGTAATAACTGGCCGGAGTCAACTTTTGAGGCCTAATTTTTGAAGTAACCCTCTAGTCTAGCCTAAAAAAAAAAAAGGAAAAATTTGCTTCCGCACTTCTAGCTAGACCAATTGACCTAAGGGAGCGGCTGGTTACTTGCAGACTCCCCAGCAAAAAAGAGAAGAAAAGAAAAAGGTTACTTGCAGATTGGTCCACTTCCTTTCAGACAAGCCACGTGATATATAACCTGCCTAGTTTTTGATCCTGAAGTTCTCCAAGAAACGAAAATTTAGCTGTAGCCTTCGCAATGTGACCCCAAGCATAGGGCAGAATGAAAAGTGGCTTTTAAGCTGTTTAATGGCCCGAGAAGAAGACTCGACAACGTAGAGAAAACGGTGAAACTTTTGCTTACTCCAGTTGGGCTACCAAGAGTTTATTTATAAGAACATAATAAAATGGCTTTTCAGCTGTTTAATGGCCCAAAAAGCAGAGTTATTGATATAGAGAAAATTGTGAAATTTTTTTCATTCATGTGATTGAGAACAAACATCTTAATCCAATAATGATGATGTTTACCTCCTAATCTAAGAGCAGCTTTTCATCATTTGCACTTGCTGTTAGTACTACCTTTCTAGTTGTTAGATAGTTGTTGTTGAACCAGTGAGGACGTAGATGTAAATGCACATGACTGCAAGAGAAATAAATCTGCCTATAGCACTGGCAGGCCCTTTGAGGCCTGGGTCCTACCTAACTTGAAAAGTAAAAGATTCTAGAAATTTTGAATTTTGAATGCAGGGAATCAACGTCTAACCTCTCATTCAAACTTCTACCATTATGAAGGGCAGTTTCGGCCTCCAAAACGCCATTGGTTTTGAGTGCGAAACTTGAAGTAACACGTCCCAGCTTAAAGAGTTGGCAAAGGTAGCACAACATGCGCCTCAGCCCTCAGCCCTCACGCTGCCCAGGGATTCAGGCGGAGTCACGATGCTCGCCCTCTTTCTAGCTTCTCTCATTAGGCATCGTGCGTCAAAGTTAATTGATGCATTCATACTCCTTCAAAACTTATTTTCACACATTTTTGCTCATGAAGTGATGTGGATGTAGGATATAGCCAAAAAAAAAAAAAAAGGTGCAGAAATAGGTTCTCCTAGGAAACATCTCATATGCCTAGCTTCCTGGCATTTCTAGATTTAAATATGCGCATCAGATGTCAGCTAAAAGGCCAACTGGCCAAGGAAGCTCTTTGTCTATTTCACTCTGTTAACCAATCACCCTGTAATCCATAGATAAAATGCCATAACGTTTTGGAGTTTTATGTTGGAGGATTGTGTCCATTCATATCGCATAAATTGGATGTGTCATATGATGGATAAAGGGATAGAGATAGATCTCCTGAAGGTGGTTGGACCCTGTCTAAAAGTGCCCTATCCCAATTCTCAACCGGTTTAAAATCTTATAAAAATATGCATTAAACAAATATTTGTGAAAAGTAAAGTTATGTTCCTATCTGCATACCCATTTTAAAAAGAAAAAAAAAAAAAGAGAAGAAAAGAAGAGGTTATGTAAACAAATGCTAAATAAATAATAAAAATATTAAATTTACATTTCTTGCATATTCAATCATTAATTAATTAACATTGGCAATATTAAATTTACATTCATGACCCTTTCAACCTAGAGAAGGACCATATGCGAGAAGAGAGAAGAGGGGAAGAAGAGAAGAGAGATTAGATCAAACAGGTGTATAAATGTCATTGTATTAAGGGGGAGTGAGAATAGCCGCACCCTTTTTGTTTATTAATTTTTAATATTAAAGAGTGTTTGAAAGATGCACTTTCCAAAGCGCTATTATAAAATCGCGCCTTTTGTTTAACTGAAAGCGTTTTTTAGGAAAAACCCGCTATTAAAAGCGTGTTTGAAAAGGGCTGTCACAAAGAGCACTTTGTGTTTAGCGTTTATTAAAACGCTTTCAATGTATTTTTATTTGTTTAGATAGAACCATAGAGGCGCCATCGTTTTTCATCGCCCTTATATAGCCAGTGAAAGCGTGACCTCAGACCCATGGTTTAAGCTGACTGTTAGGATGACCAAGCTCGTCACGTTAGGCGTATATTTAGCATCCCGCCAACGAGGGCGTATCCTAACAAGACCCCCCCCCCCCCCCCCCCCCCCCCCCCCTCTTCTCCCTTTCAGGCACCAACTATCATTAACGAGCGAGTGAACTAGTTCCCCTGGATCTCACTTTCAAGCGGTGCAGCAATGCAGGGAGGATCATCGGGCATCGGTTATGGCCTGAAATACCAGGTCAATCCAAAAACCCTAATCTGTAAACCTTAAAGATTTACACAATCTTAAACCCTAATTTAACCCTAACTCTTCCTTCATCATGTCCAGGCCAGATGCATCTCTGATGTCAAAGCAGATACAGATCACACCAGTTTCATCACCGGCACTCTCAGTCTCAGAGAAGAAAACGAGGTTTCTTGCACACTCACACATGTATAACAGTTTGTTGTTTAATCTGAATGTTTATTTGATCTGAATTCAATGAATCGGATCCTTTTTCAGGTACATCTGATCCGGCTTTCTTCGGGTGGAACTGAACTCGTATGCGAGGGTTTGTTTTCTCACCCGAATGAGATCTGGGACCTCTCTTCGTGCCCTTTTGATCAACGCGTCTTCTCCACCGTCTTCTCGTCTGGTAACTTAGCAATCGCATTGCATTGTTGATATTTATTTTGATTTTGTTTTGTCTATGCGGCAACACAATGGGAATTGTAGTTGAAAAGATCCTTGTGCATTGACGTTGCCTATAAGTTGCTTGCCAGCATGTACTTGTGTGTGTGTCTGTAGGCGTGCATAAATGTGCCATGCCTGCAATGGATTCACTGATTCATAATAGATTCTGGAAAATTGTTTGGTTAATGAACATAGGCTACCAGAGTACAATGTTCAAGGGACGATAAATAAGTTTGACATTCATGTGGCAACAAAAAATTCCTTTTCCAGCAATCAACAATGATAAGAAAAATTAATTAGATTAGACCACATTTCATATTTTTATGGCTTATTAGGCATAATTTTTGCTTGAATAATTATTTTATCTCTAAGAAATGCATGGCCAAATTGGCACGACTCACATGGCCATCATCTCTTCCTTTATTTTCAAATAAAGATCAATTGTGAGGTGGGGTCATGAAAATTCACTAAGTCATCCATGAATATGGCATTTCCTTTATTTCTAGTATCTTTTATACCTGCAATAACCTTTACATGTTTCAAAATAGTTCAGTAACTATTAATTATTTCTATTTCTGAATATTTTATTCTTTCATTCTGTTTTTCCTACACTCCTCCAAAAATTGTGTAATTGTTATTAATAAATTTCATTTATAATTGGATAGCTTACCTTTTTTATTCCATTCTTTTTTCCATGCTTCTCGAGAAGTTCAGTGGCATAAAGATAGATAGTGTTTTGATTGTTTGCTATGTTATTGAAGGTGAATCATATGGAGCAGCAGTATGGCAGATCCCTGAGTTATATGGCCAATTAAATTCGCCTCAGTTGGAGAGAATTGCCTCTCTTAGATGCACATACTTGTAAGATCAAATGGTGAGTTTATTCTTCCTAGTTAGACAATCCTGTGTGATAGCGCATGAGCTAGCAGATACAAGATAATTACTTGTTTTGCTAATTGTTTTTTCAATTGTTCCTTTCTTTTTCCTGTGGTGTGTATATGCATATTCTGAATCTCATACATTGATGTTCTTCTGTTGCTCAAGAAGTAGTTGCTTCCCCCCAGGCTTGTTTTTCCCTCCTCTGCTCAAATTTAAAATGCATGTGTGATAAACCTGGACCGTTGCATCATTGCAGTGAGTTTCTACCTGCTTGCCAAAGCCATTCTTGGCTTCTAGTACTGTGTTAATGGCATCCAAAGGGTTTGGGTGGCTCTGGGGATTATAATAATGTCGACGAAAGAAAAAAAAGTACAGACATGATCTAGATTGTTGGGGAACTTGGGACCCTTGGAATTCCCTATGTATCACATTGATTACTAAAGGTGTAGAGGAGTTAGTTAAACCTCTTTCTGTGATGGAGGCATGCTGGGGGACCAATTTAAGAATATAGAAATGGTTGTGAAGATATTTCACATAGAATTTCGGTAATGTACATTTACAGGTTGGTCTCCAACTTGATTGTTAAAATTTCATATGCTTTTTCTATCTTGTATTTCTGGAATCATTTAATTTTGCTAAGATGTTTGGTGCAATGTTATGCCAATGATATCATTCTATGTGGTGTTGTATTGCGATGTTTGGTTTGTTAAATATATTTTACAGTACTTTAATAAATAAATGATTTATCTAATCTGTACTTTTGTAACTCAGTTTTGTAATGGAAGTATGGAACTGAAGAAATTTATGTAACATGTCAAGTTTTTCTGAGTGTTGTTAAATATTGATATGTGCCTGTCTTAACTGCTATTCTATGTACAATATATACCCTGCAGCGTTCTTTGGTGGCCATCTGGAAGGCATGACAAGTTGGTCAGCATTGATGAGGAAACTCTTTTCTTGTGGAGCTTAGATTCTTCAAGAAAGGCTGCACAGGTACAGTCCACAATAGAATTTTCTGGAGTGATCCTGTATCAGTTATTTATGATTATGTTACAGTATATATTCTGCAGAGTTTAAGGTTTCCTGCTTTTCTTTCCCAGATGTTAAAACTAACACAATCTCTTTTCTTTAAAAATAAAAATAAAATAAAATAATATAAAAGATTTAAAGACTGGACGCCGATGGTTATTTTTATGCTTTAAATGCTAGTGCTAGTGAGGTCTTCTCCCACTTTTTAGATGTTGACCATAATGTTGCTTCACTGCTTGTATGTGTTCGTGTCTCTATAAATATATTTCTGTATACTCTCTATGAGTAGAGCAGAGCACGACATATTTCTCTTTCCTCCACATGGTGGTTATGTGGATGCCTACGTGATTCTTATAATTTTTAAATTGAAATTTCATTGGAGCATTTTAATGAATAACCCTACCTCTGAACTTAACTCAATAAAGTGTTAATTCCAACTGAATGTGGTTGGCTACTAGCTATAGAAAAGTTATCCTCAATTCTTGTGCTAATTCTTATTCAGTTCTTGTTACAAAATCTAGGTACAATCAAAGGAATCAGCTGGGATGCTGCATTCTCTGTCTGGTGGAGCATGGGATCCACATGATGTGAATGCTGTTGCAGCAACATGTGAATCGTCAATCCAGTTTTGGGACTTACGGACAATGAAGTATGTATGTTCTATCTTTTTGGCTGAATGAGTGTGTTATTGCTTAATACAAAATTGCTGGTTGCAGTAACCTGAGTAAATTTCCAAGATACTTTTCACGGAGTCTTTATATAAAGTGCATGGTAAAATGTTCTTAAGCTCATTAGATCACCTGAAATAGCCCCATGGAGATTTTGTGAAGTTGTGAAATTTTGAATGAGATGCTTAAATAATATTGGTGGGGACACAAATAGATAGGAAACAATAAAAATATCTTAATTTTGTTGAAGTAGTATTTTAGGAATGGATGTTGATTAAATATTAAAAAATTGTCTACTGGAAAAGAATTCAAAATGCTTTGAATGTGCGTTCAACTCAGTTGATGGTAATGCCCCTATGCAGTGTGAAGTTGGGTTCTATGCCTTCCCTTTAAAGCTTGGAGTGTTTTTGTATCGTATGTTTGTGTTCATCGTATAGCTATACAATGGTCATTACATCAATATGCATGTAATTACAGGCGGACGAATTCAATTGAGCATGCACATGTCCATAATGTAGATTATGACACAAAGAAGAACCATATACTTGTAAGTATGCAGCTTTGAATTTATTTCCTTACACTTAAAACATTTCACAGGCACGAAACCTTGGTCTTTTTAGAAATCTTTCTTTCCACAAGCGTTATCGTAATTACATTTCAAAACTTTTGACCAATGTCACAGGTAACTGCGGAGGATGAATTTGGGATACACATATGGGATCTTAGAATGCCAAAGGTTCCTGTTCAAGAGCTTCCTGGACATGCACACTGGTATCAGTTTACTGTACTACTGCAGACATCACTTTCAAGCATGTTCATGCTTACTGAACTTGTCCCTCTGTTTTCATGAGTCTGTTGCATCATTACTTGCATGCATAGATTATTTTTTTAAAAGCTTTTTCTTTATTTCTTTCCTGGTAAATGCTTGCATAGAAGTTTGATATCTGCAATTGGCTGTTTCATTCATGTATAAGTATTTTTATATGAACATACCTGTAGTTGTCTGACTGAATCTTTGTCTGAAATGTTGGCAGGACATGGGCTGTCAAGTGTAACCCTGAGTATGAGGGGCTGATTTTGGTATACTCTCTCTCTCTCTCTCACACACACACGCATGCGGTTAAGCATGGCTAGGAGGCCAGAAAGATGCTATAGATAGGAATTTCATACACATTTTATTAAGATTTTTCCTGCTTTATTTATTTTTAAATTTTTGTTTTCTTTGGCCAATCGATCATATATATCTCAATAAAAAATTTGGAATACTTTGGCTGATCCCTATGCATGTTCTTCCTGTATGCCTTCCAAGCATGTCGCTGGAGAGGGATCCCTCTCATGTTGGGACAATTGTTCCACTGGATTTTATTCTTCCGTCTTCCAAGATATTGTTTTGCTGACAACTGTTAGCTTTGGCAGAGTGCTGGAACAGATTCAGCTGTTAATTTGTGGTTGGCTTCTCAATCTAGCAGTGATGATTTAACTTCAGAAAGGTCATTGCCTTGTCTAGGATGATTGAAAAGTAATATTTTGACTTATTTTTTCCATTTTTTATTTTCTTCTTGACAATTTTCATCTTTGTTCTTTTTTTCCAGTAGCCTGGTTGATTCGCCCACTCGTGGGCGGGTTGATCCATTACTTAACTCGTTCAGTGACTACGAAGACAGTGTTTATGGTAACCACTGCAACCCTCTGGTTTTGCATTCAATTGATTCTTTACATTAAACCTGACTGGTTTTAAACTGATATTCCAGGCCTTGCTTGGAGTTCTCGGGAACCTTGGATTTTTGCATCATTGTCCTATGATGGGAGGGTAAGGATTCTATTAGTTCATGGTAGTGAGAAACAATTTGAAACTGATCCCTCTGATTTTTCTCAAGACTGGGAGCATGAATTTTATGTGGCAGAGTAGTTCCTAAAATTAGGCTTATACCATTCTCTTACATGCTTTAGTCAGGGCTTACATGAAAATCAATTGGGTGTTCTGGTACACAAGGATATTAACATGCATATGTAGTCTATATAGGGGAAGCACAAAATAGTGTACTGTACTTTTGTGTATGGGCTTCACCCAACCCAATTAATATAACAACGAAATATATATTGGATTAAGAACTTCTATAACAATCTCTACAATTTTGATTTTTTTCCCTTTCCCTATAAAACAGGTGGTTGTAGAATCAGTGAGGCCTTTTCTCCCCAAAAAATGAAGTCCAGAACACATTGGTGTAAGGTTTTCTTTCTTTCTTTATTTATTATTTTTAAAAAGCCAATGTACTGGGTGTGAGTTTACAAGCGCTTGGGTAATGGTACTGCGTTGATCTGGTTCGACTTTTTCTACCCCCTTTGTAGAAAAGATTTGTAATCTTGTGGTTCTTTAATGTTTTATCCTATCAAAAGGGGATCGAATGTTGACAGACATGTACATGGACCTGGGAGATTGGTGTAACAGAAATTTAATCTCACAAATGTGCGGCCCTGATAATTTTTGTAACCCTTGGGGGAGTACTCAAATTTTCTGTAAAATATACATGGATGATTACTTTTTTGGTAACCATGTGTAGGGATAATGTTGTTCAATTTACATAGGGGGCAGCTATTCTGATCATAGCTCCATTCATTTCCGTTGTTTTGTTGACCATTGTAGGTGAGAGTCGTTTGGCTATTACACATCACGCGTGTTGATGACACAAATCTCCTTAGTTTAGATTTTCTAATTGTTTAATCTCCTTAGTTTGCTTATGTTTTTCAGTTGGCTCCTTGCATTGCCCTTCTCCTATGCCATAAGCATAAGCTGATGACGACGAATATGCATGATATGCGAGTAAAACCAACCATATTACACGTAATTTTCAGTCGGTTTATGTTTGTTTGTTTGTGTATGTGCGAGAAGCATCACAAATTAACTTTTGTTACGACATGTAAGAATTTTTTGTACGAAGTGACATTAGGCTTATCCACACACGGAGAGTTATGAGTCGGATGAAATGGTTTGGTTTCCTCGTCCGACGGCAGAAACCCATTTTTCCCACTTGTTTCGTCATTTTGGCTACACGTGGCACTTTCTTCCACCACAGATACCCTGCTCGTGTCTGGTGTGACACGTAAGCTAATATAGTTTCAGCCTATCCACAATTATAGCGCATGGCGGGGAGGTGTTTGCCATGTCATCTTAATGCTAGGTGCTGACACGTCGTGTGCAGAAAAGAAAAAAGTGGCAGGAGTGGCCTGTGCGTATACTTGGATAAGGCAAGGCAGATTTATCTTTCCAACATGGATGAAGAGACTTTTGACGCCTGTCGGCTTCGACTTACTGCCACGTTTCGACCAGCGATGAATTCATTGGGAAATGCTGGAGATTCAAGTGTGAGAGAAGTCTTTGGAAGGAAAAATGTCTACACGCGTTCTTTCATTCGTTATGAACGATGTAAACAAGAAGATGTACGGAAGAGTGAAAATTTTTCCAAGTTGAGAACAAATAAGTAATACTCTCACCGTCCCATTAATATAAATCATTTTTGTTATTTTTTTGTTCCAAAATATTTGTCAAAAAAATTAAGGATATTTTTAGAAAATTAGAATTTAATTAATAATAAGTTAATGTAATGATGATCGTTTCTTAAACTTTGTGTTTTTTCAAGCTCGATTATTTTTATAGGAACGAAAGGAGTTTAGTATATCTCTAGTATGCCAACAAGTGGAACTTTATCATAAGGAATAAGGAAAATAAGCCGACCTGGTAGAGGCCATGTTGATCCTAATGTCATTTATCAACAAAAAGAGAGGTCATACTAATAGTTGGCTAATATTATGGTTTATCACACCCCTACATATAGATATCATCATATGTGTTGTTTTCATGTCTTTCAATTAGATTTTTTATTTTTTGAAACACGTGTCCTTGTGTTTAGAGTCTATCGTTACTAAAACAATAATGGACTCTTACAGCGAATAGTTATTTTGATTGGCCTAGATTTCTCTATCTAATCCTAGTTTTTAGGTACAAAAAAATATTCTAGTCTTGTCTTATAGGCATGGTATTAGTTTCTATCTTTTTGATTAGTTTTTGCAATAATTTACAAATTTTATGTATCAGAAAAATGAGTATTGTGTGTATGTTTCAAATAGAAGGAAATGTTCAATCTCCATGCAAATTGAGAATAACATGATAACCATGGGATGCTTTTCCACTATCCTTCCCTGTCTTCTCCATTTTTTACGCCAATGTTTGATTTTGTACCCAACTCTGAATTGCTATACCAACCATCAATTAGCCGCAAATTCTTGAAGCAGACACTCTGAACGGATCTCCTTTCTCAAATTTGGAAGCATGTACCTAATTTTAAGTAAATAAACACTGCATTTCCTATTTTCCATGTAAAATATCATATCCTTTCCACGTAATATATCATATCTGGTATTGTCTTAGTTGGTGTTATTTAAAGACAAACACAAAGTCCAAATAAACAAAGAATCAAAGGATTAGGGTTCAGTGCTGCTACACTTCATTATTATCATTATTTTTTTTTTTTTTGGTACAGCTGCTATACATTGTGAGATTTTGATCATCTCCCTGACTCCCAAAATGTAATTGCTTTGATAGCTGGCATCATGGGAACTTGTAGGCTAAGTTTCTATTGTTTAGTAATACAGATGACGAAATTGTCACCTACACTGCTTTGCACAAGTTCTTCTCATAATACAGGCTACATAATAAGTCTCAATTACTATGAACACATGACTTACATGATTTGTCACTTTTAGTTATTATGCCACCAAAATTAGGATGATGTCTTAATTGATATAACACACTGCGGGTCAATCATTTATACATATTGCCAAAAAAAAAAAAAAAAAAAACTACCTTCTTTAATATGGGTATCAAAGGTGTGGATTGATTACACGATCACTACAAAAATGCATTATATCAGCATAATCTTTTACCATCGGTTGCAATGGATGAAAGAAATACATTGAATAAAGCAATAGTTACATCAAAGAAGGCTAGCTTAATAAGCATTTTTCTTATAAAATTTCCAAAGAGAATAAGGAAAATAATCTTCCCACATATAAGGATCAATCAAATTATGATTTATATTTGCCGAAATATTCATTGCCTTATTAACTTGTCTGAAAACATGCTTAAATTCAATAACTTCGAATTTGATCACCAAATAATTAACATTCTGGATAAGCTTTACTATAAAACAATTTACTATTAATCCCAAAATTTACCTGATATTATCCTGACATGTCATTTGATCGGAAAAGATGGCACTCCATAAAAATCTTGGTCCCTGTGGTATTTTCAATTCCTTACCTCAAGGTTTAGTCCTGAATTAATAATACGGAGTAAACAAACATAAAAGAAAAAGTGGCGGTTGATTGCTCTGAAACGTGTCATACCACAGAGGCATAACGGATACAAAAAATTTGCAAGTGGGACCTCCGTGCTCACGTGTATGATTAAATACCGGGATTCGCATCCATTGCAGAACCACCACCGATCGGATCACACTCACACACACACACCGCATCTCTCTCTCTCTCTCTCTCTCTCTCTGAACCTCGGTCCCTCGCCGTCAAATGCCCCAACACAAAGATTCCCCCGAATTTCACTCCTCCAATCCAGTTGCCCAATAACCCCACCAATTCTTTTCCCATTTCTCCCGTCTCTACAAGAACTCAACTCTCTTTCCACTTCCGTACTTCTATAACATTCCCACAACCTATATATATATAACACACACACACACACACATCCCCACATCACTCAAGCTTCTTCTGCTAAAGCTAGGGTTTTTTTTTTCTTCTCCAATGGCATTTTGGTAAATAATGGCGGCGAGTTCCAGAGGTTTGTCCAGTCCGTTCGGTCTCAAACTCAGAAGACTCGACGTTTCTCCTCTGCATCTCCGCGGATTCGAGTTCAGAAAGAGGAGGAGGTTAGGGGTCGGTGATGGTGATGGTGATCGTGATCGCGTTAGACAGAGTGGAATCAGATGCTGCTGCTCCGACTCGGTTGTTCCGATTCGGAGAACGTCCTGGGGCTGGGAAGAGCGTGAAGAAGGCTGAGGAATGGCGGTTCGAATCTAAGAAGAGCTCTCATCGAGTTCGAATCCAAGCCGTGCCTGCAATGCCCTTTGCATCTCCTCAGTACGTTTCCATCCTTTGGTTGATGTATATGTATATTTACATGTATATGTGCATTATTATTGTGTTTTTTCGTTTTTTTTTAGGATTAGGATTTTCTGATCCACTAGCAGAGACTGTGGAGTGTTGATAGAGCATCTATGTGATGGATTTTTGAGTTTCACGACTTAGAGCCGTTTCAATTCTAGCTGCTTTAATGGTAGAAGATTATTTTAGTAATTTTTTGATATATGATTTTCATTGGTTGGACTCAGTAACCCAATCAATCCTTTTTATCACTAATAAAGATCAAGAACTAAATTGGGGATTGACTTCTTCATCAATTGAATCTTCTACCAAAAGTAAACCTATATATAGGGACAATCTACAAAGGGGCAGCGTCGCCTAAAAATTGCTCCATCGCTTTATATGCGAATTGGTGGGTCCATGTAACCATCTAAACCTTTCAATAGACTGAGGACCTTCTATAAGTGATTTACTAAGGAAAAAAAAAATCTGCATAAAAAGTGTGTTAAAAAAAAAGAATGAGCTCTTTTTTTCCCTCATTAACATAGCTATATTTTTTTCTAATACAACACTTACTTCATCAAAAAAAAAAAAAAAAAAAAAAAAAAAAAACCATAGCTATATTGTTTTCTCAAATAAAAGTAATTATATATAACATTTTCCATCACTAAACCTTGTGAAGGTAGAAATATATGGTTAGCTCTATTGCAGTAGAGTCTTGATCAATACACAATCCCATATTCCCATCACTAATCATTGTGAAGGTAGAAATAAAATGAATGCCCATGTACAAAGGAGACCCATGATAGGACTGTCAGGTGTACAAGTTGATGGTCTAAAAGAGATTGGAAAAATTTTGGAAGGACATTGATAGAGTTAAATAATTGAATTTTTATGCTCTATTTAATGACAGGACAACTTGGTAGGTTAGAATAGAGTACATGGTTTAAACTCCAAAAGGTGCAATACTGCAATTGAAGTGATGATAAAACCCCTCTCTTTCATTTAATATATATATATATTTGAAGCTATTCCAATATCCTTATGGACTCATGTGACTGCAATAATGCACAAAGGACCCCTCAAGTGATATCTGTTGACATAAGATCAACAAAAATTTATATTTTTTGGATGCTCTTCCTTCATCTAGAGCGAGTAGACAAATTTTTTTGTAATACTAACTTATGTTCATACCTCAAACTGCATACTAATGGCTAAAGAAGACGTTCTATAACTTTGTAATATTGCTTTGATTTTCAATTTCTGCAGATCTCGTTTTGGTTCCAAACAAGAAAAATTTTATCCTCGTTGTACCCCCAGAAATTCTGGTCCGCAGTCACGCGATACACCACCAAAAAGAGGTAATCTTCTGTTTCTTGCCATTTTAGTTTCTACACATAGCTTAGTCAGTCCAGCTAAACCTGGAGATTGCTATGAATATTCATTTTGAGACTATAGCTATGATAGCATTTGATTGAGGCATATAGCTATGTTGACATCTTCCCAATAACACATGTAATCTTCACTGGTTTCTTCAATGTAGACACTGGTATAGCGAATGAGAAGGATTGGGGCATCAACTTGTTAAATGAAAATGTCAATGAGTCTGGCACGAATGAGGATGGCAGTACTTGGTATCGAGAAAGTGGAGAGGACCTTGGCGAGAATGGATACAGATGTAGATGGGAAAGGATGGGAGGTCAATGCCATGATGGTTCCTCAGAATGGAAAGAAATGGTATTGAATCATTTTATCACATAATATTGGGATGTATGAGTATTGTTAATCTGGGAATGAAGGAAATTGAAATCAATTCTTTGTAAACTAATCATGTAAAGGAGAATCCTAAGCTATTAGTACAGATTAAGTCTCTGCCTCGTGACTATAATACTCCGAACCTAAAAAGCGACTAAATGTACCTCCCTGACACTCTATTAATATATATTTTGACAGCATAGTTGCAGAAGTTGCCCCAAATTTTTAAGCCTCACATTTGAAGAAAATCATTCTTAAGAAGAATTTCTAATAGGAACTTATATAGTTAATATTTAATCTACTCAACATTCCTTGTGTTGAAAAACAAATTTTTTTGTTGGCCTTCAACTATTCACTTTTGGTTGGTAGTTTATTTTTTTCCCCTTTCAATTCACCTCTTGGTGGAAATACACCTTAATATCAGAATGGGACTGGTTCCCTATGGATAGATACTCAATTTTGGTGATTATTGTCCTTGATTGATGCATATGTTTTAATAATTGGTATTTTAACATATTTTTGAAAACTATCCTTCAAAGGGGAAACAAAACTCCCAAGTTCAGGTTTGAGAACTGGTAGAATCAACAGAAATGGCAGAGCCAGAGCAGTGTAACTTTTTAGAATTAAATATCAATGCTGCTGGTCAATAATTTTTATAATTCTGCTACATTGATATGTTTTTATGACCCCATCAAGTATCATCCCAGGTGGATGCATTTAATTGGATTTATTGATCTCCTTGACAGTGGTGGGAGAAAAGTGACTGGACCGGATACAAAGAGCTAGGTATATCGCTTTCCTTGTCATTTACTAGACATGCTAGTGAACAGTATGGATCAGTTATATAAATTTCTGGATAGTTCTTGATACATCAACCATGCATTCTGAGATTTTTTTTTTTTTTTTTTTTGTCAAGGCTATTTATTGATATTACTCAAAACAAAATGTCACTTTCTCAATAGGTGTCCATTTATAATGGTTGAGCATTATTAAATTTTATTGAAGTGCTCATTCCAGTAGTTTTGATATTTCATAGGTGTGGAGAAATCTGGAAGAAATGCTGAAGGGGACTCATGGTGGGAAACATGGCAAGAGGTTCTTCATCAAGATGAATGGAGGTACTTACCTTAATACTGTCTACATGTCGATAAAATTTCAACAGCTTAATGTCAACTTTGTAAACTGAACTGTAGTCCATCTTAAACATATCCTGTTGATCATAAGTACAAGTTTTATTCATTGTGGATACAATAAGTGCTACATTATAAAATTTCAGTAATCTGGCAAGGATAGAGAGGAGTGCTCAGAAACAAGCAAAATCAGGCACTGAAAATGCTGGGTGGTTTGAGAAATGGTAAGCAAATATTTCAATGCGCCTTTATTTTGTTAGGTACACAGTTGAACAGCATTGAATTATCCAGTTTTTATTGATGATACATTTGTTTGGAATTAGGTGGGAGAAGTACGATGCTAAAGGCTGGACTGAGAAAGGGGCACATAAGTATGGAAGATTGAATGAACAGTCATGGTGGGAGAAGTGGGGAGAGCATTATGATGGAAGAGGATCCGTTCTAAAATGGTTATCTCTAATTATCCCCTCAAGCAACTTTGGACTTTAGATGTACTTTGCGCAAAGTTTTGCCACTCTAGACATAAGTATATTGTAGATCATCTGAAGCTAGTAATATGCACATATGCACAAGGTTAAGATTTTGTCTGGCAATCATTTATGGCTAATAATGTGTTAATACTAAGAAAGCAATAGGCTAGCATGCTGTATCTAACATCATTTATTATCAGATTTAAAATGTTTGAGAATAAAGTATTTTTAAGGAAATCTAGGACTTAAGCAAATTAAGGACCCATTCAGTAGCAGAGATGATAATTTTAGTTTTCAAAAAAAAAAAAAAAAAAAAGAGAGGAAAATTTAAGTGGAAAATGCATTTCACCAAGCATTTTAAAAAACAAAAAAAAAATTCTGAAAATGGGGCATTTGAAAAAGGAAAAAGAAAAATGGCTTTCTGCATAAGAAATGCAGACCCGTTAACACTTGAAAATGACCTGGAAACAATGAGTCCTCAATAATTCTATATGTTTTATTTTCTCAAAACATTTTTCATCTCTGAAAATTGTTTTCATACTCACTACAAAATGGGTTCAAAGAAGCCCAAATGTTACTCATTATATGCAGAAGCACAATCTCTTTAATGAGAGATTTTTGCAGGCCACTAAATATTGATGAGATAATAAATTGTCTCCTTACTATGATAGAAAACAAGAACTCATTATTTATCGAAATATAAAGGGATGATAAACTATCTAGAATCCTAATCATGCTTCCTATCTCGTTATGTACAGTATTGTGCTATGAGGATAGTGCTTCCCCCCGCCCACAAAAAAAAAAGGGGGGGGGGGGGGTGGTGAAACCTTTTTCATTTGACACAGGGGTGTGTGGAAGTATTTTTCTGTATATGTGCTAAATTTATCTTCCTCTTTTGTTCTTTCTTCAGGACAGATAAATGGGCTGAGACTGAACTGGGAACCAAGTGGGGAGACAAGTGGGAAGAGAGGTTCTTTTCAGGCATAGGTTCACGTCAAGGGGAGACATGGCATGTATCTCCCAGTAGTGAACGTATGTCTAATTGTTGGGATCTTTTAATGATTATTCTTGATTCTGCACACCATATATGCCTGTGGTACATAGGTTTTGAAAATGTAATGAGCCATTCAAATTTTCATTTGCAACACCCAATATCCATATTTATATTTTCTTTTGAAACTTTGTACAAAGCTGCTTTAGATTTCGCCGGTTCCATAAGGCGCTTTTATGGGTACATGCCTGTGTTTGTCTCTCTTGTAGACCTAGTTACATGCATAAGTCCATTTTTTTACATATTCAAACTCAAAAGAAACCCACAACAATATCTAGAAAGTTTTTTCATGTACAGTGGGGTGAAATCTACCATATTCTTCCTACCAGTGGTCCTCAAGGCAAGACAATGCCATCACAGGAGAGGGAGACTCTGTAAAAGCTACCTGTATATTTAATATTTATTCTGCCTAGTATATTTAGTTACATCTTCTTTTCTTCTTTTTTTCTTTTTTTTGCTTAGGATGATTTGAGTAATTTAAATTTCCACTCATTGAGATTTTCATGTTTCACTTGTGTATTATGAAGTTCAGTGAAACTAAGACATTACTTTATCTCATGTCTAGGTTGGTCAAGGACATGGGGAGAAGAACACTTTGGAAATGGGTGAGCAACTTGGACTATAAAATCTATTTGTGAACTGAGCAAGGATTCTTTCATTATTATTAGCATTTTCTATGACCGAGATATTAATTCAAATTCAATATTAATATTGTAGTTTTTTTTTCCCTTGCTTTTGATGTTATCATGAAATCAAATCCCAGTTATGTAGGCAGGCCTTACATATGAGTTATTGGAAACTAATATGCTCTTTTCTCTCTGCATCAGTAAAGTGCACAAATATGGCAAGAGCACAACTGGTGAAAGCTGGGATATTGTTGTGGATGAGGAAACCTATTATGAGTAAGAACATGCTTTTTGTAATTACTAAAATTTACTATATCTGTGCAGAGCAACTTACATATGCGATGAGCCAAAAGTGTTTCTAGACATGAAATTAGCATCTGTGTTTTCATTTGAGTCTTTAGTTCATTCTTAATTTGACAAAGTGTGACTTTTGATGAAGGGCTGAACCTCATTATGGATGGGCTGATGTTGTGGGTGATTCTAGCCAGTTGCTATCCATTGAACCTCGGGAAAGGCCACCTGGTGTCTACCCAAATCTCGACTTTGGATCATCTCCACCACCTCCAGCTGATGATGATGACCTGCTAGACTCGCCTCCACATTCTTGACAATGAAGAGCTGATTTTTCATGCTCCATAATTGTCATTGGTGTTTTGATAATATTATTGAAATTCAATTATAATGATGAGAACTCCTCTTGTAACAGAATATTGCGAACCAGTGTTCAATTTATTCATTCTTTTAATTATCAGTGCCATCCATTTGGGCTCTGATCAAAGTCCGAACATGGATTGCTACTTCAATAGCAGGATGGCATTTTTGATTTCATGCTTTAAGTTGCTGGCCCCTGACGAGGCCAGGAGAAACAGGGTTGAGGAATAATTACAACTGGTGGCAGTCTAACCTATTTTAGGTTCGGAATGAAATACAGTTTTTCTGTAGTAATTGAGCAAACACCGGCCCAAGACAGGTGAGAGGACGACTATTCCCTAGTGGACGGTTACTCCACAGTCGATAATTTATTCTCTGTAGTCATCTGTGGATGGATTGTGTCGTGTCCTTAGATGGCATTGTTTGGGATCTGGGGGCTGTGCGTAAACTGGGCCACATCGGACTGGTTCACTGGGCTCCAGCCACTTTAAGATTTGGGAACGCCTATTGCAAGCCCACTTTTTTTTTAATCGACCCCCGCCCCCCTCTTCTTTGTTTTGGTTTTTAAGATTTTATACCAAATATAAAAGGTTTTTATGAATACCGGTCATCATGTCCATTAGGAAACATCATTTTGAACAACTTTGCAAAAGAAATACTTTTCAAAATCTATTGTTTAATTAGACTTTTTGGCAAAAGATGAAATAAAGGCTATAAATGGCTAAAAAGTATACTTAAACGATAGATTTTGGAAAAAATTTTTACTATAAAGTTGTTCAAAATGATATTTTGTGGATAATGCAGTCCGTTTTCGTAAAAACCTTTTATATTTTGCATAAAATCTTAAAAATCTAAAGGATGGGGGTGGGGTGATAGAAATGGGGGTTTGCAATAGCTGTTCCCTTAAGATTTAAACTACAGTGGGCCTGAATTCGGCCCATTTTCAGGCTTACCTTGTTATCTCAAGCACCAGTACTGCTCGATGGGCATGCTGCAGGCTTCCACTGCTAGATTGAGCCCATTACGGAACTAGGAGCTCAGCGAAAACTGGGCCACTAAATGATTTAGGGCCCAATTTTAACTACATCGGGCTTATTCACTGGGCTCCCGCCCGTTTAAGATTTTAACTGTAGGCCTAAATCCTGCCCATTTTTAGCCTTACCTTCTTGTCTCAAGCACCAGTATTGCCCGATGGACATGCGGCAGGCTTCCACTGCTAGATTGGGCCCATTGCGGAGATTTGAAGTGCCCCCGGCCCATTGGTCAATAGCGTCTAGTTGCATGCCCCTCTATTAGCGGGCCTTGATCTTTAACGGCTTAAATAAGGATGCTCATAAGGAGAGTAGGGAGGCCTCCATTGGCACCCAAAGACTTGCTCTTAATCCCTCACTTATTTTATAATCTAAGATTTTATTAAAAATATGCAAGGTTTTCATAAAAATTGATCGTACTATCTATTAGAAAACATCATTTTGAACAACTTTTCAGAAGAAAGTTTTTCCAAAATTTATTGTTTAAGTAGACTTTTTAGTTATTTATGAAGCGAATACTATAAATAGCAAAAAGTCTACTTAAACGATAGATTTTGGAAAAACTTTTTTCTAAAAAGTTGTTCAAAATAATGTTTTCTAATAGAACACACGATCAGTTTTTATGAAAACCTTATATATTTTTCATAAAATCATAAAGTACAAAATAAGTGAGGGATGAAAAGCAAGTCTTTGGGTGCCAATAGAAGCCCCCGGAGAGTAGTTGTAGTGAACCACACTGGGCCTATAGCTTTATCTCTTTAAAGACTTATATTGGTCATTGATGCAGCAACCATAGTTGAAATTAATCCCCAGGAACGCCTCAAGTAATCTCTAGCATATTCGTATTTAGCACTTTTTCAGATGAACTTCTCATGACAGTGGGCATCAGATGGCTTCACAACAAGAACTTGGACCGAAAAGCGAGATTGTAGGGAACGGCTATTGCAAACCCCCATTCTTATAACCCCACCCCTTTCTTTTTGGTTTTTAAGATTTCATGAAAAAAATAGAAGGTTTTTTGCAAAAACCGGTCGTTTAGTCCACTAGAAAACATCATTTTGAACTACTTTGCAAAAGAAAGTTTTTCCAAAATCTATCATTTAGGTTACTTTTTGGCAAAAAATGAAATAAAAGCTATAAATGACTAAAAAGTATATTTAAACGATAGATTTAGGAAAAATTTTCTTCTACAAAGTTGTTCAAAATGATGTTTTCTAGTGGACTTGGCGGCTAGTTTTCATAAAAACCTTTTATATTTTGCATAAAACCTTAAAAACCTAAAAGATGGGGTGGGATGATAAGAATGAGGGGTTGCAATAGCCGTTCCCGAGATTGTCTCTGAAGAAGGTGATGGGCTGGATCAAAGGTTTGTTAGTATGCCTTTTTGTTGCCCTTCCGTAGGCCTTGCAGGTGCACTGAAAGAAGGTTGCGATACGGTTCCTGGGCCGGGGTTCTAATCCATGAACAAATATGTATCATATGTCTTTTTTTTCTTTTCTTTTTTTATTATTTTATTTTATTTTATTTAAATAAAATAAAATCCTTCCAACAACGATACGTTATATAACAAAACACATTTGGAAACATGTAAATTCCTAGCTATACAGAATAATTTTGCACCATACATGATGAGAATATAACACAAAAATTGACTAATTACATTGATTCAGCAGTCTCTAATGGATGTGATTTCCATCACCAGCTTCTCAGACATAATCTCATTCCTAAAACACTTTCATCAAATGGCCCCAGAAACAGGGGAGGGAGGGACAAAGAACAATAAGCAGTTTGATATCTCGTCCCTCGGTTTCTGTCCTCATACCCCTACTTGCCTAAACTCCACAGCAAAAAAAAAAAAAAAAAAAAAAAAGAAAAAACCTAAAGACTAGAGTTCATGAAAGATTCAATCTTCAACACGAGGCCCATTACATGCCTTGCGGATGTACTAGGATATTCCTGAAGTTGAAAGTTTGACAAAGCAGCTCACTGTCATGAATTCTGACATTGTGGTGGTGTATACCAAAATTGGACACCGTACTGCTCTCTATCCCTGTGGCTTTATATACAGGACAAGTTTGCACCATAAGAAAAGGGTTCAAGGTAGAGTTGTAAATTGTCCAAGGAGAGAAAAAGAAGAGAGGGGGGGGGGGGGGGGGGGGGGGGGGTGCAGAAGAATTTGATGCAAGTACGGGTTAGGTCCAGCTAAAAGGCTTGACACGGATAAAGGCTGCCTCGTTTAATCTGAAAGCATCTCTTCCAACTCAGGGTCCTCGGATGTGAGTATATCATAATCCAAACCTGTTACATTGAACAAACCTTTGTCTAGAGGGCCATCTTGACCCTCTTCGTCATCTGGATCAGACCAATCTAGTTCATCATTAGCATTCTGATCATCAATTGCTGCACCATCTTTTCTTGTCGCAGAATCTCCCTTCCCATTTTTGTGAGCACCAGAATCTCTCTTTGCCTTGGCTTCAGAATCTTCACATACGCAGGAGGATGGGTTCTCATGGAACCCGCCCCTGCCAGGCCTCATCTCGTTTGGCTCACCCATGAAGCCTCTCTGATAAGTACGAGCTCTGGATGCAAATGCTTCCCAAGTCATGTTACCTTGGTTTAAGAACAACCGATACAGTTTTTTAGCATTTGGACGAATTGTAGGTTTGTGTCCAAAGTATCTCCTACATTGACAAGAGATCCTTCAAAGTCAGTCATCTGTTTCAATTACCGGTTTCTCTACAAGGCGCAAGAATTGACATAAAAACAATCATACCTTCGTCCAGCTAATATTCTAGCCATATTACCATTGTTGTTGGTAACAAATACATCACTTTCATCACAGACAATGAAATCAAGTGCAGCCATGCGAGAAGAAAATGAAGAAAATGGTTCCAACTCCTCCTTGCTGGCTATTGTATCTTTGGAATAGAAATTTGGGAAGAGGGCTTTTAGGGGTGCCAATGTATCTTCCCCTCCATATACTTCACCTGATGCCACATAAATATGAATGTCACTGCCATATCCCAGTGCTCTCAGCATCAGACCGACTTCTTCTGGAGTGAGTGGGCATTTTCCATTCCTCCTTTCCCTATCTGGGTTGCTAGTCTGCAAAGAAAACGAAAATAAGTTTCATATATGCTTCATATGCGCTACATTTGGATGACAAAGGATTGAAAATCAGATTCAGGTTCTAATCTGGTAACATATTAAAAGGGTAATTAGAATGGTATTTTGCTAAAATCATTCTTTTATTCTGTACTGGTATCAATTAGGATTTTTATTTATTTATTTTTGTACAAAATAAGACATTTGGAGCCTTACATGTAAAGTCTTCCACCTCCTTCGTATTGCCCCTAACCGCTTCCTTTCCTTTTCTCCTCCACCAAAATAGCATCCTGAGAATGCAAGCATATCAGGTTCAAACCTGTAACAAGAAACATCTGGTTGCATCAAAAAACCTCCTCATCCTTATCCCTAATAATTGGTAGATTCTTGAATGTGCAGAGAGCCATTGACTTGGCCATTATATTGCAATGAACCCTAACTTCCCCACTGTAAAGTACACATGCCCATCATAAACACTTTACCCTAGCATCAGAACCTTTCTTCAGGAAGACAATCTATTCAAGTTTCCAATTTAAGTCGTGACCTACCATCCTTAGAGCTTCAACAATAGGTGCAAGGTATGCATAACAAATGGGCTCAATCGAA
Organism: Liquidambar formosana; assembly: GCA_039720395.1. NCBI lineage: Eukaryota > Viridiplantae > Streptophyta > Magnoliopsida > Saxifragales > Altingiaceae > Liquidambar > Liquidambar formosana. The sequence continues at coordinate 31,737,183 of CM077833.1, forward strand.
AAGATACAAGGAACATTAACATAAGGAACAGACGCAGGTTTATAACAATAGGTTACTAATAGAAAACATATGACCAGAGATCAACCAGACTACCTTAGGTGCAGGGCAATATAGTGCTTGCTTCTCATCCTCATTCGGTGGACCAATTTTTTACCCATTTCAGCTATAGCATCAGTAAACTTCAAAGCATGGTAGTTAACTCTACATCTCAACTTCTGTAGATCTGTCTCCAACTTATTTGCTAGTCTATAATCAAACTTGGTGAGCTGAACAGCCTGTCACAAGAAGATAAATCATTTAACGTCAGCTATGGAATAATAAAAAAATTATTCAAGGACAAATCTAGAGGACAGCATTACAACTCAACTCTACAAGCCTTATCCTAACTACTTGGGGTTAGCTAAATGTATACGTGGTTCTAAATGTCTATATGTTGCGATCCCTGGATACAATAATACATATTAATGAAATACAAGGTCAATGATAAAATCAGAAAATAATGTAATTATATAGAAATTTGGAAAAATGTGAAAATTCCAAATAAGTACGTCAAAAGTGACTTCATACACAAAGAAAGCTCATCATATTCCAAAGGAAATCTAAATGCTTAAATAAAAGTAATTACTAAGATAAACTACCACGTCTATTAAGGATATTTGACAATACACACACACACACACACACACACAAATATTTGTTATCACAATATATTAGTATATCCCAACATAGAAACCTTGACTTCGTAAGATTACAATGGATATATCCATCAATACCCCACAAAAAATACTCAATATATTGACATGTTAACAGATTTAAACACTGCATGGTCCTTTTAGTTTCAGATTGTATATTCACCAAGGATTTGACTAAAAGCTCTATGCTCACTGCCAACCTAATCAATTATCCTCCTTTCTCTGGGCTTAGTACCAAGAATGTAGAAGGAGAAAGGTCACATAAGGTTGACAGCCAGCATAAAACCTTTAGTCAAACTCTTAACTCTTAAGAACACAAATCTGGAACTCAACTACAAACACACAGCCAACTCATGGTTCAAGGTCTTGGTTGTGGACGTCGTCATGTCTCAGTTATGACAACAACTTCATATTGGGCAAGAAACAAAGATACGTATGAAAGAATTTTAAAAAAATACCTACCCCCCCAAAAAAAAAAAAATAATCCCATAAACAAAAAGTTCTATAATCAGTAAAAATAGGACAATCAAAGTGGATCCATAAAACGGGCAACAGAATAAATTAGGATACATAATAGGGTAGCGATATTGCCAGAGAACCTTTTGTTGGTTCCACGGCATCCTAATTTTTTATGTTTTTATGGACAAGTTTATCCTTTTCGTCTTCCGTTCCCTTCTTCACTTTGTCTCCCTCCTTTCATCAATTCTTGCGAGTGAAAATAATAGGCAAAAAGATTAAGTGCTATTTCTACACATTTCAAAATTTTCCGTCTTATCACCCCCAAAAAAGTTAAAATTAAAAATTAAAAAGCCAACAAATAATGGAGTTCTTAGTGGGTTGTCATGATGTACGAATTTACTGAGAGGGTTTTGGTCAGATCTGGGTTAGAGTTTAGAGGCTGTAATGGTGAAGCCAAAATAGTGAAAAAGATTCCTCCACAGTCAAGTTTAAAAATGAAATTGGAGTTCAGCCATGACTCTAAAGAGACGAAGTTTGTTTGGATAAACTATAAAGAGAAAATAAAAAATAAAAAAAGAGGAATTTGTCGATGATATTTTTGGTGAATTTGGTTGGAAATATGGCTGTGAACCATGACTGGACAAAAGAGATAATAAAAGGGTTGACGAAGGTGACGATGTTACCGTGATGAGTTTGTCTGGAGAAGAAAATTCACCCCACAGTCCAAGACCTTTCGTAAGCTTTGGGCTTGAAAGGGCAAATTTGTCCATAAAATACAAAAACTTTTACAATGCTGTGGAAACAATCAAACAACACAAGTTTCTCTGGCAATATTGCTTGCCTACATCATATGGTCACAAAAATCAAAGCCTGTGATAACACCCTATTATACCACAACTATACACAATATGAAGATTTTAGATACCTAATACAATCCCAAAGTATATATGTGTTATACATACACATCATTTATTTTAAAAAGAATTAGTATGATGCTATGATTTTATATTTTCAGCTATTTATTTATTTATTTGGGAACAGTGAGAATGGTTACTAATATAGTTGAATAAAACTTAAAAAAGAGTCAAATAATTTATATAAAGAAAAAAATGGGTAAATTATAACTTTCTAGAAACAGAAAAGTGTTAATAAAAGATTAAATAAATATGGTACAAATAGTAGAAGTTCTGGGAATTTTTCATAAATATAGCACATAAATATTACAAATAGTTTGCCTCTTTTAAAATAATGAAAAAGCAGGGGTCAGATTGTAAATTAACTAAAGATGTTATAATAAATCCAAGGGTTTTGTTAACGTGTGCCATAAAGGCAAATGTTAAGCTGCAATTCATAGCCCAATCATTGCATTGGAAATGATGAACATGCATTGTAAATGGTGAAAGTTGCTCGGAAAAATGTAAAAATGCTTGGAAAATTGTGAAAACACATTTTATGAACATGCATTGTAAATGGTAAAAGTTACTTGGAAAAATGTAAAAATGCTTGGAAAACTGTGAAAACACATTTTTCAATGCAATGATTGAGCTATTAACTGCAGTTTAGCATTGTGCCCTTAGGGCACACTGTTAAGAAAACCCTAAATCCAAATGTCATTTCCAGCAGCTAACATATAAGAGGCGGAAGGGGGTAGAGAGAGAGAGAACGGCCGAATCAAGCATTCATCATTGTCGGCTATTGGCTGCCCGTGCCTCTTCGGCACTATGGACCTCTGTCCCTCTCTGTCTCTGTCTGTCTCTCTCTCTTCAGCGTAGTACAGGTGAGATGACCTTGACTTGACCAATTCGAGCCTTTCGTCCATATTTCTTAATTCCACAACAAATCTTGAATCAGTTAGAGACTTTAAACCATGAGCTAATTCCACATAGCTAGGATTAGCATTGAGTTAGTAAAATTATAAATGATTTCTCCCCACTAAGAAACATTTTTTATCAATAGCACTAGGAAGGAGACTCCCTAATACACGTGGGGGGGTGGGTGGGGGGGGGGGGGGTTATTGGCTTGCAATACTTCTATAATATATATATTTTTTTCCTTCTCTTTGCATTTATATGAAGTTTTTTTAGTGTTTCCGCACGTTTTTCCATGCATTAACATACTTCTTCAAACACCCTTTTAAAATTTCCATCATTAGATCCACTAAGACTCACACCCTAACCAAAACTTAAAACCATGGTTTCAGTTTGCATGTCTGTTGAAATTAGAAGTTCAACGTAAACTTCATTTGTTTGACCTAACACTGGCTGATGCAATACTGTAACAAATGGTAATTCGGGCAAGGCTGCCGGATTGATTGTTACCAATTAATACTACTATATCAAGATAATAGTTTCATTGAAACACCAATAAGTAAATCTCCTTTTAAGCATTATACATAAGATCTGATAGACACATCTTATGTTCCTAGTGTTGATAATCAAAACAAGCCGTAGCATACACAACCTATGAACAATAAAGAAAAAAAATTCTGCAATCTTAAGGAAATCATCAAGAAAAAAAAGGGAAAATGGGGGAAATTTTAGAGGGGGGGGGGGGGGGAGGGGAAAAGATCATAAAAAATCAGCAAAAGTTCTAGGGAACTGAAAACTTACATGCCTTTTCAAAAGAACAGGTAATACACGATTTTGATAGCATCTTTCATTACACTTCCTAGGAACACGCATGGTGTATGGAGTCAAAGCTTTCCCTCCCACCTTTTTAGGAAGCTGTTTTATGATTTTAACATCTTTTGATAGAAATGATATAAACAAGTCGACATCAAAGATCTCTGTAAAATTACTGCACATTACAAAAGAAGAAATCTGTTATCCGACATTGTAACAAATAAATGCTAAATAAGACTTACTCTTAATTCAGATATGGACAGCCACACATATTAACAAGATTACTTAATGGGAGGCTAAAAAATAATAATACTCCCTCCATCCCACAAAGATAGGCCATTTTTGCTATATTTTTGTCCCAAAATGTTTGTCCATTTTGAAAATTCAAATCATAATTTTTTTGAACTTCCTATTCTACCCCTTGTTATTTCAATAATTGCCTTTAACACAAACCAATAAAAAGTAGGAGAGGGGCACTTTTGGAAAAAAAATAGTTTTAATAAATGACAAGTCAATGAAATCTGTGTGTTTTGTCAAATATGGCATATCTTTGTGGGACGGAGGGAGTAACAAAAATAAAAACTGGTGGCAAAGTATATATTCCTGCTTGACAACTGACCTAGCATCCTTCCAAAAAGACTTCTGGTCGAGCTTTGGAACAACAAGAGTAGCATTCAAAATCCGCGCAGCAACAACAGCATCTGTAATCTGTCAGAAGGTAGGTGTGACGAGTTTGGCATCAACATATAACATAATAAAATATTTAAATCTTCTGCAATCAAAAAGCATCACAGAAATAACAGAGTGGTTTAACCATTATAGTTATGAGATATATCACTATGAAGAAAATAGACTAAAGCATTCCAATCGTAACTTTCTCTGACCAAGGTGAGGCAAGAGGAGTGCCTAAAAGGCATATACTCATCATTGATAGCTATTCAAAAATCATGGAAAATATGTTCTTTACATATTGACATTTTCAGTAAGATATTTAGCACTAAAAGATGATGTTTGTATGAATGTAGAAGATCCTACCTTAAATTTTCTAAGTTGAAAAAAATATTAATTTGTTCATCTTTCTATTTATGAGGGTATGTCAAGGGCATAACAATAGAAATATGCCGTGTAAGGGAAATAAAAGAATGAGGCAGGGTTATTAGGACTGCAACTGTTGAGGGACTTAACGTTACAATCTGCAACTGAAACCAGTGATTCAAGAAACAATGGCTTACAGCACATGGTTAGGACCTCCATCAGCATGAAACCTAGGCAACAATGTTTATTAGGTTTTTGCCACTAAATTTTGTAAGTAATGGTGAGTTTTAATTAAAAACACTGAGAGAGAGATGTCCGCACACAAAAATACATGCAAATCATAATTTGGAATATGAAGTATGGTTACAAATGTTGTCTTTAAAATTGGAAGTCCTATTTGGCATTAAATATTAGGAATTTAGGAGGCAAGAAGCAATTTAGAAAAAAAAATCAAAATGTCCTTTTTTTAAATAGGAGTGTTGACAGTTAATTATTATTATTTTTGATAAGTAACAAATTGTATTAATCAATGAGAAAAATACAAGTTGAACAAGAAGTTCAAACGAGAAGCCAAAAAAAACAGCATCATGGACAGTTAATTATAAAATTAGAAAATCTACAGACAAGCGAGAATAATGAAAGCATCTGGTAGCTAATAGTAACTTCGAAGTGAAAAGTTACACAGTATGTCACAGAATTATCAGAAAATTCCTTTCAAAATCATTCTTTTATGATCCTGTATTTGATATTTCGATGCTGATACGCACTTTTGAAATAAAGATAAATAAATCTATCTATGTCCAGCTTTGGGTAACACTATGGTTAAATAAAGTTGCTGATGGCCGTGAGCGACAACATGAGTTCTTAAATTTTTATGATTCAAATCCCATTCAACATACCAATGAAGAGTAGGTACATCCACAATTGCCTAACTTTAAATTAATGTAAAATATCTATGTTTAGAGAAATTACCCCAGTTCTCTGTTGATTTAAGCCTCCACTGGTTGCAATCATTAAATATCGATTGGGACGAGTGATAGCATCGGCTTCTGTAACATCAATCACACAATCAAGACCGATTATTCAAAACACAAGTTCGAAAAATACTATATGCACAGACAAAGTACAACAATGACAACATTTCAAAAAATCAAATGCAATGAAGAAAGAATCAATGAAATCTTATCAACAATATGAACGAAAATTGGTCATAATCACATCCAAAACCCTAATAAAAATAATAAAAAAGATTAAAAAAATCGTAACAAGAAGCGTGAAATCAATCTTTCAATAAATTTCTAACTAAGAGAAATAATCTTATAATTCACATTAATTACCCAATTTAAAAACGAACTATGAACACAAAATCTAGACATCATTCAACAAGAAAACACTGGAAAGTAAAAAAGAAATACACACTGGCAAACTTTTTGCTCGCATTACTGCATCCGTAATAGAATTTGGAATGTCTTGAGCTCCACACATCACGATCTGATCTTCCTCCACCGGTCTACAGTTTATAAACAATAAATTCGATTAAGAGAATTTAGATCGAATCATACCTAAATTAAAGAACTCACAAATCCAATCTAAAGCAAAGAGAGTCGCAAAGTATAAAAACCCTAACCGGAACACGAAAAACTGACACTGGAACCGCATCATCCACGTTGTTATTCAACTGAACCACCAAGAAACCAGATAAATGAATACAAAAGACAAAGATACATACATATATCTAGAGGGAGGAAAGAGTATCGGAGAGAAAAATGTACAGAGGAATGGTGGCGGAGGTGAACGTTGTCGACGGGAGAAGGAGCGAGAAAGGAAAGAAGAATGAAGAGGAGGCAAATAGCGCCGGAGATGACCAAGATTGAGTTGACAATGCACCGGAGGCGGTTAGGGTGGTGGTGACGTCCGCCGCTGCAGAGCCATGTCCGCGGTAGTGGAACTGAGCAACGGCGCTTCTCTCTCTCTCTCTCTCTCTCTCTTATTCGCTAGTGAAGCGAGGAAGAAGGTCGAAAAAGGAGGGCACGATCTCTCTCATTTTGTCTCCGGAGCTTCTGCGATAACGACAACGATTCCTTAATGCATCAGATAGCTTTCGCGCAGGCAGTGAGAGAGAGAGAGAGTGTAATTCGGGCAAGCACTAAACAAACCCCACCTCCAGCGAACCGAGGCTCTGTAGTGGCCGGGTGTGTGCGGTGGGCTCCTCCTCCCTTTCCTTTTTGGGCAATTATCCACCCGCACCGGCTCAGTTTCTGCAGAAATCTCCCCTATGCCCTATCTCTCTTGAGCCCTAGATTTGTTTTCCCGTTCTGAAGTTTTTTACTTGGGTGGGGGGTAAATCATTTAATTGTTGGATGTTAAATGATTAGTGTGAAACTGGGTTTGGAGTCAATTTAGCCTCATGAAACGTTGTAGTGATTGATGAATTCAGTGAGCTTTTCGTAACGAAAAAACTAACAAAAAAAAAAATCTTCCCACTTGTATGCGAAAAAAATCCACACATCAACCTTTCTTTTTTCTTTTTCGATAACTTTTGCAATTGCTTTTCCCCAATTTCATGATTGTAAAGTGTAGACTGTCACCTCCAGGCTCCAGCTCTACCCTTGGATTAGTATGAAAACCCACGTCATGTGCTCTTCCTAACAATCCCAATCCAGATAATTAGTCACAACTTACCATCCGGATAAGACAGATGTGGTGTCTGCGACCTATATTTTCGGCAATGCTTTGTCTGGAGTTGTTATAGTTCTTGCAATATTTGATCAGCAAACATATCAAAACGGAAATTCAATTATAATAATAATAAATAAATTCTGTACACGTAGAACATTTACAAACTTCTTGGTTAAGGGCCTGTGTTTTGAATCTAATTAAAATTACGTCTAAGTCTTTGTCTTCTAATGAATTTAAAAGTGAGGTAGTGATAGAGATGTCGAAAATAAATATAGTTGACCACTCCACATCACATAAGCTTTATGGTCTAGAGTTTTGTGAGACATTACGTGCCCATCTTACCATTGGTTATCATTCTCTCCTGCCTCTCCATATTTTTTTTTTTTTTTTTTTCATCACATATCAAAAATAAAAAATAAAATAAAATAAAATAATGGTTAACCACTTTTCCTACTTTTTATTGAGGTTGTCCGCCCTTGACATGCTAATGGTGATTGGCTATCAACTTTGTTTGAATAACCTGGTCATCCTATTTTTCCTAAAATTAAAAAATTATATATGAGGGAGGCTATTACCACCACATAAAATACTTTAAACCCCTCTTAGTTTATTATTTTTAAAGTTTTATGAAAAATTTAAAAGGTTTTTATAAAAACTAGTCACATAGTTCACTAAAAAAATATCATTCTGAAAAACTTTGTAAAATAAGGTTTTTTCAAAATTTATCATTTAAGAGGATTTTTTAACCACTTACAATCTCTATTTCATTTTCCATGAAAAATAGTCAAAAAATTTACTTACCCTCTATTTGGTTCGTGGATTTTACCGTGGAAAAAAAAGAGAAGGGAGAAAAAATGCAGAGGAAATAAAATAGAAGGAAAAAATGTAATCATACCAAGCCAAAATTATTTCAATTGTTCTTTTTTTACCAATTTTCCATTGCAACCAAATAAGAAAAAGTACAATTTCTCATATTTTATTTTTTTTCCCTGATAAAATCTACGAACCAAATAGAGCCTTAAGTGACAAATTTTAGAAAACTTTTCTTCTATAAAGTTGTCTGGAATGATGTTTTCTAGTAGATTACGTGACTAGTTTTCATAATTTTTTTTAATATTTTTTTATAAAACCTTAAAATATATAAATTAAGTGGGAGGTTTAAAGTATTTTATGTGGTGACAATAACCTAGCCCTTTATATATATATATATATATATTAGTACGTAGATCTTACCTATTTTTCCTTGTGTCTTACCTCAACTGATATGCTCATGAGCTACCTTTTATAAGCAAGGCATCTCCATGATTAGCCAATTTAACAATTTTTTTTTTCCCTTTTTTTCTCCTCAACACAATGCATCGATTATGTTGGGAGTGCTTTATCCATAAGCTTCATCAGCATTTATTTAGCATGCATTGACATATTTTAAAAATAAAGTCACAGTTGATTATGTGGCGACAAAGCATGAGAAAATCATGTGACACCTTCTCATATCGTAATAAGTGAGGTAAGTTCCAATCACACTCTTATCACAATCGATTTATAAGCAAGGCATCTCCATGATTAGCCAATTTAACAATTTTTTTTTCCCTTTTTTTATCCTCAACACAATGCATCGATTGTGTTGGGAGTGCTTTATCCATAAGCTTCATCGGCATTTAATCAGCATGCATTGACATATTTTAAAAATGGAGTCACAGTTGATTATGTGACAACAAAGCATGAGAAAATCATGTAACACCTTCTCATATCGTAATAAGTGAGGTAAGTTCCAATCACACTCTTATCACAATCAATTTATGTTTTTATTAATTCACCAATTACTAGCATTCACTACTCAATATGTTTGAGAAGAAAGTGGTTCTAGCTACATTATTGAAGGTTGTCAAACAAGTTAAGTTAACTGAATATATGAATATTGATGTTTGGTTTTGTGATTCAAGAAGTTTACGTATAAGATTTGCCGAGCTATTCATTAGATGTAAACTTTAGATAAAAACACTCATAAGATTTGCCATGCAGATTTACATTTGCAATTCAATGTGTCTAAGAAGAAAGTGATTCTAACTACATTATTGAAAGTTGTCAAACAAGCTAGAGTTAGTTTAATAAATGAACGTCAATATTTGGTCTTGTGATTCAAGAAACTTACATGTAAGATTTGCTATGTAGACAAACTCTTTATTAGATGTAAACTTTGGATAAAAACACATGTAAGATTTGCCATGCAGAATAACATTTAGTAGTACTCTATGTGTCTAAAAAGAGAGTGATTCTAACTACAGTTAATTATTGAAAGTTATCAAACAAGTTATAATTTGTTTAATATATGAATATCGATGTTTTTGGTATTCTAATTCAAGAAGTTTTCGTGTAAGATTTGTCATGCTGACGAACTCTTTATTAGATGTAGGCTTTTGAATAAAAACATGCATACAGAAAAGTTATATTTCAAAACAATCATAATGTGTCATCTAGTTTACCTATTATTGAACTATTGCAATTTTGTAAATTACATATATCCCAAGGAGAAAACATGGGTTTATATCCTTTGTAATATTGCCCTATGAGAGTTTACAAATTCATTGCTTCTCATCAAAGTCTGAACATGTCTCATGAAAAAAATGAAATTTATGTACCATAATGAAAAACAAACTTGAACCCTCTCTAAAGGCATGTTTGGAGGGGACTCCAATATGATGAGCTATTTTTGTGACTTTACTTTTGATCTCAGTCGTGACATACACTCCTCTCTCTCTCTCTCTCTCTCTCTCTCTCTCTCCAAGATCATGTGATATGCAAATAATAATTTCAGATGTAATTTCAAAATTTGTGATACCACAAGGGTTCTATTAAAAAGGTTCATGGATAGGTAAGATTTTGAAAACAAGTACTCCTATAAAGTTTGTCAGGTTCTTTTACTATGTCAACATTAAATAAAAATTGTATTATTATCTTCAAACTGAATTACTTTCAAGTTAGTATGGGCTAAATTGGTTTAAAAAACTGAAAAATAACCCTAGATCGGGTTGATCTTGGGTTGAGACTAAACCGACCCAAACCGAACCTAATTGGACCAATTAAAGCGATGGGAGGATTTGCAGATATATCTCCTACGAACCACCCCACCCCTCCTCCGGTGTTGCAGCTGCAATTTTCACACGACCAAACACACTCAACTCTGGGAACTCCAGCACCGGGAAAACCCTTCTCTCTCTCTCTCTCTCTCTAGAGCTGTCTTCTTCTTGTTGATGGCGATTATTTGAGGTAACAATAGGGTTTGTGTGAGGAGGAGATAAGGAAGAATTGATAAACTTTCTGAGGGAGCTCAAATGTATTCTCTGACAGTGAAACCCTCTTTTATATCTCAATCTTCTTCTCCTTCATCTTCGTCTTCTTCGCCGCTTCTTGCATCTTGTCGTCCTGGGTTCTGTTCTTCAATCAACTTCCCGAGAAAGTCGGATAATAGAGGAAGATTCGCTCTCAGTATTCACGCTTATGATTCTTCCAAGAACAACGGTTCAAACTCCGCCGGCGAGTCCAAGCCCCCCAACGGCACTCTGGTACGGTCGTACCTCTCTTTCTCTCTCTCTCTCTCTCTATATATATATATATATATATGAGCGTGTGTACATAAATATACTTCCATGTGATTTAAGGGATTATTTTTAATTAATTTTTTCTATTTTTTTCCCCCTTTGGGTAGGATTGAGTTTGTAAATTGTAATGTTGGTCTTCCTCGCTATTAATAGTTGCTGAAATATATGAAAAGAACGGTGAAGATTGTTGGATAAACAGATGGGAAGTGTGTTTTTAGGTTAGTTTACTGTGATTTAGAAGTATTTTGATCCAAATTTGAGCTTCATCTATTGGAGTGTTACTGAAGGTATTAGATTTATATATGTATGTATATGCATATATAGGTGATGCAGTATAGCTGTATAGAAGTTATGGGATACTTGGAACCGGTGAGATAGTAATGGATGCTTCTTTTAATTCCCATTGCCTTTCTAGTAGTAGCTTGAGCAATATATGACCCTCTTAAGAATGGGTCTGCAAATCTGCAATCACTAACCCACAGATCGTTGAACCCGTCAAATTGGGTCTGCTTAATTTTTGGACACAATATGTCACACACATGCACAATCTGTAAAATTGCAATGTATGGGAAAATGACCTACCAGAGTTGTAATAGATTTGTACATCTGAATCTCCTTTTTGAATTCGGCAGCCAAAGAGCAGGAGGGAAATTCTATTGGAGTATGTCAAAAATGTGCAGCCAGAATTCATGGAATTGTTTGTCAAAAGGGCACCCCAGCAGGTATGATATGCTTTCTTGGTACTGCTGTAGTCACTCTTATCTGCTGTCACATTTAGTGTTTAAGCTTATTAATTTCAGCAAAGAGGCAATTTTTTTTTTTCATACCTTTGTGTTCCCTGTGGAAATGAGACATATTTTATCTATAATCCTTTTAGGTAGTTGATGCGATGCGTCAAACGGTAACAAATATGATTGGTACGCTACCCCCACAATTTTTTGCCGTAACAGTAACCACGGTAAGTTCAGTACTCTCTTATGTACTTGCATTTTTGGGTGGAGTTAGTAATTAATTTAAGCTGGTTCAGTTTTCCATGCATGTGTCAAGTACCAATGTATGATCCATCTTTTAGCCTTGGTGTAAGTTATAATGTGGGATCACTTGGGTTTGTTTCAGGTTGCTGAAAATATTGCACAGCTCATGTACAGTGTTATGATGACGGGATATATGTTTAAGAATGCACAATATCGCTTAGAACTGCAACAAAGTCTAGAGCAGGTTGCTCTTCCTGAAGCGCAGGACAAGAAGGTACTTTTTAAAATTATTATTTATAAAGACAACAGTTCTCATGGTAATTTTACTGCTCCCTGAGGGCCCCATAGGTTCAAACCCTTATCCCTCTCAATTGGTTACCGAAACGGATTCCACTTGATGGCAGTTCAGAGGGAGCAGTTTACATTGCTATAAAGTTTACTCTGCCCAAGGCTCCTAGTGCTGCTCCATAACATCAAGAAGTGGCCTGATTCTGATATGATTTAGATGGTCAAGTGGCTTGAAATCTGAGGAACACCTTTCTAGCCTTGTTGTTATCCATATATAGCATTTGTGAGATTGTTGTTCTCTCATATGAGATGTGATATCTAGGAGCCTTACTCTATTTAATTATGACAAGTTTGTTGCATTGAAGAATTCTGTGGTGACCAATAGTCCAGCAAACCTCTTAAATGGGGTGGGGTGAGGTGAGGTGTCAAGTCCATAAACTTAGTCTCATGTTGCCTGATTAGAGCTGGTCGTTGGGCTATTTATGTAAATTTTCATCCTAGACTTGCAACGGCATGTACTGAACCAGAGATTGGGGTGGCCCAGTTTGCTAGTATTGGGACTGCTCAACTGGGGGACAAAACCCCGTTGTGTGCTTTGATGAGGCTTTGGCTAGGTGGTGGGGTTGGTCTCACACGGGGATGTGTTGCCTTTTGGGTTGGTGGATTGTAGCAACCGTTAGTCCAGCAAACCAATCCAACAGTCTAACAGACTTCTTAAGTGGGGTGAGGTGAGGTGAGTGCCAACTGCCAAGTCCATGTACTTATTCCCACATCTCTTGAGTACATATATAGATTTTCATCCTTAAACTTGCAACAACACATACTAAACCTTCAAGGTTGCCTAATTTGTTGGGGAGAGACCCCTCAGCTGATGGATAAAACCCCCCTGCTACTTGCCATAATGAGGCGTTGGTTAGGTGGGGCAATATCGTGTCCTTGGAACGACGCGTTTTAAAGCCACAAGGGACAACTCAAGGCGGACAATATTGTTGCCAGTGGAAGGGTGGGATGTGACAAGCGTCGTCCTATGTTTTAATAGAACAAAATGAAACTTGTTTTCTGCAGGTTGTATTGTCATGTATATCAGTTCATGTGAGTTATTGCCTGAACTTTAATGTTTGTCTTGATCTTTATCTAGTTGGCAGTTTGTCCACAGCTTTATGTTTCTGACATATTTGTCTTGTGGGTAATCATGTACTTTCTGGAAAAATAAAGTCATGAGATGCATCTATTTCATTCATTGGAGCTGTTCCATAATATAATCTCCATATTGTCACACAGGAGATAAAGGGGTTCCATCTTCAACTTCGTTTGACGTGGTATATAACTTGCTTCTGTCACTGTTACAGGATGTGCCAGGTTATGCACCAGGTACACAGAAAAAGGTGTCTGGCGAGGTTATTAGGTGGAATAATATTTCTGGTCCTGAGAAAATGGATGCAAGCTAAATACATTGAGTTACTTGAGGCAGAAATTGAGGAATTGAATCGTCAAGTTGGAAGAAAATCTGCTAATGGTCAAAATGAATTGTTAGAGTATCTAAAGTCTCTTGAGCCACAAAATCTGAAGGTAAGGAAACTGACTACCCTTTTTCATTTCTTTAATTCAATTGATGCTCGAGTGCAAAGTTGCTGCTTGATTATACGCAATTTAGCTGGTTATGGGAAGAGTTCAAAACATTCTAGGATGATACAGAGTTACAAACCATCATTAGGTATTGACAACCTAATAGAATTCTTATGTGTGCATTTATGATTCTTGACATTGTTATAATTTCAAATTACTCAAAATATTGTTGTTCTCCCTGAATAAATCAAAATTGATGTATTGGCGTGAAAGCATGCGTTCACTTATATACGAATTGCATAACTAGGATGTGAACAATATAATGTGAATATGTTTGTCAATTAAGTGCATCCCAGTTTCCTTATTTTATCACCTGGACAATTGAATCATCTCATTTTGCGTGGAACTGCTGTTCATATAACCATAATTCTTTCATGAGTTAATTATTGCTTCTAGTATTTGTCTTGCACATTTCAACTTTTATTTATGTGTCTAATCGTAGGATTTGACAAGTAGTGCTGGAGAGGATGTTGTGTTGGCTATGAACACATTCATAAAACGCCTCTTAGCTGTTTCAGATCCTGGCCAGATGAAGGTTTGACATTCTTTTAAGCTTTATCTTTCTTTCTTATCTTTCTGTTAGATAAATTCTTGAAGTTTTATGGTTTAAATCGCAGTTTCAGCATTAGTTTTGATCCCACTTGTAGTGAGACAAAATTTCAATATTCAGTTAAAATTCTTGGGAGTATTTTGTAATACACTGCTGAAATCGGGGTGTGATGTATAATTATCTTTTTATTTGAAAAAAGGGATGGTTTGATAAGTACTAGGAGAGAAATGGTAGTGAACATTATACACATTGACTTGTAACATCCATTAAAATTTTACAAATTATTGCTAAGATGGTAAATGAATTTGTTAGTACTCACCTTAAGACTCATAGAGCTCGTCTCTTAGTTGAATGGAACGTAAGATGTTTTTTTTGAGTCATTAATTGGTGTTTTTGTGTCAATGAACTTCAATAACCATATACTTTACAGCTTAGATGGTTTAGTTCACAATCATAGATGTTAAATTTTAGCTTTACTAGTCAGTGCCACCATAATTTTTTTTTCAATGCTGAATTAGATTAATCATTTGGGATAATTTTATTGCATTGGTCTTTTGGACCGAGGTTTCTTACAAGTGATTCACATGCTGGGTGTGGGTCTTGTGGAGGATGGAATTTTCTTATTGATCAAATTGTCTAGGTACAACGTCTCTTGATTATCAGCATCTGACTTCTGGCTAATCTTAAAACTCTGGTTCATGTGGTTACAGACTAGTGTAACAGAGACAAGTGCACCAGAACTCGCCAAGTTGCTTTATTGGCTGATGGTGGTTGGGTACAGCATTCGTAACATTGAAGTTCGGTTTGATATGGAACGAGTACTTAGGCACTCCTCCCAAGCTCGCAGAGTTACCTCCAGGGGAGAACATATAAGCCCTATGCATGGAATTGTGAATAAATGAAAGAAATGGCGAGTTGGAGCACTTTATAACATTAATACTGGAGGTTTGGAGCTACAGTTCGATGTTGCACCCCTCTTTAAAAAAAAAAAAAGAGAGAGAAAAAAAAAAGCCACAGTTCGATGAGTTGGTGGGGTTATAATAGAATTACATCTGAAAGCAGCTGAAGGCTCGATTCATAGATGACCCATTGCCAGAGAAAATATGCTTCTTTTTTTTTTTTTTTTTTGTTTTGTTTTTTTTTTTTCTTTTGCATGCCATTGAATCTGGCTACTTAAATCAGTCCACAAGATCACTTGAGAAGATTTATGTTCAAAATTAAATCCAAATCATTCAGCTCGGCTAAGTTATGTTCCACTCCTACAGCTCATGTCTCAAATGTGTCATGAAGCAAAGAAACTGCCCGAAGAGCGTGATATTTGTGGTTTTGACAAACGTTTGTACTAATGATCTAATGGTTCTCTGGAGCAATAATTTAGAACTCCTAGTAAAATTTGTAAGTGTCTCCTGCTTTTAGAAAAATTCGACGTTTGCAATTTGGGAAGATTAATATGTTTGAATAAAAAAATTTTAGGTGGAATTTGTTTTTGAAATTGAATTTGTAAAATTTTTATAAGAAATTTCCTTATATGAATTTTACAAAATTCATTTCAAAGACAAATTCCACCTGAAAATTCCTTATCCAAACATAGCGTTAGGAAATTATTGAGTCAACTTCCCTGTAAGGAATTTCAAATTAGCCATGAAAAATTGCTATTATCCATCTTCCAATAGTATTGAAGTGGCTGGTGCAGGGGGATTTCAGTCCTGGACTTGCTAGCTAGCCTAAGAAGCGTGGAGGGAGTTGAGGGCTCGTATTTTAGGCAATGTTGAGTTCCAACAATCTTACTGTATTTTACACTTTATGGTCGTATCCTCTCATATAAAATCATTATTATTAATTTTAAATAATTCATTTCAAAATAATGAAAGCATTTATAAAATTGCAAACGGTATGGAGGAAAGAAAGAAAGAAAAACGATTACCCACGAAAATTCGGTGACTCAATTTTTCGGTTCCAGCCAGAGGAAATTCATCTAGTAATTTGCAGGATAATAAGACCTATGGTACCAATTAGAGACAATGTTTTTCCTTTCAACCTTCCCTTCCAAATGCTAAAAGACCTTGTAACTGTAGAAAAGGCTATCTTGAACATGGATTCTGATAGTCGCCACACATGAACAACCGCTAAAACTAGACATAATCTTTCAGTTGAGAGAAATAGGGGGCATCAGGATTGGGTCATAACATATAGTAATGTGAGCAGACTCAATATGTGATATTAGCGAGTGAACAAATATCTAATCATCATATGATGTGCTACTCATATAATCCACACAATTGAAGCTGTTATCGACCAATGTCACACCCTATCAACTAACCTTGCCAGGTTTGTACAAATCTCTAATACAACAGGTATTCACAAAGGCACTTGAGGTTAAACCTATAAATAGCTGGCTTTATCAAGAGCTTAAGGCATATTGTGGTTATTCTACTTTTCCAAGCCGATTTGCCACTTGTCGTATATAGCAGCAGCTCTTCCACTAATAAAAAAAAAATACATGGGAGTCGGCCCCTCACCAAATAACAAAATTAGGGGAACTCATTCCGCAGCAGTTGAGCAGAAAGCAATTTTTTTCTATTACCATAACGACTCATAAGTCCTTTTGGTCCATAGACTTCGATTTGGAAACCATGAAATTGAGAATCCAATCATGGCACACCATCTTAAATTCAAAAGGGCAACAGCAAGAGTCTCCTCAGAATTCTTGAAATGCTGGAATATCCGTGACTCAGCTTCAAGTCTTCAGCAAGGATGATATCCTTCTCAAATATTTTTTTAATTCATATAGGAGCTGTTTCTTCATCAGAAATCATTCGCATACTCAGAACCTGCAATGCTTCCACACCCGTGCTGAGAAAACCGCGGTCAACATATGCAGAGAAGACAAAGTTGCAGGTTGATGGATCAGGCCGGATTTTACGTTGGTGCATTTTTACAACAATATACTCGATCACATCAATTCTTCCCTGACAACCATTTCAAGGAAGCAGCAATACTGAGACTAGTGTTAAATAAAAAGCAACAACTGTAGTATACAATACTGACCTAGTAATGCCCAAGAAATCATAAATTGTCATATATATAATGCAAGCCATTCTCGATTGGGTTTAACATAAGAATATAAGATATTTCATGAATCTCTGAATGCAAACAATTTCCAATTTGGATTTGTGCACGCAAAGAAAACAACTTCAAGGAAGAATGATTTCTAATGGCATATTCTAAGGTGAAACTAATTAATCAAATAAATATTGGACATATTGGCAGAAATCAATGGCTCTCAAGAATCGAATACCTTCACACACGCTTCTTCAAGGACTAGTGTTATACAACAGTAAATCAGGTTTAATCCCTTCTGAGCTTGCTTGATCCATACGATTCAATGCGCCATCAAAGTCTTCACATTCCAACAGAACCTGACAAAGAATGAACTTGGCCATAAGTTGATTGAGAACTCGAAAGCCAAGTGCTATTACAAGACCAGTTCGAATTTGAGTGGTTTATTTTAAGAACTGCATGTTGTTAGCATACCAATCTCTTACCCATTAAAGTTGGCAAGTTTTTCAGGTACAGGCAGGTTTCAAGTTCAGGTGGTAAGCCCATATCTATTCAACTTGACTGTGTTGAAGTGGGTTAGGGTCAAACTTTGCTAACCCTAGTTGCACATGTCAGTAATATATAAATACATGTGTTTCTGTGTGTGTGGATGCATGCACAACACTTATCTTTCATACAATTCAGCTAAATGAAAATTTTGAACTTAAAATCAAATGCTATTTATTTCAGGCTAACTATCAAGCAAATGAATTATATATTGATGAAGAAGGGAATAGATTAAGATCTAGGAGTATATCAAGCAGACACGTAAATTAGGATTACTTTGTACATAGGGAGTACTTCACATAGATTTCTTCTTCAGGTTATACGCAAATGGTAGCATCAATTTTGTGGGATGCATATGAAATCAAACTAGGAAGGACTAGGAGATTCAGTAAGAATACCTTGATGAGAGTAGTGTAAGTTACCCTCTGCAGACAATAACCATCACGCACCATCATGGAAACCAGACCACAAGCAGATTTGTAACATCTTATAATGCTGCAGCAATCTATCATAATGTTATAAGTCATGGCATCTGGCAGACAATGGCACGATCTCATATTTTTGAATATTTCTATCGCCATGTGACTCTGCATTTTATCCATAAGACATTATTAGTAGCCAAACAAATGATGAAATACCCCCACACCTCATGGCATAGCTTATGCAAACACATGATAAACTGAGAGGAGCACTTACTTCCTTGGCCTCGACAAGCGAATGCAACACCGCATTGTATATAGGTGTTCCCAGATAAGTGTTACTACGACAGAATTGGTTCTTTGCCACACTTAAGTATTGGATCGGATCCCTTATCGTCCCCTTCGTTCCAAAGGCTTTCAGCTAAAGGGGAAAGAAAAAAAAAAAAAAAAAGAAGAAGGAATAAATGCCATAGTCAATGTCCCAGAAAAAAAATACAAAATCAAATTCTACCCACTATAGCTTCAGGTCATATGTTTCACATCAATGTCAAGCAAAAAAACACTAGGGTGGCATTTTGAGAATTCAAAGAGGCTGATTCTAGACACGTCAGGACTAAACTACTTTATCATTTCGTTATCCAAGTCAAATTAACTTCAAGAGATAGCATTGATTCAATAACTAAACCTCTGCGTAATTACATTGCTAATGCAACATCACATGCGCGCACGCACACACGCACACACACACACACACTGTGTGTGTGTGTATACATACATATATATTTTGGTGAGAATCAAACATATATATTTAACATTTATGAGTACTGACATTAATGTATTTCTTTTGGTTAATTGGTTAATCTCTGGATTTTTTGGCTTCAAAATTTTATCTGCAAGTTTACACAAGCATGCTCACATGGTGCTTCCACAGTGTTGCTGATTTTTTGGACCATTGAAACAGCTAATTCCATGCATGTTGTATGTACATCTGGTTGCAAAAATTGCATAGTATCATAAACATTTCATCCGAGTATTAGCCATCCACCTAAAAATTTAGAAAAAAATACAGATTTTTGGTTTCATCCTCTAAAATGCAATACGATAAGACGATTAAGTAAATTAAAGATCTTGATATCCACCTCTTGGCCGAAAAATGTAAATTTTCTCTATAAACTTCATTGATTGGAATAAAAACCATGGTGTGCAGGTTCACCATTGGGAGAATTCTTCAGTGAACAGTGACCTAAAGGCATCACAAGTGCCAATGGACCGTGTCATGCACAAGCAGCACCCTCCTTGATAGTTGGCATGTGATGTTGCATCAACACATCTGCATGAGTTTAAGTCTCCTATTGGACTACTCATTCAATGGATACTAATATCAGACTCCTATAAATTTTATTTTCATTCATTGCATCCATTGACAATAGCTATCACAGACAATGGACTATGTAAACAAGGTTTGAGAGGAGCACTTACTTCCTTGGCCTTGACAAGCGTATGCAACACCGTATTGTATATAGGTTTTCCCAGATAAGTGTTACTACAACAGAATTGGTTCTCTGTTCCAAGGGCTTTCAGATCCCTTATCGTCCCCTCTTTTCCAAGGGCTTTCAGCTAAAGGGGAAAGAAAAAAAAAAAAGAAGGAATAAATGCCATAGTCAATGTCCAGGAAAAAATACAAAATCAAATTCTACCCACTATAGCTTCAGGTCATATGTTTCACATAAATGTCAAGCAAAAAAACACTAGGGTGGCATTTTGAAAATTCAAAGAGGCTGATTCTAGACATGTCAGGACTAAACTACTTTATCATTTCGTTATCCAAGTCAAATTAACTTCAAGAGATAGCATTGATTCAATAACTAAACCTCTGCATAATTACATTGCTAATGCAACATCACATGCGCGCCCGCGCGCACACACACACACACACACTGTGTGTGTGTGTGTATACATACATATATATTTTGGTAAGAATCAAACATATATATTTAACATTTATGAGTACTGACATTAATGTATTTCTTTTGGTTAATTGGTTAATCTCTGGATTTTTTGGCTTCAAAATTTTATCTGCAAGTTTACACAAGCATGCCCACATGGTGCTTCCACAGTGTTGCTGATTTTTTGGCCCATTGAAACAGCTAATTCCATGCATGTTGTATGTACATCTGGTTGCAAAAATTGCATAGTATCATAAACATTTCATCCGAGTATTAGCCATCCACCTAAAAATTTAGAAAAAAATACAGATTTTTGGTTTCATCCTCTAAAATGCAATACGATAAGACGATTAAGTAAATTAAAGATCTTGATATCCACCTCTTGGCCGAAAAATGTAAATTTTCTCTATAAACTTCATTGATTGGAATAAAAACCATGGTGTGCAGGTTCACCATTGGGAGAATTCTTCAGTGAACAGTGACCTAAAGGCATCACAAGTGCCAACGGACCGTGTCATGCACAAGCAGCACCCTCCTTGATAGTTGGCATGTGATGTTGCATCAACACACCTACATGAGTTTAAGTTCTCATATTGAACTACTCATTCAATGGATACTAATATGAGACTCCTACAAATTTTATTTTCATTCATTGCATCCATCGATAATAGCTATCACAAACAATGGACTATGTAAACAAGGTTTGCAAGTAAAAAAACATTACATTGTTAAGCTCATAGTTGGACTGTGTAAACAAGGTTTGCAAGTAAACAGCATGACATTGTTAAGATCTTTTTCCCCCTATTTCTCAATAAGGGAAATTGTTAAGATTATTAAATACATTTATGATGAATGCCCAATGATGTTTGTACATAAAGTTCCAAGTACATTAATATAGTATTGTAAAACTCATTAAGCCTTCACACATACAGAGAAGATGAAATCCATAAGATGATTTAATTTAGACAATTGTGTATATTTAGTTATGCAATGCCATAAGCCCATAATCTAACACGTCACGTGAATCCTAGTTTTTACGATCCTCAAATCCAACACTTTGACGACACCTCTGTTAAAGTTTAACACTTGCATTAGTAAAAGATGGAGTAAGACTAGAGTATTCATCAGGCCCACAGATGTAGAAAGTGGCACCATAACACCAGACAGATATGTGTACGGAAAACCACACATTCTGCATATTCCCACTTCATGCACAGGTAACACTCCAGAAAAGCATCACACATTCCTTAAAACAGTTCTCTCTCAAATTGGCAACTTAAATTTCCAAATCTGAACCAGTGAGCAGTGAAGTAAGGCTTCACCTAATTTCGTTACCAAATATGAGGATAAAATACATTAACAACTATAAAAAATATAAGGACTTATCCCTTGTAGTCACGATGCTCAAATATGCATACATCATCAATCATGTAGTCCTTTACATTTATCCAGAGACTTATTATAATCCGGCTTCGCCCGGCTTAATAACTAGTTAGCAGCTAATTGATGTTATAGACAGCAGCAGCACAATTGCTACATCCAATGTCCATCCATCCATGTTGATCATTTTAATGATTTTAAAGAAGTTTTCACTCTTTGCAAAACTGAGTTTTAATTCCTAAAATGTCTCCCCACCAAATACAGACTGAGGACTGCTGTCAATTAAAGGCAGCGATATACCACTAGTGACTAGTCCTTTCAACATCATTGAATAAAGATACATTCGGTAAAAACTTGCAGGAGAGAGATGCTACTAGTGATCAGTGCTCTCCACTTGCTAGAGAGAGATCTTGGGTTCAAGGCACATTGAAGTGCATTGACACCCATGTGTGTTTTTTCTCTTTTCCTTTTTCTTTTCTTTTTTTTTTTTTTTTTTTTTTTTGGGGGGGGGGGTTGTGTAGCCCCAAGGGCCCATTGGGCTCTCCTTTGAACCCCCAAAATAAAGGAACAGACTGAGGCAGGGGATTACCAAGTTTCTCATCGATAAATAACTGTGCTGAATGCCATGGTTCACCATATCCATTTCTATAGCATTTATCCTTTTTGCTGCATCTACCTGTGACAACATATTACCCTCTTCATATGGGGCATTCACATTCCCAAACAAAGAAAATAGCAGCTCATATGTCCTTATATCAGGCTGAAGTTTCAATTGCCTCATTTTAGACATCATACGAACAGCGCGTTCAGGTTGATCCTGCAAAATCAATGCACTCAGAATCAATCAGTAAAAATATTCATCATTCATGTTCCTATGTCACTGCCCTATGCTAAGTGTCAATTTTCCTCCACAAGAAAAATCCTATGAATAGAGCCAATCTAAGAAGCACAGACACCCGAGGTGCCATGGCAATGTCGGACTTGTATTGGACACGACACTCCTCCAACATGGCACCTTTCTCTTTCGCTTTTTCTTCTTTATTTTTTATTTATTTTAATCTTGGCTTTTCCTTTTTGTCCTTCTTCTCCATTGAGAACTGAACTAGGATATCCCAAGTTTCCAAAAACAATACCAAGGGATGCATTTTGAATGATGTATGCAACACTACATGATATAACCATGTGTCTCGGTCCGTGGTTCTTCGGAGCCAAATAATGAGCACTGCTCTCAAGAGTCAAGACAGGATTAAGGCCTTAAGGGGCATCATTTCTGCATAAAAATTGCTGAACTACATACAAATAAGCGAAATTTTATTTTCACCATTACATAATTAAAGCATGCAATATGTAAACCAATTAACATTTTTATTGGGTGTTCAAATTTGATAGGAGAATAGAGTTAATTGTTGAGTACTTTCCTCCTATGTATTGAGAGAAAATATTCTTTTAATTTAACTCTTGTAGAAATTACACTTAACGACAAGACATAAAAGAATTAAGGGGCACAAATTTGAGGTGATTTTTCAGTTTAGAGATATTAACTCACCATTGAGTCACAAGCTGCAAGAAAAGCATTAAAAGGACGAACAGATTTAGTTTCAGAAACTTGATCCAGCAGAGCCTCCGCTAAATCCAGTTCTAAGACTTTGCTGCAACTTATTGAAATGGTTGCAAGAGTTGAATTATATGGCTTCAAATTCTTCTGTTGCATTACTTTCAACTGCAGAACATGAAGAAAGGATACATGTTATTTCAGAAAAACATACTAAAGAAATGATGATACCTCATATTAGGATAAAAACAAGTAAAAAGCCAAATGAGACTTCTTTTTTTTCTCATTTTGACGGGGAAAAGAATTTCTGGACATAATTACCAAGAGCAAAATCAATATAGCTTACCACTTCCATGCCTTTACTGTACCCTTCCCGAGAAACAACTGCTCTAATGTAGCCATCATATGTATGGCATGATGGTTTCAACCCAAGATTTTGCATCTAGAAAGAGAAAGGTCCCTTAATTCAGTACATAATATGATGCTGATCCAAACAAAGAACAAAGGAAAAGTAATCCCCCCCCCCCCCCCCCAAAAAAAAAAAAGGAAAAAAAAAAAAAGAAAGAAAGAAAGAATGCGTGCGTAGAAAAGATATGGGAATGAAATTCAGTTCAAAAGACATAGTCCTCACTAAAAATATGGCAGCATAAAAATTTTAAAGCAGAATTGACATTTAATGTACTTGAATCACATTGAAAAACAATGAAGTCGACAGAATATAACTATAGTTAGTGACTTTTCACTATTAAGAAGATTTAGATTAACACAAGAAACATTTTCCATTATTAAAATAGATTTTCTTGGCTAAAATTCTTTTTAAAAGAAAAAAATTGCACTAACTTAAAATTATCGCAAATTCAAGTAACAAGGTTGTGCTACCTGTAGGATTAATTGCTCTGCCAGTTTATAGTTGCGAGGTTTTGCACATGCACGTATGACATCATTAAAGGACCACCTCAAGACCTTCATAACAGGCATGCTTTTGTTTTTTTTCAGAATATTTACTTTAAGACTCTCAACTTCTCCACTTCCCATGCCCAAAATAGTGCAATTTTTAGTATTACCGGCATGTGTGTTTATTTTCTTACAACCATCATAGATTAGAGGCACAGAATGTTCATTCTTCTTCATACCACATTTCTTCAAGCCCAACTCATTATTGGAAGGTATAGGAATGTTCAATCTTGAAGAATAAAACTTTCCTTCAGCATTTTTATTGATAAATATGCTTCCTCTGGAAGCCAAACCCACCATACGCTGCAAGGTTTCGTACGCAGATTTCAAATCTCTCAAACTTGTGAAGGACCAGACAAACTTTCGCAAAGCAATAATGCTCAAACTGTAGTATTTGATATATTCATTCCAAATTTCATAGACTGCAGAAAGGTTTTCCTGCAAAACTGCAAGCTGGAAAAAAAAAAAATTAAATAATAATCATGTAATGAAATATTTTTGATAAACTGTGTGATCAAGTTGACTTCACAATAACTTCTAAATGCACCCTCAATATTTGACAAACATGGAACAAATCTGAAACTGAAAGATAAATTAGTTAGTTATTTAAAAAATGTTTACCATAGTAGTGAACAAAACCAATATGGGAAACCTAAGAACACCACCAGATCAAAATGAAACCCCCATAACTGTTGTTCGGAGTATGCGTCTAATCAGGATCATCCAGATGCAGTATGGTTTTGGGTAGTGCGTTGATACAGTATCTAAATGTGAAACTGAGTGAAGGATTAGAACAGTATTATTTTGAGCCCACGATATGGGGATTCACCACAAGACTTCATAACTGAAACAGCTTCCAGTGATAAAATACTCTCGGTCATTACCAAATCAATCGTCAAAACCCAAACAAAGAAAAATGACAAATTATGGAAAAAAAAATGCTCAGATTTGTACTTATTATAAATATTTTGTGCCTAAAAAACAATAAGACAAAATGATACAAACAAATTTTGCTTTACACACCTTGAGAAGCTCTGAATATGTTACTTCGTCCTTCCCCACCACTTGACGCTCCATTAAATCTAAACATTGATTGGCATGATGTACACTCCGCATTCGAGTACAGGCTCCCAAGAAATTATTGTAGATAGGCAGAGTGGGATAGACATCATGATTTTCACCGAGAAAATTTAATAGCTTAAATGCCTGGAAAAAATATAGCAGTAAGACAAAAGGAGTTAAATTAGTTAATTCCAACTGCAGTACACAGATAAAGAATGCAGTAATAATAAACTCACATTTTACTCGTAGTTTGACAGTTCCACAGTGGTAATAATAACACTAATTCGATATTAGTTGAATTACACACGACATCCAAACCATTTCTGCCCCAACAAAACAATTTGTTCACCATAACATCTAAGAATTTGGTTGTACTATTACCAATTAAGCAAATTAGTCAACTCACCAGGATATTGTTATTATATAATTAAAAAATCAGTGCTAAACAACCGCTACTATGAGTTGTTCAGTATTTTCCTAATTAAAATTCTCAAGAATTTAAATTAAATTAAAGATAATTTATACCTCCTCCAGGTAACCCCCTTTACAGAGTGCTTGAATACTAAGCAGCCAGCATTTGTTGTTCACAACAACCTCTTTTTCCTCCATAACTCTCCAAGTCTCCATGGCGAACTGCATGAAAAAGAAACATCTTATATAAAATGTTACATCTAAATAGCACCCACTTATTGAACAGTGACCAGAGTTTCAATAGTAATAATTATACTAATGCTAGGATAGAAGATGAAGAAGGCCATTTCATGCTTCCCAGCTAATGCAATTCAAGTGGTGGCATGGCTCAGTTACCCACCACAAGATGCATTCACATAGTAGAGTTCCTTGACCAAAAGGTACTGACAACGTGATCCTAAACATAGGAAAATGCTATGCATCCCAACTCTTAGGAACACCCAAACTGCCCCATCTTTCTCACATAGGAGTTATCCCACAACTCTCTCACATGGAGGTGGAGCTCACACTTGGGTTGGGGTAGTCGGGAAAATCTATATGCTTGTATGTAATCTTTCTCTGTAAGCAATGCATAAATGATGGTCCAATATCTCAATTGCCCAAGGGAGCAAATTACCAAAAGCAGAATAGCATCAAGAATTAGAACATCTATGCTGCTAAACCAAACACATTGTTCGGCTCACCAGTGGATCAGGTGATCTAGCGCAGTATTCAAGGATATGAACAAAATCATTGGCTCTTAACGAGTAATTTCCACGGCCAAGATCAGAAAGCAGACTAGAAGCTTTGCTTCTCTCGCCCAAGTGAAGCGCATTGACAATTTTCCCCCGCAAGGACCTGATAGTTGATTCTTCTCCGTAACCGAAACAACCCTGACCTGCAAGTGAAGCCCTAGAACTCTCAAGATTTCCACACACACACACAAAAAAAAAAAAAAAAAAAAAAAAAAGGCAAACAATGCAGCGGATAAGAAAACAAAAATTCGTAAATTGAATAATCTTTTCCTCACACACACGTACCATTTGAGGTTGTAAAAGTTTGTGGCGATTCTAATTTGGCCGCGACATTCTTCCGCCCCTGTAATAACATTGATTGTTAGAAGGGAAAAAAAATCAAAGATAGTGTACTGAAAGCAAATTCGTCAACTGAAACAGCTCTTCCCGTACGTAATCAGGTGTTTTTGATTTACATAATGAATCTGCACTCGACCGCAAAGGAACCCTCCATCTGTACAAATTGTGAAGAAGCTGAAGTTACTGCGTGTGCGGATGATGCCTCTGTGGGTGTGGGTGTGTGTGTGAATATGGATTATACTTACAGAGATCTATACATGCTGTTAATATGGATTATACTTACAGAGATCTATACATGCTGTTTTGGGACTTCCTGAAGCAAGAAACCCTAGGGTTCTTTTTAGGGTTTTTCTTGCCCTAATATGATAGAGTACTTTGACTGAAATGGACAGAGAAATTTTCCCCCAAAATTTTAACGGTCATTAATAGTTCTCGAAAACGACGGGAAGCGGAAGTAAGTAATCTTTATTGGAAATCGGAGATTGCCTCTACCGGGAAACTGCCTCCTCCGGTGAATGAAACAAATACGAGTATCTGCTTGGGTGGAACCTGGGACATACATGGAGATCGCTGGACGTGGAGGGGTAGCGTTCCCAGTGAAACACGACGGTATAAAATAGAATAAAAATTTCAAAAAAAAAGAGAAGGGAATTTTGGCCAAAACCCCTATGTATAAGAGTTCTTAGACAATAGAACCCACAAAAACTAACGTTTGGTGAAAACCCCTTTTGACAGTAAAAGGACTAAAACACCCCTATTTTAACAACTTATCTTAATTTACAAACGTGCCATTTCACACCCCCGCCCAAAAATCAGGCTTCCCCCACGCCCCATTTTTTCCGGCGAGAATATATATAGAAAAAGAAACGGCATTAAAAACCTTTCAAAAGTCACATCTCATCATTCGCACCATACCAAAAAGTCAATTATAGGGTTTTTTTTTTCTCTCTTTTGAGCATACCAAAGTGCTTCCGGCGATAATTTATCATAGCTAATAATAACATGCAGTTTACTATGTGTGATTTGTAAAATTTATACATACAATAATATCAATTTACTGTTGTGTATTTTATAAAATTTATACATGCAATAGTATCAATTTACTGTTGTTTGCTTTGGAAAAATTATACACCACATAATAACATAATAACAGTTTACTATTTGTGTTATAAAAAACATTATAGGTGACAGTATCATCATACTATTTGAAACAAAAAATATGAATTCCAAGGAAAAAAAAACTCAAAATAGTACTATAGATAGTAACACGATACTTTTGGCGAAACAAATTGTACTATTCCAAAAAATAGTGTGCAACAGTAGCAATATACTATTCGAAAATGGTAATTACACAATAATAGCATACTGTTCCATATTAAAAAACACAACTACAAATCGCACTGTTACAAAAAATAGTGTGCAACAGTACCAATATACTGTTGGATTAAAAAAAATAGTCAAAAAAAATTTCTGAACAAATCATACACCCTAAAAATGAACATATTTGAAGTTTCAAACAAAGACACAAAAAATAAATAAATAAACCAGCCCAAATCTGGAATTTAAAGAAGAAGAAGAAGAAGAAGAAGACGACATCTAGGAAGGTGGTCAGAGAAATTCAATCGCCATCAAAGAAGAAGGTTGATCTACCTTTTCAAATCTGATACTATAGCTGAATGCCTCTCTTCTCATTCTTCTTCTTTTACTACTTCATTTGCTTCTTCTTCTTCTTTCTCAAAACCAGATCTTCATAGCCATTGTTGCCTTCCCTCTTCAACTGCTGCTGTCACTCCTCTCCCCCCTCCCCCTCTCTCTCTCTCTCTCTCTCTCTCTTTCCCTCCCCTCCTCCCTTCTTCCCGTAAATGAATTGGGTTGTAAATATAAAAGGTTAAAACAGGTATTTTTAAAAAAATATTTCCTTTTGCTTGAAGAATCTTTTAAAAAAGGGGTTTTTGAGTTAAAAAATCTTATGGTGGGTTTTTTGTTAAAAGCAGTTCCCTAATAGGGGTTATTGCTAATTTCCCCAAAAGAAAAACCAAACGTACAAAAGCGTCCTTAAAAACCGCGCTTTCATGGTATAATAATATTTTTAAAAAATACGTATGAAAGCGCCCTTAAAAATCACGCTTTTATCATGCTGTTACATACTAACACCTTCAGTATAAGTAAAAGCATTAGTACAAGTGCCGGTTTCGAAAGTGCTCTTATAAAAAATGCTGTCAATATAATGGCGTTTTTGTAACACCCATAATTTTAAATAAGGTATTAAGGGTTTAACATATGGTTAACATAGTTAATCTCATGATTTGTTGGATGACCACTTGTATGGGTAATACATGTATATGATGTTAAGATGTTATGATTGAATTCTTGTGGTTGAGGGTTCTTTGTTTGATTGTGTTGAAGTATGTTTTGGTGAGCTACGTACCTCTTTGTGGTGCTTGCTAAGTGTTATAGTTGACTATAACCCTTTATAGTTAACTATAACCAACAGAATATCTCTTTTGTGCCTGTTGGGTGTTATAGTCGACTATAACAACTTATAGTCGACTATAACAAACAGAATGTCGCAGAACTGTTCTTTGGTGAGTTATAGTCGACTATAACTTGACCATGATTCATTATAATTGACTATAACACACGGATTTTCTGGTGAAAAGCAAGATTTTTATGGGATGAAAATACCATTTTATCCTTTCTTTTATGTTTCCTATAAAACCCAACTTCTAGAGGGTTCTCACCCATTTTTCTCAACCGATTGAGAAAGGGGGGATAGGAGAGAGAAAGAAAGGGGACGGTAGAGAGAGAAAGAGTTTCTCCCTCCATTTTGATGGGTTTTCATGCACTGTGAGCATGATTTATCTTCTCTCCACCTAGTTGTACACTTAATTTACTTCTTGGGAGTATTATTCATGGATTTTGTAGTTGGGGTTTCTTGTTTGGGCTCATGTATGTGTTCTTGGAGCTTGCTCTTGGTGGATTGAGCTTAGATTTCATGGGATTTGGCATGGATGTTCATCCTCACCAATTCCTTTTTCATTTGAACGGTAATTTATCATGTATGAGACTAGGGTTTGCATTTCTTTTGGGATTTAGTTATCATATCCTTACATTTTGTGTTTATCCATGGTATTTGTGAGATTTGGTTGTATTTTGGAGTTGGAATCTCCATTCTCTCCATTCAACTAAGTCATTTGGGAGCTAAGGCTTGGATTGGGAGCTTGCATGTGCATTCTAGGACTTAGATTTCACACCCACGACACGCAAGGTTGCATTTTCCACACATTTGGTTGAGGTAGGTGCAATTTACATGGGTTTAAACTATTGACATGATAATATGGTATATATTATCATAGTATTTTGTTATTTTTGGAATTTAGAATATGCGTATAAATGATTTATGGAATAAATCGTGAAATGGAACTTTGGGTAATTGATTATATAAATTGGGAATTATGTTTATTGAGAATTATGGGTTATCCTATGCTTTTTAGGAACTATAAATGCATAGATTTTATGGGTATTTTTATATGGGTAATTAATACTTTTGGTTTATGATCTTAAGGTTGTAATCATAAACGGGTATTTATGTTGTTATCATAATTTGGTATAATTATGATATTATTTTATTATGGTTTACATGGTATATTTTGGAGATGATTTTGGTTAAAATCATTTTTATGGTTTATTGTGTTGCATGTTGGGCATAACCATGCATAAATGGACTTAATAATCAACTGGGTAATGTTGAGGGCTATTGGAGCTAGGACTGCTGCGGTCCTGAAGGAAAGGGATGTCGTGCTGTGTTTTCCTATTCTCTAGTCCTAGGCTACTTTGTGTTGTCCCCAATCCGGACTACTGCAGTCCCAGGTAGGGATGTTGTGCTGTGTTATCCCGGGGATGAGGCTACTGCGGTCCCAGGTAGGGATGTCTTGCTGTGTTGTCCTCTTGGAGGTTGGGTTGTGATTCTTCCATTCCACGCGTGATGGTCCCTTTGTGGGGAAGTTGAGTAACTAATGGAATTGATTAAATGGACATGGGTCACATGCATTGGGCATTATGCATTATTTATTTTAAGTTATGGATTATAACTTATTTTTGGAGTTATAATATACTTGGAGAGTATATTTTTGTTTTAAATGATATAATTGGGATTTTATTTATATCATTGCTTTAGTTTACTATGTTAAATTGTATCTACTGAGTTGGCAAACTCACACCTATTTTCTTAAATGTTTTTCAGTATCACAGGATATGATTTATGAAGCTTATGCGGAGGCATGCTTACTTGGGATTTATTAATGTATTTTCATGGGATAAATGAATGTATTTCATTAATTTTTATTTGGGCCAATGGTCAATGTAAATGTAAATTTAATCAGGGTTGTAATCTCAATTATTTAATATTGTATATACGTGGAATGCGATGCATGGGATGATACTACTTTCATGGATGACAAGAAATTTATGCATGGATTTTATAATAGGTTTTATGATGGTATGTCCTCTCTATGGATGGGTCATGTCCGAATAAGGGGAAAAGTTTTAAAATGGTTGAGATTTTGACACTTGTCATCCTCTTTTATCAAATGATTTATTAAAATAAAGCTTGTTTTATTACTACTGATCACGGCTTAATTATTTTGGGTCGTAACAAATTTTTTTTTTTTGGTATCAGAGCTTACTAGTAGATCTACATGGGATTGTTATGTGGGGGAATAGCTTGTACTTAGGTATATATATATTGGGGTTATGACCTATACAATATAAGAACTTAGAAACATGTTAGATACACATGTTGATAACTTTGATTTTTGGTATAATCAAAGATTTATAATTTTGTTGATTGAATACCAACATACTTTGAGAACATACAAACATGTTAGGCACACATGTTCATGGATATTGTCAATTCATGGTAGAGGCATTTGGCCATATGCATAATTCCATGAGGAATTGTTTTCATATGCATTCGGGAACATATTTAGGATGAGAATCCTAATGAGGACTTAAGCATATACATGTGTAGGTACACACATACATTTGTATATTGGGTTGTTTATTACCCAGAGTCTTGGGGAGATTGGTGTAACATGTGCATCATTTGTAGCCTAGAGTCTTGGCGTTATATGAGTTAGAATGTCTAATGGGTTAGGACATCCATTATTTTCCTTTTTATGGTATTCGAGACCGAGTCTCTAAGGTCGGGGCTTAGCATGCGTATTTCCTTTGGTGTTATAGGTTACT
Source organism: Liquidambar formosana (assembly GCA_039720395.1). NCBI lineage: Eukaryota > Viridiplantae > Streptophyta > Magnoliopsida > Saxifragales > Altingiaceae > Liquidambar > Liquidambar formosana. The sequence continues at coordinate 31,769,416 of CM077833.1, forward strand.
TATGGTTTGTGATGTATCCTTAATTTTGCTGGTTTGAGATTATCAGGTCTAATAATCTTTCTGTTGATTCGTTGGCAGTGCTTTGTGCAATATTTGTTTGATCGGGTGGATTCTAGTGGTCCATATTCCTATGGATCCACTTCTTTTGGTTTGAAGGCGACTAACCTTATATATTGTTGGATGTAATGTATATATTAGATGGCTTGTAATGATTTGGGTTGTAGACACGACACTGGGTACATAATGTCACGATATGTGTGATTTTGTGGTAGTACTTTGTATAAGTACTAGCTACTTAGAGGTAATTAGACATGTGAGTCTTGTGATTTATCATGTGTACCTTTGAGATATAAATTATTGTGCATGATTGGGATGGTTGAATGCCCTTGTATTGATATGTTTGACTGTGGGTGAATATAACCGTATTGGTGCGGTCACATACACTTGTGTATTGGTGCTTATTGGATTGGTGGGGTGTATTTATGTATATCTATATGTTGATATAGATTGGATGCTATATAGTTATGTATACATGAGTATCTTTTGGGATTGTTGGAGTATACATATGTATATCTCTATAGTGAAATATATGTATGTGTACATATTGGTTTGCACCTATGGAGTTGTTATAGGTGCGATTTTGTTTTAAGTATGTGATGTGTACTATGTTGTGTTTTGGGTGATATACAAGTTGGTATTGTATATGTGATGTGGGTATAGGTTCTTTGTAAGAACTTTGATCCTCGTTGAGAGAGAGTTCTTGCGAAGAGCTCGTTATTGTGCTTGAGTTGATATGTTTTGTACTGGTTATGCATTTATTTGCTTTGGATATTGTTGGTTTTGGTTTTAAGCAATACGTGCTCATTGCTAGTTGCTACTTTGGGTAAACCCTAAGTAGTTTGATGGATGTGCTAAGGCCACACATGAAAGAGCTTGTGACCATTTTTGGAATGTGATGTTAATGCTTTGAAATGTATTATGGGTTTGGAAATTATTTGCCCCTTGTTATATGTGATGTTGGTTGAATATTGGTGAGTAACACCAATTTTGTTATGATTTTGTGTCGAGACTTGAAGACGGTATAGTCTTTTGCGTTTGTAATGCTTGTTGAGATTGGTGAGTGACACCAATTGTATTGTGATTTTGAAATGGGAATTGTTTGCTTGTGGGCTAGCCATGGTTGTTAGTGCCACTATGTTTGTGATTCGTGGTATTCTACATTCTTTGTTTCTTTCATAACGGGTTGTTATTGAGTTTGATGTGTCGAAATTCAAGAACGAATTTCCTATTAGTGGGGGAGAATTGTAACACCCGTAATTTTAAATAAGGTATTAAAGGTTTAATCTATGGTTAACATAGTTAATCCCATGATTTGTTGGATGACCACTTGTATGGGTAATACATGTATATGATGTTAGGATGTTATGATTAAATTCTTGTGATCGAGGGTTCTTTGTTTGATTGTGTTAAGGTATGTTTTGGTGAGCTACGTACCTCTTTGTGGTGCTTGCTGAGTGTTATAGTTGACTATAACCCTTTATAGTTGACTATAACCAACAGAATATCTCTTTTGTGTCTGTTGGGTGTTATAGTCGACTATAACAACTTATAGTCGACTATAACAAACAGAATGTCGCAAAACTGTTCTTTGGGGAGTTATAGTCTTGACTATGACTCATTATAGTCGACTATAACACACGGATTTTTTGATGAAAAGCAAGATTTTTATGGGATGAAAAGACTATTTTACCCTTTCTTTTATGTTTCCTATAAAACCCAAGTTCTAGAGGGTTCTCACCCATTTTTCTCAGCCGATCGAGAGAGGGGGGATAGGAGAGAGAGAGAGAAGGGATGGTAGAGAGAGAAAGAGTTTCTCCCTTCATTTTCATGGGTTTTCATGCATTGTGAGCATGATTTATCTTCTCTCCACCTGGTTGTACACTTGATTTACTTCTTAGGAGTATTGTTCATGGATTTTGTAGTTGGGGTTTCTTGTTTGGGCTCATGTATGTGTTCTTGGAGCTTGCTCTTGGTAGATTGAGCTTGGATTTCATGGGATTTGGCATGGATGTTCATCCTCACCAATTCCTTTTTCATTTGAGAGGTAATTTCTCATGTATGAGGCTAGGGTTTGCATTTCTTTTGGGATTTAGTTATCATATCTTTACATTTTGTATTTATCCATGGTATTTGTGAGGTTTGGTTGCATTTTGGAGTTGGAATCTCCATTCTCTCCATTCAACTAAGTCATTTGGGAGCTAGGGCTTGGATTGGGAGCTTGCATGTGCATTCTAGGACTTGGATTTCACACCCACGACACACAAGGTTGCATTTTCCACACATTTGGTTGAGGTAGGTGCAATTTACATGGGTTTAAACTATTAACATAATAATATGGTATATATTATTATAGTATTTTGTTATTCTTGGTAGAATATGCGTATAGATGATTTATGGAATAAATTGTGAAATGGAACTTTGAGTAATTGATCATATAAATTGGGAATTATGTTTATTGAGAATTATGGGTTATCTTATGCTTTTTGGAAACTATAAATGCATGGATTTTATGGGTATTTTTATATGGGTAATTGATACTTTTGGTTTATGATCTTAAGGTTGTAATCATAAACGGGTATTTATGTTGTTATCATAATTTGATATAATTATGATATTATTTTATTATGGTTTACATGGTATATTTTGGAGATGATTTTGGTTAAAATCATTTTTATGGTTTATTGTGTTGCATGTTGGACATAACCATGCATAAATGGACTTAATAATCAACTGGGTAATGTTGAGGGCTATTGGAGCTAGAACTACTGCGGTCCCGAAGGAAAGGGATGTCGTGCTGTGTTTTGCTGTGTTTTCCTATCCTCTAGTCCTGGGCTACTTTGTGTTGTCCCAAATCCGGGCTGTTGCGGTCTCAGGTAGGGATATCGTACTGTGTTGTACCGGGAATGAGGCTACTGCGGTCCTAGGTAGGGTCTCAGGTAGGGATGTCTTGCTGTGTTGTCCTCTTGGAGGTTGGGTTGTGATTCTTCCATTCCGCACGCGATGGCCCCTTTGTGGGGAAGTTGAGTAACTAATGGAATTGATTAAATGGGCATGGGTCACATGCATTGGGCATTATGCATTATTTATTTTAGGTTATGGATTATAACTTATTTTTGGAGTTATAATATATTTGGAGAGTATATTTTTGTTTTAAATGATATAATTGGGATTTTATTTATATCATTGCTTTAGTTTACTATGTTAAATTGTATCTACTGAGTTGGCAAACTCATACCTATTTTCTTAAATGTTTTTCAGTATCACAGGATATGATTTATGAAACTTATGCGGAGGCATGTTTACTTGGGATTTATTAATGTATTTTTCATGGGATAAATGAATGTATTTCATTAATTTTTATTTGGGCCAATGGTCAATGTAAATATAAATTTAATCAGGGTTGTAATCTTAATTATTTAATGTTGTATATAAGTAGAATGCGATGCATGGGATGATACCACTTTCATAGATGACAAAAAATTTATGTATGGATTTTATAACAGGTTTTATGATAGTATGTCCTATCTATGGATGGGTCATGTTCGAATAAGGGGAAAAGTTTTAAAATGGTTGAGATTTTGACACTTGTTATCCTCTTTTATCAAATGATTTATTGAAATAAAGCTTGTTTTATTACTATTGATCACGGCTTAATTATTTTGGGTCGTGACAAGTTTTCAGCGCCGTTCTGCGCACTTGTCGATTTGCCAATCACCGCCCTCCTCCATTGCCATCCTCCACCATCAACAGGTGACACTCGGCTCTCTCTTCTCTCTCATCTATCAATCTAGGGATTTGTGGCCTTGTACGTTGAAAACCTTTTTTTTTTTTTTAGTTAAAAGATGGGCAAACTACTTGTTAATGCCATTAACCTTACCCCAAATTTCAATGTGGTGTTCAAACTTGTAATTTGCACAATTTAGTACAATAACTATACATTTGTGTTTCAATGTGGAAAAACACAGGACGAATGTTTGGTTCCTAACGGAGATGCTCACGTGGTGCCCAACTGGCATCGATGTGGCTTCCCTAGTGGCCATCTGACCCATTTTTCCCCCATTTTCAGCTCATGTGCGCGGCATCCCCGGTGGCCATCTGACCCCATTTATACATTCTTTTGATGGTTGGAACAAAGATTTACCAAGCATGATAGTGTTGACTTTATAGGCCCAGATGGAAGGAAAATAGGTCAGATGGCCACTGGGGATGCCAAGTCGACGCCAGATGGGCACTACGTGCACGTGAGCATCTCTGTTAGGAACCAATCTTCCATCTTGTGTTTTATTACATTGAAACACAAATGCATAATTAGTGCACTAAATTGTGCAAATTACAAGTTTGTCCACCACATTGAAATTTGGGGTAAAATTAATGGCTCTGATATGTAATTTGCTCTTAAAAGATTGATTCTACTGGTAAAATTCATTGTTTTATATTTTGTGAAACTAAAATATATGTAATTTCATTTGAGTTAGATTACCCGCGCGAGCTATGCAGGTTTGAGTAAGAAGCTTATTTTGAGTAACCTCGCTTACTATCTGATCGGCCCAAAACAATCCCACATTATTTTTTTTCCCCTTTCTGCTTTTATGGCAAATCTCTTCTCAAAAGAAAAATGATCGACTTGGAGAGGAACTTAAAATGGAGCTAGGGTCAGCACAAGGTGCATGTTGCAATGGACCTGAGTGGGCTGGCGGGACCTATTCTTCTCTTTCTCTTCCTTTATGACCTCCACACCCAAAATTCAGTATATGCATTGTATTCCAAATATTTCAATAGCAACCAATCCAATCTGTTGCTAAATCCACCGCCAAGACCCTCCATTTGCTTGGCATATTGAGGTTGAGAACTCAACGAGTACCAGAAAAGAATAAAGAGTAGAACTGTAGTGAAAAAGACGAATCTGAGACAAACATAATTAAAAGGAAAAAAAAATTGTTAAAATAAGGAAAATAAAAAATTGAGGTTACTACTCATCACTGTAGGGAATGTGCCTACATGCCCGCATCATACCCTTGTGTGGATATTCCCAAAGAATTTAAGAAGAATCGACTGCTTCCAGCCCAAGAATAGTAGCTGGAATTTTGGTTCTTTGAGGATAAAGATTGCCACAACATTTTTCAGTTACCTTGTTTGTGGGTCGATGCGACGCGGAGTCAACGGAGCCCACGTGGGTCGTATTCGAGGAGGTCAGCCACGTATGATGGTGGGATAGATGGAGAGATCCATATGGAGGAGAGAGAGAAGTGACCTGGGGTAGCTTTTGGAGTGGGAGATAGGCAGGGAGAGAGAGTCGACCTAGTGGGGCGCGACCCGTGTTTGGAGAGGCTTCAGTCCAAATGAAGTCTTCTTTTGGAAAATCCCCTCCATCAAGGCAGAGATTCCTTGGTTGTTAGTGTTGTTGGTGAGGGGATTGAATTGACCTTAAATGAGGCCAAACGGGACCTTTTTATAGAGCTAAAGACCTGGGACAGCCGATTGATGCAGGTGGTAGCAGACCTAGGGTAATGGGGTAGCAGACCTAGACCCTCCTGGGTAGGTCGGCTGCCATACCCTGTTCTGGTGCTGACACCCATGCCTGTAAGGCTTTTCGTCTGTACGAGGTATGGGTTTGACCTGTTAGCTGTCCCATCATCTGTTGAGGTTGTTGTTGTGTCATGTCACTTCCCAGCCATTCCCCAGATCGACTATAGAGGTGCGATTCCCGATACCAAGGGTGCGACCTCCTTAGAGAGCCTTCCCTCTATCCACCAAGCCAAGATCCTCCAAATGTCCCATATGCTGAGGGGAAGCTAAGGCCGAGCGACCTTGCTTGAGAGTCAAGCTCGCGATGGAGCCCCCCGGGTTTTGCCCCAACCCAAACTAGTTAGGGAACTAGGACCGTACCCTAGGGTACTTCGAGGGGGATCGAGTAGATCGCCGACCTCGACTCCCATCACGTGCTGTGATAGGCATCCGACACGAAGGGGTCATATCGACCTTCCTCGAGATGGCGCGGGCATCCTTGATATAAAGGGCGTCCCTCCGGGAAGGGGCATCCTCGAGGGAGTGGACGTTTCCCTCGAAGGTATGTGGATGTGGGCGACAAGGCCGTCCTTGGGTGGGGTCGTCCAAGCAGCGCCACATAGGCGGCTGAGGTGGCGGAATAAGTCAAACCCTGTTGGTCAATTCTCCACGTGGCGAGGCATAATTGGTTTGACGTGGCAGCGTGTTTTGGGGTGTCAACATACCTCACAGTTTATAATTCAACAAGGAAGAAATGGTCTATTATGAAAAAGCAAACCTCTAATCCATATAAGATTTTACAGTCTACTTCAAGTAAATCCAAGACCCATAAGAAGAATGAAACTTTGTATGGATATTCCCAAAGAATTTAAGAAGAAACGAACTAAAGACTTTTGTTTCTTATAATGTAATCACTTGCCAACTTACTTACCCTTGGGGATTAACTATTTATAATTTGGCAAAGAAGAAAGGTCGAACATAGCTTGTCGAAGGTCAAAGGGCCAATGTCCTCTTCAGTGGTTCCAATGGTAACTCCAACCAGGCGTCTTTGACTCTTTACTTTTAATCAACTTGACATGCGCGTGAGATGGATGTTCCTTCTGCCAAAGACTAACGACAAAATTGTCTGCCGGCATTGAAATTGTGATCTTCCTATGGACGGCTAGTGCTAACGAATAATGTACTGCTCCAGTGATAGCTATATTAACAAAGAATAAACTAGTGTGCATAGACGGGAATGGAGATCCTTCCCCTTAATCATACTTCTTTCCATGTCCTTCCGCATAATTGGATCCCTTCAACATCATAATATTATTGGGACCAGTCAATCAATAGGTCCAACTAAATTGAAGTACATAATATCTTCAAAAAGTAAACTTCATTAAATCATCTTAGTTATTCAATTAATTTGGTTTTAATGAAGTTATATGAACAGTTACAAGACTTTTGATGACTGTCTCATGGGGAAAAAAAAAGTTTTAATCAAATGATCAAAACAATTGAAAAATAAGTTATCTTTGAAGGATAAGATGCATTGAACAAGATCCATTATTTGATAAGTCACAATGTAAATTTTTATATGTTTATATGATCTAAACATACAAAGGGGGTATAGAAGAGAGGACAGGGGACCTCCGTAAGTGATGGTGACCTCTAAAATATGCTTTTATTAGCAGCGTGCTGTCATTGGAGATCACTCCGAGGGGCATACAGTGAGAGAAAAAAATGGCAATGGAGATTGAAATCATTTCCACAGATAGCATCAAACCATCTTCCCCAACACCCCATCATCTAAGAACCTACAAGCTTTCCCTTTTCGATCAGCTCATGCCTTCTGGGCATGTTACACTGGTTTTCTTCTACACCAACAATCAGACTACTACCCACAGCGATGTTGTCGTGCCCAAAAGAAGGCAACATCTTAAGCAATCTCTATCACAAACCTTAACCCGCTTTTACCCATTTGCAGGAAAGATCAAAGATGATTACCACATAGACTGTAACGATGAGGGGGCTTACTATGTCGAAGCACGAGTCGATTGTCATCTCTCACAAATTCTCAACCAACCCAATGATCAGTTGATTCGTAGATTACTTCCCCTTGACCCTAATACAGGGGAATCGTCAAAAACTGCTGGAATATACGTTGTTATGATTCAAGTAAACATTTTTGCTTGCGGTGGGATTGCCATCTCTGTAGGCACTTCACACAAGACCTTCGACGGCCCAACGTATGTCAACTTCGTCAAAGCTTGGGCGGCCACAGCCCGTGGGTTTACAGAAGTAGTATATACCAGTTTTATTCCGCCATTTCTTTTCCCTCAAAATCATTCTCTGCCAAAAGATTCGACTATGTTTCTCTGGCCGGCCTTGTTAAAACAGGGCAAGTGTACTTCAAGGAGATTTGTATTTGATGCTTCAGCCATAAAATCTCTAAAGGCTAAAGCAAGTAGCTCACAATTCGTGCAGCACCCAACGAGCATCGAGGTCGTATCGGCGCTCATCTGGAAATGCGTCATGGCTATCTCTAGAGCAAAATATGGGCATCAAAGGCCATCGGTTCTGTCCCACGCCGTGAATTTGCGAAGAAGAAAGGTGCCACCTTTACCAGAATATTCCATCGGAAATCTTCTATGGAACGCGACCGCCTGTTTCCCGGCTGAGACAATGATAGAGCTGCGTTGCTTGGTGGGCTATATAAGGGAATCCATGGCCAAATATAATGGTAACTTCGTCCGAGAAATAGAAGGCAAAGAAGGGTATATCAGGTTTCTTGAGTGTCTCAAAGAGTTGGGTGAAGTGTTCTCCAAAGAAGGAGCTGATTATGTTACGTGCAGCAGTTTGTGTAAGTTGGGTTTCTATGAAACTGATTTCGGGTGGGGAAAGCCTATGTGGGTGAGTCCAACTGGTGTAGATGGTTCAGCAATGTTCGTTGATTTTATCCTTTTTATGGAAACGAGATTTGGGGATGGAATTGAAGCATGGGTGAGCTTGGATGAACCAGACATGGCACTGTTGGAGCATGATCCAGAGCTCCTCGCATTTGCTTCCATGGATCCGAGTCCTCTTCAACTTGGTAACTTGGTTTCCCTCGCTCGTCTTTAGCTGATGCAGTGTCTATTGATCATGATGTAAGGCATTTCCTCAGTGTTTTGAGTTTTTGGCTCAAAGCCCTAGTTAATCCCAAGAAAAATTAATGGAAAATGGCAGTGGCTTTTTTTTTTTTAAAAAAAAGAGAGGAGGAATTACGGATTGGTCTGGCTACTTCAAATAATTACAGTTCAATTGAAATGACTACTAACTTTCTAGTAAATGACTGCTAACTTTAGAGTAAATGACTGCTAACTTAACTAAGAATGATGGCTAACTGTAATTATTTTGGACCAATCTGTAATTCTTTCGTTTCCACGATAAGGTAAATTAATTTTTTTTGTTAGGAGAAATCCAATAATTACTTAGGTGAACCACAATTCTCACAAACTTCGTCATGACCCATTGAACATCGTTTGACCAAAAAAAAAAGGTCGGACTATGTGAGAATTCCGTGTGCCTAGCCCAAAAGTGCAGGGTGTGAGAGAACCATAGCCATCTAACTCCTGCTGAACCCAACTTTCAGGGGCCACAAGTTATAACCCAGCACACAGGATAGGCCCAATACCCAACTTTCTTACGAATCCAACATTCCAGTGACCATAAGAATCCTGGATAAGGCGCCCTGAGTCCCTGCTACAGCTCGTCTGACCCTTCCCATAGAGGGACCCAAATGATTTGACGAAGGCATATGGGCGGGCCTTGTCGTGGGCAATTCATATCCACGGAGTATTGTATATCTACGTTCCTTTTGGACATTTGTTTCGGAATACGTGCCTTCTTTTTAGTCCCAAGTCGCAAGTACTCCCAAAATGCCCTTGTCAACAACCCTGATATTGACTCTTAGGAATGTGCTGCGTTCGATCAAGAGGGAAAGCTTGTAGGTCCTTAGGTGATGGGGTGCTGGGGAAGTTGGTTTGATGCACTCACCGGAATGACTTCAACCTCCATTTTTGGAGTTTCTCTGATATACAGCGGTTGAATTGAGTCTTAATGCTGCTTATCTTTAATTTTGGGTGTATTTAACTTAGAAAGGAACTAAGGAAGTGTTTTAATTTCCACTCAAATATGGGTCCTAAGTAATTTCCATCCAAAACAAAATCTCATTTGATGTAATGCGTTCTTAAATGTTATAAGAAAGGAAAATCCTATTTGACCCATAACAAAATCTCATCTAATGTGACACATTCTTAAATGTTATAAGAAATTGGATTTCTAAAATCAATTGCATCATCCACCATTTGAGGCGAGATTTCATTATGGGTCATTAAAATGGGTCAAATAAGTATATAAAATCAATTGTGTTTCCTTTTTAAGTTTTTTATTTTAATAACATGGATCAGAAATTCTTCACATTTCTTTCAAGGTTAGTACACCGAATATCAGAATATATAAGCAGCATGCAATATACGAAGGCAATTGCAGGCTCTATTGATATCATCTTGAAGGAAGGCAAAAGTAACACCAAAAATGGAGTTTGAAATCATTTCCAAAGAGTGCATCAACCCAACTTCCCCAACACCCCATCACATAAGAACCTACAAGCTTTCCCTCTTGGATCAATTCATTCCTCCTGTCTATGTTACCATGGTACTCTTCTATCCCATAAACCACAATTCAAGTCGCAACGAGACCGTCCCAAAAAGATCACAGCTGCTGAATCAATCACTGTCACAAACCTTGACTCGCTTTTACCCTCTCGCTGGAAAAATCAAAGACGATCTCTCCATCGACTGCAACGACGGGGGAGTTTATTATGTGGAGGACCGAGTTAAGTGTCATCTATCTGAATTCCTCAGCCAACCAAATATCTCTTTAATCCATCGATTCCTTCCTTCTGATCCCAGTTGGAATCAATCAACTGTAGGAGCCCACGTAGCTATGATACAAGCAAGCACGTTCGATTGCGGTGGAATTGCCATTGGTGTGTTTGTTTCGCACATGGTTGCTGATGGAATCGCCCTAAGTACATTTTTCAAGGATTGGGCCGCCACCGCTCGTGGGTGTTGTGAAGCAGTATGCCCTGATTTTAGTGCCTCGTCTCTGTTTTCGCAAAAGGATTATTTGCCAAGAGATTCAACCATGACATCTATGTGGAGGCGGGGCCATTTATTCAAAACAGGCAAGCCTATTACGAGGAGATTTGTATTTGATGGCTCTGCCATAGCCACGCTTAAGGCCAAAGTATCAACAAGCTCATCACAGGTGCAAGATCCCACACGCGTCGAGGTCGTGTCGGCACTGATCTGGAAATGCACCATGGCTGCTTTCAAAGCAGCAAAACCTGGTGTCATCTCAAAGCCATCTTTACAGACCCATGCAGTGAACTTGCATCGGAGGGCAGTGCCGCCGCTTTTGGAATATTCTATGGGGAACTTCCTTTGGTTGGCAGCTGCACAATGCGCGGCGGGGGTGGAGATGGAGTTGCATCACTTAGTCCGCCAGCTGAGGGAAGCGATATCAAAAATCCACCTCGATTTCTTAACAACAATGGAAGGTGATGGAGGGGTTTTCAAGTTTTGTGAGGCTCTCAAAGAGATGGGTGAAATAATCTCGAGTACTGCAATGTCCAATAATGGAGTGGATTTTCTTGGGTTTAGCAGTTGGTGTAACTTTGGCCTCTTCGAAGTTGATTTCGGGTGGGGAAAGCCTATGTGGACAAGTACTAGTGCTGCTACTTCTAGCAATTCAGAAATAGAATTTGTGAATTTTGTGGTGTTGATGGACACAAGATGGGGTGATGGAATGGAAGCATGGGTGACCTTAGATGAACAAGACATGGCCGTATTAGAACGTGATAAGCAACTCCTCACTTTTGCTTCCCTAGAGCCAAGTCCCCTGCAATTACTTGGTAATTCGGTTTCTCGGCCGTGAGGGCACTTAACCTTTACTTAATTTACTGCAAATATTTTCGGGTTCGGATCCCCTCCATTTGCCTTCACACCAGTCCTCGGCTCATAATGCCTCAATCAAATCTAACCATCATAGTACCGCCACGTCATCCAAATATTTCCCACACTTTTGACGGCGTTATGTTGCAAAATAATGAAAAGTAAAATCGGAAGCTCTACACAAGCAACAAATTTCTCTATCACCAAATCCCGATCCAAAAATTCAGTTAGCCTCATCACCGGCCAACATTATCTCCGGAGGCAACAGTGGGTTTTCTCCACCACCATTTCGGAAGTTGGTGCGAGATTATAGAAGAGAAAAAAAAATTATATTCCGGTCATCTTCTCCGGCCATAGTTGCCGGACAATCTCCATTGCCGGCAAGCAAAAACTCATTTCACCACTCTTACCATTCATGACAGGGCTTTTCTCCACCACTATATCGGAAGTTGGAGTGAGATAAGGGAAGGAAAAAATTTCAGGTCATATTCTCCGGCCATGGTAGCCGGAAAATCACCATTGCCGGCAAGTGACAACTCATTCCCCACCCTTACCATTCATGACAGCTTCATCTCCATCTATTTCGCTCAGTTAGAATGTGGGAAGGGTGGGATGAAATTGACGTTGCAAAAATAAAAATTATGAGCCGATCTTATTGCTATCTCCATTCTCCATTGCCAGCAACTCAGCAAGCGACAACTCATTTCGCAGATCGGTGAATGCCATGTAACGCTCATTTTTTAAATCACTTTTCCCTACATAACACCGTTAGCTATAGGAAATAAAAACAGGAGAAATACTTGGACGATGTGGTGAAACTATAGCCGTTGGATTTTGTTGAGGACTTATGAGCCGTGAAATGGACAAAACTGGTGGGTTGATCGGTGAATACTATGTAACTCGGCAACTCGGCAAGCGACAACTTATTTGGCAGATCGGTGAATGCTATGTAACGCCCATTTTTAAAATCACTTTTCCCCTACATAACACCGTTAGCTATAGGAAATAAAAGCAGGAGAAATACTAGGACGAAGTGGTGAAATTATGGTCGTTGGATTTTATTGAGACCTTATGAGTCGTGAAATGGACAAAACTAGTGGGTAGACGACCGGAGAGGATCTGAACCCAATATTTAGCTTATCATTCTGATTACAAATTGATAAGTGATGAATTAAACTTTCTTGTGGGTGTGAAATAACATTTAATATTGCCATTATAGCCTTCATTTTTTGTTTTGAAAAAATTATAGTTACCCCCTAAACTTTGAGTGATAATCACTTTGCACCCTCATGTTTAAAATCAAACGACCTTCCCTAACACCCCATCACCTAAGAACCTACAACCTTTCCCTTTTGGATAGCTCATGCCTTCTGGGCGTGTTCCAATGGTTCTCTTCTATACCAACAATCAGACTACAAGTCACAGCAATGTCATCCCCGAAAGAGCCCAACATCCAAAGCAACCTCCATCAGAAACGTTAATCAACCTGCTTTTACTCATTTGCAGGAAAGATAAAAGATGATTATTTCCATATATTGTAATGATAAAGGGGTTTATTACATCGAGGCATAGGTTGATTATCATCTCTCACAAATTCTCAACCAACGTACCTTATGATCAATTGACAATAAATTACTTCCCCTTGACACCAATACAGGGGAATCATTCTTTTACTTAATTTTTTACTTAAATCTATTGAGTTTCCAACTTAAAAGCTTAAACTTATAAGTAGAGGGTCCAAACATGTATATGAACTCATGTCAATGTTTATAATTAATCAATATGGGATATGGTATATTTCCAACAAAATCAATCTGAATAAAAGTTTTGAGTCATGGCTGAAGATGGGATTAACCAAAAATTCATAAACCCTAGAAGAAACCGAAGAAAAATGTCCGAAGATTATTTATGAGGTGTTTGTATAAAATGTCACATCAGTATCTCTCAAGAAATTGGAGGTTTAAGCTTATTGTTCTTGTCCTCTATATTTGGCGTATACATAGTAGAATCTAATGACCTTAACTGTAAATGTGTAATGCACCTATTGTGCAGGTGTACAAATTTCTTTGGATTTCATCAATTGATCGATAAATGCTAAGAGGAGTAGAAGTGCCGATTCTAGAGGATTAAAATAATACCTCGAGAAGCATGAGTCTCTGCTACCATTATAAGAAGAGTGTTGTTAGGTATACTTGACGAAAATATCCAATTCATTCATCGCTTAACAAGATTTTACATGCAATCTACCTTTTAGTTCAAAATAAATAAATTCAAGTACATTTTCTATAAATTTCTAATTCACCATGATAAAGCAAATTGATTGATAAATGGATAAGTGACTTTCTACCTAAACAAACATGACAATGAGTCATTTTGGTCATCATTCATTGAAAAAGGACAATGGTTTGGAAGGCTCTGAGCTTCTGCAAGCTCTAGCCAATTGCTGTTGAGATAATACTTGATTCTCCCTTGCCACAACTTATGAGGTGAGACTCTCAAAACGAGACAAGGCAGCAGCAAATCCAACAGTGTGCTAATAAAAAAGTTGGACTCTTTAAAATTTTCTTACATTCAAATCCAATAGTGATTGGCTTAACCTCTTGTAAGCTTGAGCTTTGAAGTTAACGAACCCAAAAATAAAATATAAGCAAAAATAAGACTTATTTTAAAAGGCAATTGCTGGCCCTGTAGATCATCTTGAAGGTAGGCAAGAGAAACATCAAAAATGGAGGTTGAAATCATTTCCACAGAGTGCATCAAACCAACTTCCCCAACACCCCATCACCTAAGAACCTACAAGCTTTCCCTCTTCGATCAATTCATTCCTGCTATCTATGTTCCCATGGTCCTCTTCTATCCCAAAAACCAAGGTTCAAGTCAAAACGATACCATCCCGAAAAGATCGCAGCTGCTGAAGCGATCACTGTCACAAACCTTAAATCGCTACTACCCACTTGCCGGAAAGATGAAAGACGATCTCTCCATCGATTGCAACGATGAGGGAGCTTATTATGTGGAGGCCCGACTTAAATGTCATCTAGCCGAATTCCTCAGCCCACTACCTGATCTCTCTTTAATGCATCGATTCCTTCCCTCTGACCCCAGTGAGAATCGATCAACTATAGGAGCTCACTTAGCTATGATACAAGTAAACGTGTTCGATTGCGGTGGAATCGCAATTGGTGCGTCTGTTCTACACGTAATTGTCGATGGAATCTCATTAAGTAGGTTTCTCAAGGATTGGGCCGCCACCGCTCGAGGGTGCTGTGAAGCAGAATGTCCTGATTTTAGTGCACCGGCTCTGTTCCCGCAAAATGATTCTTTGCCAACAGATTCGATCGCGATATCTATGTGGAGGCGGGGCCCTTTGTTCAAAACTGGCAAGCCTATTACCAAGAGATTTGTATTTGATGCCGCAGCCATAGCCGCGCTTAAGGCCAAAGCAACAACCTCGTGGGTGCAAAATCCCACACGCGTCGAGGTCGTGTCAGCACTCATCTGGAAATGCACCATGGCTGCTTTCAAAGCAAAACCCGGTGGCGTCCCAAGGCCGTGTTTACTGACCCATGCGGTGAACTTGCGTCGGAGGGCGGTGCCACCGTTTTCGGAATACTTTATGGGAAATTTCCTTTGGTCGGCAGCCGCACAATGCACGGCTGAGGCTGACACGACGGAGTTGCATCAATTAGTCCACGAGCTGAGGGAAGCAATATCAAAAATCAACGTCGATTTCTTAAGAACAACGGTAGGTGATGAAGGGTTTTTCAAGATCTGTGAGGCTCTCGAAGAGATGGGTGAATTTGTCTCGAGTATTGCAATGTCTAATAATGGAGTGGATTTCCTTGGGTTTAGCAGTTGGTGTAACTTTGGTCTCTTTGAAGTTGATTTCGGATGGGGAAAGCCTATGTGGGCTACTTGTGGTGCAGCTGCTTCTGGCAATTCAGTATCAGTTGTATTTTTGAATTTTGTGGTGTTGATGGACACAAGATGGGGTGATGGAATGGAGGCATTGGTGACTTTAGATGAACAAGACATGGCCGTATTAGAACGTGATGTGGAACTCCTCACATTTGCTTCCCTAGATCCAAGTCCTCTCCAACTTTCTCACGCCTGAGATCACATGCCTTTCGGTTGTTCCTCAAAATAGCGTTTACTATTGCCATTATAGCTTTCTTTTTTGTGAAACTTTCTTGCGTGTTAAAATAACATTTACTATTGTCATTATAGTTTTCAAATACTCCATAACATTTACTCCCAATATTCATAATTAATTGTCCTATTTGAAAAAACAAAGTCTTATCAAACGCTTTCACAACAATTTATATGTTTTAACATTCTAATCAAGTATACAAAACATTGGAAAAAGATAAAATACCCATGAAAATCAAATGAAAAGAATCATTGACTTCTTAAATGTAATAATAATTTTGAAACATCCCAAAAAAGAAAGGATGACCATAAAATAAGAACGAATGGAGTACTTGATATGGTGATTTACAAATAAGTGGTGAAACTTTCTTGTCGTGTGTGTTGAAGCTAGTAACATTTCATATTGCAATTATAGCTTCTTTATGTTTCAAACATGCTTGAACACATTAAGCTTGCCCAAGCCTAGCTAGTCTGGCCTTATGTTGAGTTCAGATCTTAGATCCTTATCCTAGCTCTTCTTCTTGACTGGCTTGTCTTCTTCATTTAACGTACCTACTAAGCTGCTGGCGGATGAAGAGCCAATTCCTTAAACTCGGCTTGCTAGGCGGACACCTTGACATTATTAGGCCAAAAGGCTGGTGGTCCAATGCAGACAGATAAGGCTTCTCACAAAAAGGATTGGCCTAATACATTACATTACTAGACATGGCAATGCTCATAAGTTCAGTGAAGGTGGGGTAGATTGGGAGCACCACTCTTATCATTGAAACAACCCCACCCCACACCTTTCCGCCCCCCAAAAAAAAAATAAAAATAAAAATAGTAGTAAAAAATAAAATAAATATAAGTCAAGGTTTAAAATTATATTACTAGTCATGGTAATGCAATCTCAAGATTTCCACCGAAATAATAATAATAATAATAATAATAAATCCAAACAATGCAGCACAAAACAAAAATTCGTAAATTGAACAATCTTTTCCTCACACACGCGTACCATTTGAGGTTGTAGAAGTTTGTGGCGATTCTCATTTGGCCGCCACATTTTTCCGCCCCTGTAATAACATTGATTGTTAGAAGGGAAAAAAAAATCAAAGGTAATAGTGTACTGGGAGTAAATTCGTCAGTTAAACAGCTCTTTCCGTACGTAATCTGGTGGTTTTGATTTACATAATGAATCTGCACTCGACCGCAAAGGAACCCTCCGTCTATACAAATTGTGAAGAAGCTGAAGTTACTGCGTGTGCGGATGATGCCTCTGTGGGTGTGTGTGTGTATATATACATATTTGAATTATACTTGACACAGATCTATGCATGCTTTTTTGGAACTTCCTGAAGCAAGAAACCCTAGGGTTCCTGTTTAGGTTTTTCTTGCCCTAATATAATAGAGTACTTTGACTGAAATGGGCAGAGAAATTTTTAACGGCCACTAATAGTTCTCGACAACAACGGGAAGCAGGAGAAGTAATTCTTTTTATTGGAAATCGAAGATTGTCCTCTACCAGGAAAGCGGTTCCTCTGGTAAATGAAACCAAGACGAGTACCTGCTTGGTTGGAACCTGGGACATACAAGGAAATTAATTGGATGCTGGAGGGACTGGGTCTAGCGTTCCCGGTGAAGCACGATGCTATAAAAACAAATGAAAAAAGGCATAAAAGCGCCCTTAAAACCCACGCTTTCATGGGAATTAAAAAACGTAGAAAGCGCTCTTGAGGATTACGCTTAATGAAAAGCGCCGTTATAAAAACGCTTTCAGTGTAAGTAAAAGCGTGAGTAGAAGTAGCGGTTTTGAAAGCGCTCTCATAAAAAACGCTTTCAAATAATAACGTACCCAAACACGCTCATGCGCACTTATTGAATCGCATGCCACCACCCTCCTCCGTCACCGTCGTCCACCATCAACGGTGACACTCGTCTCTCTCTCTCTAGGGTTTTGTGGCCTTGTAAATTGAAAACCCATTTTTTTTTTTCTTTTTATAGTTACATGATTGATTATACTTTGTGAAACTAAAATATATGTAATTTATTTTAAGTTGATTACCCGCGCGAGCTATTGCAGGTTCGAGTGAGATGCTTATTTGCTTCCCTAGATCCAAGTCCTCTCCAACTTGGCAATTCCATTTCTCACGCGTGAGGTCACGTGCTTTTATTTACTTCAAACGTTCTCTTGATAGTTGATACATCAGCGACAAGAAATTTATAAGTGGTCCCTTAAAATATTTTTACAGTATTACTTTCAAAAAATGCATTCAGTAACCCTAGTTATCTATCAAACTCAAATATACACAAACGTATTTGTCGAAGAAGCTCATAAAGCATGCACCATGACCAACATAATGCAGCATGCCATATTGAAATCGGCAGTTTGTACCAAAAATAAAATCAGCAGTCAGATGAAGCGCCAATAGCAAGCCTAAAAGAAAACAGAGAACTACTTTTGATTACATCATGCCGAACACTCATAATTCAATAAATTACTGAGACTAGAAACATCGTAAAAGTGAAATAGCCCATACACATACAACGAACAGCTTCCCCCCACACCCAAAAAAAACCTATAAATTTTTTATTTAAAAAACAATTGGAAAAATAAAAATAAAAGCCTTAATCTATCTTTTCTACCATCCCCCACCACCTACAAATAGAACTCCCACTTTCACCCCCTTCAAATTCTCTCTAAAGAACCCCAAAAAAAGAGAGAAGAGGGGGGGAAGACGAGAAAAAAAGGAAGTAACGACTCACCCATGTTACTGACTAACCAGCGAAACAAGAAACCCAAACCATCAATCTGAACCAGAGCTTCATTCCCATCGATGACAAGCATGGCTTTCTCCAGTGCTCCAGAATCAACAATGCTAGATTCAGCACCAGCCACTGCTTGATCAAACATCAAGAATTGGGAACCGATGTTCAGGCCACTTGGGATATGTGCGCTTGTACAAGCTCATGCATACAGTGTCATGCTGCTGAAGGACCCCATTTAGAACGCACTTCATTACCCCTGTGCAAAAAATGAAAAGATCACTAGTTGATCAGTCCCAACAACTATGCTAAACATTAGCTACAAAAAAAGCTTAACCATTTAGCATCTTACCAAGATCGATGCTTTTAGGGCAAAATATTAAATAACTCCATTGCGTTCAACATAGGATTCAAACATTCATACGCAACATCTAGAATGGTCCAGCAAACAAAATGAAGGTCTCCATCACAACTGATGGTATATGATATTTTTATGTGGACACCACTCCAATTTTTAATCCTGAATTCTAATGATGGCTGCCAATTTCTGAAATGGCCCCATCCACGATGATAGATTTGCAAAAAAAAAAAACATATATAAAAACAGTGGTTTATTTATTACATCATGGGGAAAAAAAAACCAATGGAGCAATTTAACTTCATTGGACATCCAAACATGCCCTTCAGTGGGCTTTCACAGCTACATTTTAACTGCTTAACACAACAAAACATCACCATAGAAGCTCTACAGAATATGTACAGTTTTTTGTTTTTTGTTTTGTTTTCGTTCTTGTCTTGTTTTGTTTTGTTTTGTTTTGTTTTGTTTTTATAGATCCCCACCCAAATCAATGGGCCAAAAACCCAAAGACCACAATACAAGCACAGGATAGAAGCTACCCTAGTACATTATTCCTCAGAGAGGTAACAGCCATTATAAGTCATCTTACCTGCAACCATCAAAAGGTCATTATTGCAGCTACAGAGTAGTTGTACATCCAAAAAGCAGTTTTTATCTGAACATTTGGTTAGCTAGTCTTCCAAATAATCTTCGTACCGCAATGCAGTAACATGTTTCAAAATATTTTAAGCAGTGATGACACCTAAAAGAATATAAAGGCCCATATACTTTTTCTGGGATAAGTAGAAGAGAGAGAGAGAGAGAGAAAAAAGAGAGGGGGGGGGGGGGGGGGGGAAGACAATGAAAGCATGCCAATCCTTTCTAAGAATATTTATCTTTGTCCAATAAGCCATACCATGTGTACCGACAGGTTCCTTAATGCGACCACGACGACCACATTTTGTCCACACTTCCACAGGCTGCAACCACCATTCACATAAACATTCCAATATGATGAATGTAAGGTAAATCTTTGACAGCTATACTACAATTGGAACAAAAACTAAGAACTTGAAATTTCTGTAAGAGATTCTCTTACCTTGAACCATCTAACGTCCTCTGGGTTATGAAACATATACCTTACTGAGGCTTTCAATTTTGATACTCGTTGAGGGTAACTGCATCAAAATGTGCTTTAGCTTTAAAATTTCGAAACTGGGAATCTACAAAAACTGCAGTGAAATTGTTTAATTGACTCCGAGTTAGGTTTGTGAAGCCATCACGCCACCATCATAATTCAACCATAGTAGTATTTAAACACTAATTATTACTAATCTCGGAGTTTTCTAAATAGGATTTTGATATTACTTTATTGTCCTAAAATATCATATGACCATCTTATATATAATATTATCTATAAAATAATTTGTTTAATGTAAACAGGCTAGTGGATCAACCCAATAATAATTGGGTTAGGTTCAAGTTGGCACTTAAATTCCGATCATCCAGGGTTTGGGTACTTGGTGTTTCAGGCTGAAGCCAAATTCAACCAAATCCAAACTTGGCCCAATACCATCCCTACTCTCACATGAAGGGCCAAGATCAAACATTCATCCGTCAAACAATGTT
The DNA here is from genome assembly GCA_039720395.1 of Liquidambar formosana. Classification (NCBI taxonomy): domain Eukaryota; kingdom Viridiplantae; phylum Streptophyta; class Magnoliopsida; order Saxifragales; family Altingiaceae; genus Liquidambar; species Liquidambar formosana. Next base: position 31,789,822 of record CM077833.1, read on the forward strand.
TCCAGGGGCAAAAAAGTGTCAAGAGTGGATAATTGTAACCACTAACCTCATCTAAACACCCAATGGACATTGAGTTCATTCTTGCACATGCACAATTTTATCAGTGATATGCATGCATGTGTGCTTGGGAGGAGGGTAGTGAAGAGGTCAACTACAATTACAAGTGCAAAGTTAATCATACCCAGTTAATATGATCTTCTTCAGAATTATCCTGTCTGGGTCTACACTTCTCAATGAACCAACAGCAGCAACCGCAGGTGCAGCAACTCCCTCCACATTCTTTAGGACAATCAAAGGAAGAGGAGGAAAAGAAATTGGAGCATATATTGAAGCAACAGAAAAACGCCCTGCATGAAGAAACCTCTCCATCTTCTGCTTGTCTGAATTAATATTGTCAGAAGAAAATATTGGCCTGCAAAGTAATGAATAGTGACCCCAAGCTTGAAGGAAAAATAAATATTTTAAGAACTCAAAAGGTGCTACTGTTAGGAGAATGAGTGAACATTACCTAGCTACAAATTGGCGGAAACCAACATGAAATACCAACTCTTCTTTGGCTTTGATAGGAGCACTATATGTGTCATGCTTCTTTATGCTGCAAGATGTAGATGATCTCACCAAATTACAATACAGCAGACCACAACTTCTCACGAAGAACCAGAAATGAAAAAACAAAAGGGGAAAAAAAAATCTAAAATAAAAAGATACCTGAAGTGAAGGACAGACATCTTGGACTCATGCTGCAAAAGGCCACATGCTATTACAGGCACCGTCTTTGCAAGCACACATATTTTGGAAACAACACCAACAGGTACTTCCTTGATATGAAGCCTTGCATATGAACCAGCGGGTACACAGTCATCCCTATTCCCTTGCTCCATATCTAGAGCTTTTGCAAAGACATGTTTTTGTGTTCTTGTGAAATTGTCAAATGAAAAAATTCGAGCATATTCTGGAGGAAGAGATTCCTGAAATTCATTTACAAGAACTTCACTAATGCTCTTGATGTTAAGAGACAATAAAAAATACTACCGATGGAATCATAATAACATACTTTGGGGTCCCATGAGGAAGTCCTAAAGGACTTGAGGCCCCTATACTTAGCAAAACGCTTTCTAGCAGGAACATCTAATGGAGTATCCACTTCATCAGGAAATTCTGAAACATAAACACTCTAACCATTATTCAACTAAACAATATATAAGCACCTAAATTGAAATGATGAAATGTAGCTTCAAATTAAGACCAACACGAACATAACCAGAAACATAAAGTTACTTCAAGGCTTCAAGCAACTTATTAAAATCTGCATAATAAAATTTACACTCAACATATTACAGTAAAGTACTCCACCTATGGGGCCAGCTTCCTAGAGGGTAGGCTTCAAAAGAAAAAAGAGCCTGGCTTCGAAAGAAAAAAGAACCCAAATGTGCAAACAAGATGCATTTTATGTGAGACATACAGACCAAAAATTTGCTGCTAAGCCACTGATGAATGATAGGGACCCACCATAGCCCCTAAACTACTGATCTAGTTCACACATTTATGAGGACGATCAATTTGCCTTGAAAGGCCACGAGAAAGCAAAGAATGGAGTGAAAAGGAAACAATAACCAATCATCTTTCCCCCAATGCAGAGCACATAGAATAAATGGAATAGCATCTTCACTGCACCAGAATAATCTATTTTGACAAAATCTATAATTTAAAAAATCAATAGAAGAAGTATAGGTTCACTCAAGCAAAAGAACCTCAACTGTTAGCATGTAGGACTCAGAACTTCTACGTGCTTTTTTTATCCAGAGAATCGAAGTGAAAATAAGTAAGCCGATTTACTTAAAAGTAATCATACTTGAAGCATATACTCATAAAGTGTAAATTGCTTTTGGCCACAAGATGACCACTAATCACTAATTGCCCCAAAAAAAAAAAAAAAAAAAAAAAAAACCCAACACTTATTAGACTGGGGGAAGAAAGGTACCCTCATCTTCAGCATGTGATTGTTTAATTTTCCGAATCTCATCCTCTATCTGTTCCCTCGTCAAGTTCTCACCATCCTGCAAGACAAAGGAAAGCATTTTACATTCTGAAAATCTGCAAAAAACGATTTATGATGTCATTTATAAAGGAGCAATTGGTCTTTTGACAGCTTCGAAAAGCAAAACAGGATATCCCAACATAAATGTGCAAGAATATCCCATAAAAACTTCTTATTGATAGTAAAACTGAAATGCCGGATACAGTTGGTGTTAACAAATAGAAGTGACAAACAAATATCCATCAGCAACAATACTATGAACCTCAAAAATTGAACAGGTATTAAACCAAATGTATGGAGGTGGCGTTTAAAATGTAAGAAGCAGAAATACCATTTTGAAATAACAATAATGCAAAATCTTGTAACGCTTTTCAAAGGAAGAAAATTTATTCCCTTTCATGATGATCAAGGCCTGGTTTACTAGGAAGGCAATCATGGAACCATGTGGTTACCTGAATATTTACAGTGATAGTCTGGTAGACAAGCAAAAGTAGCTTTACTACGTAGACCCTTGCATGAAATTGAAGCCTTTTGCCTTCTCTTGACTTTTACGTCCATCATCATGGCAAATATGGCACGTTTCATCGAGACTCAAGAGGAATCAGCAATATAAGGTCCGGTAACAACCTAATAGGTGTCTGCTCATAATTGCATTCTTGAGGTTCCAGGTTCATTCCAGGAAAAAAAATGATACATGAGAATACCACACTTGAAAATTGAATAAGAGTCCAACATGACAATTGGAACCACCATCAATTGGCTATATTAAATGTACACCAAAGTATGTTAACTACCCATGTCAGACATGACAAGTGTACGGGTATGGGCATTGAATAAGAATCCACAAGCCCACTGGTGAGCTGTCTCCATGTCCTCAAATTCAGGAATTGAAGAATCTGACACTACAGGTGCACGCATGCACTCATACCCAAGTCCATGTAACATGGTTCATCGGTGTCTTCGGTGTTCAAATAAACCAATAAGGTGTAAGTAATTCGTGTCAAGGTACCAACACCACATATGTCTCCTCTTCTCTCCTGGTAAAAAGTAAGCTTTGAACCCCTAACCCCTTCCTACCCATGGGATGCCATTACTGCCATGCTATGATGGATTTCACACCATATTTCTCTTTTGAAAGATAAGTTCTTGAATAAGAGGTGGGGGAAGGTTCCAAACCTTTGGCTGGAAATAACCCTGATCTCTTAATACAGAAACCTCAGGGAAAGAAGGCTCAGGATTTTGATTTTTTTGGCCTATGAGAAGGGAACTATTCCCTGAATGAGCACGCACATGACGACTTACCTTTTGTAAGCCATGGTTAGAGAATGGTAATTGGTATTTCCCTTTTCCTTACTATGTTCTGTGTTGTGTCACTATGGTGGATATAAATTCCTTTCACTATGACTCAAGTGGTAATTGGCAACTGGCAACTAATACTAGAACTTTTGCCTTGATCTTAAATCCTCTTTTGTTAAGACCTTTTTTTGTGGTATTCTCGTTGTTCTAATAACCCAGGTCATCTCTTTTGTAAATTTTGTAGATTCCCTTAACTTTTAGAGAGGGGCATTGGTTAGTGCTTGTATATATCTCATGTACTAGGGCTAAGCCCTTTTTGGTATTAATACATATTTACTTCATCAAAATAAAATAAAAAATACTAGAACTTTTGCCTTACTCGCCACCTAGCATGTTGATAGCAATCATGATCCATGATATAGGCTCTTGAAAAATGCAGAACAAACTAATATTCAAAAACTGTCCAACTTGCGACTTACCATACATTTACAAATATTTACTTAGCTAGCTGCTTCTAACATAATTTCCAGTGACATTAATGGTGATGATAATCATGATGAGTGTGGACCTAAGATCAAAAGATATAGGTAACCATAGGTGTTCCACCTTGATGCCTTCAGGTGCATAACATATTTTTTTTATGATAACAAGGAAGGTGCATAACATCATAGTAGGCCAAATATTCCTTCTAACAAAAACAACAATCACTCAATTTATCTAGCACGCGTTGAAACTCACCATCATCACCGAGTCAACTTCAGTTTCTTCATCGGAGTCCCTAAAGTTAAGTGAAAGAGAGGCTTGGTCATCATCGAGGTCCAAATTATTAGAGCCCTCAGGAAAACCACTTCCTCTTTCATCCAATACCATACCATCATCTACATCATTGCTGCTATCTGAATCCTCATCATCTGTATCATCCACAATCCAAGCAGCCTGCAAGATTATAAGTCTTTGAGCTATTACTATCAAGTCAGGTCTTTACCCATAAGCAAAGAAAATCATAAAACTTTTAAAAAGCATATAAGGATAGACAGAGACATTTGAAATACAGAAGTTAACAAGAACAAAAACAGACCTGGTATTCTGAAGTGCCTCGAGGAAGAGTTCTCTTTCTCAGCCTTTTTTCTTTTTGATTTTGATCAGCGTCAGCCATTTCTGCCTCCGTTGGCCATGTCTAGGTCAGAAAGAAAGATGATGTAAATCACAAATCATACACAGAAAAATGGTAATTGCCCATGGATGATATTGAATTAATATAAATGGATTATTTAATACTAAGAATAAACTTCAATTAGACAATCAATATATGGATCACTTACCTAGATTTTAAGTTTCAAGAGTGAAGTAAACCACTAATTCCTCAATAATTATCTTGTAAATCCTCCTTATTAATCCGTATTTATTCTTTTAAGAAAATTATAACATAAAAGTTTTACTCCATCAGTCCACCCCCCACCCTTGAGATAAAGAAAAAAAAAAGGTCATATCCAATGCACGAGGCTCCTGCCTATAGCAGGGTCTGGGAGAGTGGCAGGCAACACTGTCAATTCTTATATTATTGACCAAAATTTTGAATCCAACAATAGACAAAATCAAGCACCCAGCCAAGTTAACACAAATTTCTGTGTGATTAAATCACAATGACAGAACAATTATGACAGCATTATGCTATAACTGATAAAATAGTAAAATACAGAACCAAAAGCTATCTGGTAAGAGGCATTAATTCCATGGTTAAGAATCCAAGTGTATTCAACAATTTAGACAAAAAGGCTTTAATACCTGTTCTCCTGCGAGGGGATCTGGAACATTTTCAACAAGTAAAGGCTCTTGTTTCAAGGGATCAGGAGCCAAGGCATGAATGACCTGGAATATTGAAGAAGAAACACAAACATATAAAACTGTCAAATGAGAAGCCGGGGTGAAAAATACATAGAAAACGTCACCAATATAACACATACTAAAATAACTCAGAGACATTAACATTTTTACTATTTCTCCCTTTGCCTGCAATATATATGAGACATATTAGTGTACATCTCAACTTGTTGAACTTGAACTCTTAGAAACTTCCTCAGACAGACATTTAATGAGAAGATTATTTCATTAATCGACTACTAGACAAAGCCTCAAGACAGATGAGCAAGATCATATGTAGAGTAGTAACGAATAAATGGTAAAATTCTATATTTCAAAAAGGATTCAGCATAGAAAATAATAGGATTCCAGTGGCCAGAAAAAGTATAGAAGGTCATGTACCCTATACATGAAACAAAGAAAACTAATAAATGGTTATGTAATGTTACATATTTGTTTTCTTTTAAAAAGCATTTTTTGACACAATTTTATACCTGTAACTTTACATTAGTTCTAAACAAATCTAAGTGTATCAAGAACCAATACAGAAAACATCTGCGGTATACAATGGGACCCAGGAAGACAATAAAACATAGTAAACCAATACAAGACACCAAGAAATGATATCCAATGCAACAAGGGACAACTCTGCCCAATAACTTTCAGAATAAGCTTAAAGAATTAAACTCATCAAAGGAGAAGATAGGTCATGATTATTTTCACACTTTGATATCCTTCGCTTATATTTAACGAAAACAACCAATACCTCAACATCTTGTACTCCATCAGAATCCATGAAGTCCTGTGTTTTTCTCAAATTCAAAGGAAACGGATCCTTCAAATTCTCGATTTTGCACAACTGGAAATCTCCCACACCAGAAACATGAACCTGATTTAAAAAAGAATAAGACATAGCCACCATATCGAGCCACCAAAAGCATGCAAAAGGCTGAACAACTTACCAGCTGATTCACAGAGAGACTGCGAGCACGCAGATAGCCAGTGAGGAGGAGGGTACATTTTCCCGAATTGCAATCATCAGCTAGCATATCAACCTGTAATGTATGTATGGATGTTAAAGAATCAAAAGAACCAGTGACAAATGGTTACAGGGTTCAGATAAATTTTAAGAATCACAATCTAATAAACCAATAATTTACCTTCCAAGAATATTAAAGTGACCAATTCTCATATAAAGAGACCAAGGGAAATGTAACAAGAACTAGCAACAAAATATTGAAAATATTTTAAAACATATAAGTATGTAACCAAACCATCTAAGACAACTCCCTCACATCGTGTTCCCAATTGGTGCTACCTCTACTGAACAACAGTGTTACTAAAACCTTGACAGAAATAAAAATAAACACCTTTTGAGCGATCAGGTATGGTCTTTGGCTTCGCCAGTGAGGAACTGTGAGCCTTTGCTCCTTGAAAAGCCACATGAACTGCAAACAACATGTACGAAGAGAAATTTGAGAAGTGCCAGACCACGTGAAGCTAAAAAGACTCTTTTAGGATATGAGACCAACACTACACAAATTATACTCAATACCATTCATTTCCAGTTATCATCAAAACGTTAAAGCAGAAAACCATATCCCAAAATAAATACTCTGTAAGTTTTTTTATTGAAAATTACCTTGTGCAACTCATCCTTTGTATCTGCCGGATAAAATTTACAATCCTCAGGAAATTCAGAACCAAGGCTGGAAATACAGATCTTCTTCGAATCATGTCTTCTTTTCAGCTCAATAGGTAGATCCTGCAAGCGTCAAGAGAAACATTTTAACCTCCAAGTCATGCAAAACTAAATTTCTTTCCTCGAAATTTCCTGAGCATGAAATCACATCAACCAAGAACTTACACGAATCAACACAACGGTGCTTGGTAAACCAAGAGACCTAAACACAGAAAGGCATTGAGTTCCAAATGAATCAATATAATAAGAATTGCCTTCTTCACATGATGATTTTGCTGATGCCACAAAAGCAATCAAATCGGCAACCTACAATTCAAACAATGTCTAGGTGTTGAAAACAATGGAAATATTTTATAAAAATAAATAAATAAAGCATAGCCAGACTTTGAGGCCATTGAAAGCCAGAAGAACTGGAGAAAAGTAGAAAACACATACACACACAAAGGTGCCAGACAATTAAGTACCTTGGCCATTTCCATACATGACAGCAAATCCCCATGAGGTGCTTTCAATACCTATAGCATAAAAGTTGGTTAGATATTTAATAACTGTTGCATTAGAGATAACATGCTGTTCTGTCTACACAGTAACACGTAGATAATGTAGCATAAAATTTATTGAAACCTGCATTCTATATTTCCTTCTATCAATTTCCTAAAACCAAAATTTCCATGCAGTCACAACATTTACAATGCAACTGCGAAGCCTACCGTTATTCGCAGTCTGTACTCAGAAGAAGCAACCGTAGGGGACATGGATCCAGTATCCTCCGCCGACAATAGTGACAAAAGATCTTCCTCAAGTGAATTTAGGTTCACAGTTGCAGAAAGGCCAAAAAGAACCTGTTTTTAAGACAAGTTAAAGGAATTTATATCACAACCTGAATATAAATAATTTTATATATATGTATATATCAGGATCGGTATGCAACGGTTCATTTGATTGACAGACAATTGAACAATATCATATTCAAATCGTTTCTCATGCAAATAATACTCACTATAACACGGGGAGGACTTGTCGATCCACTTGAAGCCCTTTTCTCCTTCAAAAGAGCGGCCCGTTTCTGCTCTCTTACCTACAATACCGAAATAGTGCCCGTAAGGTTACAGCACCAAGCAACCCTGTAATTGATGTATATATATATATATATACAGAGCTGATCCCATCAGCACGTGCTGATATAAGTTACATCAGCACTATGCATTGGGGGTTGTACCCTTGCATTGATTCAATGCACCTCACATCCCACTAATGCACAAGGTACAACTCCCAATGCAAGTTTTGATATAAGTTATATCAGCACGTGCTTACCTGATCATCATCCTATATATATATATATATATATATATATATATATATACACACAAAATATTTTACGCCATCACACACACGCATAGATAGATATAGAGAGACAGGAATGATCAAGATTACCATCTTGTTACGCTGAATTCGAGCCGCTCGAGCACCCTTCGCAACATTGCGCTCTGATTTTGCAATCCTGCTCTTATCTAAGTCATCCAAACACACAAAAAAAAAAAAAAACAAAACAAAAAAAAAAAGAGATTACAAAAAACAAAAACCCAAATTCTTTAAGACAGAGTACCGATGGCATCTTTAATGCTCCGTTTGGTTTGTAATAAGAATGTAAGGAAGAAAAAGGGGGAAAAAACCCTTTTACTCAACTGTGCCTAAGGTTTAACCCACTGGAAAATAAAATACAAATTTTCACTACTTTTCTTTTTCTTGGGGTTTCTGAGTAACCAAACGGAGGTAAAAGGAAAAAAATACGAATAGAAATGTAATGAAAGAAGGAGAAGTGACCACCTTTGACAGATGTTTTGTGAATTTGACGAGACGATTTGGAAGAGAAGCGTGTTTTGTGGGGTTTATTCACTTGAACTCGAGACCCCGCCATGGCGACCGGAGGAAGTAAACACCGGTAGCTGCAGATAAACCCTAACGACTCATCACAGAATAAATCTCACACAAAACCCTAATACTATTACTAGCGCTTAAAAAGACGTACGAGTAGTCCCCACATTTTAAGTACGAGGAGTTTTCAAAATTAAAAAAATAATATTAAAATACCAAAAGCGGTATTGCTAATGACGCTTTTAAGGGTTTTTATTTGTATTTTTATTTTTTTTAATTTATAAATATGGCTTCTTGTAACGCAAAAAAAAAAAAAAAAAAAAAATTGAAAAAACATGATTTGAAAACTTTTTTTTTTTGGATAAGTGATTTGAAAACATATTTTCAATAGAAAGTAAAAATTTTATAAATATTATTTAGGGTTAACTATAAAAAATCCTTTTAATGTTTGACATTTTTTTACGTAACCTCTTAAGAAAAAATGATTGTTGTTATCAGAGAGTTTATAAATTTAGCAATTAGTGTTACCATTAATCTTTATTTGCGAAATTAACAGATGTTACATTTTTTGTCTAATTTTATTAAAAACGATTAATAATAGTATTAATTGCTAAATTTGTAATGTGTTTGGGATGCATTGCAACCATTTTTATTTATGGGATTAGTGAAAAGATTATCAAACATTAAGAATTTTTTTTGTAATTTACACTATTTTTTACACTGCCTTTTCTAGTTTTGCCCTTCTCTCGTACCACACCTCTCACAATGCCCCTAACCCCCACCTGCAAATAATCAAATGGCTTTCATTACTTTCACATTTAGGGATGGCAATTTCAACCTGATCCACAAGGTCCCGATCTGATCCATACCTATATGGGCAGAATTTTTTTTTTTTTTTTTTTTTGGGTATCGAGTTGGGCATGGGTATAATTTTCAAAATTATTTTAGGTACGGGTTAAGCATGGATCTCATATAGAAAAACCTGAAGACCCGACTTGACCCATACATGTTTTTACATTTTTGCCCTTATATATATATATATACTAGATATGGCACACGTGCGTTGCACATGAATATTTTTAAATAATATTAGTTATACAAAATAATAAATACATAAAGATTTTATATTTTTTCATAAAACATATAAAGTTTCTTTAGAATTCCTATCTGGGTTTGGTTTTATTTAATTATTATACGAATTATAGTTTTCTTAGAATTCTTATTAAGGTATGTGTTTTATATTGCTATATTTCCTATATATGCAAAAAGGTAGTTATATAGTTTATTTAGAATTCTTATTAAGGTATGCGCTTTATATTGCTATATTTCTTATATATGCAGAATGGTAGTTGTATAGTTTCCTTAAAATTCTTGTGTATTTAAAAATTAAAATAAAGGTATATTAGTCAATCAAAAGTTTTTCTCACATTCATCTTTTTATAGGTAATATAGATATATCTCTATTATTTTAACCCTCAATCCCCAATTTCCCATTCCCTACCCTCACTACTTCAGCCCTCAGTCCTCACACACTCACTCCTTTCCTTCCCTCCTTCACTCCTTCTCCTTCAACAATGAGACAATGGCGGTGTGCCAATAACACTGTGACAGGCACAACGTCACCTCCTGCTCCTTATCCTCGCCATCGCTGGAACTCCTCGCCCTTCTCACTCCCTCCCTTCCCTTCTTCACTCCATCTCCTTCAAAGTTTAGAAAGTGAGACAACAACGGTGCGCCAATGACGCTATAATGGCACAACCTCCTGCTCCTTACCCTTACCGTTGTTGGAACTCCTCACCCCTCACGCAGTCCAATCACGCACCCAAATTTAACCACAATGACCACCAACAATGGATCTACTCCTTACTCTTGGTTCTCTTTCTCTCCTTTTACAGTGAGATTTGACAACAAGGATTGATGGGATGGAAATCAATGGCGATGCTCGACGGCAACTCATGGGCGGAGCCAGGGCGCCTTTGGGGGCACGTGACCCCCCACTAGCTCAACCAAAATTTTTTTTTTTTTGAGAGATATTACCATTTGATGACTATTTGTTAATATAATACCAAAACGAGGAAGACGGTAATCATTTTAAAATATATTTACAGTCAATTTGTAATAAGTTGATAAAATGATCCTTTTTTTGGTATAAAATTTAAAAATGATTACTAAAAAGTAATTTTTTCAAAAAAATGTTTTCTAGGGCTTTTGGTTCCCAATTCCCACTTTACAGAATCATAGCATAGTGCCCCCATTGGAGATAAATCCTAACTCCGCCCCTGCAGCAACTTGATGGTCCTGCAGCAACTTGACGGTGTCGTTTATGACAGTGAGCAAATCCTTGCTTCAGCACTCCTTTTTTTTCTTTTTTTCACAATGGTTGGAGTTAGTTGGGGTATAGAAGGATCTGTGGGTTGCTAAAATGATAGTGGTTTACAAGAAACCAGATCTGGTGGCGAACCTTCGTTGGTGTTGCTTTGTCGGTGGTTACTTCATGACAATGAGCCGATGGCCATGGTTCAATTCTAGGGTGTTTGTGATACAATTTGCTTTACCTTCATAAAAAAAAGTAGCAAAAAAAAATAAAATTTGCCTAGAATCGGGCATGGGCGGGTTGGGCATGGGTGCCCCAACTCAAGAGCGGATCAGGGATGGAGTTTATTTCTGCTGCCCCATCGGGTATAGGGTCAAGCATGGGCATACTAGTTCAATGTTCGGATCGGGCATGGAGTAGTGTCGACCCGCACTCGACTCCATTGCCAATCCTAGTCACATTCCCATTCCCATTTTTCCTCCTCCTTTTCTTTTTTATTTTTATTATTATTATTTTTATGTCTAGGGGAAAGTTAAATTTTTGGGACTTTTATGCCTATGTGAAATAACCCTCACACCTCCATTAAGGGATGATTTGTTGGTAGGGTAAGTCGAGTGATCAATCATCCACACTTCCCTCCTCTAATTAGGCGAATTTGGAAATAAAATAATTAGAGTGATGGGAGAGATTAGTCAAAGTTTAAATCTCTAATTTTTTCATTTAATGATATAATTATCGATGACTTGATATGTGATGCATTTTTTTTCTTTTTTTGGTATACACATAAATAACTTACAAGTACAGTACACAAATAAGAAACTCACACTCAACCTCCAAGAGAACCTGATGTACCATACACTTAAAAAAACGATTAATATGCAAATACGTATCAAGACAATCATTCTCCATTAAGATGGATTTTGTCATATGTGTGATTCGTTGGGTATGTTAAAAAGAAAACAACTAATCTCAATGCATATTTAAGTTGAGAAATCTATCCCTTTGTCAATCTTTCGTGCATTGTCACTATCAAAAGATTCACAAAACCCCCTTCAGCATAAAAATGCCCAAATTGCAAATCAAATGTTTGAGTGATTCAAAAAATTACAACAAATAAATTCTGCTATAATGAGATTGATATTTGCATGGTGGATTTATTAATTAGTAACATGTGGAAGGACCAAAGCGAGCAGGGTGAAAACATACAAAAACAAATTTATGGTGGGCATAATCAAATAGAATAAACTCAGAGATTTGAAATGGTAAAAGTACAACTTCAGGGAAACATTTTGAATTATATTTTAGTACTCCATACTAAATAAAAATTTACATTCAATATATTTAGCGATATACTTCTAGTTATATTTTAATTTACTCTTAACTAATATTTTGTGGGTCAAAACTTTAGATATTCTTATTGAAAAAATAAAAAAATTAAAAAAAAATACCACGAGTTTATCAAAAATGAAATTTAAGTACGACGAGAGGCAATTCGATACTTCGGTACTTCGCGACACACGAGAAAAAATCTGCATTCATTTCCTTGACCAGTAACCAGAAAGAAAAAAAATATCCTAAAGAACGATAAACAGATTTTTCCCTCACATCCCCAAGCGGGCGAGCCTACTGCGCTATCTAACATGAACATGGTTCTGCTGCCTCCACCGCTTTCCTCTCGCTTCCCTTCAATTCACCTTACATCTCCAATTCTCCGCCACCATCGTATCTTTCAAACACCACCTTCCCTCACCACCACCACCACCACCACCACCACCACCACCACCACTGCCATCGCCACCACCACTTCCGGTGATACCTCTCTATCGTCCTCTAAACCAGTGGACGACGACGACGACGACGACATCCTTTCCCTTCAAAACCGCCGCTACGAATTCACTCCCCTCCTCCACTTCCTCTCCAATTCATCAGACTCCGACTCAGATTCCGACTTGGACTCTGTCTCTGCTTCACCCACTTCGCTCGACCCAACCGAGTTCCAACTCGCCGAGTCGTACCGAGCCGTCCCCGCTCCGGTCTGGCACTCCCTCCTCAAATCCCTCTGCTCGTCTCCGTCCTCAATTGGAACCGCATACGCCGTCGTTTCATGGCTTCAGAAACATAATCTCTGTTTCTCCTACGAGTTGCTCTACTCGATTATAATCCACGCGCTTGGACGCTCCGAAAAGCTCTACGAAGCGTTCTTACTTTCCCAGAAACAAACACTAACCCCATTAACCTATAATGCCCTAATTGGGGCTTGCGCTCGCAACGATGATCTCGAGAAAGCCCTCAATTTGATGGCTAGGATGCGCCGTGATGGTTACCAATCCGATTTCGTGAATTACAGTTTGATAATTCAGTCGCTTACGCGTACTAACAAGGCCGATTCTTCGGTTTTGCATAAGCTTTATGGGGAGATTGAGTCTGATAAGATTGAGCTTGATGGGCAGCTCTTGAATGATATAATTGTGGGATTTGCGAAAGCAGGCGATGCCAACAGAGCTATGTCCTTCTTAGCTATGATTCAGGGCAATGGGTTGAGCCCGAAAACTGCGACTCTCGTTGCAGTTATATCCGCATTGGGGAGTTCGGGTAGGACAGTGGAAGCTGAAGCTGTTTTTGAGGAGTTGAAAGAAGGTGGATTGAAGCCGAGGACGCGGGCTTATAATGCGCTTCTTAAAGGGTATGTGAAGACTGGGTCTTTGAGAGATGCTGAATCAATTGTGTCGGAGATGGAGAGGAGTGGAGTGTCACCGGATGAACAAACTTATAGTCTTCTTATTGACGCTTATGCCAATGCAGGTCGATGGGAAAGTGCCCGAATTGTGTTGAAGGAAATGGAAGCAAGCAATGTGCAGCCTAATTCATATGTTTTTAGTAGAATTTTAGCAAGTTATCGCGATAGAGGGAGAGTGGCAAAAATCGTTTCAAGTCCTGAGGGAGATGAAGAGTAGTGGGGTACGTCCCGATAGGCATTTTTACAATGTGATGATCGATACTTTTGGGAAGTGTAATTGTCTCGATCATGCAATGGCCACGTTTGAAAGAATGAGAATGGAAAGGATTCGGCCTGACACTGTTACATGGAATACGCTTATAGATTGTCATTGCAAGTCAGGTCACCATAATAGAGCAGAGGAGCTGTTTGAGGAAATGCTTGAAAGTGGGTGCTTGCCTTGTACCACAACGTATAATATCATGATCAATTCTTTGGGGGAGCAGGAAAAGTGGGAGGAAGTAAAGATCTTGTTGGGAAAGATGCAGAGTCAGGGGTTATTACCCAATGTTGTTACATACACGACACTCGTTGATATTTATGGGAAATCGGGCAGATTTAAGGATGCAATTGAGTGCTTAGACGTCATGAAGTCTGCAGGCTTGAAACCATCCTCAACCATGTATAATGCCTTAGTTAATGCCTATGCACAAAGGGTATGTTGTTACTTGAATACTTGTGTTAACTTAAGTATATGATAACTTCACTATAAGCTATGTCTGATGATCAAGATCAACTATCCCTTACTAAAATATTGATTGCTGTCCAAACTCTGGAATTTTATTAGTTTTTAAAAATATGAAGACTTTTGCTTGTAGACTTGTTGGTAAGATTTGCAAGAAATATATTAGAACAGATTTTACTTGAAAGAACCAATGACACACTTGAACCAAAATTTAGGTGGTGGTACACAGACTTCTTCATTACATGTGACCTATCCAACCAGACATAGTGTAGTCTTTGTGTTTTGTCTATTTATTTATTTATTTTTCTTAAAAAATTTTTTTCCCATATTATTCTCTCTCAAAGAGTATTGACTTGGCCATAGTTTCAGAGCATTTGGATTTCTTGAGGTTCTGCGTCCATAATGCATTAAAACTTGTGTTAGTGTTGTTGTTATTCAATCTGTGTATCATAGGAAAGGATGCACTTATTGAATCGCTCTAGTATCATACTTCTTGACATTAGTGAGTCACTGACATTTTAATGCAGTATCATCATGGACCCAACATAAGACTTTGTTGACAATTTTAAACTTCATCTAAATTGCTGACCCACATTTTGGTGAGCAAAAATTTAATGAGGTGGTTCAAGCAAATGGCCAGTGCGCTACATTTTCAGCTGAATTTTTGAAATGGCTTCTGGCTCATTTGGAGTTGTCGGGCTCAGCTTAGTTAAATACTTAAATTCATATTTGAACAGAGAACTGCTGTAAGTGTGAAATTCATGACAGACCTTAGATCTTGGGGAAGGGGGTGCAGCAGGGAGGTATAAGACTCCATTAGTTAAACAATGCTTTGTTTAACCTTTACCTTTCTGGTTAGAATGTTCAAGTGTCATTCAGATTTATCTTCAATCGAAGAAAGTTGTTTGTTCAGCATGCACCTAATAGCCTTACCTTCTACTTTTGCATAGGGTTTGTCTGAGCAAGCAGTAAATGCATTCAGGGTCATGAGAGCAGATGGCCTAAAGCCCAGTCTTTTAGTTCTCAATTCATTAATTAATGCATTTGGTGAGGATAGAAGGGATGCTGAAGCCTTTGCCGTATTGCAGTACATGAAGGAAAATGTAAGTTAATAATATTCCATCATTACACCTTTTCCTTTCTTCTTCTTTTTGTTTTTTTGTGGTTGTGTGTGTGTTTGTATGTATTATGTCTTGCCATCTTACTAAATGTCCATATGATTCTCCTTAAATGTAGGACTTGAAGCCGGATGTAGTTACATATACCACACTCATGAAGGCTCTCATTCGTGTTGAAAAATTCGATGAGGTATGATAAACTTTTTATAGTGCTTATTCAGAAGCAGAAATAATGATTCTCAGCTATTTTATTTTATTTTTATAATGGATAATATTGTTTGTGCCTTTTGTATGTATTCATCTCCAGTCTAAACCTTAAAGTGTTCATTGTCATCATTTTTCTTGTTTTTCTTACATGATCTTTTACACTTTGTTTGGTAAACATCTGGATCATTTTGCATTGAACAAGCTTTTAGAAGTGACTTAATCCCTGAAACTGCAGAACTGGTTATGCTCAAATTGTTGTTATTGCCAGCCTCTCTTACTCTTACCTTGGTCCATCAAAACCCCCTAGTACTAATCTTGACCAGCGGGTTGAGTAATCCTCATGAACTTCTGTGCATATTAAAGATGAGGCATTAATGACTACCATGTTGCTGAGTCCTGGCGTCCATGAACTCAGACCCAATCCATGCTTTATACGAAATAGCCTCATAGAACCATGTGTGTGTTGTTGTTTGTTTGTTTGTTTTTTTTTTTTTTTTCAGAGAAACAGAACTAAAAATAGAACTATTTGACAGTGCGTTAGTTGTGGCATGTGCTAAGTTCAGTTAATTCAGCATCCATGTGAAGTGTAATATATTGGTGCACTAAACTCTTTGGATTTCAGGTTCCAGCTGTTTATGAAGAAATGATTTTGTCTGGGTGCAATCCAGATAGGAAAGCTAGAGCCATGTTACGGTCTGCTCTGAGATACATGAAGCAGACACTGAAATCATAATCGACTAAGTGTGACTCGTCCAGTCAAATTAAACTATGATATAAACTGCCAGGGTTTTGAGTTAGTCAATTATCCACTTCAGGTTGGTGGCAGCAAATCTTTAACTGATATAAATCTCACTGTTTCATACCATGTCATGACTTCTGCAAGGTTTTAATATTCATCTTTGACATCTATTTCAGTTTTTGTCAATGTTAAAGAAAAATTCTGAGTTCCCTTTAAATGTTGTTGAAATACTAGAAATTTTACAGAATAAAGGTCAGTAATTAAATAGTTTTGAGTATCCCTTTTTTTCATTTTTTTTTTGTGGGATGAAATATCCCTCAAAATTTACAATTCTTTGGTGTCTTTTTTTTTCCCCCTCTTTTTTTTTCTTTTAATAGATAACATTATCATAAGAGACCCATGCACATTTTTCTCTTTTTCTGGACTAATCTTCCTTTAAAATTTTGCAGGAACTCAAGCTGAGTCATTTTCCTAACCTAGACAGAAATTCAACTCCAAGAGCAATGTTGTTTCTAACTTCTGGGAACCAAGACCCAGACAGTACGCGAAGATCAAAACACATTTAAGGACTTGAACAACAACCACCACCACCACCACCGGGAACAAAACTCATTTAAGGACTTGAACAACCACCAACACTACCAGGACCTGCCTCCCCTCTTCATTGAAGATGTAATATAATTTTACAGTTGTATTATATTCGCCTCCATCACCATTGCCTGTATAATACAGGGACAGGAGAATGGCAGAAAGTCATGAATCTTCTGGTTTATTAACAGGAAGGAATTAGTCTTTCATTTTTTCCCTAACCATGTTGTAAATTTGATATTTTCAATCTCCAATTTCCTATTACTTTCTGTGCTTTTTTTTTAAATTTTGTTTTGTTTTTGTTTTTACCTGTTTATACCTTACTGGCAAAAATGGGTTCTGTAAGGATTGCAGCATCTGATGGCAAGTTACGTGGTGCTATGATTTCACAATTTTCTAATATACCATGTATCCTTTATATGTTGATGCATATCTAACAGTTCCTTTAAACTGATTTTGTGAATGGTAACCTATACATTATTTGTTGTCCTTTTTTCCCCCTCTTTTCTCTATTTTTATCTAGAATACCAGCCTCTTAGGGTGTCAGTATTCAACCATGCTTGCACGAGTGGCCACAAATCTAGAGCTGTAACTTGGGGTAGCAAGCAATGGGCAGGAGATTCTCCAACAAGAAGCGCGCCAAACATGACCTCAATTCCCCTAGCACTTACAAAATGCTTAAAATAGAAAATGATGGAATCTACAAAGTAAAGAATAGCATTATGGGTAAAAAAAAATATTTATAACTTATAGTTATACAGATCAAAAATTTAACATACAACTGTCTCCCTGTGGACAACCAACCCCAATAAAAATGTTAGAGCGGCATGGCAGAAACAATTGGTCTACTACACTTGCTTTTTGAAATTCTAGAACAGAACATGAACATCAACAACACTGAAGATAACAAGAAGAGTCGAAAATATGTTCTAATCTCCTGCATTCCAAGATCAAGCACCTCCATCTTCTTTCCATATCTGCTGCTCCTTGCCATTAAGTACCCGTCAAGATAGTCATCTATTGATACCCACTTGTCCAAATTGGACGATGAAGAATTTGAACTGATTTCATCCAGCCGGCGTGGCCCCATCTTGAAAATTGTAAAAAACGCAGCGGACCAATCATTGAGAACTCCCTGGAAATCCAAAAGGAAAGCATTATAGAGTTATTAGAATTCTTTAGCCAAAAATGAAGAAACCATTTTAAAAGTACATGAATCACTCATTTAAAGGTGAAGTAACATACATTGAAGGTGGTGAGGTCAGTGGGATTGAACATTTTAAAGCAGTCTTTTGAGGACGCTGCTCCATCTCCATAGATCTGCCAGTCAATGCATAAATTATAAGGATCTATACATGTCAAATCTGCAGTAAGCGATGATAGGAAAAGAGTGCATTTCACAAACCTCAAAGGTGAAGGCCATGGGCACCCTAACAATGTCATACATGTAATCTGTTGCTGTCCCATGTGCAAGATACCTAAATTTAAGCACATTTATAACTTCAGGAAAGATTTATAAAACAATGCACAAACACAATGTAATATATAAATGCAGTCTCATGAACTCGTGACTGTAATTTGCCAAAGCATGAACCAAGCTCCTCAAGTTCAATCTAAATTAAGGCTCAACCCAAACTTCATAATCACAATAAGGATGATGAAGAAGATCACAATATTCGAATCATAGAGCAAACACATGCTACAATAGGAAAGAGGCAGCGTTGAGTCCTAATGTCTAAGTTTTTTTTTAATAAGTAAATGTCGAAGTTTCAGTGGGTTTAAAATGAACTTGGCCTCAATTTCATCGAAAGGTTTTTAATCTCATCAAATTAAAAGCCTTTATAAATGATACTAACCCAACAGAGCCTCCCCCAGATCCAACCATGCAACGATTTCCACAATGAAGCTGGTTTACTTCTTCGAGAAACAGCCTGATTTGGTGCGAAGACAACCCGTCAGGGGTTGTGTTCCTATGGTCATATGGCATAAATAGAGCCTAAAGAAACATGAATCAATGTAAGAAGAATGTAATCCTGCAAAGTATAAAACAAATACCACTAAAAGAAAGACAACATAGAGAGCAAAGCTTCAATAGACTAGAATATGAAAGAAGAAAGAAAAAAAAGAAAGAAAAGAAAACAAACACACTTAGCAATAAATCTTATACTATAACAACTCCCATAATTCTTGAAATACCAACATGCTTTGAGAAACCCAGTAACACTGCCAAAAATGAATTGCATACCCACCCCTCTGAAATCTCAAGACTAGCTTAGTAATAGTGGGCTGCCCCCCGTTATTGTTTGTTTGATTTCATCAATGTTTCACATTACTAAATTAAGGATGTAGCAGATTATTTATTTATTTATTTTAATTATATACTTTTGCTTATGTTGGTTGTGTAGGGGGAAAGATTTGAATGTGAGAACTCAGATCATATCTTGTATCGAAGCCGAATCCCCTGTTGCTCAAGATTGGCTCATCTAGGCTTAAACAAACGCAACAAACTGCTGATGAGTCAAGCTTGAGTTGTTCATCAGCCACAATGAGTTTATGAACCATAGAAAAAGGGTAAAATTCACTTGATTGTATGATCCAAACATTTAATTATTTAAAAAAAAAAAAAGGAGTATAGAAATGATTTAAAACTTCACATATTCATAAAATTTCATCAGTTGAAGAGTTGGAGCTGCTGTTTTTGTCATTTGTTTCCATGCCTACAAATGGCAATTGCAATTTTAAATCCAGCACAGATTGCAGCTTTTTGCTATATGTTTTTGTGCCTATATATGGCAATTGAAGTTTCGAAATACCAAAAGTTATCTTTTTAATTTTGTATACTTGTCAATGGCCGAGATCTTGTATTGAGGTGGATAATATTTATCAGATAAGAGCTTTAAAGAGAATCAATACAGAAATCAGTTAAAGTGAATATTAGCACTGACTTACCTCCATTCCAGAGTGCACGTTAACCCACACGTGTGGATTAAATGATACAGAGAGTTTGCGCATTATTTGAGTCTCAGGCTCGCTAAAAGGAGCACTTCCAGGACTTTCTTCATATGGATCATAATCCTATCATCGAAGAAACATGGGGAAAAAATAAATGGGAAAGAAAAATCATATCAATGAATTCAATTTTTAGATATTTGAGTGATAGAAATAAGGGATATTGATTGAGCCTAAAGCCAAACAAGTGGTACACAGCAATCTAACCTATATGGGTCCACTCGCACATATCTACTAAATGGAATGCACCAATGCTACAGTAAGATATACAAAAGAGTAGAGGAAGAGCAGATTGAAAAAACGCAAGCAGAGGAAGAGCAGGTTCACAATACTACAGTAAGATATACAAAAGAGTAGGTAGGTGTCCAAAATGAATACGCACAACAAACCTTTTCCTTTTTGCCCCAATCTACACTCCAATTCCGGTTGAGATCAACTCCTCTCCCTGCCATATAACACAAATTTAAGCATCTCAATATTATCCCAAACAGTCATATCTATTTAAAGTCACTAAAATGAATTGCATGACCATTTCTTCTTTCGCATAGGTCTCCTGATTCAACTAGTTTGCGGCCATTCAGATTTTCCATTGGAACCACCTGACAAATCATCAGAAATTCGCATTGAAAAAACACAAGTTCTCTAACTATAATTTGGTTCCAAAAATGTAAAGAATATATTTGCCTTGGTAACCAAACATTTTGAATATATGTCCATACAACACCATATGGGTACGAATCATATTGGATGCAGCTCTGACACATTTTTCATACTTAAAAATCAAATTACGAGCCCCCCAAGCACCCCACACACACAAAAAAACAACAAAAGTTTCAATGAAACAAAAAGACCTTTGCAATCCAGCTACATCAATACGTATTAGGATAAAAGCTGTTCCAGCCACATGGAATCTACCTTTATGACAAGCTTATCAAGAGTCCTGTTCAAGGAAACTGGATCCATGTTGGGCAGAGACTGCTCTTCACTTAAAATAGATAGGAGTCGCAGTGCAAGTTCAGATGTAATGAGCTCCCTTCCATGCTGCCCAAAACTCTGGAAGACAAGGAATCATCTGTCAAAAAAACCAGCAATTACCAATCTGAGATATTCTATCCACCACCATGTCAATTTGCAAATTGGGTTTGCAATCCACACAATGGTCAATTTCTAACCAATTGAATGAAAGCTATAAAACTAAGGGCCTAAGCAATAATGGATCACGATCCAACCCACACCAATATGTAGAGAACTTACAAGAAGGATCCGAAACTTTGACCTGTCATCAATCTCTCTCCTACTCCGGCAATAAGTAACTACGGAGATCTCTGCATGGTAGCCCTTACTTCTAGTTCTGATAGTCTCCATCTGTTTACAATTTTGATAGTCAGAAGTTCAATTCTAAGGCAATGAATGATGCCAGATACAAACCTAGGTGACTTACAGTGAGTTTGTCAGGGTGACGATGGACCAAATCCTTTATCTCTTCCATCAAATCGCCACTGCAAATCCCACAGAACCAACCAAAATTAATAAAATAAAAAACACCATACCAAATGCTCGCATATTCCTAACTCTCTGTTTGGTTGCTGAGAAAATTGAGGAAAAAATAAAATAAAATTCTTAACAAGAGAAGCCCACCTCAAGTAAGCTATTGTTTAGCCCATTCAAGTGAATCTTTTTATTTTTCAGATTGCCAAATATAATATAATAAAATAAAATAAAACAAAATAAATTTTACTTTCTTCTCTTTTGCTACATTTTCTCATCAACCAAGCAGAGAGTGAAGATACCGACGGGTAACAATTAACCTTCTTCCTCCCCACCCAAAGCCCAGATACAATTTATTCAAAATATCAATGAACTGCTAAATTTAACGGATTCGATTGTTATGTCAACAAAAGAAACAGGACATGGGTCTTGTCGGGATTACCTCGAGTGGTAGAGATCGCGATTGATGGGCGTGAAAGAAGAACTGGTGCGATTGGTTTTGCCATAAACGAGTGAGAAGTCTCGCAAACAGACAGAGATGAAGAAGAGGAAAGAGGAGAGAGAAAGTAAACGACGACCCATGTGATTGTGGTGCAGCAGAGGAGAGAGAAAGAAGGTTTGGTTTCCTTTCTTCCTTTGCCCCTTGTAAGTTCATGTGGCCGTCTGGTATTTGGTGAGAGCGGTGAAAATAAGGAAATGGAAAGACTTTTTTCGATGATGGAAAGAGAAGGGGTTTGTCAGTATGTCCCTGATTTTTTCCCACGTTCAACGGCCATGATAGCCCGGCCATATTTTCGATTTGGACCAAAATAAACCTGCCGTAAAACTTTCAAAGTCTCAAGGTTATTTATTAAATATTGAGTTAGTTTATTTATATAGTGTTCAAATTATTTGTCTATTTTTATTTTTTAAAATTTTGTCCATGATAGGTTATTGACATTTTCTCTATTTATTAAGTAAACATTTTAGGTTTAAGTTTATGTAAAAGTATTAATACCATTTGTTAATATTGAAGATTATAGGAGTATGAATAAATTAAAAATTTTAAAAAATAGTAATTTAAAGATCATGACCAAACACAATTTTATATGTAAAATTTTTATATGATTTTTAAGATATTAGATCTATTATGTTAATCACTTTATTCATTCAAACAAAAAAAAAAAAAAAAATTAAGACCATTGGATTTTGCATTATTTGATGGCTTAAAAATCATGTCCCTAATCTTGTTCCAACTATCGTATGCTTTGTATTTTTTTTCATAAAAAAATTTCGTCATTAAGAGTAACTCCACACAGCCACGTACCCACATGAAGGTAAAATTAAAACAAAAACTTCCATATATCCCACATTCTTATTAAAGCGAGATATGCTACCACGTCCATTGGTGCTTTATGATTTTCAATAATTATTAATTTTGGCATGCATAAGTTGCATGAAAGTCTTATTATAAAATAAAAAAATTGCATTAGCGAAATATATATAATTTAGCGAAATATGAATCTTTTAAGGAGATATGAATGAGTGTAAGAATAAAATACCAAGTGTAAACTTCATCATGCATAGTTTGATTTTATTTCCTTTAGTTTTTCAATTTGATACAAGTGACAAATCTTTCAATACGATCTGGTTAAGAGGATTATGAATTTTTTACTACTCCGATAATAATTTCTCTCTACTATTACTCGCGTTATTTATCCTCACTCTTTTACTCTTTTACCTTTCGGACCATTAAAACGAACGGATTTTTGCCGTTCCCTTCTCTCACTCGCTAAAGTTCTCTGTTCCTTCAACCCCTTGCACCGTTTTATACTCCACTATTATTGTTATTATCATCCCTAGGTGAAAAAGATGACGGGAGGCCCATGTGGATGAAACCAGCTAAGCAGGGCCCGGCCTGCAATATGCTTGGTATGTAAACGTTACATACATAATCTCTCAATGTTATTTGGATACTTCGCTTATTTTAATTTTTAATTCTTAAAATGATTTTTTTAATAAAATATACGGTTAATTTTTATAAACACATTTTATAATTTTCATAAAATATTAAAAAATTAGAATAAATGAGTGTGCAAGTAGCATTGAGAGGTTGCAATAGCAGCTCCCATATACACAACCAGATGAGCAGGCCCACATAACTCCAATTTTCCAACTGCAAATTGAAAACGAAATCACCACTATCGTCCTCCATGTATGGAGCATTGTATGGTGGCCGCAGGTCCGGTCAAGATGCTTACCATATGTCTAAGTGGGTGGTATTTTTAGTTTTAAAAAATACAAAAAAGTCGTTTGTCTCAACTGATCACAAAATTGCCAAATTTGTAGGGTATTTTTTATTTTTTATTTTTGATTACGGTAGAACCATCTCATCCATAGAACTTAAATCCTTGGAAAGACTAGCGCAGCAACCCACCGCCACGACTCTCACTTAAATCTTACGTTGTTCTAGCAGGGAATCAAACCCGAGACTCTAAGCTTAACCATATAATTACGAATTCGCCCTTACTAACTAGGCTTCCTAAAGATAGATAAATTTATAAGGATATTGGTTTCAACTTCACTAAGTATAAATGTTCTCCTATCATTTGACTAAAAAAAACCCTGACCACAAAATTAGACACCTTTTCTTCGCACTTTTTTAAAATATTTTTTATAGGTAAAAATGTCCTTTTTACTTTTCTACTTTTTGCTGCTACGTGGAAGCAACAAGAGCTAAAGCTTAAATATTGACCAACAAGAGCTAAAGCTTAAGATGAATCATCAGGTTGCATTAGCAAATCTGTAAATGTAATGATCAAAACAGTTTCTCAGTAAACCCATTTTCTACCTTGATGCAATACAACCATAAGCTACCTGAGCATTGGGTGACACTATTCCTGAAAAGAGGTGACACTATTTCTTACGAGTAGAATATAGGTGACGGTTTTTTGTTTTGCTGCCTTTAGCTTTGTGTAAACCATGTATATACTTTTTGATATCAATATAACATTAAAAAGGAAAAAAAAAAGGGTCTCCATTGAAACAAAACATCAAACACTTTAAAACCAAACACAAAAATCAAAACCAAAAACCAAATGGGAACCCGTCAAATATATTTCCATTCGCAATACAGCCACCAATATAATGTAATACAAAAAGTCACAAACAGCCTTGAATTCAGATGGAAGATTCATATTAAAGATCATCCAACAAGTTATGGGTTCATCAAAGCTCTTGCCTATGGATCCTCTTGATTTCCTATGTTTCTAAAATAAAAAATTAGTGCTAAACAAGAAATTTGTAACCCCTTAAATTGCATAAGGAATAATAATTAAAAAAAAAAAAAACCCTAAACTTATGGTATTTTTCAGGAGTGAGATTGAAAAACGCGCTTTCAAAAGCGCTGTTTACCAATTTGTGAAAAAAATTATTTTTGATCAAAATTTGATGGAAACTAGGGTTTGAATATCTTGTCCGATATGAAGCTTATAAGCAAGAAGTAGTTGGTTTTCCTTCTTTTTTTTCATGCAATTTTCTGTTTTTAATGTATGTTTATGCAATATTTTTTGTGCATTACAGAGGATCATCCTACTAAAGTTTTATCACTAAAAGGTCTAACATGGAATCATAGCTTTGATACTATAATTAACTACCACACGATTGAAACAATGCCTATATATAATGCATAGTATCATTTGGAATTTCATGAATTTTTTCTCATATTAAATTTTTTTTCATATGTGTTGGCGAGTTCGATTTCTTCAATGGTTTGGATGTAGAGAACACAATGGAACCATCACAAATTTACAATGGACATCAAGTGCATACTGACATAGTAACATGAAAGTAAATGCATGTATGCATATACCTGGATTGAAGGGGAATTGAGCAGGCTCTGTTTCAAGTTCTGTATTCCCATATTAATTCATGGCATGCTGATAATATATCAGAGCTAGGCAAGTGTATGGAAAACTTGTATTTGGTTCTCAAACATTTTGATTTAGGCTACAAGAGTTTAAAAGCTGTAGACTCCGTCTTTGTAGCCATCTTTTGAGTTAGCTTTAGTGTTCCTTTATTTACAATTTTCTATCTCTTACATGAAATTTTAGGAGAGCAATAATTTAGAACCTGCCGTATGCTGTGTCAGAGTAAGATTTTTGCAGTTGCCTACTGGTAGTCTGTAGATATTGGTAGTCATGCTCTAATTAGTTGTGTATGAATAATGACTTTCATTTCCTTTGTATCGCCTTATTTTTAACCCTCAGCCTCCTGCTTTCCTATTTCAGTTTCTTCTTTACAAATTCCTTCATCATTGTCACCACCATCACTACACAATTTATTAAAGAGATGTGGTTCATTGCACACTGTGTTGTAACCGTACTTATCATATACATTTCGCATTGGAATTACAAATGGAGGAATCCTAGATGCGATGGAAGGCTGCCACCAGGTTGTATGGGCTTGCCACTCGTTGGCGAGACCCTCAAGTTCTTTATCTCCAACAAGTCAGTGGGTATGCCTCCCTTATTCAAGAAGAGAATTCAGAGGTAATTTTATGTTAACTCTGCCATTCTTTTGATCTTCAAGTCTAAAAATTCAAAAAGTAAAAAAAATTATGAAAGATAAACTCCGATGCTCTTGTAAATTCAGATATGGGAGAGTGTTTCCAACAAGTTTGGCATGTCGCCCAGTTGTTGTATCAGCTGATCCAGAGTTCAACCATTTCGTCTTCCAACAAGAAGGGAAGTTGGTGGAGCTCTGGTACTTGGACTCCTTCACGAATCTTTTCCAGACACATGTGGTCAGTGGTAGTGCTCGCATTCATAAATATATTAGAAATACAATTCTGAATTCCTTTGGTCATGAGAGCCTCAAGGAAAGTCTTTCATAAATTAATGCATATTGATTATGGATGATTCAAACACATCATTTCAACTCTAATTATGAATATTTCCATCACAGTATATACCATTCGGGCAGGCTGGGCAATAATGGTTGTCCCTTTAGCTCTTCATTTGAACCCTGACACATATAAAGACCCGCTTGATTTTAATCCATGGCGATGGAAGGTTTTTAAACTTGATCCCTGCATCGATTTTCCAATTCAAATGAAACGCCCCAAATTTTTATATTTGATGTTAGCCTCATGGATGTATGTGTTAACAAGTTTTTTTTTTTTATTTTTTTTTATTTTGGGGGTGGGGGTTGGGAAACAATCTATATTTGTGCGAGTATAATATGCATATGCATATATATCTTGTAATATTTTTATGTTCCTACTAATTCTTTGTTACCCAATGACAAAATAGGGCTCTGAATAAAATGTTTATGTCCGAGAATTTCATTCCATTTGGCTTTGGCTCAAGGACATGTGCAGGAGCAGAGTTCAGCAAGTTTTCCACGGCTGCCTTTCTCCACGTCCTGGTCACCAATTACAGGTAATTCTCCATATTCTTTTGCCCCAAATATTTATGTGAAGCACACCAAACTAGAGTTTAGGGTGAGAGCAAAAATGTGAGGGGCGAACTGAAAACCAGTCATAGAGCTTAGGTTAGTGTATCTAGAGCATTTATAAAACTAAAGGGTTCTCCTATAAAGTTTTAAACACTAAGCGAATCCCCTGATCAGTGCTCCCAATTATCTGTATATCCTTATTGGGGGGTGGATTTACTCTCAACCTGCCATTCCACAAATTGGATCGAAGGAGATCCACCATCGAATTTGGTTACTGCTAACATGTAACACCCACATGTGAGGGCATGACCTTAACCTGATTTTATTATTATAGTTTTTTAAAGTATACATTTGAATTTGTGCAGGTGGACAAAAATCAAGGGAGGAGATATTATGAGAAATCCGTGCTTGGAAATCAGGAACGGTTTTCAAGTCAAAGTTTCAGGAAAGCATGGATAACAGTGTCATGTAATTTCTAATAAATCATTTATATGATATGCACAATGCTTGTGATTGTCATATATAAACATATGCTTAAATGGATTTGCAATAGTAATTGGTCTTATAGATAGTTATGCGCGTTTGGATGGTTATGATAATTGGCACAAGCCTATTGCTCCATCTCCACATCTTGTGCATTGCAATTGAATAGGTTACATGAAAATGACTAAAGATTTATGTTTTTGCCTAAAATAGGTTCAAAATTTTCAGGATAGACCTGATTTGGTTTTAATTATCTAACCAGTCATCAATTATTAGCTAACTGGTCATTAATTGACCCTGCGTTTTGTTTCTGATTTAAGCGGCATAGTCTGACCTGAATGTGAACTGGATTAGAGAAGACCATGAAATTAAAACCATGCCCCATGGATAAGTGTGAAAACCATGTTCAAGCTGGTTGGAGACTAGACTAGGTATGTGGTGTATTTTGGGACACAACTTTTCCAACAGAGAAGCAAGTTTTGGATAATTATTTTTTGTAGGAAAATGCTTTCATGGCGGTCTATCTTTTCTTTTAAAGTGATGGACACGCTAACATGTGACATATAAGTGTTATGGCACATGTGGTTGGCATGGGACCCACATAGCGGGTCACAAGTCGCATGTCTTAGTGGTATTTTTTTTTTTTTTGGGTAAATGAGGGGGCAAAGCCCAAACAGAAAAAAACAAGCTACATTAATCTAGGGAGGGCAACCCCTCTAAAATCGTTATGCAAAACATTGAGAATCTGGGTGTTTAGGTAGGTTGTTAACTTCGATTTAACTTAAAATTACAATTTTGAAAGTAAAACTAAACCCAGAAGTTGCAAGACTACAGATTCTCATTCCTTGCATATTTATACGACTAAGGTTTAAGGTTCCAAGATTACCGGGTGATCTTTATGATGGTCATGATTATTTTTTGTACAGGAACATGACCAAAGTAACCATTGCATTAGCAAGAAATGGTGACTGACTCGTCCTTATGAGTGCAGCAGGACTGCAGAGTTGCCAAGTTTCAAAGGACTTGGATCCAATGAAGCCAACTTGAGGAGGTCAAGATCACGTTCTAATACAGCCATTTCTTGTTCATCCAAGGTCACCCATGCTTCTATTCCATCACCTGATCTAGTTTCTATCAAAATGTTGAGATTCAGGAACACCGGACCACCTAAACTCACACTACTAACCCAAATAGGCTTTCCCCACCCAAAATTTGCTTCATAGAGACCAAGCTTACACCAACTAGTGAACCCAAAACAATCCATCCCATCTTTGGAGCCCAGCTCGCACATTTCTTTGCAAATCACAGAATACCCTTCGTCGCCTCTTAGTTTTTCGACAAAATGCCCATCGATTTTTGATATCGCTTCTCTCACTTCTTCCACTAAGCCATGCAATTCTTGCCTATTCTTACCCGTGCATTTTGCAGTCGCCATCCAAATGAGATTCCCAACAGAATTTTGGGACAAGGGCAGCGATGTTCTTCTGCGCAGATTCACCACATGGGTCAATAAAGAAGGCCTTTGGAAACCATATTTTTCTTTAGTGGCTGCCATGGAGGACTTCCATATGAAAGCTGAAACCGCCTCTACGCCTGTGGGACATTTCCCAGAAGAGGCGGTTACTCTGGCCTTGAGGGTGGCTATTCCCGAGGCATCAAACACGTATCTTTTTGTAACACCCTTGCCTTTTTTGAACAAGGAACCAAACATAACCATTGATAAATCTCTGAGCCACAAATCATTTGTAGGAAACAGAGAAGCTGCAATATAATTGGGATATACAGCATCATAAGACCCCCGAGCAGTGGCAGCCCAGCCTTTGAGAAAAGTTCCCAATGCAGCTCCGTCGAGGATTTTATGTGAAATGCACAAACCAATGGCAATACCACCAGCACTCAAAGATGTTCACTTGAATGTTTGTCACGTAAGTTCCTGCACTCGATTCCTTCGAATTGTTCTCACAGGGAAGGAATCGATGAATCAACACGATGTCAGGTTGGCTTAGAAAATCGGAGAGACAACAGGTGACTCGGGCTTCCACGTAGTAAGCCCCCTCGTCGTTGCACTCGATGGAAAGATCGTCTTTGATCTTTCCAGCGAGTGGGTAAAAGCGAGTCAAAGTCTCCGAGAGTGACTTCTTTAGAAGTTCTGTTCTCTCGTAGACATTGATATGGCTAGCATCATCATCGTTCATGGGATAGAAGAGAACCATTGGAGCATATGGAGAAGGAATGAGCTGATCCAAAAGGGATAGCTTGAAAGTTCTGAGGTGATGAGGTGTCGGGGAAGATGGTTTTATGCACTCTTTGGAAATGACTTCTACTTCCATTCTCATTGTTTTAGTCTTCTTTGTAAGTTGATGGAAATGGAAGTGGCAAAAACCCATCTGATTTATAGAGCTATACCACTGGTCGATAATAACAAAGCACTCACAGCACAAGGAAGGATGAGATCGGTATCCATTAGAATCTTCTAAAATTCGTCGTATAGTAGTCATCTAGTGGGCGAATCCTCCTACAGTAGAGGTGCTGCTTGAGCTTGGATTGGCGGATTCGGAGCAGTCCTTTTCCAGGGTTTTTTATTTTTTTATTTTTATTATTTTTATGTCTCTCTTGATCTTGATTGAACACGTATTTAGACTTTTGATCTAATTAATTTCTTAGAACACGGGTAAAGCTATCGTCCACTTAGCGTCAGTTAATATCAGAAAAAACCACTTAGGAACTTCTACTTCTTGAACATCAATAACATTATTGTCCACATCGCAATTTAATCAGGACAAGCCTGATTTATGATTGGTGCTAAGAAAGAGTGAAAAATTATAGGTGTTTTCAAGACTTTTCGGTTGTTAAATTATAAGTCTCAAGACCATTATTTCATCTCTTAAGATTTTTCTTTTCCAATTTCACTATCATCAAGTATGAGAGTCCTTTTCCAGTCCTACAGAGCCCAAGTATTTATAATACTTAGCTTTCGCATTATGAAGCGTGGTACAAGCTCTTGTTACCGTCTTTTATGACGAAGATGCCGCCTACCATGTCTGAAACAGCATGCACTTGTGCTAGCAATTACATTTGGCAAGACAACAAACGTACCGGATCCCCATTCGAATTGTTTTTTCTGCTGTCACACAGGTCGAATTGAGGTTTGTTCTAAAATAATCTGCTGGACCCCTAGCTTGATGGTTAGGTCGTTGTAGGTTATGCCACGTCATATGTGATTTACGTCGCTTGCACATTTTTCTGTTGCCTAATATACGTCACTTACACTTGATGCCCTCAATTTGACACAATATGTGAAAGGTGCTTAGGCAGAGGTCTCTTTCATTTCCTGACCAAAAATAAAAAAGAGAGAGGTCTTTTTCAAAATTTTTTTTTTCTAACCCTATCCCATCCCATCCCATCCCATCCTATATGGGCAATACCACAGAAACAGCGAATGAATGGGTAATTTCCCTAATTATTTTCAACCAAAAATTGATTTTGATTTGTAAAAAACATAACGGAGTATCAAACTTTTTCAGTCAAACTTAGATGCATGAAGAGAGAGGGATTGTTGGTTTATGATCTTTTCCAATTGGATTGGATTGGATTGCCTTTCCATATAGAGCAAGCAATCAAACTTAAACATATAATAAAACTACAAATTCTTACCAATTTGTTGGTCCATTGGCGATAATGGTCATTAGTGAAACACTTGGGATGGCAAATTTTGCAGCAGGATTAATCTTAAGAAGAGCACTTAAAGACATCCAAGTGAATGGTGTTTTCTCAATCAGTTGACTCAATTTTTCATATTACTTTGATTTTCTGTTTCCAATCATGAGAATCAAAATATTGTCGTTTCATGATACACCATTCCAAAATTCTGCAAAGTCTTTCGTCTTGAAGAACAAAAATTGAAAGCGTGTCAATATAAATAGTACTATCTCTCAGGTTGTGACTAAGCTTTGTAAAGAGAAGGCAAAAAGAAGAAGACTAATTACAGGATGAGTTAGGTTTGCGTAATCCGTAGGACCATAAGGAGAGAATAGCTCAGAGAGAAACCAACTCTTCCTTCTCGGATTGCAACCCATGTCCCTGCACAGCTGATCATTGCAGTATATTTGCAGCAACACAGTCACACATATTCTTTTGTAGGCCTCACAGGCATATCTTCGTATGCATTTTTCCCATTCCATTACCTGCTCTTCCATCTCTCTTATGGTTGGCAACTTGAATTTCCCGGCGAGAAAATGCACAAGCCACATGCTCCTCATCTCCGTGGTGTATAAGGTTGCAGGACTCTCCGCGTATCCGAGTATTGATAGCTGTGGAATGCGTGGATGAATGCACTCCCTGCAACAAAAACAATGCCCAATTGATATGCATAGTGACGTACGGCTTCATATCAATAGGGCCGGCAATGGGATTGAATACCTGTAGAAGGGAAGTGAGGAGCCAATTATGCATTTTTTTGGAAGTAAGTTGATGCGAAAATGTTCTTGAGCTTTTCATCACTTTTGTATCCAGCTTGCAAATATGACGGTATCGGTCATTAAAGGTGCAGCCTCGCCATCTACAATCAAACCATTTTTGCAAAAGCTAAAGCTCTTTGATTTCTTTAAGATGAGGCTTCCTTCTTTGATTCTGTCAGTAGAATTTAGGTGGCAGAACCGGTAGCATACATGAATAAATCTGTTGGAGGAAGCCATGATCGGGAACCATATTGTATTTCTTCAATGGGTAGGTCCATTTGAGATAGGTCTCCACCGATTTTTCAAATATCCAGAGCTGAAATCAAGATCCCAGGGGGGCTCAATTATGGAGTAATTGGCAGTATAAGCTACTGCACAATTAAAACCGTACTAAAAGTTGAAAATTTTTCCCTCATTTTTTCCATGCAAGCTAAAGAGCCCAATTCTTTGTCCAAATTTTCTTACCCCATAAATGTAATGTGCCACATCAACCTACTATAAATGCATGTTAATTGATGTAGCATGCATGTTAGCATGATAAGTAAAGTTATTCAAAAGCCCAAGCTAGTCCGATTTGGCCCATGGGAGGGTAAAAGCTCTTGTGTGGCTTGCTTGTTGCTTTAGATGGACCTAGTCATGCATTAATCTAAATCTTCCAAAATCATCCGTTTTTTCTGTCTAATGATCACTAATTTGTGGTCACTATGTTGTGTAGAACGTGGGTTCAAATGTTTTGATGTCAAAGGTGAGTTTGAGAAAATTACCAAAGGTGAAAGCAGGAGAGCTAAGAGCCAGAGGAGGAATCCTTCGCGGGGTTTGTGGACCATAAACTCTGTGAAGCGGTTTAAAGCTTGGAAATTCAACGTATGTAAGTAGTCAGGAACCGTCCAATGCACTGTCTTGAATAGCAACGTACATGGATGCCTTACTCCTATATACATACATAAAAATAAAATAAAAAAAGAAAAGAAAAAAGAAGTGAACAAATTATTAGTACTATATTATTACCGTTGTGATTGATTTTAACATTTGTGAACATGCAAGCGTTGATTATCATTTCTTGATGCAACTTCCGTCGCTGAATCCATGGCTGATTTTTGAAATCCAACGACTGTGATCCGTTGCCCTTTGATAAATTCAGCCGCACAATCGTCATCCATGGCAGCATAATCCATGGAGTGCATGACCTCTCCATCGAACACTTGTGGGCCTCTGTTTATCGGAAAATCCGGGATAAGGCAGGTCACTGAACTTTCACAATGCATAGGATCACAAAATCCACCTGGTACATCTGGTACCATGGGAGTCATGGAGTTCACTAAATAAGAAAAATAGGTTTAGAAAAATAAAAATTCAGGAAGACCCCTTTTCCCAACATTTCTCTCTCCCAAAATAACATACTCGGCCCAAGCCCAGACCACAGGATATGGGTTGGATCCATGCCTGGCTATACGAGGACAAATAAATAAATTAGGAGTGCAACTTGTTTTGGGTACACCTGAGAACTGGATCATTTTGCGCAATTCGATTTGGTTCGGTTTGGCCCAAACACTAATCAGTTCAATTCTCGAGCCATAATTTTAAGAACTGATTAATTCAATCTGGTTTACGGTTTAGGGGGTTTCAGAACTGACCCAGACCAAATTCTCGAATTATAAATAAATAATAATAATAAATAAATAATTATATGTTTATATTAATATGTTATACTCCATATATAAGTATTATTGAATAAACAATAATACTTATTCAATAAAGTTATTACCTTTTACAAAAAAAAAAAAAAAAAAAACCCAAGAATCGGATCTTTTTTCCAGTCCGCCGATCCGATCGATCCAATACAATTTTTTGTTTGGTTCCAGTCTAATTTTTTAGGTCTTTGAATTAATTTGATCCGATCCAGATATACTCCTAGCCCAGACTGAGTTACACCCCTCAAATAAATAATGAAATTGGACAAGGTGCCTGATTGAATTGAGGTTATATTGGCCTATTTGGGGCTGAAAATCGTAAGTCAAAAATTCGTATTTCTTTTGCTCTGCATACATTCAGATTTCGGACCATAAGGGAAATTGTTGGAAAACAAACAATTGTAATATTTTCAATAATTCGGCCAAAATGCGGATAAAAAATGGCAAAAACCAAACTAATCCGACGAAGTCAAATGAAAATATTATAAAATTTAAAATTTCAGGCTGTTCAAATTTGGCCATAAAAAGTTAAAAACTTCAATTCAAACAAGTTCAAATGTTGGGTAGCTAAAAAATGACCCCCTCCAGGGGGGGGGGGGGGGGGGTGGGAACCTAGATCTTTTTACTTTTTATTTTAATGACAATTCGACAAAAACGTTATGGGTGGATCATGGCGGGTCTCTGTACGCCCCAGGCCTAGTCTTATGGGCCTCGATTGAACAATTTCATACTTCTTCTTGAAGCCAATGTCGATTGAAGAATAATTAGTCGGATTAAAATTATGGATACCTATTGAACAAAAAAGAAAAGGAAAAAGAAAAAAAAGTACATAGAGGAAGGTCTAGTCCTATGCTTTACCTCAGTTGCTGCGGATGGACAGCGGGTGTCTTGTACAGTTGTACGGTGACGTTCCATTTCTCAGTAGGCGAGAAGGGTTCACCAGTGCCACCCCACAAATCCCAAGAAGCCAAATCTTCATCCGACGACGGACGTAATATAGGCAATACCCACAACTCTATGGTTGAATTTGATCCGAGGGAGGATGTTGAAGTGAACAGCATAGGACTGAGGGTACTCCATCACTCGATTATGGTCAGGGAAGGTCTCCTTCACCGAAGATGGCCATGCAAAATCTGAGAACTCGTAAAAACTTTCGGGGGTTTGGAGCTTAGTGGACTCTATGGTTTGGGACCAAACTCCTCCGATGCCGCTGCGGGCCTCAAAGACGATTGGATTGAAACCCTTCTCCATTGTGTACTTGCATGCAAGTAAGCTGCTGACTCCGGCACCCATTATCGCGATCTGTTTGTTTTTCATTTCATCTGGGTTCATAGGAGAACCAAACCTGAATGAATTGTTTGGGGCCTGGTTTTGGCCAATTTTTCCTGCAAACCATAAAATAAGGCGCGGTGGGGGTGCGACCCAGGAGTGATGTATGTGCCCCAATGTCTTATGAGTTATGTCACTGCCCCATGTAATTATGCAAAATTGCAAACAAACACATGATTGGGCATTGGTAGGAACTTTATGGAAAGACAATTGTGCCCCTAATCTAATTCATACTTTTAGCTGGGTCTGGGGTTAGTCCTTGTGAATGGGGCTACCGCGCCTTCATCTTGAAGAAAAGGGTCAAAGGGACGTGAGGGCGGCTATTGCACCCTTCAACTTTATTTATAAATTTTTAATTTTTATAATTTTATAAAAAATATATAAGATTTTTATTAAAATCAGACAAATTTGTATTTTTACTATCTATTTCATTTTTTAAAAAATAAAAATTATAAATGATCAAAAAGTTTCCTTATATGACAAATTTTTGAAAAATTTTCTCTTACAAATTTATTTAAAATAATGTTTTATAGTAAACTATGCGACCCGATTTTATAAAACAGATTTATATTTTTCATTAAAATCTTGAAAATTAAAAATAATTTGGATTTACAAATAAGGTTGAGAAGTTGCAATAGCCGCTCTCAAGGGACATTGCAACTATTTGCTAGCTAGGGCTGTTTTGAATTATTCCAATATGTTTTCACGTAAGAATATAATACACTGCACTGAAGGGCTGAGTACTTCTTTAATAGCCTCCCATGATGTGTTATGAAAAAAGAGATGAATTAGTGGAGTTCAATAACACAAGTCTTAATCTATTTTCATTACACATCCAGTGAAACTATTAAAAGGATCTAATAGCATTTTCCATAGTACCCATAAAAAAATTGGAAGCCTCACAAATCACTAGTACAGCCGTTAAGGTTCAACAGACCGGAAAGTGGGAACTGAATTAATTGATGCTGATCAAAGTAAAAGAGAGGCACCCAAATCACTGGTCATGGGCTGCAGCATTTTGGACTTGGCATTTAAGAAGAGTTTTAAATGGTGGGTGAGAGATGCACGAAGGATGACGCTAACCATGGAAAGAATGGAACCTAGTGGTCTCTGGGGAAAACTTTGTAACAGGTATTGCTCCGTTCTCGAGGACAAAACCCAAACCGACTTAGTTGACAAAGGAAGGTAACCCTCGCATCAGCAAACTAATAAATGATCCTATCCTACCACAATTGCACCTTTAATTTGCATCTGGATGGTCAAAGCAATTGATGTCTTGGATTCATGGGCTTGACCAGAATTTGTTTACCCTTGGGCCTTCGCCTTGGGCTTTTTCCATAAGCCCGTGCTAATGTATGGAAAAAACCGAAGCGAATTTTTTTTAGAATTCATAAATAGGAGGCCTCTATTGGCATCTAAAGACTTGCTTTTCAATCTCCAACTTATTTTACACTTTAAGATTTTATGAAAAATATGTAAAGTTTTTATCAAAAGCTAATTACGCTGTTTATTAGAAAATATTATTTTAAATAGCTTCTTCGAATAAAGTTTTTTCAAAATTTATCGTTTAAGTAGACTTTTTAGTCATTTACGAAGCGAAGACCTATAAATGGCAAAAAAGTCTATCTAAAAGATAGATTTTGGAAAAATTTCTTCTAAAAAGTTGTTCAAAATGATGTTTTATAATACAATACCCTGATCAGTTTTTATGAAAGCTTTATGTATTTTTCATAAAACCTTAAATAATAAAATAAGTGAGAGATGAAAAGCAGGTCTTGGGGTGCCAATAGAGGCCCCCTTCATAAATTTACCGTGTTAAAGTTATCAAATTGTCATGCTTAGATGGTTATTTTTAGTCGGGCTTTTCAAAAATTTGGATAAACAAGATTGTCACACGGATCAACGAAAAACACTTTAAGGGCCAGACTGGTCCAAACGTAAAGATGCATGACTGCTACAGATTCCTTCATCTGGATTTCGATCATTTTTGTCTGGTGGACAACTGAAATACATCAAACCCAGGGAAAAATGAAAATGGATGTGCTCGCTCAAGAATCAGGCTTGATGTCAAGATCCCATTGCTGATTAACAAAAAAAAAATAATAAAAAATAAATAAATCAAGATCCCATCCAAGTAGGTCCAAGCATCCAACAGACTACCTATTGTTATGTTTTTGACAATATACCCAATTTATAATCACAAAAACAGTTCAGTCATTTGAATCAAATACAGATAAACATGATTAATCTCCTAGTTGCTACAACTTTCTTTCACTTATTAACAGATCATAATTCACATAGGTAAAGGTGGCACAAATCTATATCGTGGTGTGGCATCTGTGATGCTGTGTGAAGCAAAGAGAAACAGAACCGTAAACAGTAGCAGGGGTCCAGTTGAGTTACCACAAAATTTGAAATTACCATAATGGAAAACCCAGGGGACGAGGTTAGAGTATTTTCAGGAACAGAGGAGAGGTTAGTATACCCCAGTAGCTGTACAAGTTTACAATCCATTCTTTACTAAGCATTCCAATAGGTATATGTAGTCGTGAATTTAGGACAAACCCCATAATGCATCAACAACCGCAGAACAAATTATTCAAGCCTTTGACAGGGTTACAGACAGAATTATTGACAAATGATACAACGTGCAATAGCTTTGAGAGCTAAATATCAACAACATGAACTGGGTAACAAGAGAAACTGTTACCTTCCAACCAAAAAGTGCTTTTACAGTTTGCTGGTGTTACTTTTTGAAAGGCTTCCCAAGGCCTTGGCCTTGACCTTAAGAACATATTTCTGCGTCTTCCCCGTTGAAGTCTTTGGCAATTCCTCAAAAACAACAGTTCGTGGAGCCATAAAATGGGGCAAGTGATCCCGACAAAACTTAATAATCTCCTCAGCACTGGCATTGCAGCCATCCCTTAACTTCACAAATGCACAAGGCATCTCCCCCCAGTGATCATCAGGTCTTCCCACAACAGCTGCCTCAAGAATTGCTGGATGAGTGAAAAGCACAGATTCAACCTCAATGGTGCTAATATTCTCTCCCCCAGAAATGATAATGTCCTTTGACCTGTCCTTTAGCTCTATGTAACCATCAGGATGTTTCACCCCCAAGTCCCCAGCTTCGAAACCATCCACCATTAAAAGCATCCTCTGTTGCTTTGGGATCTTTCAAATATCCATTCATCACAGTGTTTCCCCTGAACATAACCTCACCCATGGTTTTTGCATCAGGTGGTACACTCTTCATGGTAATAGGATCTTTAATATCAAGTTCCTCCATGCCAAGATGATGCAACCCCTGACGGGATTTGATTTTTGCCTGCACATCAGGAGACAATGAATCCCACTCAGGTTTCCAAGTGCAAACGGTCCCAGGACCATAGGTTTCTGTCAAACCATAAGAATGAATTACACCAAATCCTAGCTCTTCCATCCTGAAAAGTACATGCGAGGGTGGCGGAGCACCGCCTGTCATCACCACCACCTTGCCTGGAAGTGGCCGTCGGTCACCAGCTGGTGAATTTACTAGCATGTTCAAAACTGTGGGTGCACCACCCATGTGGGTCACCTTGTGCTGAGCAATACTGTCGAATATTCCTTTCGGGAGAGATACTTCTTAGGCAAATATTTGTGCCTCCTTGTGCTGCCACACCCCAAGTGAGACACCACCCATTGCAGTGAAACATGGGGACAGTCCATAAATAGACAGGCATTGAGGACATTTCGTTAAGAAGAACAGCAGCCAGAGAATTGAGATAGGCACCTCTATGGCTATAAACAACACCTTTTGGGCTTGATGTCGTGCCTGAAGTATAATTAAGTGAGATAGGATCCCATTCATCTTTTGGCTGTCTAATTTCAAAGTCAAATTTCCCCATTGCTAAAAGACCTTCATAATCCAAGTGTCCTGAATTGGTAGCAGTGTTGCTGATTTTAGGGGATGATTGACCACACTCTGCGATTAAGACTAGGAGGGGCAGCTTGTTGCTTGTCTTGGAAAGAATTTCAAATGCTCCTTGAGCAATATCAAGAAATTGGTAGTCTACAAAGATAATTTTGGCCTCTGAATGTCTCAGTAACACTGAAACCATTGTTGAATCTTGACGTATATTAAGTGTACATAGAACTGCCCCAGCCATTGGAACACCAAAATGTAGTTCATACATTGCCGGAATGTTCGGGGCTAATGCAGCAACCTGCTCAAATTAATAAAAGTTCACCTTACAAACAATGAAATGAGAGAAGATTACAAAAACAATGAATATAATGATATAGTGAGCAACGTAATAGGACTTAGAAGCACGCTTTAGTTCCTGAAGAAAATAAGAAATGAGAGAAGATTACAAAATAAATCAATAAAACGAAGAAAAAAAATGTCATGGTTGACACTTTCAGGGATTTGTATACTGTTAGATTTATCCACCATTTGACATGACATTCACAATCCTTCTGAAAGTCCAAAACAAAAGAGCCTCAACTTTTCTATTAATTGCCTATTTGTCACTGCCATTGCCATGGCAGCCCATGAGAGAAGTTGGTGAACTTCTCGGGTATCTCATAGCACTTTACCTTAAAAAAACCTTGATTAGTAAACAATCTTTGAGCTGTACATATTCCATAATTACTCAACTTTCATAGTTATCGTGCAATTACTCCATCAAAGTAAGTAAAGAATAATAACAGACTTAAAACCAATTATGGTGCTCAAATCATAGAAAATTTTTCACTAAAAAAGGAAAAGACCTATCACATAGGAAACAATGTCCAACTCTTAACAAATCTCATTCCAATAAAATCCATCCAAAAATAGTTATTATCCTAGAGCCCAAAAGGTGAGATGCTTTTTGAGGCGTAAGTGGCAGGAAGCACTAGTCCACATCTTTGGGATATCTAACTCGCAAAAGGGAATTGATTACCCTAGAACCCAATTTCAGCGCTATCTGAAGTGACCGATAATCAGGTAAATCCCAGAATTTCAGTGATTGACATCGCAAATTTAATCTCAAAATCGTAATTAATCCCAAGAATCAAAGCTACAAGCCAATGAAGCCATGGGATCCACCTCATTCGATGACATCAATCATGGAATGCGAGAGAAACAAAGACTTGAAAACAAATTCACCTATATATATATATAACAGAGCAAAAAACCCGGAAAGATAAAACAAAGAAGAAAGCAAGAAAGAATGAAAACGCTGCAAATTTAAACAGAACTTACAACGTCTCCGGGAGATATGCCCAAGTGGGCGAGACCAGAAGCGAGTCGGGTGCATCTTGCAAGGGTTTCTCCCCAAGTGTACTTGACATCTCCATAGACAACAGAAAGTCTGTCTCTGTAGACGATGGCCGATCGTTCCAAAAAGCTAATGGGGGAGAGAGGGATGTAGTTCGCGGAGCACCGAATCGTTCCCTCCATCAATTTCAGTAACTCTTTGCGTAGCTTATCGATTCGTCGAATATGAATTGGATGGAATGTTCTGGAATTGGGAAGGGTGGAAGAAAGGAGAGAGAGAGATACAGAAGGCTATGTTGTTTGGTCTGAATGAAACGAGATAATTCAATTATGAATCCAATCAAAATACAAGACTATGTTCGTTTAGTTCGAATGAAAGGAGATAATTCAAATGGGAATTCAATCAAAAATAGTATGTTTGAAAAATTATTTCAAATTCCTTTTTATTACAAATAACTTCAAATATAAAATTAAATTATATTCCCATCTATTTTATTATAATTAAACAAATCAAATAAAAAGTATTATTTGTGTTAAAGGCGTGTGTAACCTCCACATTGATTGATGCATATGTGACATGCGACGTGGGATCCATATGTGTATGTCACGTATGCATCAATCAATATGCAAAGGTAGAGCTTTCACAATTGACCCAAGCATTTCCCTAAGGGGAAAATCAAATCACTAACTCTCATAATCAAATTTTAATGCAATTTAATTGATCTATGATTTTTGCTAATTTATACTTCGTATTAATTTCGATAAATTTTATCCAACCCTCTTTGTATACTCCTTAATTAATAACAACGCTGATGAAACTTAAAGGTGAGAGTCAAACAATTTAAAGGTAAAGCAATGATTAACGACACCAGCTGATGATGGCCGACTTTGAATTAATAATCTGAAAAGCAAAGTACTGATTTCAAAAAATTTAAATTTTATTGACCCATCCACACTTCCTTGTTTAACTAAGGACGCCAGATTGGTTAACAAAAGCCACATCCTAGTCATCATCTTTCACATCTAAGACTTCGTATCTGGTGCTGGGCATTTGTGAAAAGCACTCTGGATGCCGTTTAATTAAGGGTTCTTCAAAATACCTCTGGGGGATATAATTATTTGCCTCTAGCCGGATCAATTTGTAATTCCCCCTAAAATCTACTATGTGTAACAAATACCTTCCCCTTTAAAAGGGAAGAGGTGTTATCAGGCTAATATGCCCCTTGCACAATTAAATTGAAGCTTTGGAAGGTTCAGTTATAATGGATTCCCAAAATTCTGCTTGCTTTCGCTGAGACATTTGTTTAAGTTGATGTGGGGTTATTCACTTACAAAGTAACAAGTTAAATTGGTGCCGATTGGGATTCCTTGCCATAGGAATTGAAGTTTGATTCTACACAGATAAAGAAACCAAAAAATTGAAAAGAAAAAAAAATGGGAGGGAACTAGTCTTGAAATGTGCCTTCAATTATGAAATAGATTTGGAAATTTGCGAGAAATGACAGTAGCCAGTAACCGCTACCCGAAAAATTGGAAATTGCAAGGACGGCCGAGGAGTCTCTCTTTTAGGTATGGGGGCCTCTATTGGCATCCTGAGACTTGTTTTTTATTCTCCACTTATTATGCACTTTAAAGTTTTATGAAAAATAGAAAAAGTTTTTATAAAAACTGATCGCATATTTTATTAAAAATATTATTTTGATCGACAACTTTTTAAATGAAAGTTTTTTCAAAATCTATCGTTTAAGTAAACTTTTTTGTCATTTATAGTTTTTCGCTTCGTAAATTACTAAAAAGTCCACTTAAACGATAGATTTTGGAAAAACTTTCTCCAAAAAGTTGTTCACAATGATATTTTCTAATAGACAACGCAATCAGTTTTTATGAAAACCTTATATATTTTTCATTAAATCTTAAAATATAAAATAAGTGGAGGATGAAAAGCAAGTCTTTGGATGCCAATAGAGACTCCCTTTAGATATTAGGCTTCTCTCACATCAAAATATGAAGTGGGCCCATCTCATATGCCTAGGTAAGCCTGCCCATTGGTGGGCTAAGCAGACTTGATTAAGATTTTATACTCATATTTATTAATTAATTAATGAGCAGTTTTGAAATCATTTCCATTGATCATTCCTTTGATAAATTCCATCATTGACTTTAGTTTAGGCCACTCCAAGAATCTCCCGATCAAATGGATCATGTGATTTGTGATT
This sequence comes from Liquidambar formosana, assembly GCA_039720395.1. Classification (NCBI taxonomy): domain Eukaryota; kingdom Viridiplantae; phylum Streptophyta; class Magnoliopsida; order Saxifragales; family Altingiaceae; genus Liquidambar; species Liquidambar formosana. Next base: position 31,832,371 of record CM077833.1, read on the forward strand.
CTCCAATACTCTCTCAAGTGGGTATACTGATATTTCTTAGTGTGAAAATATTCATCCTACAGCCACCTCAATCTTGTGATCTAATAATGTATCCTTCTTCAATCTTATGAGGTTAAAGACCGAAAGTGACAGAATTCAAGTTTTCAACGCACCCTTGTGATCGAGAGAGGTTTTAGAGAGGGGGGAGAGTTTTCCTCATTATGTGGTCCAATGGAACCATAATTAAACAAAAATAAAAACATGGTGCCATGATAGTCAAAGTTATTCCAGCGTGTGATGTACAGGATTCAACGACTTGCCGGCTTGATAGAATCTTATAAAAAATTTTTAATATAAGTTATATGCAGACTTTTAATTTCAATCCTTTAATTTTTTTAAAAAAAATTAAAATTCTTGATATCCAACAACATGCTTTTTTGAGTCCCCTTCCATTTATGCTATAACAACTTCAATCTAACTCATATCAGATTGGGTTGAGTCAATAACATCATTTCCAGTTTGTTCATAACAGAGAAAATTTTTTGGCCAGGTAAGTACAGGTAGAAATTTTGTTTTCAAACAGAGCACATATATAAACGCTTTCTTAGTCAAAATCAGCCGCAAGGGTTGATAGACAGCCACAGAGGGATGCCAGTAATTGAAACCATATATAGCAAAAACCTAAGCTAACGACAGAGAGAGAGAGAGACAACAGCCGACCACCCACCATGCTGCAATTATTGTACCACCTTTATCAGGAAAAATGAAAAGGAAGCAACTATCGTCCACCCTTTCACTTCCATGTTATTTAGTTACTAGAGTATATAATCCTAAGGACGTCTCATTCTACTACACATGATTCCAGTAGGAGTATCTGTCATCCTTCCTTTTCTGAAACTTGAATGTGGAAACCATTTCCGAATCCCAGAGCCGGAGTTCGAACCACTTCTCCTCCCTTGAGTTTTGTCCACCTGACCAAATTTCATATCTCCCATTATTAGTTTTGCACTACAGAATTCTGCAGTGTGCGAGTGTGCATGCATATATTCATATTAGAAAATTACCTGTATTTGGTCACGAAGATGTGTAGAAAAACAGCCATTAGAACCTTGCTGAACTCTGCTCCTGTACATGACCTCGCACCTCCTCCGAATGCTATGAAGTTCTTTGCTGTGACATTTGCTCCCATGTCCTATAGCATATTATAAGAAGAAATGTTTAACCTTAACGGCTATTCAAGTTGTAGCTACCAACAGCTAGCTATCCCTCAATGTCAACAATGTACAAACTAATTAACCCACCTTCCATCGCCACGGATTGAAGGCAAGGGGATCTTCATAAGTGTTGGGATTCAGTTGAATGGCTGCAGGAACTACCATGATTGTCCAGCCTTTTGGAATTGTATACCCTGCAATTAATGGAATTGTCTCGTATCGTTTTTAAATCTAAGTGTTTTGACTGTATAATTAAGTTGATAATTACTAAAAGCTAGGCAGCTAGCTCGGCCAAGTTGATTTTAAAGTAGCTTACCATTTATTTCAATGTCTTTTATTGCCCTCCTCAAAATCCCAGGAGCAACGCTCGCCAGCCTTAGCGTTTCACTGATAACCTATCTTTCCAAACAATCAAACAATAAGAAAGAAATGACAAAGTATACACTCAGCTGGAAGGGGAAAAAAATGGTGTTTTAAGAGAAGAATTGTTGATCGTGATCCCCCCAACTCACGTGATGAGTAAAAGTCAACGATTTATATTCCGTCCACGAAAGTCCAGAATCAGCATTTTCTCTGCTTGCAAGGATTGCTTCATGCTCCTCCTAATGAAAGATTGAAAGATAAAGGGAGTTGAAGCACTACTAATCAAAATATAAGGTCCACGTTTTGGTTGCATTTCTAAAGATTTTTTTTTTTTTTTTTTTTTCCCAGCAGCAATTTTTACTTGGCTCCATTAGGAAACTTTTTCCTAGAAAGTATAAGCCTCTATTTGGATTTCAGAAAGAGTATAAAAAAATAATAATAATAAGGGAAAATTTTCAAAATTGCTTAAGAAAGGAAACTATGTATGAGCAATTTTAAGTATCGTCTTTTCCTTTCCTTCTAACTTTTCAAGATCCAATTTGAGCCTAAGCCTTCATGAAATTTGGCTTTGACATATTTTCAATTACTTTTGTAAATGAAAGCACCACGAACCTTTAGCTCCTGCACCACTGCAGGGTTGTCTGTGAGTAACTTAATGGCTAACGTTAGAGTAGCTGATATAGTCTCGAAGCTGGCAAGAAGAAGCCCAAACATCATGGAGACGACAAAGTCATCCGTCAAGAACTTCTCAGTTTTCATGTCTTTCATAATTTGATCGAGGAAATCCCCTTTGCAATTCTCAGGAAATGCCCGTCTCTCTTTCATTAAGTCACATATCAGTTTTATCCCCCTCTTCTGATTCTGATCAAATGATATATGAGTTGAGATCAATTTATTGAGACGAATTATTTTTTTTATTTTTTTTACAAAGATTTTAAACATCATATAGAAGAAAGATTTTGCCACTAAATTACCTTTAAGCATTTATGGAAGGCAGTACCGGGGATGTTCAAGGGGACAGACATAAGTCCTTGTATAAAGTTACAGAATGTTTCACCAAGATTTTCCCCTGGATATTTTTCTGGCTCATAACTAAACAACTGCTCTGCGGTAAAATCAAACACCATCTGCAAATACCTCACAAAGATTAAAAAAGGAAAGGTATTATTTTTTCTATTACGGCTAGTAGAAGATGACGGTTATTAAAAACATGAACGTATTATTTTCAATAAGACTGTTTCTAAGGAAAAGTATTACTCTCTCCGGCTTACAAAGATAGGCCTTTTTTTCTATTTTGGCTGTCCCAAAATGTTTGGTCACTTTGAAAAGTCAAAGTATTACTTTTCTTTATTTTCCCATACTATCTTTTATTGCACTAAGAATTACTTTAAACACAACTAATGCATTGATGGTAAGATAAATGTATTTTTGGGAAAAAAAGAATTGAGTGGATGACAAATCAATGGATTAATAGCTTTTCTTCATCTACCGTGCTTTTTTAACTGAGGCCTATCTTTATGGGACGAAATGAGTAACATTCAATCTCCATTCCCACCCTCATGTGGGTCCTACTTCTTGTGAAAGCAGAAAGGGACATGCACGCCAATGGCCTTTAGGCCTAATGGCAAGTTTTCCTCCTTTGAAAGATGAGGTATGTTCTTGAAAGTATTGCATTGCAATTATGAAGATTATTTTAGAATGTGATATGGATGTTAAAATAAATCATTTTTATAGAGAACGAAATAAAGTTGTTGATTTCTACACTAATTGAGGTCAGAATTAAATGTAATCAGATTTGAGATTCTAATTTTCGGAGAGAAAATTTTAGATATTCTTTGAAAATATATTATTGGTAAATTTAGTCCACAATGGTGTTCTCAAAAAAAAAAAAAAAAAAAAAAGGTTTTTGGAATATCTGAAAAGGACGATTAAATTAACTATGCAGTATGCACCATCAAGAGCCTTTAAGCTTTGAGTCCGTACCCTGCAACATTAGTAAGTATATATGCAGATATTCGTAGTAAGATAGAGTGTTTGAAATTTGGAATTTACAGCTGAAGTGGCAGTTTTCACTTCCACGTTGGGCAGTCTAGACCAAGCCTGCAGCCTTCCACTTATCATATATTCCAACTTAGTCATCAGCTTCTCTTTGAGGGTCTCAGTTCCAAAGTGATTCAAAATCACGTTTCGAAGGTACTTGTGAATGTAGCCAGTTGAGGTGATTGATGAACTGTCTTGGCTAAGAAGCTTAGCAAAGGAGTCCAAATACCATAATTCAACCAACTTCCCTTCTTGTTGAAAGATGAAATAGTTGAATTCAGGATCCGATGATATCACCACCTGCCGGCCCACCAAGCTAGTCTTGAACAATGGCCCATATCTGAAATATATGAATACCATCAATCCGATGTTTCATAAGATGTGTGGCATTGCCTTTGTCACTTCAAATTAAACACAATTTTTTTATAATTTTTATAATGAAAACATGCAATTGATTTTAAAAAGCTATTTTTTTTGGAATGACATATATATATATATATATATATATATATATAAAAGAATGTGCCATATATATCATATGAAATTTTATTATGGATCGGAAAAATATGGGTCAAATACTTGTAGCATTTTCTTAATAACAATATAAAAATGCAAAAACGATCTATAGTTAAATTAGTACTATTACGTTATACTATGAAAAGAATTAATTGGACAGGGTTTATCACATGCTTACTGCTTCATCCTCTTCTTGATGAAAGGTGGGATGTCTATGGATTTGTTTGGAATGACAAATTGAATGGTCTCACCAATTAGTGGGAAACCCATGGATCCTGGAGGTAGTTTCCCTTTGCATTTAGGGTTCCTCCATCTGTAAACCCACTGCGTAAAACATACTATTAATATACTCATAACACACAGCCAAACAGACCACATGGTGAAATAAGTGACGAGGAAACCAAGAGAGGAAAGAAAGAATGGAGGGGAAGAATGATAGCTAGAATACTGGTCCGGCCGGGGAGGGACTTTGGGTTGGTTGTTAAAGAAGAGAGTGTAGCTCTTATATAGGGACTATGGCAGTGACAAATAGGAGTGATTTTTCCTCCATACTGTCATATTGAAAAACTAATAAACATTACTCAACAACCGCTACTTTGGCTATTCAACCATCTACTTATTAGATGTACGATGTAGACATCCAAGACAAACACATGCACTAGTCAATAACTGTGGTTGAAAAGTTGGACTTTGATTTGGACTGGCCAGCAAGCTAATTAATTGGCAGAGAGAGAGAGAGAGAGAGAGAGACAGATTTGGACTGGTAAGGAAATTTAATATTTTTGTGAGTATATATATATTGAGTGATATTTAATTGTTAATGGAAGAGCACAAATTATTATAATGTATTTTCGCGCCAATGACATGATAACCTAATGACATTTAATTGGTTTACTTGTTAAGTAAGTAATTTCGAATTTAAGTTCATAAAAGAGTATTGATACCTATTTTTTGGAGAGTTGGGGGAAGAGGTAGATTTTATTGATCGTTTAAAAAAATAAATAAAAATTGGGGGCAGGGAAGGGCATTTTGGCTAAATTAGAAATTATTCCATCGTTTCGAGGAGAGAAAAAAAAATGGTGCTTTATTACCTACTACTATTACTACTATTATTATAATTTTTTTCAGTTGAAGAGGGGCATTTTAATGGGAGTTAAAAAAAAAAAAGGGTAGATGCAAGATGATCCAAGCTATATATTCAAGCTTGGACCAAGATCATGTTGTTAATTAATTGTTGAAGCTTGCTTTTAAGGTAAACACAATAAGCTCAAATTTGTATTTAGATTTATAAATCAAATTTGAATAATTTACCGCTCAACTCATCTCAGCTCTTTCAAAGCCTATTGTCGTAAGGATTGTAGTAACCTGTGGTCACTATAAAACTGACCATGACGTGAGTTCAAAAAAAAAAAGAAAATGGGGGAGGTGGGGTTGGGACTTGGCAGGAGGTTGTTATGCTTGGCCGGTCAAGGCTCTTACATTTAACCTAGCCACTGTTCAGTCACGTCACAAGTGGCAAAGGATAATTATAAAATAAAAACTTTTTAAAAAATAAATTATATAAAATGGATAAGGCCAAGGGCGGCCTCAGACCGTCTGCATTTTCAACAACTTTTACGGCATCACTTTAGAGCATCTCCAAGGGTAAATTATATAATGTGTTATTATTATATCATAGCATTTAGTATAAGTTGGGATGTTCTAATAATGTACTAAATGCATGTGTTAAATATAACAATAACTTACTCTTGTGTTATATTTACTATTGTTATATTTAGAATAAGGGTAAGTTATTACTATATTTGCCACGTCAGCCTTTTCTCTCTTTCTCAACAACCAAACACACTAACAACTTCTTTTCTTCCAAAATTTTCTTAGTAACCAAACAGCCCATAAATAAATACAATATTTTCAAAAATAATATTGAAATCTTTTATATAAAAAAATGATTCAAAAAATTCAAAAAACATACCATTTTTTTAACTAATTCATCCCACTCAAGCAACATTGCATTTAATCCATGATATATCTCATTCACTATCTTATGAGATGTTAAATATGTGGAAAGAGTTGAAATTGTGGCAAAAAATAACACATTATATTTATTTGCATCATTAGAGCCATTGTGCTAACTTAGAGCATCTCTACTGCTTTATACTATTTTGCTTGTACTATTTTATTTTAACACATGTTACTAGGGGTGTAAACTGGTCCAAGCTGATTTGGATCAGGGTATATTTGGATCAGATTGAAATAATTTGAAATCTCAAAAATTAAATCGAAATCGGACCAAAAAATTGTATTGAATCAGACCAAATTGGCAAAAACGTTCTGATTCTTGATTTTTTTTTAAAGGTCACAACTTTATTGAAAGTATTATTATTTATTCAATAATACTTATATATGGAGTATAATATATATATATATATATACTAGAAGGAACCCGCGCGATGCGCGGGAATAGCAAACTCTGAGACAATGTTACAGGTTTAACTTCTCATTCCCTATTAGGACCACCACTAATTACGTTTCATCTGGGCGTTAGTTGATACCAACTGAAAGTTATACCCTATTAACAAAAAAGAAATGAGGACAACTCATATGTTCAAAAATATAAATATCTTAAAAAAATGCTAGTGATCCATAATATAATTTCCTAACCAGCAAAGAACCGTGTGATGTGTAGAAATTACAAATAAATATCGTCAACTCAAATGCTTAGTGAAGACGTGACAACCTATTTAAACAAAGGCGAAAATCCCAAAGAATATAAGTTGAAGGAAAAATATTTAATCATTGATTGAACTTTTATCAAATATACTTTCAAAAACCCATCAAAACACAATAATTGTTTTTATAATGAACTAAGGCTATGTTTGGTATGTGGGTTTAGGGGATGGAATGGAATACTTATTCCATTAGTAAAAAAAAAAATGGAGTGTTTGTTTGCCAAGGGAATGGAATCCTTGTTCTTTGAGATTGGCTATTCCATCAAAATGATGAAATAAGCATCCCACACCCACAAGAGAGAATGCTAATTCCAGCCAAAGAAAGAAAAAAATCAATGCCCGTGGAGCCCACCCCCTGACAAAAATCATTATTCCCATTCTCTTCTCATCTCATCTCATCCCCATCTCTTTCTCTTTCTCTCTCTCTCTCTCTCTCTCTCTCAAAAAATCATCTGCAATTTCATAGGCTTTTTTTTTTTTTTTGGTTAAATAATTTCATTGGCCGTTGGAATTTTGTTTCATTGGCCGTAGGAATTTTGTTTCATTAGCCGTAAGAATTTTGTCGCTGTCGCCGATCTCGTCGCCTTTGCTGATCTTGTTGCCGGCGCGAAGGGAAAGTCATCGCCGTCGTCGTTCTCATCACCGTTCCCATCGTCGTCGCGCCTCCATAAGACGCCGTCGTCGCGAAGGGAAAGTCATTGCTGTCGTCGTTTTCATCACCGTCCTCGTCGTCATCGCACCTCCATAAGACGCCGTCGTCGTGGCGATCTGATCACTGTCGTCGTCCCAGTCCTCATCTCTTCCCAGATCTACACCACTCCAGATCTACACCACTCCAGATCTACAACTCATGGAGCATAACAGCCCTCTTGGTTGTGGTAGCCATGGTAACCTCGTCGATTACAACAGTTTTCGGATGGGTACGCCATGACAAAGATGATGGAAAAAAAAAAAAAACACACACACACACAAGATTCAATCTTAATGATGATGATGACAGTGGCCATAAAAAAAATGGGTATGGATTTGGGATTTGGGTTTCATATGGATGTGAGGGGGAGAGAGGGAGAGAGAGGAGTATGAGAGGGGTATATGTTTCTGATGAGTGGGCAAAGAGAGAGAGAGAGAGAGAGAGAGAGAGAGAGAGAGAAGAGGAGAAGAGGGGTGGTACGGGAAAGGAAGAAAAAAAAAATCCTGCTGACATCACTGTGTGAGCTGAGAGAATGAGATTTTAGAGGGAAACGTTATGAGCTTGTCACGTCATCTATGGATGAGGTCAGCAAAACTCTTAAATATAGTATTAGAATAGATATATATATATATATATATATATTTATTTTTTTTTTTTTTTTTTTGTGATACGAGAATTTGGTTCGGGCGGATTCTGAAACTCCCTAAACCGTGGACCAGACCGAATTCATCGGTTCTTAAACATTTGTCCCGAGAACCAAACCGGTTACTGTTTGAACCAGACCGAAATGCACGAAATGGTTCGGTTCTTAGGTCTACTCGAACAATTTTGCACCCGTACATGTTACAGTGATAAATACTATAATTTAACAGAATGTAAACTCCAATTGTGCAAATAACATAATATTCAATTTTTTTTTTTAGTACAAACACTATTCTCTCATTTATTCTAACCATCTTTATACTATTTTAACACAAGAATGAAAAGTGCAGTCAAATATAATACAAAAGTGTACTATTGCTATTTTTTTAGCACACCCTTTAGAACATCCTTGGAATAACAACAATGTGTGCTATTGCTAAAATATAACAATATTTAGCAATAGCACACTTTTAACATGCCATTGAAGATGCTCTTAAACCAGCCAAAATCTAGTAAAAATACTATTCTACCACGAAATTGAATGAGATTCTTCATTTGTGTTTGCAATTAAGTTGTTTTTTCCTACCATGTTTTTTGACATTATAATGAAAGAAGTAATTCAAATAATTAGGGTAACTACATTTTTTTCCCCCTCCACACTTATTAAATAGTGGATTCGCATACTTTTTGAAAGCTAGTCATTATGCTTAGAGAAGTCTATCATGTTCCTCTACCTTAATTATGTCCCAATGCTTCCCATCTTTTAATATGTGTAGCTCTTCTTATGCTATTGTTTTAAAACAACACTTCTCCTACCCATTTTATTATTATTATTATTTTTTTCAGTTTGGGATGTCTCAAAATATTTAATCATTTTCAAAAGTCAAATAAAAGAAGTACGTTGTTTTCCTAAAATGCCTCTTTGCTTTCTTTAGTTACTTTTTTCTTAGAAAATTGACCTCTTTTTATTTTATTTTTTTGTGGGATGACAAATTTGGAAAGTTATAATTAAGTAGGTGACATTGCAATGCCTAATTGCTTATCAGCTTATGTGTGTTTGGTCAAAGTGATCAAATAAAATAGAACGAAGGAGTACTAAGCCATTGATTATAAAAAGAACTCTCTAATTGAGGATGTGAGACATTTTTTCCTCGTTTATTTATTATCTTTTATATATTTCTCATGAACATGTCATTATCTTTTACCACCTATATTTCATATTAATTGTCTTTTTTATTTTTTATTTTTTGGGTTGTTTCAAAATTATTATTCTAGTAAAAAAGTCAATGATTTCATTTCAATTAATTTTCCAAAATACCTACATCGAGTATAAATTACATAATTTAAACAAACTCACTCAATTAATGTTTTGTACTCAACTTGAGGATAACATTAATATATTACAATATAGATATAAATGTACAAGTATTTAAAAAGGAAAAAAAATGTAACTTTTCAAATACGACCATCACTATAAAACAAAGGGAGTAGTTATTTTTCATGAACATCACTCTCCCAACAGTCGTTGAAATATTATGGTCAAAAACACATGGCAAGAATAGAATCTACATCACTTGCGCCATCAATGAGGAAGCTAATTTCTCATCACAAGCGTAGTCAAATGGCTTACCAGAAAGAGCCAGAAGTCCAATTATAAAGGTTATTTTATAATGTCACTCGGCTCGACTTGTAGGCAATATAGACAAAGGAGAGTTATTATGGTGACAAGTTGGTCTTCATGGCCGGCTAGCTGCTGCGGCCGCTTGCTATTGTTATTAATTTATTGTTTTCAAATTAATGACGAGAGGATCTGTATGGGTAATCCTGGATCCATGCAAGCTACGGCAATCCACATTAGTTAATAAACCTAAAATTGATAAGAATCATAAATCTTATGAAAATAAACTTAAATAAATTATTACAGTAGAACATATGACCTCTACTTCTTAAAACATGATCCTCCCTTATTAACTGAATTCTCAATTGGGATATATATATATATATAATTCTTTTTTTTTTTTTTTTTTTGGGATATGCTTTCTTATTTGTCTATATCTTTCCCCTAACCAAAAATAAAAAATAAAAAATAAAAAGTAAAAAAAATCTAGGAGGAAGGGGAAAGGGAAATGGAAAAAAAGAAAAAACAAATACGAAAACTCTAAAAAACCATAAAGCTCCATTGGTCTGTGTGCCATAGCTCAATGTCACGAGGATTAATATAACAGTGCCTCCATTGTACTATTCAGGCTTCAAGCCATGACCATATTACTCTCTCTCCCCTCTTTATTAAAATATTTGATAAAACATACATATTAAATAGAATAAATTGAAATTTTATTTGTTTAATTAACATCTTATTTATGATGACGGTCATCATTTTATTAAATTTTTTCGTTCAAAATAATGAATTTATATCTTTAATACTATATAAAATCACTAAAATTCTTTCATTTCTATTTTGATACCAAACGGGTCCCAGTGTACTATTTCACAATGTATTTTAATTGCAGTTTTTTTTTAAAAAAAAAGAAAGAAAAAAAAAAAATATATATATATATATATATATAACAACAGATACCATAAATAAGAAAAATAATCACCGTGCCTTGAATTTATTAATTTTTTACGATGAATAAGCATTGTGGAACATTCTAAGAAGAAAATTTACTCCAACAAAGTGGGTCGGAATGATTATTATGAGCACGCATATCCTAATATCTTGTGGAATGAAAATGCATTTAATAATTTTAATTTTAATTTTTTTAATAGTCTTTTGTTTGGGAATGAGCATGCATATCCTAATATCTCGTGGAATGAAGATGCATTTAATTAATTTAATTTTTTAAAAATATTTTTCTTGTTTGGGCAAGGTGAAGGCAGCATGGAATTATGCAAGAAATTTTAAAAAATCAGGGTAATGATTTTATTTTTATTTATTTATTTATTTCGATAAACTGGCATGCATTTAATTGATTTTTTTATTTTTATTTTTCTTTTGGTTCTTATAGTCATTTATGAGGTGAGGTAATGATTTTATTGAGGCCCTAGTTTACAACAGGCTGCTGAAATTATCAAACAAAACATGATCTGCTGAAATACTGCTATACTGGGAGTGGGGACAGCACACAATCTAGAAAGACTTGACTCAAAATTGCAAGTTGTGAACCCGCAATTTTAGGAAACCGCAGTTGACTGCATAGATACTGATCGATCCTTAAATGCAATGCGTTTGAATTGTATTCCCTCATTTCTTAAATTATTGGCCTCTTTTTTCTTTTCTTTTTTTTTATAAATATTTTAAAATTATTTATGTGAAAATATTTAATAAGATTTTTTAAAAAAACGTGTTTTTCCAAAGGAGACGGTTAATTATGAAGGTTAATTATGAATGAAAGGAATAATCTTTAATGAGAAGGTTTGAAGGAAGTTGTGGTTTCAATTCTTCCTCCTGTGTGATAAGGAAGAATAGTATAAACAACATCTTGTTTTGTAACTCAAGGACCCATTGGGTTCTCATTTGGAAAAAAAAGAAAAAAAAAAAAAAATTGAAATCTAGTGAGGCCATGACCACGCCCTCCCCCACACAGCCTAGCATTCGTGGATCACAAGTGGGACGAGGTCTCCTTAATGGTTTTGGTTTGTCAATCCGGCCATTCCTTGTTTGGTATTACACGGCGTGGAAGTGCCTGCCTTGCATGATCAATAAATCAATTCAGTGTATAGGCTTTTTCTTTTTTCCTTTTTTTGATTTGACAGTCAGAGTGTCCGAATCAACTTGCACATACCTTGACTAAATCCCTCACTAGGCGATCTTAAAGATGCACTTCTCCACATCGGCCTGATGCATTCAAAAATTAATTCTTGGAGTACTCCCCAGAGGAATAGTGTATAGGCCTTTTATCTTATGCTAACTGCATCAAATTTGATTCCTGCAATTAAATTAATCATTCTATCAATAAAAAATCTGGACGATGAATAATATTCTGTTTCTATTAACATTAATCTATTGATTTTTTTTTTTTTTTTTTTTTTGTGGGAATTCTTTAACTAGGTATTTATTGATGTGAAACTCACCAAGTGCACCACATGTTACGCCACTAAATTTCGCCTAATATGACATAACAATGATAATATGTGATCTCTGAAAGACATTTTTTTCTCTTGTTTTTTTAATCATTATTCTTGTTCGGCTTTGTTTATTTCTAATCTTCGCTTTCACTCAATTCTTACCTGGACTTTGTTGATTAATAATGTGCAATAGAGGCTTTTGATTGGACTGAAATTGGATGAAAATATGACCTTGCGGTTTGAGGGGGAAAGTATGTTTCAGATACAGAGACCAAAATGCCACATGCCACAACTTAAAAGAAAAAGAAAAACAAATAACTTACCCCCAAAAAACAAAAAACAAAAACAAGTGGGCTTGTGGCACGGGGAAACTGAATTTAGTTGAAGAGCTTCACTCGCAATATTGGGTCCACTACAAGTGTTGGGCTTGGCCATCTATTTTCAACTTTGGCCTATAAGGGTTATCTATTTCTAATTTTGGTTTATAAGGACCATCTATTTCAAAAGACGGCGGCTATTGTAGCCCCTCAACTTCATTTTTAAATCTTACTTCTTTTCATTTTTTTAAAATTTTTATGAAAAATATAAAAGGATTTTATGAAAACTAGATGCGATGTCCACTAAAGTACATTATTTTGAATAACTTTGTAAAATAAATTTTTTTCAAAATCTTTTATTTAAGAGCACTTTTTGGCCATTTACAATCTATTTCATTTTTACAAAAATAAAAATTATAAATGATCAAAAAGTCTATTTAAATGATAGATTTTGGAAAAAAAAATTTGCAAAGTTATTTGAAATAATGTTTTCTAAAAGGCAACTCGATCAGTTTTTATAAAAAAAAATTTATAAGACCTTGAAAAGTAAAAATAAGTGGGGTTTACAAATAAAGTTGAAGGGTTGCAATAACCACCCTCATTTCAAAATCATGACCTACAAGGGCCATCTATTTTCTAACTTTGCTCTACAAGGGCCATCTATTTTTTATGATGGCCTACAAGGGCCATCTATTTTCCAATTTTGATCTACAAGGACCATATATTTCTAAATCATGGCATACAAGGGCCATCTATTTATAGATAATACAAGGGCCATCTATTTATAGATACATGTAAGAGAAAAAATGCAATTAACGATGCCCTTTCCTTTCCTGGCACATTATGTGGGGTAATTGTACCTTCTTTTTCTTTTTCTTTTTTCCTTTTTGTTTTGCTAAGGAGGGTAACTATACCCATTAATTGATTAGAATATATATAAAATGCCATTCAGCCATGGTAGGTTACAGAAGAGAATAAAAGGGGCAAAAGCCATTTTTCAAAACACTTTTATTTTGAATATGGAATTTCAGTTTTATAAAATAGTAAAATTTTACAGTTTTATGAAATATTATGTTGGATCGTGCCAAGTAGTAAAATTTTACTTTTTTAATTTTTTAATAATTACCTAATCAATATAGATTTTGTTTCGAAGATGTCGATTAGTAGGTTCCAAAAAAATAATTTTTTTTTCCTTTCAAAAAATAGATATGTATATTGCAAGTTACAAGTTTTTAAAAATTAGAACACTAAAAAACTAAGTTAGTTACATAACGTACCCTTAATAACAAAAAAATGAGTGCTTTTAGTAATAATAAGGGTAAACTAGGGACTTAAAAAAAAAGGTGACTAATTGCTAAACAAGTTTCACCTAATGACTAATTGAGTTAGAAAAACTTTTGCTTAACTAATTGCTAATAGTTTACTTAATTATAGACTAATCGTCAATATCCCCATTTAAAAAAAACAAAAATACAAAACGAGGAAAAACAAAAACAAGTATTGTGGGCTTGTGGCAAGGCAAAACTGAATTTGGGTAAAGAGCTTCACTCGGGATATTGGGTCCACTACAAGTGATGGGCCCGGTCATTTATTTCCAATTTCGGCCTACAAGGGCCCTCTATTTCTTATTAGGGAATGCCTATTGAAACCCCCCATTCTTATCACCCCACCCTCTATCCTTTAGGTTTTTAGGGTTTTATGCAAAATATAAAAAGTTTTTATGAAAACCGGCTATGATGTCCACAAGAAAATATCAGTTTGAACAACTTTGTAGAATAAATTTTTTCCTAAGTTTATCGTTTAAATATACTTTTTAGCCATTTATAGCCTTTATTTCATTTTTTGCCAAAAAGTCTATCTAAACGATAAATTTTGGAAAACCTTTCTTCAACAAAGTTGTTCAAAATGATGTTTTCTAGTAGACCAAGAGATCGATTTTTGTAAAAACCTTTTGTATTTTTCATGAAATCTTAAAAATCAAAAAGAAAGGGGTGGGGTGATAAGAATGGGGGGTTGCAATAGATGTTCCCTTCTTATTATGGCCAACAAGGCCATCTATTTTCAACTTTGGTCTACAACTCTACAAGGACCATCTATTTCAAAATCATGGCTGAGCCATCTATTTTCTAACTTTGGTCTACAAGGGCCATTTGTTTCCAACTTTGGCCTACATGGGCTATCTATTTCTAATCATGGCCTACACGGCCATCTATTTCCAACGTTGGTCTACTATTTCAAAATCATGGCCTACAAGGGTCATCTATTTTCCAACTTTGGTCTACAAGGATCATCTATTTCCAATAATGGTCTACAGTGGCTATCTATTTCTAATCATAGCCTATAAGGACCATTTATTTTACAACTTCAATTTACAAGGACCATCTATTTCTAAATCATGGCCTACAAGGCCATCTATTTTCAACTTTGCCCTACAAGCACCATCTATTTCCAATCATAACCTACACGTGCCATCTATTTCAAACGTTTACAAGGACGATCTATTTCAAAATCATTTGTTACAAGGACCATCTATTTCCAATCATGGCCTACATTGGCCATCTTTTTCCAATCATGGCCTACAGGGGCGACCTATTTTCAACTTTGGTTTACAAGTACCATCTATTTCTAAATCATGGCTTACAAGGGCAATTTATTCCCAACTTTGGCTTATAAGAGACCATCTATTTCCAATCATGGTCTACAGAGACCATCCATTTTTAACCACAGTCTACAAAGATCATCTAATTTCAACTGCGGTCTATCCAATGATGGGTTCATGTGGAGATAGGAATGGGTTGGGTTTGGGTGAATTTGGGCATCTAATGATTAAGAATATTTGGAGAAATCCACATATGTGACATCTAGAGTTCAATATACTAGTTTCATCTTTCCATATAACATATGGTGTGAGAAATTTTTATGCCGAATCCTATTTTGTTTTCCAGCATGATCTCAATTAACCAAAAAATGGGCTGTCATTTATTGCCTTCTATACAAGTGTGATTAATTCTAATTTCTATACTATTATTCATAAATTATCTCTACACTCATTTATGATGTTCTCTATGCCCCATGGCCATTTTTCTCTATTTGGAATGTTATTAATTTATTATTGTTCAAGTTTTTGTCACCTTCAATATTTTACTATGCTTGTAAAATTCTTGAATCAAGGTTTTCCACGTTTATTAGGCCATAGTTGAATTTAAAGAAAATCTTAAATTTACTGATATAATTAAAAGGAAAATGTTAAAATAGCCCATATTTTTTTAACCAAATCTACTTACTCAACCCACCTTACAATCGTCTCTCTTCTTCTTCAATTTTTTTTTTTTAATGAAAATAATCGTCTCTTTAATTCATTATGAATAATTATTCTTTTGATGAAATGTATAATTGATTAGTCTAATTGTCATATTAATTAAATTTTGACAAATGAGTTGAACCGTAAAGCCCTGCCTTACAAGGATTTTAGTTAAAACAGTAAGAGCACTGCAAATCTGCAATTAATTTGCAGAAACCCTGAAATTTTTGCCTAGGCCCATATGGAAAGTGACATCTTGCCCTAGGGACACCTCACCAGCCAAATGCTTCTAGACCGTCCGATCAACAATATGACCGTTGGAGGCGCTCCCCTCATTTTGGTCTAAAAATTCAAACTGGCGTCCTCGTCATATACTAAAACCAAGAAAAAAGAACAGGGAAAAAGGTAAAAAGCAAGAAGGGAACAAAACAGAGGAGCCAGTCTGAATTCAAATACAAAGGTATAGTGCTCTCATCCGCCTCCTCCAATCTTCCCAGAAGGATCACTTACATTCTAACTCTCTCTCTCTCTCTCTCTCTCTCTTGGGCACTCAGCAGTTTCTTTTGAATTCCATCAATGTCTAAGATGAAGTTAGATCGCAAACCCCGCTCGCCAAATCTCCAATCCGGCTTCGTCCCCGTCGGGTCCTTCGATCGAACTCCATTTCCATGCAAACTCCACCAGGTCGATCACAACAAACTTACGAATATTTAATACTCCGTATTTAATTGCGATTTAAATTATGGGTTTTGGGATTTTTGTTGATCTAATTTACCGTAACAGGTTCTTTAACAAAAACCCAGTTACCGAATCGCGCTTGCGACATGGAAGACCAGAGGTTCGACCCGATTACCGCTCGATGTCATGCGATTTACGGGCATTGGCGAAGATGGTTCAAAGCGAATTTGGAAACGAAGATCTGGGCAGTGTTGGGTTTGCTAGTACAATTGATGTTAGTTCGAGTCCTCTGTTCGAAAGGGGTAGGTTTTACGATGAGTACTCTGCTAGGAGGAATGAGAGGCTGAAGAGGAAGAAGATTGAAACAGGGGATGAGAAGGAGACCGTGTACGATCTGGGTGTTAAAGTCGAAACTGCAAAAAGAAGGGATTCGAAGAAATTCGAGAGCGCGAGGAAATCCGCCTCCGCCATTTACTCGTTGGAACGAAGCGAGAATCCGAGGTATATGCTGAGAAGCAGCCAAGGGCGTAGCCACATTAGCCCAAGGGAAGGCGGATGCCAACCCTCAACTTTTCTGAATTTTTTACGAGACCCCATGCCTTGGAGTTTGTCAGAATAGACTTGTCCAATCTCTGCCTATTATTTACCCCAAAAAAAAAAAAAAAAAAAAAATTCTCTGCCCATCTCCAAAGTTTTTGAATTATTTTTTAAGAAAAATGCTTTTTACACTTTGTCATTTGGAGTTTGAGTCCAAATATTTACTAATAGTTATTAAAAAAATGAGATTTATCAAATCCCCATTTAATGTCGTGTGGGAGAACACACAACCATATGCATTGCTACAACCCCTTGAAACCATATGCATTACTGCAACCCCTTGAAGACTTCAAACAATCAAAGTTCAAATGCCTCTCTCTCTTCCATTGAGAGATCCCAAGGCCCCAACCCCAACACAGTAACCGACCTCCCTTGAATGCTCTCCACAATTCTGAGCCGTCAACAGTAGCAAGCAGTCACGGGGAGACAACGTGTTGTTGCCGATAGCCCTCAAGCCAATCGTCGTCGGTCACGGCTTGGTGGAAAATTTGCCTCACCTAAAATAAATTCTTAGCTTCGCCATTGGAAGCAGCAAAGAAAACAAGAAACCCCCTCTGTGGGTAACCGCCGAGAAATCTGTGGGCGGCGGAGAAAGGAAAACTGGAGCTCGAAGAGTTCGGAAGATTTGAATGTTGGAATTCTGAAAATGGGTTTTGCTTTTGATTTAGGAAAGTTGGAAGTATTCTTGTTCATGGTCAGGATATGTTTATTTTCTTTGCTTCTGGTTTTTTTCCAGGAGACGTTTGATGGGTCCACTGTCTAGTTGATGCTTGAATATTACTGCATTATATCTTTAGGTTTGAAAATTGTCGTAGTGTTTTCCAAAGGAAAGGCAATTGGATGTATGAGGCTCATTTTGTAATCTTGTCCATTAAACAGAGCACATATATCATTTTTAGTCTCTGAAGTTCTAATCACAGAATGAACAGATATAAAGAAACTGCAATTTTTCATTGAAATTGTTTGATGCAAGAGCCCCATTTGGTAATTTTTGTTTTTCATAGCGATGAGACTCAGAGCTAATTATGAGGGGGCCTCGTGATAGATTGATAAGGGGGAAGGGGGATGTTAGGGTCATCCCCAGAGGCAGGACTTTCGCGTTGATAGATGCATATGTGACACATGATGTGGACCACATGTGTGTCACATATGCATCAATTAACACGCAAAGGTTGAATCTCTACTGCTGACTCTAGCATTTTTTTTAAGGGAGAAATGAAATCCCTAGCTCTCATAATCAAATTTTAATACAATTTAATTGATCTATGATTTTTGCTAATTTATACTCCGTATTAATTTCAATAAATTTTATCCAACCCTCTTTGTATACTTCGTAATTAATAACAACGCGGATGAAACTTAAAGATGGAGTTAAACAATTTAAAGGTAAAGCAATGATGACAAAATTTTTAAATTTTAGCAACCCATCTACCCTTCTTTATATTACTCCCTCTTTTTCAAATTGACCGTCTCCTTTGAAAAAATATGCTTTTTAAGGAAATCCTATTAAAACCTTTCACATTAATGCATATGTTTTGAGATTCCAATTTTACCCTCAAGTGTGCAAAACATTATAAAGATAGAATACCTTTTTAAGGGTATTTTAGAAAATGAATAAAAAAGAATTAATGACTTTTAAAATATGACAATAATTTTGAAACATTTCAAAAAAAAAAGTAGATCACTTATTTAGAAACGGAGGGAGTATTAATAATTAACGACACCAGCTGATGATGGACCAACTTCGAATTAATAATCTTAAAAGTAAAGTACTAATTTCAAAAAATTTAAATTTTATCCACCCATCCACACTTCCTTATATAACTAAGGACACCAGATTGGTTAACAAAAGCCACATCCTATTGTCATCATCTTTCACATCTAAGACTTCGTATTTGGTACTGTGCATTTGTGAAAAGCACTCTGGACGCCATATAATCAAGGGTTCTACAAAATACATCTAGGGGATATAATTATTTGCTTGTAATCGGATCAATTTGTGATTCCCCCTAAAATCTACTATGTGTAGCAAATACCTCTCCCTTTAAAAGGGAAGAGGTGTTATTAGGCTAATATGCCCCTTGCACAGTTAAATTGAAGCTTTGGAAGGTTCAGTTATAATGGATTTCCAAAATTCTGCTTTCACTGAGAAATTTGTTTATGTTGATGTGGGATTATTCACTTGCATATTTTATTTATTTTTTTTTTGGGGGGGGGGGGGGGGGGGGGAATACAAAGTAACAACTTAAATTGGTGCCGATTGGGATTCGTTGCCATAGGAATTGAAGTTTGATTCTACACAAATAAAGAAACAAAAAAAATTGGAAAATGCAAGGAGTCTCTCTTTTAGATATTGGGCCTCTCTCACATCAAAATATGAAGTGGGCCCATCTCATATGCCTATTGGTGGGCTAAACAGACTCTATTAAGATTTTATATTGATTAATTGATTCAGCTTTGAAATAATTTCCATTGATCATTCCTTTGATAAATTCTATCATTGACTTTAGTTTAGGCAACTCAAAGAATCTCCCGATCAAATGGATCATGTAATTCGTGATTCTCCAATACTCTCTCAAGTCGGTATACTGATATTTCCTAGTGCGAAAATATTCATCCTATAGCCATCTCAATCTTGTGGTCTAATGATGTATCTTTCTTCTTGTGAGGTTAAAGACTGAAAGTGACAGAATTCTAGTTTTCAACCCTTCTGATCAAGAGAGGTTTTAGGGAAGGGGGAGAGTTTTCCTCATTATGTGGTCCGATGGAACCATAATTAAACAAAAATAAAGACATAGTGCCATGATAGTCAAAGTTACTCCAAGGTGAAATGTACAGGATTCAACAACTCGCCGGCTTGATATAATCTTATAAAAAAAAATCTTTGACATAAGTAATTATATGCAGACTTTTAATCTCAACTTTTTTTTTTTTTTTTCTTAGGATTAAAATTCTTGATATCCAACAACACACTTTTTTAAGTCTCCTTCCATTTATGCTATAACAGCTTCTGTCTAACTCATATCAAATTGGATTCAGTCAATAACATCATTTCCAGTTTGTTCATAATAGAGAAATTTTTTTGGGTGAGTACAGGTAGAAAGTTTGTTTTCAAACAGAGCACATATATAAACCCTTTCTTATCAAAATCAGCCGCAAGGGTTGATATACAACGTGGACAGCCACCAAGGGATGCCAGTAATTGAAACCATGTATAGCAAAAACCTAAGCTAACAACAGAGAGTGAGAGAAACAACCGACCACCCACCATGCTGCAATTATTGTACCACCTTTATCAGGAAAAAAAAGCAAAGGAAGCAACTATCGTCCACCCTTCACTTCCATGTTATTTAGTTACTAGAGTATATAATCCTAAGGACGTCTCATTCTACTACACATGATTCCAGTAGGAGTATCTGTCATCCTTCCTTTTCTGAAACTTGAATGTGGAAACCATTTCCGAATCCCAGAGCCGGAGTTCGAACCACTTCTCCTCCCTTGAGTTTTGTCCACCTGACCAAATTTCATATCTCCCATTATTAGTTTTGTACTATAGAATTCTGCAGTGTGCAAGTGTGCATGCATATATTCATATTGGAAAATTACTTGTATTTGGTCACGAAGATGTGTAGAAAAACGGCCATTAGAACCTTGCTGAACTCTCCTCCTGGACATGACCTCGCACCTCCTCCGAATGCTATGAAGTTCTTTGCTGTGACATTTGCTCCCATGTCCTATAGCATATTATAAGAAGAAATGTTTAACCTTAAAGGCTATTCAAGTTGTAGCTACCAACAGCTAGCTATCCCTCAATGTCGTCAACAATGTACAGACTAATTAACCCACCTTCCATCGCCACGGATTGAAGGCAAGGGGATCTTCATAAGTGTCGGGATTCAGTTGAATGGCTGCAGGAACTACCATGATTGTCCAGCCTTTTGGAATTGTATACCCTGCAATTAATGGAATTGTCTCGTATCATTTTTTAAATCAAGTGTTTTGACTGCATAATTAAGTTGATAATTACTAAACGCTAGGCAGCTAGCTCGGCCAAGTTGATCTTAAAGTAGTTTACCATTTATTTCAATGTCTTTTATTGCCCTCCTCAAAATCCCAGGAGCAACGCTCGCCAGCCTTAGCGTTTCACTGATAACCTATCTTTCCAAACAATCAAACAATAAGAAAGAAATGACAAGTATACACTCAGCTGGAAGCGGGAAAAAATGGTGTTTTAAGAGAAGAATTGTTGAGATCCCCCCAACTCACGTTATGAGTAAACGTCAACGATTTATACTCCATCCACGAAAGTCCAGAATCAGCATTTTCTCTGCTTGCAAGGATTGCTTCATGCTCCTCCTAATGAAAGATTGAAAGATAAAGGGAGTTGAAGCACTACTAATCAAAATATAAGGTCCACGTTTTGGTTGCATTTCTAAAGATTTTTCTTTTTTTTTTCCCAGCAGCAAATCTAACTTGGATCCATTAGGAAACATTTTCCTATAAAGTATAAGCCTCTATTTGGATCTCAGAAAGAGTAAAAAAATAATAATAATAATAAGAAGGGAAAATTTTCAAAATTGCTTAAAAAAGGAAACTATATATGTATAAGCAATTTTAAGTATCGTCTTTTCCTTTCCCTCTAATTTTTCAAGATCCAATTTGAGCCTAAGCCTTCATGAAATTTGGCTTTGACATATTTTCAATTACTTTTGTGAATGAAAACACCACAAACCTTTAGTTCCTGCACCACTGCTGGGTTGTCTGTGAGTAACTTAATGGCCAACGTTAGAGTAGCTGATATAGTCTCGAAGCTGGCAAGAAGAAGCCCAAACATCATGGAGACGACAAAGTCATCCGTCAAGAATTTCTCAGTTTTCATATCTTTCATAATTTGATCAAGGAAATCCCTTTTGCAATTCTCAGGAGATGCCCGTCTCTCTTTCATTAAGTCACGTATCAGTTTTATCCCCCTCTTTTGATTCTGATCGAATGATATATGAGTTGAGATCAATTTATTGAGACGAATAATTTTTTTTTTTTTTTTTTACAAATATTTTAAACATCATATAGAAGAAAGATTTTGCCACTAAATTACCTTTAAGCATTTATGGAAGGTAGTACCGGGGATGTTCAAGGGGACAGACATAAGTCCTTGTATAAAGTTACAGAATGTTTCACCCAAATTTTCGCCCGGATATTTTTTTGGCTCATAACTAAACAATTGCTTCGCGGTAAAATCAAACACCATCTGCAAATACCTCACAAAGATTAAAAAAGGAAAGGTATTATTTTTTCTATTGCGGCTAGTAGAAGATGACGGTTATTAAAAACCTAAAAGTATAATTTTCAATAATCCTGTTTCTAAGGAAAAGTATTAGCCCCTCCCTCCAAAGATAGGCCTTCTTTTCTTTTTTAACTATTCCAAAATGTTTGTCACTTTGAAAAGTCAAATTATTACTTTTTTATTTTTTATTTTTTATTTTCTCATACTATCCTTTATTACACGAAGAATTACTTTAAACACAACTAATATATGCATTGATAGAAAGATAAATGTATTTTTGGAAAGAAAAAATAGAGTGGATGCACGACAAGTCAATGGATTAATAGCTTTTCTTCATGACATCTGCAGTGCTTTTTCAATAAAGCCTATCTTTATGGGATGAAATGAGTAATATTCAATCTCCATTCCCACCCTCATGTGGGTCCTAGTTCTTGTGAAAGCAGAAAGGGACATGCACACGAATGGCCTTTAGGCCTAATGGCAAGTTTTCCTCCTTTGAAAGATGAAGTTCTTGAAAGTATCGTATTGCAATTATGAAGATTATTTTAGAATGTGATATGGGCGTAAGAATAAATCATTTTTATAGAGAACGAAATAAAGTTGTTGATTTCTATGCTAATTAAGGTTAGAATACAATGTAATCAGATTTGAGATTCTAATTTTCGGAGAGAAATTTTAGATATTCTTTGAAAATATATTATTGGTAAATTTAGTTCACAATGGTGTTCTCAAAAAAAAAAAAAAAAAAAAAAATGTTTGGGAATATCTGAAAAGGACGGTTAAATTAACTATGCAGTATGCACCATCAAGAGCCTTTAAGCTTTCAGCCCGTACCCTGCAACATTAGTAAGTATATATGCAGATATTAGTAGTAAGATAAAGTGTCTGAAATTTAGAATTTACAGCTGAAGTGGCACTTTTCACTTCCATGTTGGGCAGTCTAGACCAAGCCTGCAGCCTTCCACTTATCATATGTTCCAACTTAGTCATCAGCTTCTCTTTGAGGATCTCAGTTCCGAAGTGATTCAAAATCACGTTTCGAAGGTGCTTGTGAATGTAGCCAGTTGAGGTGATTGATGTACTGTCTTGGTTAAGAAGCTTAGCAAAGGAGTCCAAATGCCATAATTCAACCAACTTCCCTTCTTGTTGAAAGATGAAATAGTTGAATTCAGGATCCGATGATATCACCACCTGCCGGCCCACCAAGCTAGTCTTGAACAATGGCCCGTATCTGAAATATATGAATACCACCAATCCGATGATTATGATAAGAGTGCTGCTATTTAACCCATATTATTGATCTATAATAAGATTTCATAAGATGTGGCATTGCCTTTGTCACTTTAAATTAAACACGATTTTTATAATTTTTTGTAATGAAAACACAACTGATTTTAAAAAGCTATTTTTGTGGAATAACATATAACATATATATATATATATATATATATATATATATAAGAATGTGCCATAAATATCAGATGTAATTTTATTATGGATCAGAAAAACATGGGTCAAATACTCGTAGCATTTTCCTAATAATAATACTTAAAAAAATAAAAATAAAAAACGATCCATAGTTAAATTAGTACTATTATGTTACACTATGAAAAGAATTAATTGGACAGGGTTTATCACATGCTTACTGCTTCATCCTCTTCTTGATGAAAGGTGGGATGTCTATGGATTTGTTTGGAATGACAAATTGAATGGTCTCACCAATTAGTGGGAAACCCATGGACCCAGGAGGTAGTTTCCCTTTGCATTTAGGGTTCCTCCATCTGTAAACCCACTGCGTAAAACATATTATTAATAAACTCATAACACACAGCCAAACAGACCACATTGTGAAATAAGTAATGAGGAAACCAAGAGAGGAAAGAAAGAATGGAGGGGAAGAATGATAGCTAGAATACTGGGCGGCCGGGGAGGGACTTTGGGTTGGTTGTTAAAGAAGGGAGTGTAGCTCTTATATAGGGACTACGGCAGTGACAAATAGGAGTGATTTTTCCTCCATACTGTCATATTGAAAGACTAATAAACATTACTCAACGACCGCTACTCTGGCTATTCAACCATCTACTTTTTGGATGTACAATGTAGACATGGCTAGACAAATACAAGCACTAGTCAATAAGAAAAATATATAGTAACTGTGGTTGAAAAGTTGGGCTTTGATTTGGACTGGCCAGAAGCAAAATTAGCGGAGAGAGAGAGAGAGATTTGGGGTGGTAAGGAAATTTAATATTTTGTGAGTATATATATATTGAGTGATATTTAATCGTTTATGGAAGAGCACAAATTATTATAATGCATTTTTGCGTCAATGACATGATAACCTAATGATATTTGATTTACTTGTTAAGTGAGTAATCTCGAATAGTTCATAAAAGAGTATTGATACCTATTTTTTGGAGAGTTAGCGGAAGAGGTAGATTTTATTGATCGTTTAAAAAAAAAATTGGGGGCAGGGAAGGGCATTTTGGCTAAATTAGAAATTATTCCATCGTTTCGAGGAGAGAAAAAAAAAATGGTGCTTTATTACTCCTACTACTATTACTACTATTATTATAATTTTTTTCAGTTGAAGAGGTGCATTTTAATGGGAGTTATAAAAAAAAATGGGTAGATGCAAGATGATCCAAGCTATACATTCAAGCTTGGACCAAGATCATCTTGTTAATTAATTGTTGAAGCTTGCTTCTAAGGTAAACAAGATAAGCTCAAATTTGTATTTAGATTTATAAATCAAATTTGAATAATTTACCACTCAACTCATCTCAGCTCTGTGACGTGCCAAAGGATAATTATAAAACAAAAACTTTTTAAAAAATAAATTATATAAAAGGGATAACGCCAGGCCTCAAACCGACTGGATCTTCAACAACTTTTACGGTATCACCACTTAAAGATCTTCAAAGGTGAGTTATTTAGTGTGCTATTATTATATTATAACATTTAGTATAAGTTGGAATGCTTCAATGGTGTACTAAATGCATGTATTAAATATAACAATAGTTCATCTTTGTACTATATTTGGCACAAATGTGAGTTATTATTATATTTGTCATGTCAGTTTTTTCTCCTTTTCTCAACAACCAAACACACTAACAACTTCTTTTCTTCTATTTTTCTTTCAAAATTTTCTTAGTAACCAAACAGCTCATAAATAAATACAATATTTTCAAAAATAATATTGAAATCTTTTATATATAAAAAAAAAAAAAAATTCAGAAAACTTACCCTTTTTTTTAGCTCATTCATCCCACTCAAACAACATTGCATTTGATCCACGATATACCTCATTCACTATCTTATGAGATCTTAAATCTGTGAAAAGAATTGAAGTTGTGGCAAAAAATAACACTACGTTTATTTGCATTATTGGAGCACATTATGCTAAATTATAGCATTTGGCACTGTAACATATGCTAAAATAGCAATAGCACACTTAATTTAGCTGACATGGTTGGAGATGCTCTTAGAGCATCTCTACTGCTTTATACTATTTTGCTTGTATATATTATTTTATTTTAACACATGTTACTAGGGGTGTAAACCAGTCCAAGCCGATTTGGATCAAGGTATATTTGGATCGGACTGAATTAATTCAAAATCTCAAAAATTAGATCGAAATCAGATTGGAAATTGTATTGGATCGGACTAGACTGGCGAAAACGTTCTGATTCTCTCTTTTTTTTTTTTTTTTTTTATTTAAATTTTTTAAAAAAGGTCATAACTTTATTGAAAGTATTATTATTTATTCAATAATACTTATATATGGAGTATATATATATATATATATATATATATATTTATTATTATTTTTTTCGTTATTCTAGAATTCGGTCTGGGCCAATTCTGAAACCCCCTAAACCGTAGACCAAACCAAATTCATCGATTCTTAAACATTTGTCCCGAGAACCAAACCGGTTATTATTCGGACCGGACTGAATTGCACGAAACGGTCTAGTTCTCAGGTCTACCCAAACAATTTTGCACCCCTACATGTTATAATGATAAATACTATAATTTAACAGAATGTAAACTCCAATTGTGCAAATAACATAATATGCAATTGTTTTTTAGTACAAACACTATTCTCTAATTTATTCTAACCATCTTTATACTATTTTAACACAAGAATGAAAAGTGTGTCAAATATAACACAAAAGTGTACTATTACTATTTTTTAGCACACCCTTTAGAACATCCTTGGAATAACAACAAGGTGTGCTATTGCTAAAATATAATAATATTTAGCAATAGCACACTTTTAACATGCCATTGAAGATGCTCTTAAACCAGCCAAAATCTAGTAAAAATGCTATTCTACCATGAAATTGAATGAGATTCTTCATTTGTGTTTGCGATTAATTGTTTTTTCCCACCATGTTTTTCGACATTATAATAAAAGAAGTAATTCAAATAATTAGGGTCTACATTTTTTTTCCCCTCTACACTTATTAAATAGTGGATTCGCATACTTTTTGAAAGCTGGTCATTATGCTTAGAGAAGTCTATCACGTTCCTCTACCTTAATTATGTCCCAATGCTTCCCATCTTTTAATATGTGTAGCTCTTCTTATGCTATTGTTTTAAAACAACACTTCTCCTACCCATTTTATTATTATTATTATTTTTTTAATTTGGGATGTCTCAAAATATTTAATCACTTTCAAAAGTCAAATAAAAGAAGTATATTATTTTCCTAAAACGCCTCTTTACTTTAGTTACTTTTTTCTTAGAAAATTGATCTTTTTTTTTTTTTTTTTGGGTGGGATGAAAAATTTGGTAAGTTATAATTAAGTAGGTGACATTGCAATGCCTAATTGCTTATCAACTTATGTGTGTTTGGTCAAAGTGATCAAATAAAATAGAAAGAAAGAGTACTAGACGACTGGTTATAAAAAGAACTTTCTCTTATTGAGAATGTGAGACATTTTTTCCTCGTTTATCTATTATCTTTTATATATTTCTCATGAACATGTAATTATCTTTTACCACCTATATTTCATATTAATTGTCTTTCTTTTTATTTTGAGTTGTTTCAAAATTATTATTCTAATGAAAATGTCAATGACTTCATTTCAATTGATTTTCCAAAATACCCACATCGAGTATAAATTACATAATTTAAACAAACTCACTCGATTAATGTTTTGTACTAGATTTGAGGATAATATTGATATATTAGAATATAGATATAAATGTGAAAGTATTTAAAACGGAAAAAAAAAATGTAAATTTTCAAATTGGACCATCCATATAAAACAAAGGGAGTAGCTATTTTTCATGAACATCACACTCTTAACAGTCGTGGAAACATTATGGTCTAGAACACATGGCAAGAATAGAATCTACATCACTCCCGCCATCAATGAGGAAGCTAATTTCTCATCACAAGTGTGGTCAAATGGCTTACCAGAAGGAGACAGAAGTCCAATTATACAGGTTACTTTTATGATGTCACTCTGCTTGACTTGTAGGCAATATAGACAAAGGAGAGTTGTTATGGGAACAAGTTGGTCTTCATGGCTGGCTAGTTGCTGCGGCCGCTTGGTACTGTTATTAATTAATTGTTTACAAATTAATGACGAGAGGATCTGTATGGGTGATCCTGGATTCATGCAAGATACGGCAATCCACATTAGTTAATAAACCTAAAATTCATAAGAATCATAAATCTTTATGAAAATAAACTTCAATAAATTATTTAAGTTGAACACATGACCTCTACTTCTTAAGATATGATCCCTTACTAACTGAATTCTCAATTGAGATGAATATATATGTATATACTAGATATAGCACACGTGCGTTGCACGTGAATATTTTTAAATAATATTAGTTTTACAAAATAATAAATACATAAAGATTTTATATTTTTTCATAAAAAATAAAGTTTAAAATTCAAAAGTACAACGAAAGATTAAAAACTCTGTAGATATATATTCAGAATTTTTTTTTCTTCATAAAACGGAATATTTAAAAAGTTTATATTCATATATATCATTATACAACTTGATAGTTGCTTTAAAAAAAGAATTTGAGTAATAATCTAACTTAAATTTGTTAAGAGTTTGAATTAAAATCTAACTTTCATTTGTTACCAAATGATAAGAATGTTTATTATGTGTTTCAATTAACTAAAGGAAGGGTAGATATGTATTTTTTTTAAAAAAATAAGGGTATATTGGTCGTTCAAAAGTTTTTATGAGATTCAACATTTTATAGGTAGTATAGAATATATTAAGGTATGTGTTCCGGCTATTGTTTTAGAATTATAGTTTTCATATTCCTATATATTTTTATTTATTATATAGGAATTATAGTTTCCGTTTCCTTTGAATTCCTATTTGTTTTTTATATATTAAGGTATGTGTTTTAGAATTATAGTTTTCTTATTATTATATTTCCTATATATGTAGAAGGGTGGGTAATTGTGTATTTAAAAATTAAAATAAGAGTATATTAGTCAATCAAAAGTTTTTCTTACATTCATCTTTATATATATATATATATATACTTTCTTATTTGTCTATATCTTTTCCTCTAACCAAAAAAAAATAAAAATAAAAATAAAAATCTAGGAGGAAGGGGAAAGCTAGGGAAAAGGAAAAAAACAAACAAATAAGAAAACTCTAAAAAACTATAAAGCTCCATTGGTCTGTGTACCATAGCTCAGTGTCACAAGGATTAATATAATAGTGCCTCCATTGTACTATTCAGGCTTCAAGCCATGACCATGTTACTTTCTCTCTCCCTTTATTAAAGTATTTGATAAAACATACATATTAAATAGAATAAATTGAAATTTTATTTATTTAATTAACATCTTATTTATGATGACGGTAATTATTTTATTGAATTTTTCATTCAAAGTAATGAATTTATATCATTTTTTTTTGGTTGAATGAATTTATATCTTTAATACTATGAAAAATCACTAAAATTGTTTTATTTCTATTTGATACCAAAGGACTCCCCAGTTTACTATTTTACTTGTATTTTAATTGCAGTTTATATATATATATATATATATATATATATATAACAAAAGATACCATAAATGAGAAAAATAATCACCGTGCCTTGAATTTATTATTCCCTCCGTTTCATAATAAGTGTCTTACTTTCCTTTTTGGGATGTTTCAAAATAAGTGTCCCATTTCAAAGTCAATGGATCTTTTTTACTCATTTCCTAAAATACCCTTAAAAAGGTTTTCTTTCTTTTTCTAATGTTTTACAAACTTGAGGGCAAAATTGGAATTTCAAAATATATGCATTGATGTGAAAGCATTTAAGAGGGTTTTATTAAAAAGTGTGTTTTTTCAAAGGGGACACTTATTATGAAACAGAAGGAGTAATTTTTTACGACGAATAAGCATTGTGGAGCATTCAAAGAAGAAAATGTACTCCGACAAAGTGGGTTGGAATGATTATTATGAGCACGCATATCCTAATATCTCGTGGAATGAAAATGCATTTAATTAATTAATTTTTAAAAAATATTTTTTTGTTTGGGCAAGGTGAAGGCAGCATGGAATTATGCAAGAAATTTTAAAAAAATCAGGGTAATGATTTTACTTTTATTTATTTATTTATTTATTTTGATAAATTGGCATGCATTTAATTGATTTTTTTTTTTTTTAATCTTTTGGTTCTTATAGTCATTTATGAGGTGGGGTAATGATTTTATTGAGGCGCTACTTTACAACAGGCTGTTGAAAAATTATTAAACAAAACATGATCTACTGAAATACTGCTATATGGGGAGTGGGGACAGCACACAATCTAGAAAGGCGTTCGGATTCAGTGCTGAGGCTTTGTCTTCTCGGCACCATGCCAAGGTGCTACAAATTGCGACACGTGGCGTACACCTCATCCAACAGCTGAAACAAGTCCACTTGATAAAACGACTCCCATATGTGCGTTTTAACTCTCAAACGCAACCTTAACGGCACACTTCACTATTACCCCAAGAAATAGACATGGCATTCGGAGCTGCTATGTTCTTCTTTGACCTTTGCTTCCACCGGCGACCATAGCCGGCTCTCAAGGAGGGGATCGATGATGGCAAGGCACCGGCGGCAAAGAGTCGTCGATAATAGTGGTCGCCGGCAGGAGGGTTTTCTTAACAGTAGCTGTCGCCGACAAAAACTGAATGGAAGCTGGGAAAGTCATCGACTGCCAAAAAGGGTCTCGATAGCGGTGTTAGCAGCGGGAGAAGGTCGGCGGCAAGATCTGACGGCTACAACAAGATCTGGTGGTGGTCAATGGAGGGTGAAGCTTCTCGATAGTTGGAGAGCTAGCCGTTGACGGTAAGAGATTCTGGGTTGTTGTTGTCGACGGTAAGGGTGTTTAGATATGTATGCGACTTGGGTATGAAGGTCATGGTTGTGGGTTGATTCACTAATCCGCGTTTTAGGTTTCTTCCTTTTTTTTTTTTTTTTTTTTTGTTGATGAAAATGGGGTATTGGTCAATCGATAGCGGGGTTAGGTGTTGACGGCAATGGA
The DNA here is from genome assembly GCA_039720395.1 of Liquidambar formosana. Classification (NCBI taxonomy): domain Eukaryota; kingdom Viridiplantae; phylum Streptophyta; class Magnoliopsida; order Saxifragales; family Altingiaceae; genus Liquidambar; species Liquidambar formosana. The sequence goes on from CM077833.1 coordinate 31,863,310, forward strand.
GTGACTGGGTGGTGGGTTTGACGCTATGATGGAGGATTGGAATATGTGGGTTTGAGCTCGTGAAGGCGATGGTCGACGAGGAGCGGCTGCATGGATTGATTGGGGAATTGGGATGTCTGGATGTGAGTGACGGTAGGTTTAGTGGGGTTATGGCCGATGACTTGAGAGAGGGATGGAGTGGTGGCTTCGGCTCTATGCAAGCAGGCCACGGCGAGGTTGAACAAGCAAGGCTATGGCGACAATGTCGGCAAGAGGATGCCGATGCTCAAGAAGAAAACAGAGGAGAGGATTTGTGGGAGGGAAGAACTGTCGGCGAGGACCTCCTAGAAACCCATCCCCACCAAATCCTTCTATGAAAGCCTAAACCCTCGCTTCTTCTTCTTCATTTTTTTTTTTTAAAGCTTATTGTAAGTAATCTGTCCAAATCTTTGATGTTTTATTTATTTTTATTTTCTGTTGATGAATCAATGGCCGGAAAAAATGGAGTTGGCCAAGAAAGGGTGGGGTGGTGTGTGCTGCCCTAGTGGGAGCCGTCCATTGTTGTCAGTGAAAGCAGAGGTCAAAGAAGAACATAGCAGCTCCGAATGCCATGGCTATTTTATGGGGTAACGGTGAAGTGTGCTGTTAAGTTTGCGTTTGAGAGTTAAAACGCACATGTGGGAGTCGTTTATCAAGTGGAATTGCCTCAGCTATTGGATGAGATGTTGCGCCACGTGTCGCAATCTGGAGCACCTTGGCACAGTGCCAAGAAGACAGCGCCTTAGCACTGAATCCGAACGCATCTCTAGAAAGACTTGATTCAAAATTGCAGCGAGTTGTGAACCCGCAATTTTAGGAAACCGCAGTTGACTGCATAGATATGATCGATCCTTAAATGCAATGCGTTTGAATTGTACTCCCTCATTTCTTAAATTATTAGCCTCTTTTTTTTTTTTCTTTTGGATATTTCAAAATTATTTATGTGAAAACATTTAATAAGATTTTCTAAAAAAACAGTGTTTTTCCAAAAAGGATGATTAATTAGGAATGGAAGGAGTAATCTTTAAGGAGAAGGTTTGATGAAAGTTGTGGTTTCAATTCTTCCTTTTGTGTAAAAAGGAAGAATGGTATAGACAACATCTTGTTTTGTAACTCAAGGACCCTTTAGGTTCTCATTTGAAAAAAAAAAAAAAAAAAAAAAAAAAAAAAAAAAAGAAGGAAAGAAAGAAGTTTGAAATCTAGTGAGGCAATGACCACGCCCTCCCCACCACAGCCTAGCATTTGTGGATCACAACTTCACAAGTAGGACGAGGTCTCCTTAGTGGTTTTGGTTTGTCAATCCGGCCATTCCTTCTTTGGTATTACAGGGCGTGAGAGTGCTTGCCTTGTATAATCAATAAATCAATTCCGTGTATAGGCTTTTTTTTTTTTCTTTCTTTTTTTGTTTGACGGTCAAGGTGTTCGGGTCAATTTGTGTGTACCTAGACTAAATTTTTTACTGGGCGATCTTTAAGGCGCACTTCTCCACATTGGTGTATTCAAAAATTAATTCCTAAAATGCTCCCTAGAGGAATAAGTGTATAGGCCTTTTATCTTATGTTAATTGCGTCAAATTTGATTCCTGTAATTAAATTAATCATTCTATCAATAAAAAATCTGGACGATGAATAATATTATGCTTCTATTAACATTAATCTATTGATTTTTTTTTTCTTTTTTTGGGGAATTCTTTAACTAGGTATTTATTGACATGAAACTCACCAAGTGCACCACATGTTACGCCACTAAATTTCACCTAATATGACATAGCAATGATAGTATGTGATCTCTGAAAGACATTTTTTTCTCTTGTTTTTTTAATCATTATTCTTGTTCGGCTTTGTTTATTTCTAATCTTCGCTTTCACTCAGTTCTTACTTGGACTTTGTTGATTAATATTGTGCAATAGAGGCTTTTGATTGGACTGGAATTGGATGAAAATATGACCTTGCGGTTTGAGTGGGAAAGTATGTTCAGATACAGAGACCAAAGTGCCACATGCCACAACTTAAAAGAAAAACAAAAACAAATAACTTACCCCCAAAAAACAAAAAACAAAAAACAAAAACAAGTATTGTAGGCTTGTGGCACGGGGAAACTAAATTTAGTTGAAGAGCTTCACTCGCAATATTGGGTCCACTACAAGTGTTGGGCTCGGCCATCTATTTCCAATTTTGGCCTACAAGGGTAATCCATTTTCAACTTTGGTTTACAAGGACCATCTATTTCAAAAGACGGCGGCTATTGCAGCCCCTCAACTTTACTTTTAAACCCTACTTCTTTTCATTTTTTAAGGTTTTATAAAAAATATAAAAGATTTTTATGAAAACTAGATGCGATGTCCACTAGAGTATATAATTTTGAATAACTTTGTAGAAGAAATTTTTTTTCAAAATCTTTCATTTAAGAGCACTTTTTGGCCATTTACAATCTATCTCATTTTTACAAAAATGAAAATTATAAATGATCAAAAAGTCTATTTAAATGATAAATTTTAGAAAACATTTCTTTTGCAAGGTTATTTAAAATAATGCTTTTTAAAAGGCAACTCGATTAGTTTTTATAAAAACCTTTTATATTTTTCATAAGACCTTGAAAAGTAAAAATAAGTGGGGTTTACAAATAAAGTTAGAGGGTTGCAATAACCGCACTCATTTCAAAATCATGACCTACAAGGGCCATCTATTTTCCAACCTTGCTCTATTAGGATCATCTATTTCTAATCATGGCCTACAAGGGTCATCTATTTCTAATCATGGCCTACAAGGGCCATATATTTTCCAACTTTGGTCTACAAAGATCATCTATTTCTAATAATGGCCTACAGGGGCTATCTATCTATTTCTAATTATGGCCTATAAGGACCATTTATTTTACAACTTCGTTCTACAAGGACCATTATTTCTAAATCATGGCCTACAAGGCCATCTATTTTCAACTTTGGCCTACAAGCACTGTCTATTTCCAATCATAACTTACAAGGGCCATCTATTTCAAACGTCTACAAGGACTATCTATTTCAAAATCATTTGGCACAATGACCATCTATTTCCAATCATGGCCTATAGGGGCCACCTATTTTCAACTTTGGCTTACAAGAAACGTCTACAAGGACTATCTATTTCAAAATCATTTGGCACAAGGATCATTTATTATCAATCATGGCCTACAGGGGCCACCTATTTTCAACTTTGGCTTACAAGGACCACCTATTTCTAAATCATGGTCCACAAGGGCTATCTATTCCCAACTTTGGCTTATAAGGGATCATCTATTTCCAATCATGGTCTACAAAGGCCATCCATTTTTAACCACGGTCTACAAAGACCATCTAATTTCAACTGCAGTCTATCCAATGATGGGTTCATATGGAGATAGGAATTGGTTGGGTTTGGGTGAATTTGGGCATCCAATGATTAAGAATATTTGGAGAAATCCACATATGTGACATCTAGAGTTCAATATACTTGTTTCATCTTTCCATATAACATATGGTGCGAGAAATTTCCATATAACATATGGTGCGAGAAATTTTTATGCCGAATCCTATTTTGTTTTCCAGCATGATCTCAATTAACCAAAAAATGGGCTGTCATATATTGCCTTCTACACAAGTGTGATTAATTCTAATTTCTATACTATTATTCATAAATTATTTCTACACTCATTTTTTATGTTCTCTATGCCCCATGGCCGTTTTTCTCTATTTGGAATGTTATTAATTTATTATTGCTCAAGTTTTTGTGCACCTTCAATGTTTTACTATGCTTGTAAAACTCTTGAATCAAGGTTTTCCACGTTTATTAGGCCATAGTTGAATGTAAAGAAAATCTTAAATGTATCGATAAAATTAAAAGGAAAATGTTAAATAGCCCATATTTTTTAAACCAAATCTACTTACTCAACCCACCTAACAATCGTCTCTCTCTTCTCTCTCTTTTTTTTTTTTTTTAATGAAAATAATCATCTCTTTAATTCATTATGAATAATTATTTTTTCGATGAAATGTGTAATTGGTTAGTCTAATTATCATATTAATTAAATTTCGACAAATGAGTTGAACCCTATAGTCCTGGCTTACAAGGATTTTAGTTAAAACAGTAAGAGCACTGCAAATCTGCAATATTATAAAGCAAATCTGCAATTAATTTGCAGAAACCCCGAAATTTTTACCTAGGCCCATATGGAAAGTAGCATCTTGCCCTAGGGACACCTCACCAGCCAAATGCTTCTAGACCGTCCGATCAATAATATGACCGTTGGAGGCGCTCCCCTCAATATGGTCTCACAAATTCAAACTGGCGTCCTCGTCATATAATAAAACCAAGAAAAAAGAATAGCGAAAAAGGTAAAAGCAAGAAGGGAACAAAACAGAGGAGCCATTCTGAATTCAAATACAAAGGTATAGTGCTCTCATCCGACTCCTCCAATCTTCCAAGAAGGATCACTTACATTCTAACACACTCTCTCTCTCTCTCTCTCTCTCTCTCTCTCTCTCTCTCTCCTCTCCCTCTCTCTCTCTTGGGCACTCTGCAGTTTCTTTTGAATTTTATCAATGTCTAAGATGAAGTTAGATCGCAAACCCCCGCTCGCCAAATCTCCAATCCGGCTTCGTCCCCGTCGGGTCCTTCGATCGAACTCCATTTCCCTGCAAACTCCACCAGGTCGGTCACAACAAAGTTATGGATATTTAATATTTAATTGTGATTTAAATCATGGGTTTTTGGATTTTTGTTGATCCAATTTACCGTAACAGGTTCTTTAACAAAAACCCAGTTACCGAATCGCGCTTGCGAAATGGAAGAACCAGAGGTTCGACCCGATTACCGCTCGATGTCATGCGATTTACGGGCATTGGCGAAGATGGTTCGAAGCGAATTTGGAAACGAAGATCTGGGTAGTGTTGGGTTTGCTAGTACAATCGGTGTTAGTTCGAGTCCTCTGTTCGAAAGGGGTAGGTTTTACGATGAGTACTCTGCTAGGAGGAATGAGAGGCTGAAGAGGAAGAAGATTGAAACAGGGGATGAGAAGAAGACCGTGTACGATCTGGGTGTTAAAGTCGAAACTGCAAAAAGAAGGGATTCGAAGAAATTCGAGAGCGCGAGGAAATCCGCCTCCGCCATTTACTCGTTGGAACGGAGCGAGAATCCGAGGTACATGCTGAGAAGCAGCAAAGAAAACAAGAAACCCCCTCTGTGGGTAACCGCCGAGAAATCTGTGGGCGGCGGAGAAAGGAAAACTGGAGCTCGAAGAGTTCGGAAGATTTGAATGTTGGATTTCTGAAAATGGGTTTTGCTTTTGATTTAGGAAAGTTGGAAGTATTCTTGTTCATGGTTAGGATATGTTTGTTTTCTTTGCTTCTGGTTTTTTCCCAGGAGACGTTTGATGGGTCCACTGTCTAGTTGATGTTTGAACATTACTGCATTATACCTTTATGTTTGAAAATTGTCGTAGTGTTTTCCAAAGGAAAGGCAATTGGATGTATGAGGCCTCATTTTGTAATCTTGTCCATTAAACAGAGCACATATATCAATGTTGGTCTTTGAGAAGTTCTAATCGCAGAATGAACAGATATAAAGAAACTGCAATTTTTCATTGAAATTGTTTGATGCAAGAACCCCATTTGGTAATTTTTTTTATTATAAATAAAGGCAAGGTGGGTTTTCCCTCTGGTTGCGCAAACAAAGCAATGCGTAGACTGAATTGGCATTTTCACTTCTCAACACTCTCGAATTGCACGAAGCTATCCTTCAAAATTAAGATATAAAACTATAAATGCAGTCACACTTCTTGCAATCACCTTCACAGTTTTGAAAAAAATTATAATAATAACATAACATTGTTACAAAACTGCCAAAAGCATCAAATTAGTTTTGAGATCCGACGAGCAGATCCATCGAAGTCAAAAGTTTATAAGACAAGGGAAGCACCCCATTAATACAAGCGAAAAAAGCGATTTGATTATGCTCAATGGAAGGTTGAGAACCCCGATAGTTTTGTATCACTAAAGGCTGTTAAACACCATAAAATAAAAGAAACAATGACTTTGCACGAAGATCCTTTCTGCTGCATGTTACGTCGTGACCAAAAGATATGCAAGGCCTTTCAAATATTCAACAATTTCAGATCCTCCGAGCTTTGAACTTCCATAGACTCTATCAACAAATGTAATTGGAACCTGCGAACAAGCATAAAATTAAAGTCAAGTATAAGGCTAAGGATCAAGGCAATAGGCAAATTCTTGATCAACATTAATAAGCATCAGGAATATAGCTATAACTGCACAGTATTTGCAAGAGAGACAAGATAAGAATAGCATTTGGGGAAAAATAATGGGATGTCAGCAGTATGAGTTGGAATCTGCACCACTGGCTGGGAAATGGCAGCACAACCAGCCTCTAGTGGGCCCATCTAAGAGTTCTACAGGCAAAGTATCAAAATAGTTGGATGATTTTAACCATCTCAATCTACTCTAACCCTTTAGACTGTTAATTATAAATGATAAACTATTCTAATAATAACAGCCTAGATCAGGTTATTGGCCCAGAGCATCACCATAGGTCACAATCCATTATACACAAGACACTATCCAGTGTCCAATACTGCAATTACGTCACTCATATATATAAGGGAATTCCAAAAATATGCTGTATTTCCTCATGGAAATATGAGGAACTTGTTGGATAGAAGCAACAGTTTCAGTAATAGAAACGAGATTATTGCCCAAGTAATATGCAAAAAAACCATGTTTTCTAGTTAAAACAAGCAAGATTATCAAAAGTTATGTACAAAAACCAAGTTAACGTGCAATTATCCTTATTTATAACAGAATTTTTCATTTCAAATATTTCTTTCAAAAAATAAAAGAGTAATTGCAGAAACTTGGTGTTGCCGCACAAAATGGTAATGAATAACAAAAATGTATATCTCATTTCTTAAAATCCACAAACATAATCATGTAAATGATGGGATATAGATTCAGCCCACAGGAAGAAGTTTACATAAGTCCTCCACCCAGAAGAATGTGAGAGGATCAATGTTGAGCAGAAGTTTCAATGGCTGTTAAAGAAGAAAATAGGGGGACAAAGAAGAAAAAGAAGAAAAGGAAAGAGAGAAAATAACTCAAATCAACCTACAACATAAAACAAAACAGAACAGTTTTGATTTCACGAGACATTAAATACTCCCAAAGGATTTGGGTGTCATTTCGAAAATACTTTCAAACAAGGTGGGTTTAATCAGTCCACTGTATAAAGAAAGAAACAAGAAGCATATTTCCAATTATTAAACCTATTTGGAATTTGAGCCCTTAATTTGTTGATGATGAGCTCATCCTTCCACAGGTTAAGAGAATGATGAAGTGAGGGTGGGGCATCAAATATGGTGCCCATAAGATTGATGCAATGAGACAGTCAAAGCTGAAGATGTAACCTCTTCTCCCAACTCTATCCACTTTCTCTCAATAAAGCACTCACTTTCGATCCCCCGGTGATATATAAGATTTAGGAACCAGAACCTAAAACATCAGATTCAGAATGGCCAAATACAAAATAAAATTTCACATCACTTGATGGAATTTCATCAAACACTCAAAACCCAGTATGGTTGTTTGATGTGGGTGTACTCCTCTCACATTTGCAGTGGATTTGTCAGCACCTTGAAATAGTGTTGTGGAAGGAAAAAACCATAAAGAAATGGGCACTTTTGGAAATAAATTGTGAAAATCAAATCAGAGGACAAACTAAAATACAAGGCAAAGTCAACAAGGGGATAATTGTGAACATCACAATCAAAACAAGGTTAAATTGTTTAAGATAGACAACTAGAAAAAACAAACCAAGAAAAAAGGCCCAGCAGAGAGAGAGAGAGATTTACTCACACTCAAGAATAAATACTCAAATTAGCAAAGAGTTGAGTTCAGAGTACCAAATCAAGTTCACTAAGCTTCTTAATGTTGATCATAAACCACAATAACACAACAATATGACTGTACCTCTTCAATATGGTAGCCTTTCCTAGAAGCCCGAACAATCATCTCCATCTGAAAGACATATCCCTTGCTAAAACAGGAGCTAATGATATCTTCAAGCACGGATTTCCTATATAGGCTTCAAAATACAAAGATGTGTCAGTCCTAAAGTCATGGAAGATTGTAAATACTGAAAAATGGAATAGCTTAATACTATAAATAAATTTATGTACCGGAAAGATCCAGTCAAGTCTGATACACCAGGCCATAAAAGTGTTTGTGCAAGAACATTGGCTCCCCTACTTGTCAGTTTGCGCATAAGAGTCCACCCATGTACACCACCGCCTTTAACATACCGGGTTCCAGTAACTATACTTGCATCAGTCTCCATTTGTTTCCTAATCAACATGTCACAGAAAAGAATTCAGAAGGATTTTGATCAAACAACCATCCTAAGATACAATAGGGAAGTGGAAAATTTTCACTCTAATTTTTCTTACTTGATGAAGCTTGGCAAATACTTTGGCTGTTAAACAAGAGCTAAACAAATCAGATAAATGGAAACTTGAAGCGAAGGACAAACAGGAAAAAATAGTTTGATGAATGCAGTCAATGATCAGATCCAGCATCTACAAAGAGGAATACAAAATGCACATGCAGAAGAAATCCCCCAAAAAAGTTGAACGGACCATACTAAAGATATATAGAGCTCACCTAGATGTTTCTAACTATCAGATCTATGTACCTATTTATGGAAAAAAAAAATTTCTGAACATCCAAATGAATGTGATAGATTAGAAGGTTAAAAAAATGCATGATATATTTCTCTAGGGAATATAAAAGACAGAGGATTACATTATCTGCAACTGCTGCAAGTTTATAAACATGTATAACAGCCAGTCGAGCATTCATGGTAAACTAGATTTCCACCCAACTTAATAGTTCTGCTATTCCATAACCCAAATCGACAAAATTGTTCCAAACTATAATCCACATCCTATACAACACACTTACATGGTGTGATAGATCGGCATCCATGATTACAACAAAATTTCCAGATGCATGCTTCAGACCATGACAGTAAGCCGTCCCTGAAATATATCCAGATCAAAGGCCAGTTCCTTATTTTTGTTTTAAACAGAAAAGCATGATTACATACCTAACCCAAGCTTCTTAGGTCTGGCTCTTAACAGCTGCATCATTGGAGAGCCAAAAATATGGGTGGTTATGACAAGCCAAAAATAAGAGAAAATATTTAGCTGCCACATATAAGTTCAGTGGAGATCCAATTTCAACCTGTTATGATACTTACAATGCGATCTTCACCATACACTTGCTGCAACTGTTTTACAACTTCTTGAGTCCCATCTGGACTCCCATCGTCTACGATAATAATTTCAAAATCAACATCCCTAAACCAGGCATAGAAATGTACTTTATGTCATTTTCAGTTTCTTAGATAATTAGACTGGGATGTTGCGCAACCTGAGTCCTACGTACAAGAAATATTATTTATTACCAACATAAGTTCAAGTATGGCATACATGCAAAAGGTATGATCACCAAACATTGAGTCTTATTCTGTCCACAATCCTCAAATAGTCAGAATTTAGACTCTCTCATAGATATCATGATGCTTATTGACAGTCCAATAACTTGGTTGCCGATGCAACCACCAAAAAATAGCAGATGATAGTAGCTAACTAAAATCATAACAAATTGATTGCTAATGGTATCAATTTGCTTCAGGTTGAAATATATCTGAACATCAAGCAAATAAAACAATGATTTTGCTTGTTACAACAGAGAATAGTACCTAACACTCCATTAATCTCGACGAGTATCATACACTGAAACTTGAAAAGAAATGATAAAGTCACTTCATTTAAATTTCTTAATATTATAATTGCATCTGAAATTTAGTTTTTTATTTGAGAAAAAATTTTCCTGAGAAATTTTTTCTGTAGAAACAAACAAGGCCTAAGGAGTACCCATTGTCCTAGCCAGTAATAATTGCAGCACGTCCTCTAGGTTCGATTTTCTAGTTCATTGCAGGAAATGAACCTAACCCCACTTAGAAAATTCCCCTTCTACAACTCTAAAATGAATGCCAAGATGTTGATCTTCTGAATTTTGTTAAATAAGAAATTCACGTCATTTCTCAATAAAAATGATTCATTTTTATGATCGATTTCAGCCTTCGTAATTCAATCAACCACGTCAATAAATCCCAAATAAAAACTTGTGAAATCAATAGAGTTGATCCAATTAAATAGGCACCCCCCCCCCCCCCCCCCCCCAAAAAAAAAAAAATTGCAGAAAAATCACTACCATAAAGAAGAAGGGATTTTCAAGAACATATATAGCAATTCTGAAATCAAGAATTCTGGGATCAGAGAAACTCAAAGACTATATATAAGAGAAGGTGGTACCGGAGATGCTTGAAGACGAGATAGACAAGGAGGGCGATGTTGAGACGCTCGTTGTAGGTGGGGACTATGATACTGTACTTGTTCCTCTCCCCCATGTATTACAACCGCTTTCTTCCTCGACTCCCTTCTTCTTCTTCTTCTTCTTCTTCTTCTTCTTTTTTGGGGGCACCTTTCAACTCTCAACGCACTTATTTAACCTAAATCTTGATTTTGTTTCTTAATTCGGCTATGAAAATGGCCGCAAGTAAAGATAAAGATACTCACACGGAATTGCTAATTAAACCCGTTCACAATGGAACCAGGTCAGGTTCGAGTCGAGCTGATGGGTTACGCAGAAGCAGATAATAATAATAATAATAATAATAGTCTGAAAGTGTGGTTGCTAGTAACGCTTTTAGTATTCGGAGTACAAGAAAGAACAACATGCCACGTTAACGCAGGCCGTTATTAAGATGGCTCTTAGAGCCCATGTGATGTGATCCATGTGGGTTCCAAAAGGGCGTTGAGCTGACCATGCGCCGCTGTGGACCGGATTGTTGGTTTCACGGGCATTTTAGACATTGTGCATAATAGAAATACCAAGGAGGAGCGCCAACATTGAAAGCGTGTTACTTTCTCTGACTGATCTTCTAGTTAACGTGACGGGAAAAGCCCATTACAGCTACAAAGGCAGGCCAGAGTTGTACTCAATTTCAAACTATTCGGATTGGACTCTCGTTTAGGCTCGCTTTTTAATGTGAAATGAGTCAATTTCAAACTTTATTTTAGAACTCTTGTGTTTAACAAGTCAAGCCTGATTGCTCGGCTAAGCTTAGTTCGCCTTATGCCTCGCAGCCGCACTGATGCCATCACACAAAATTTTATGAAAACCCATCATCGACTCAAAACCCACACAAGAGGCTCCTAGCAAAGTTAAACAGCACAATGTTCCCTTCTGAGAGTGGCATCCCTTCCTTTCTTTTAGGCTCTATTTGGTTCGTGGATTTTATCAAGGAAAAAAACGGGAAGGGAAAAAAAATGAGGAGGAAAGAAAATAAAAGGAAAATATGAAATCATATCAAGTCAAAATTATTTCAATTATTCTTTTTCTACCAATTTTTCATTGCAACCAAATAAGAAAAAGTACAATTCTTCATATTTTATTTTTTTTCCTAGATAAAATCTGTGAACCAAATAGAGCCTTAAGGTTCGAGCCCAGTGTTCCTCTGTTTACTTGTTTAGTATAATCTGATATTTTCTGATGTTCTTACCAAGAAGGGTAAAAACAAATAGACTGGATTGAACCTTTGGCATGTTCAAAGATTACTCACCAAAAGATTATAAGACTACTTGCATCTGTGAATGATATGCTATTGTAATGCTTATTTCTCATTATATACAGTCAGTACACATACCATACAGTTCTCTACAGAAAAATTAACAAAACAAAATGAAAATCCCGTTATTTATCCCATCATATCATACATTTCTCTGCATAAAAATTTAGAAACAAAAGGAAAATCCAATTATTCAGCTGCATACCTACTTTTATTCACACAGTGATACATATAGACAGAATGCCATTCGAATTCTAACATGTGTGGATGATCCCAGTTGTCTTATGTCCCTTCCCCCGTCTCTTCTAAACCACCAATCTCACTAGGGCCAACATCATCATCTTCAATAGAAGCTGATTCTTCAAAACTGTCCTGCTTATCCACCACATTTGCTACTAATGCCTCACTCACACCAACTGACTTCAAGTCATCAGTTTCTTCTACACTTTCTTCTTCAACTCTATAATATACCTTGAAGAAGAAAACCAAAAACACAGTCAGGAAAATTTAGCAGTTTATTTTTTAATTTATCAATTCCAAATGAGTGCAATATATCACAGAGACTTTCTCAGAATGTTATCTTCATAATGCCACAATCAGATAGGGCATGGAAATTATACGTATTGACAATCAAATTACACCCAATGTAAACTTATTACACTTACACCTATTAATATCTTTCACAGGATCCACATCTTACCAAGCCCACAGTTAGATTAGATATTCTTCTCATGGAGATCATGCATGCCAAATTTCTCATTGATTGAATAACTGTAAGCGTCTCATCTATATAATGATGTTTCTTTCAAAATTAAAACTACAATTTAGGGTGCTCTATGGATAGAATAGTTCCTAATATCTAATTAAGCATGTAAGGTAAGAGGGTGGCACATAATCCAATGGGACTCGGAAAAATGTGGATCTTACAAAAGATATGAAGAGGTGTAAGAGTACGTCTTTTTTGCCATTTCATCACTTTTTATCGCAAGAAGAGATGCACGAGTCCGGCATGAAAAGAACTTACGCCATTGTACCTCCTGCTATATGCAATCACTTTATTATGTCTATTTTTTTTTTTTTTCTTTTTTTCTTCCTGAAAATGGTCTCCTTAGCAACAGATTGAGCCTTCCTAAAAAGGCTTGTAAGTATTTGCATTTTTTCTTTTACCCTCTTGCACTTCTAAACAAAAGAGTAAAAGCAGGAACAGGAAGGACTGAGACAATCATACCACACATGTGCGAGCTGGTGAGAGCACTTTGAAGGAGTTTGGACGGTTGTTAAAATTTGTTTCAGGCACTCCTGGTATTCCTTCAGGGCATGTGAAATGGTCTACATCATGGCCCACCTACCATAAGAAAATCAACCAGTATATCAAGAGATGAATAACAATCGATAACTACTACATTCATACAATCTCATTGGTGGGATGCAAATATTACTGATCTAGCAGAAGTGGGGTCCAGGGACATATTGCGCATTCAAACCTCAGGCCTCATCATGTCCAACCCTTAAGGATGTCTTCACCACCATGAATTTGATGGGAAGCCAACTGACAGGGTGTTTTTTTCTCTTCCGCACCTCAAATCTCAGGCCCCATTCCATTCAACTCCTAAAGGATGGCTTCACCACCATGAGTATGATGGGAAGACAACTAATGGCATTTTTTTTTTCATTGTCACTCCTAAAGTAGTTCCTAATATCCTATAATACTCTCTTTAAGAGGTATTAAAAAAGCATATGGGTTGTGGGGTCTTATATGGGCCACGGTTTGCCCAAAGGGCTTCATCGTTATTAAAAAATAAAAAAGGCATGGAAAATAATTTCACAAGGGGCTTCCTTACTCTTCCATGTCCACCAAATTCCCAAGCATCACTATCCAGCGCAACTCTATACTTCCCTGCCAAGTCACACCCAACTTTGTACCTGTATGTTTCAGAACATGAGTGTACGCATCATCATTATCATCCAAGGCTTATCTAAAATGATTCAAAAATGACTCTGCAAAATGCCATTCCGCCATTCACTCCAAGTGGAAACGCATTCGCCGTTTCACATACATGACATGCACATGTCCCACTTCCATAATGGAGAATATACATACCCCTCATATGTATTTTCTGGATGAAAGTTGAATACAAAAACCAAATCTCCACGCTCAAACACAATGACCTGTAAGGTGAAAAAATATCAATGGTTTAAATGTTAACAATACTAAAAGGGTGTAAAACCAACTGATCATGACTTCATGAGTTCACTTTAAGCAATTGGAACGTTTCTACTCATAAAACCTATGGACTGATGCTCAAAAGGACCGCTTCCAGACTGAAGTAAAATACAATATATTCTTACTTTGAATTGCTCAAATGAAACTAACGACACAATTTTCCACTTCTAAAATTTAAACAGGAAACAAAATTTTATTGCACACAAGCACCTGTACCTTTTCTTCTTCATTGGTACTGCTTACAATCTGTTTTGTTGATGCAAGAAACGAAAATTTATCATCAAGCAAATTCATAGCTCTGTCAAATGCATTCATGAACTGGACCAAGTTCCAAGCACAGAGAAGGAAAAACTTACAGTTAGAATTTATATACTGGAAACAGAAGAAAAAAAAAAAAAGAAAAAAAAGAAAAAAAAAAGAAAAAAGAAGAAGATCAAATGTGCAACAGAAGATGTGCCTTGAGCATCATCCAGAGGCATGTACCCCAGTTAGGTCCCATGTCATAATTCAACATGAACAGATTTCTTGAGGTCTGATACGGACATCAATTAAGCCATTAGGAACATGATTCTGGACTGCCCAGTCTCATATAGATCAAATAGTCCAGGCCATCTAAGGTCTCATGGTCTAAGATTTCTTGAAGTGTGACCTTAAAGTGGTTGATTACTCCAGAAGTGCTCTATTTGTACAAGAGGAAATGCATGGAAATGGAGGTCGGCTTTACTGATGTCCTGACCTAAATACTCTATGAAAACATGACAAAAAATTCAATTACTGAAAACAGATTCCGAACCTTGTATCTTAAATGATCTGTATCCACCAGGTCCCACTGGCGTCTACATTTATCATAACTCCAACCATTGCCTTCTCTCGGGAAGTCAATCCACTCAGGATGTCCAAACTATAAGAAGCATTCATAACATATTAAATAAGTACAGAAATGGTAAGTAGATAGATAAAGTAAGAAAGCAATGCAGAATTGTATCTTTGTCTCTTCGGAATAATGGGTTCCTTGTAACCACAATGATGATGGAAAAAGTAAGACCTTCTCTTGGGAACTTGTAGCCAAGCATTTAAGATGTTTCTCTTAACCTTTTAATATAATGTCTTCCAAATTCCACCCTCCTAACCAAAAATGGAAAATGTGAAGTGTGGCTCTTCAAGCATTGGATCATCTCCTCTAATTTGCTCACCACAATTGTTGTGTTTGTAAACTTTACCTTTTACCGTAGTTTCAAGATGAACTGATAAACCATGTCCAAGCAAAAATTCTTATCCTTTTAAGAACTTGAATTTTCTTAAGGCCATCCAAATTGATTCTGATACCCTCCAATATATCATATCAGAAGGTATCTGGGTCTTGGAGAGCAGTAAATCCAAGAGTTTGGTGGGCTGGGGTTAGAAGCTATGTGCTTACCTCATTACCCATGAAATTAAGGTAGCCCTCGCCTCCTAATGCCATTGTTATAAAATGAATCATCTACAAATGGAAAAGACAATAATGAGAACAAAGACGAGTACAAGATTTATCAGAAGTTAGATCTTGCTAATAAATAGAATTGATATAACTTCTCTTTAGACCTAAAATATAAACCAGTGCCACATAAGTGGCTGAAAACACAATTATTTTACTATTTGATTATTTAGCAGGGCCTGAACCTGAGATGCGTGACTTTGTGGTTGTAGAAGAGTCCATCAAACAATTAAACTATGAAAGAAACAGGAATTTGTGAAAAGCAGGCACTACATAGGCATATAGAATAAACCTTGTGGAGTGCGATCCCTCGCTCAACAGTAGGAGAAGCATCCGTAAAAGAAGACATGCCAGAATACATTTCTTTATCCATTAGGGTAAATGCAATAGTCTTGTCACCAACAATAGACTGCTCAATATTACAGAAGCCAAAATTTGTAATGTATACAAAGAAGAGGTAAAAATTGTAAATAATATAATGACTAGATGCGGGGGAGAGGGAAGGGAGGAGAGAACAGTTATAAATTGAATTCAAGTTAGCAAAAGAGATCCATTATGTTAAGACTACAGAATTCTTCTGATTTCCTTTTCCTCTTTCAATTTCCTATCTGAAAAGTGAGCTGTAACTTCAAGTTTTAAAAATTCCCTATTGGGACAATGTTGGAAGTCAGCAAAAGAATTTTAGAAGATGTAATAGGTACCTGGTCATGACTTTCAGCATAAGATATACATTTTTCGGTGTATCTCCTATTTGTCAAGCTCCATGATATTTCCTTCACTGACCACTCTTCATCGCTCTTGTTCTTCAAGTAATCAATCCACTTGTCAGGGATGGCCATTGCCAAACGGTAGTCAAAACCAATTCCCCTCTCAGAGACAGGCCGACCAAGTCCAGGCATACCAGAAACATCTTCGGCAATTACAGTTGCATCTGGCAAGATGTTATGAATCAGACAGTTGGCCAGCATCAAGTAAACTACAGCATCAACATCAGTTGCCTCACTGAAATATTCATCATAATTCCCTGTAAATGTCATGTCGATTCCATGATGATGATATAACATTGAAGTTACTCCATCAAATCGAAACCCATCAAATTTATACTCCTCTAGCCACCACCTTAAGTTGGATAAAAGGAAGCGGAGAACTTCCCAATTAGCATAGTTAAAGATTCTGCTATCCCACAACTTATGGTAGCCTTGATCTCCAGTGTGGAAGTACGAATCTTGAGAGCTTTGCCCAACATCAAAGCCATTGAGGCCATCAGCGACATTGTTACTTGCATGGCTGTGAACAACATCCATCAAGACATGTAAACCTAAGCTATGGGCTTTATCAATCAGATATTTGAGGTCCTCAGGAGTTCCAGATCTACTGCTGACGGCAAAAAAGTTCGTAACATGATACCCAAATGATGCATAGTAGGAATGCTCCATGACAGCCATCAACTGGACAGTGTTATAGTTATTTGCCCGAATACGAGGCAAAACATCATCAGCAAACTCCCTGTATGAGTTTACACGGGGTTCTGAGCTACTCATTCCAACATGAGCCTCGTATATTCGTGGGGCCTTGGGTTTTGGAGGACGAGGGTGGTTAAACTCATACCTGCATGATCAGTGAATGGATCAATGAAACACTTATTTGAGACATGTGATTCATTCAAAATAAGTAAATTACAGTTCCACCCTTATTATGATGGCACTGGGCCAAGTTAACTGTGGACTCCTTAGGTACTGGCCCTTCAAATAGTTTTTTTTTTCTATTCTCTTTAAAGATATTCACCCGATCCAAAGCTTGTAAGGTAAAATATGAATAATTGGCACCTTTCTGAAGGTGGTGGGTCCCAATAAACACCATCATATGCTGCAGCAAATCTTGTAGGGTCCACAGTAGCATATTTGATCCAAGCAGGGATTCGATCCAACCAAACACCATTACCATCCTTGAATCGAAACTTGACTCTTGAATTGTGAGGAATAGCTGGATTTCCACCAGAATCAGGAATCTTGATGGTCCAAACGCCAAATTGATTCTTTTCCATCTTGTGATTGGAACCGTTCCATCCATTAAAGTCCCCAACAACTTGTGCTTCCCTGCATTATAGGAAAGATGACTTCTACTAAAAAAATTAAACAAAGACAACAAGTAACAAATTTCATAAACATGTCTATTACAAGCCAAAGAACTTACTGAGCGGCAGGGGCCCACTCACGGTACACAATGCCATCTTCTTCTCTATTAAATCCAAATTTTAAATACCCTACAACAAACACGAATCAGATAGTCAAGGGGTTTTGCATCAAATTGTAACTACTAGCCAAATCAAAATTTTGGATAAAGTATTGATATGGCAAGGTCATCCAAGTTTTTAGCACCAGATGAATCAAACCTTCTAACCATTCAACATAACGCATTCAATTGCAGAAGCAAAATAATATATGTCAGCTCACTTTAAGGCAAATGATCTTATTTAGGCACTCACATGTTAAAGTATCACATGGGTATGCTTTATCTCCTATGTGTGGTCGACTCTAGCAATGTACATATGTACAATCTTGATCCCATCATTTTCCATGCATGACTAGAAAAGAAAAGCAAAAAAGAACTTGCATTGTTAATATTCAAGAATCACCTTGTGCGAATTCCTCAAGACTTCCTTCATATTTCTCAATGAGCTTTTTCTGATCTACATATCTCCCCACTCTATATCTGAAGTGATCTTTATATGGTTCCAGGCCTCGATCTAAGGCCAAGATACCAATATTTTCAACATCTTCCTCTATGGTAGTCATTGTCGGGTTGTCATCTGTCAATGTAGCTGAGAATGGAGAACTGTGCTCCACCTAATGAAGATAATGCACCAGATCACAACTTAGTTACACAGAACATACTCCAAAGAGTGAATAGAAGAAGAAAAGATGAGAGTCGACAGACAGAACGACCAAGAGAGGGATACAGAAAGTTTCTAAAATTTCAAAGCAGACTTTTTGCTAGTGGTTCCTACATATTCATGAAACAAGCATCAATTCTTCGAGTGAATCCCGGATGCTCAGATTTGCCAGTTGATTCATATATTTTTTTTCTTTTCCACATTTCTAAACTAAGGACAATCAAATTAAGATATGGATATTCAATTCAACATGTAAATCAAGAATCACTATTTTCACCAATGAACAGAAGCAGTGTTGGGACTTGGAAGTCATTGTCTTCCAAAGAAATTGTTGAAGTCAGTAATTAACCTATTCAACGAACCTAACCAATCAAACAAGAAATATATGAGAATTCACCATATACTTCTGGTCTGCATAAAATTTTAAAAATCAGATGGTTAGGACCATACACAAAGATTAGTACCTTGTTTAAAAGAAATTATTTATTCTGTTCTACTAATTAAGTTAGAAATGTCAGGCACACCTTCCCATTTATTGAGAATTTTGATGGAGAAAGAAATGTGCAATGCCCAAGAAATTTTCGAGACCCACAGGTTACTCCAATTGGTCGCTGTTTGGCAAGGCAGTGGTTATTTCTTGGGTCCTGTCAAGAATATTAAGTAAAAGTATATGGATTATTAGAAACCAATTTGAGCTCAATCTGAAGACATACAGTGCTAAAAATAACATCATGCACAGAATAATATACTTGGAAAGCCTGAAACAAAAGTATGGGAATTCTACATTATAACAAACTCAAAAATTAGTGTTCACTAGGTTCATGATGAAGTTCTCTGATCGGTTGCCTTCAAGAGATGACCATTTTTTAGAAGCAACATAAAGGGGCCTTATAATAGTACACTGTACACATTATGCATCTTCCATATTAGATATACTTTATTTCAAGAAGGGTAATATTGAAATTTTGCTCAGAGTCATTCAGGAAAAACCAAATGTATTCTGCTTCTTAGATATTCACTGAGTATACATGCAATGAACTAATCCAGGGTCTAGTTAATTATTCAATGGGATCACGTATTGAAACCAGGATAATGGGATTGAGATCAACAAGTCTTGTTGGACACAGCTGTTGAGCCCATGTCCAATACTTGCACTCTAAGTTCAATAATTTTTAGAGTTGTTATCATCTCTAAAGTGTTATTCTATCATTTTAAAATTTAATAATTATGACACTGCTAGTGCATACTGCAGGACCCATGATAAATCTGGATCAAACCACCCTTACATTGGGGTGATGATGTTCCAAATTGAGGGGCATTTTGAAAAAGAATGACCATGTGTTCCCTGCCCAAAAGGACTTAATTCATTTCCCTGTAAATCGTATTTTAGGTCTTTATTTGGTTTATTTAGTAGGTTGATTCTCATCGAGAATTCATATAAAACATTTGTTCCTGCATTCTTCTCATAAGGAAATAAAAATTATGGAGGCTAATCAATAATTACTCACCAAGTGATTAAAACAGACAAATCACTAACCTAAGTGATCAATCTTCCCATTGTACTATTTTATGTTTCATTTGTTTATTGATTTTTAATGCGAAACCCCAGCAATCCTTTTAACTGATTCTGCACATAAAGGGGTTCACTAATCAAATACACATGAATTCCGGAAAAACAAAAAACAAAATTACTACACCAAAAAAGAATTAGACTCCTACTAAACCACATTCAGATTAGCAAAAGCCCTGTACCAAAAGTTCCCATTAATCCACAATAGCCGAAACATAACTACTGTCCATTCTATAATTGGAAGCAATCCATTAATGAACATTGGAAAAAATCGGGAACCCATTTGATGCACTCATGCACAATATACATTCGTCAAATCAAGCAATTCAAATTTGATAGCTGATGACAAGAAGTAGGAAAAGAAAAGAAATCATAAATTTTCCTTACTTTGAGAACCCATAAAAAAAATAAAAAATAAAAAAAACTCTCTACCAAACCTAGTAATACTTATTTTTCATTTTTCTTTTCCTAAACTCTCTCGGCAATCAAACAAAAGAGTTACTGAAAACCCAAAAGTTGAACCATTACCCTTGTGCAGTTTGTGCGCGATGAGAGTGTTAAAGACCCACAAACAGGTGTTGGAAGAAGAGCCCAGGAACCGTACATCTTCTCCAAACTCAGCCTTTCTGATTCATCTCTGTACCTCTAAGCAAGGAAGCTTATAGAAACTGGGAGTTTAATCTGAACCGTTGAAAAGCAAGGGGTGCAAGACACATTTGCATATTCTAGTGGTGATGCCAACAATCGGAAAAGACTCCACCTTTGGGTGCTTGGACCTACGCTCACACAAAGCATAGTCCTTCTCCTTGTCTTTTCCGGTAAGATTTTACTGCTTTTAGAAAAGGACGAGGAGAAGCAAAGCATCATACAGACATACACCACGTGAAGGGTTACCGGCCGTTAAATTTCATTACCATTTTGTAAATTCAGGGAAAGGTATTATGAGGGTTCATATACCAAATTACAAAAGAAAAAAAAGAAAAAGAAAAAAAGAATTGGCAGTCAATTAAAGTTTTATGTAATCTCTCATTTAAATAATAATAATAATAATAACAAGAGTATTTAATTAACAAATGTAAGCCTATTTTAATATTTTTATTGAATTTTTATAAATTTGATGATCTTGTGTGAAAAAAAGAAAAAAGAAAAAAGAAAAAAAAAGGCCTCATAATAAGGGGGATGAAGGCACCGTTTTAGCAGCCTTACTCATTGGTGTGATACAATTTCAATGGATTGATGATGGCAAAATATAATTTTTTATTTATTTTAAATTTAGTCAAATACGGAGTATAATTGAGAAGAAGAAATTGGATAAAATTGACCTCACCACTATCCATGGAGGGATAAGAGTTAACGATAACCCCAAAAGGGGAAAAACAAATGTTGGATAACTTCTTGCCGTGCCTCGTTGCCTGTCTGCATATTTTTCGACTCTGTACCATTTTCTTTTCTTTTTTGTTTTTTGGAACGAGGATTCCGTACTTCTCTTATTCGTTTCTTTAACCTTTAACTAGTATCTTTGGTGTCCATGATTCTTCTATTAGAATGAGCATAAGCGTCTCATCTGCTCAGTCTTTTGTAATGCGGTCATATATCGTCCTCTCACGCTTGGAGAAGAAACATGCATTGCAAGATACACACAAGCAGAGGCCATGCCGAAGATAAGGAAACCTTCTTTTTTTTCTTTTTTTTTTTTTAACAAGGATGTCCGTGACTTTGACCCCAACTAATCTCTCAAATAAGTGAAAACCTTTGTCCCACACATTTTAACATGAACCATTCAACAGCAGACCAGGCCCCAACAATGTATCAATCTTACTAAAAAACATGAAAACCTTAAACATACGTTGTTTGATTAATTTTATTGGATCATGAACGCAATTAAATCGAATACAGAAAACAAACAAGCGCTTGAGCTCCATCCAAGAGCTTTATTCTCAAAGCTATACATGATGGGACCCCTTATTGACAAGAAAACACGTTTGCTAACAAATTTTTACACAAGCCAAAGGTGCACCATTTTATTCAGTCAAATTAGCGAAAGTAACCATAGAGTTCGAAGAAGCAAATGCAGAAGTTCCAGGGGTTCGAAGCATCCGTGGTAGGACCCGTCAGGAAAACCCTGAAGAATCTAAAAGGAAGTAGAGCATTTGGTCCAATTATAGGCCATGATGCAAACTGACCAGGCTTGCACATCGTCTGGTCATTCTCGTGTTCTCTTAAATTTGTCCAAGTCTTCCCATCCGAAGAGCCCTGAAATATGTTCCATAAAATTTACTTTTACCCCCACAGTTTGCTTTTCTCAAGAAAAAACCCAATGGAAAAAATGGCTGAAGATCGTCTTTACCTGAAGATTCCAGCATCTTATGTAGGCCCTTGATCCATCCTGTCTCAGGGTATAATAGTTGCACATGAGCTGCATCAACCAAACGTCTTGCATCAGAGAGTTAATGTGTTTAAGATTGATGCAATCCCATAATACATAGGCTATATTAAGCTGAATGTCCTCCGCACATCACACCCCTTAACAGGATCTTGTTTCTTTCCAGTGAAAACTCAGCCCAATTTGTTCATTTATATTCATATGTCATTCAAGTTTTTAGATTGTTTCATTATTTTTCATCATATTTCCTGTTTTGCATGTGGATGTGCATATGAAACAGGAGCTTTTCTTTTTCAAATGAGAGCTCAGTCCAATCTTCCGATCATATATATATATATATATATATATATATATAAAGCTTTGATATTTGATTACAGCCGTCCGTGAGCGACGCGCGCTCGAACAGGATATTCTGGGTTATCCCACACATGATCAGCCCTCTATATATATATATATATATATATATATATATATATATATATATCCTATAGATTATTTAACTAGTATTTCTTATACTAGTTCTGTGTGGCGTGTATATTCGAAGCCTGTGAGTTACTGAGTATAGTTTCTTATGTTGTAATAAAATTCAAGCTGATCGACAGATTTACAATAAGTCTTTAGATGAAACCTGATGATCTTGGCCAATGTCAACCATCCACCATGCACAGTTCTTTCCATCTTCCATCCGAGGCCCAGCAAAAGAGGTTCCCTAATGCACACAGCGAGTTCAATTCAATTACAATTCTTAGGAGCTCCTCGTGCAAAAATTATTTACAAGAATTAAATCAATCATACCAGGTAAGTCCTTGAGACCAGAGACTTGGGGTCAGTGTATCTTGAAGTTGGACTGCTAGCAGTGATAGTAATTCTCTGAAACATGCAATTTAAGAGAATAATGGCTTTCATTAAGAACAAATTGGCCTATCAAGAGAGAGAGAATAATGAGACATTTACCTTAGCCAGAATGGGGTTTACCCACTGATGCTCCCCATATGATGTGCCTGCAAAGTATAGAACTCCATTGCTGTCCCCATCACATATGTACTGGAGCTCCTTAAAACTTGATCGCCTATGTTGAAATCTAACACTAAAAATTAAAACTGTGTTAGCTATGGTTCTTTGCTACACGTGTCTTCAGGGAGAAAAAATCATTTATTAGTCTTTTTATTTATTTATTTTATTTTTTATTATTAGTCATGACTTAAGACAATAAAAGGCTTTCAGACAGTAACAACTATAATGGTACATATGCTTCTCTTTGTGTGAAACGAAAGTGGTGCAACTACCACCCAATTTTTAAAGAGACATTTCCTCTAGATTACTACCAGAATGACATAATTGATAATTCAAATATTTCATACGGAGTAAATTTTGGTTGTCGTTTTGCAGAACCTAAAATTAGCTTGTTTAAGAGTAACCAAATGAAACATGATTGTTCTATCAAGAAAGATTGGGGAGAAAGAGAAAAAGAGGGGTTTGGCAGGGAAGGGGGAAACGGGGAACTGAATCTGAGTGTATGTCAAAGACTTCAGTGTAAATCCCAATGATTTCTTTCTTTCCTTTGAGTCTTTCCTTTAAGCATTATATAGATTATACAAAGAAAAGGTCTACATTATTTGAATTTTGGAGATTGAGCCTTTTAGGCAGAAACTGACTGAATGCAGATTACGATGAAATGTGGCAAATTTTTCTTCTATTTTTTCCTCACCCAACCTGATTGAATACATCCAATCCAAATTAAACCAGGGTGGAACAGAGATTTTTGTTTAATGGTTTAGGTTTGGATGAAGTGCATATGTTTTATTTATATCGAATTTCAGCTCACATGATTGAAGAGAGCTGACTAACCCCTACCACACGGCCATACCATATGATCAATGCAGACAAACATATGAAAGGCTTGAAAATACATGATGATGATAAAGTAAGTTTGGTAATATAATTCCCCATCAAATTAAGGACTCCAAAAATTTAGCATAAACTAGGGGAGTGGATTCATATGGGGGGACCAGCAATTCAGAAGGAGGTAGCGGTGGTCAGAGAGGAGAGCTGCAGCAGCAATAGCAATGATAGTAACCCCACTAGATAATTATAGATAATTGAAGGCTTATTATTCAACAGTTAAAGCAAGGGATTAGCTAGAAGGATGGTCTTTCCCGGTCACTCACAGATGGTTACCTACAGCTTATTTCCACTGGTTAAGGGTCACAGAGCTCTACTACCCCTACCTTTTTCTCTACCCTCACTGAAGAGATAAAATCCGCCAAAACAAACTCCATTGAAATTTCTCCCTAGCCACTTCCTTTCTGAGATTAATTTATACAGTTAAACAAGCTGGAAAGGACAAAGATTTAATGGAAAATCGGGATTCTGATTTTTTAATATTTTCCTCCAGTTCCTCACCAACCAAATATCTTCAAGTTTCGCACGGTTGCCTTTTAAGTACACATGGCAATACCAAACATGTTTAATTCGACAACATTTTAATCCATGAAGCTGGTCCTTCATAGTGAAGAGATCAAAATCCCCGAACATGAATGAAATATTACAAAATAAGTCATGTATATCTAATATCTATATTTAATACTTACTTCTGTTCATTTTCTGGCCTTGCCAATCCAGATTCTACATAATTGATGGCCTCCTTGACCTATTACATTAACAAAGTAAGAAATTAAATATAAATAATAATAATAATAATCCATACACCATCAAAACTTTTGTCTCAAAAAGTAAGCACTGGGAAAATAAAAATAAAAATAGCTCAACTCACAAGATGATCAAATATAGAAATCTTTCTGCTCATATTGCTCTTCTCCAACTGCAAGATCATTACAAAAATAATATAACAAACTAAGGTCCGACTATTTGAAGACTGACCAAAATCTCTATATCTAGGGCCAACTTACCTTCTTGAGCAAGGCATATGGCAGTAACGGAAAACGCACAAATGGCAACAAGTCATTAACTAACTGAAGCCTCTCCCCAAAATGGAGTTCAGGAGTTGAATATATCATGAGCTCATCAACTACCTCCCACCCATACAGTTCCTTGGCTTGCATGCACCACAATAAGATTGCATTGAGAACTCTTTCTTCGGATGTTACTGTCAAATCCGGATGCTGCAAAACCCATATATTTTATTATAATAAATGTTTACGCCTACATATTTTCCAATGTGCACTTGAAGAAAAATTCTTTAAAAATAAATCTGATCATGTTGGCCATTGTTATCACTATAAGGTACTTTTATATATAATCTACATCTACAGCTGGTTTAATCTTTTGGCTTAGAACTTGGAATATTTCCTATATCAAATCACCAAATGACGAGTCCAAAGCCTATGTAAATTCCACCAAGTGATGGGTCCAACCCCTTACATGTGCAATATATGTACTTCAGCACACCCCAGGCTACAAGATAGCTACCATCTATTTTTGACTCTATGAATTTGGAATAATGGGAAATTAACTCCATTCTCCCCTGTCATTTGCTCTGTACAATTACAGTTTCTTGATTTTTTCTGCAACGAAAAAACTCTATATGGGTAGCAAATACGGCCCTTGATAGAATATATTTGAAAATGGCATAAAAGGATTCATGTAGCCAACCCCATGCAGTTAGGAATAAGGATTAGTTGAGTTGAGTTGAGTTGAATAAACTCCATATGGGTAAGCTATTGGACCATCTATACAAATCTTTAGGAGAGAGAATGTGATCTGAGTTATGACAGTAATCTTAAATCTTGGCTAAACCAACCTCAAAAGAGGTAAACAACTTGAAAAGAAAGAACCCACCTGAATAATACTGCGAAAAGTTGCCTCATCTAGTGAGATGAAGTCAACGCTTGCAGTTGTGTAATAATCGAAGTGCATTGCAAACTGCCTCCTGCATGTTTCTTCAATAAGTTTACACGAAGGAACTGATGAAACCACTTGGAGAATTGGACATACTGAGTCCTGCAACAAAGTTTAACAGTTAGCTTCAG
Organism: Liquidambar formosana; assembly: GCA_039720395.1. Taxonomy (NCBI): domain Eukaryota; kingdom Viridiplantae; phylum Streptophyta; class Magnoliopsida; order Saxifragales; family Altingiaceae; genus Liquidambar; species Liquidambar formosana. Next base: position 31,889,578 of record CM077833.1, read on the forward strand.
AAGCAACAATGTAATTACGTTGCCAAAACTGTCTGCTTCCTCGTCCATTAAACTTGTGCATAATAGAAAAACTCTTGTTGTATGACCTTCTTCCACTAGGAGAACTCCATCCCTGCATATAATATGTACATGAGAGGAATCAATACTTCATAATTCATTATCATAAAAGGGATCTCTTCTTTTGTTTTCAGAAGTCCGAAACCGCAAGTCACTTCCCCGTTCTTTAATTCTAGCCATACAATTAGTACTTTGGAATAATGACAAAACAAAAAACATAATTCTAACTAGAATTGGAGAACTAAACTATCTGGCAAAGAAAGGATTACCAAACTACCTCCGATAGGCATTCTAAAAGTGTTTTGCAGCATTCCTGATGAAGAATAGTAACTCCAAATTGATCTGCCAATAAAAGAAGCTGGAGCAACAAAGTACCAAAATCAATGGCGTCCTCAATATTGAGTTCCCCACAATACATATATTCAAGCATAGCCTTGAATGCTTCCGGTGGCACATCTGTTAAACGAATCTTCAAACTAAGGCTCTCATTCATTCCATTTGTGAACATCTGCCAATGCAATTATTCCCGTCAATAATGATAACATAATATTGGAGACAGAACACAAATCAACCACATTCTCAAAACAGAAATTCATTATCAGACATCACGTTCCTCCAGAGACATGCATAGAGAAAGATCTTATCCATTTATTTTGCCAATGGCAGATACTCCTTTTCTCCAGAATATAGGCCAAACTATGTTGCATAGCTACAGGAATGGGTGTCGGGAATCAACACGGATATAAAGTGCCAAACTTCACAAACACCAGCCCTTTTTTCCATGCAGATCATGTCAGCACCTATGTGTTAGTGCATATTGACATAACCATGGTTATATCACCTTTAATTATTTTGAATTTTTGTTAATAAATACTTTACTTAATTATATATATATTTACTTCAAAGTTTTCATGTTGGGCACCTTGTATCCGTATCAAACACGGGCACTTTTGCCCACAGCACAGCAAAATGACAAATATTCCTTGAATCAATGGTTTCAGCCAAACATTGCATAACACTCTAAAAACTCCTAATTTAACAAGCATCATGAAAGGGTTTTCTACTTTTCTTTGAATAAATAGTAAGCAACAAATTCTAGCACAACTCCACTGAAGATTTATTGAATCTATTGAAAATAAATAACAACTACTGTCTATGACATCATCTAATATTTTTCCTTCACAGCCACTTGAAACTTTCTTAACCCTAACAAAAGGTGCATCTGCGGAAAGAGCTTGGCAACTCAGGTCATCTAGTCATCAGATTTATGTTGTATATGGGACATGTAGGAAAGTCAAAACAGAAAGGAAAAAATATGAAGTTGGCTCACCTTTGTGAATGGGATGCTCCATAAACTGAGGATAATTCTATGCGGCCGGGCAACGAAACCATGACCCTCTACATATATTTCCACATCGCTGTACTCACCAGTTAAATGCAGTTGTTTGAGCTTCTGCATATTGACAGGAATTCCAGAGGGGAAGGCTGCACCACAATGGGGCCCAGATCTTGGATACAATATCTCCACATTCTTACCTGAGTCAAACAATTTCTTATTCAGCTTAAAGCGTTCAGCACTTTCCTCACACTGCCTCACTAATGGCATCACTTCAAATTGTAGGCTAAGAGCCCTCAGCGAATCAAGTTGTGACTCTGGAATCTACATCAGACATACAGAAGCACCTTTTAGATATTAGAGTTCCACAACTAAATATGACCTGCCAGAGTACAACAGTGTAATTGCATATGACGATATTACAATTATGTAATCATTAATGACTTTGATTTGAGATAAAAATTTATTTATTGTTAATAAGATAAAAAAAAAATTTCTCATGAGTTTAAAAGAAAAACAAGAGAAAAATAAAGAAAGAGAGAAGGGGCGCGGGGGGTGGGGGAACAACAGCCATTAAATTCTGTATTGTATGATAATAGGCCTTGTACAGGGTTTTGACTTTAACCTATTCTCTATGAACCTCAACTTTGATTTTGATAAGTCACTTAACCAAGCTAAACAAATAAAAGGGGATATGAAGATAACTGAGAATGCATGACAGCACAAGAAATAATACACAAAATATCACCTGAGTCTGGCCTGTGTAGATATATTGAAGAAGTGCATGGAGAACTGGATAGGTGACACCTGGGAGGTGAAGAACATCTTCACCATACAAACTCAAATGAAAATTACCACATGCCTCCAATATAACCTTGTGAGCGGGAACAGGCCTTTCCTCCGTACCAACAATGAAGACCATATCAGATAATTCCCAATTCTCAAGGAAATTTTCAAGTCCCCATTTTTCATAACCCGTGCGTTCATCTTCCAAGTCATCTTCACCATCCTCCTCTCCTTCATGTTCAACACAATCCACATGCTTCCACAGGGTTATATGGTTCTGCGTCAATGGCAACACATTGATATTTCTATAGCCAACGTGTTTATCCCAGCTACTGAGCCCAATATACTGAACACTACAATTGGGGTTTGAATCAAGCCACTGGAATACAAGGTTCTGAAAAGGGTATCTTCCCTTGCCAATACAAATCAACCCATCATAGACACTGATCCAATAGCTCTGGAAAGCCGAAGAACAACAAAGCCCGACGCCCGCCACATCAACCACAGTTTTCCCATCCACCTCAATTTTCAGCCGCCGATTCCTATGACTGCCCAGAATCACAGTATAATGAGGACTATTATCCCTTTTATAATGATAGTGCTGGCTTCCCACATTCTCCCGAAAAACAACTGTCACATCGTTGTGAGCAAAAGCTTCAAAAGCCACACAACCCCGCCCAGCTTCCCTAAACCTCAAATCGTTGCCCCAAGCACACTCAAAGGGTGCTACAGTAAGAAACTTCTTCTGCTTCTGCTCAATCATTTTCTCCTCATACAAAACCACCCTGCTTCACACTTGATACTTGTACTAAAACAACAACTAAATTTCCCAAAACCATCACACACACTGAGAGAGACACCACCTCATTCTATTCTAAAAAAGATGGTTAGATAATTACCTTCAGTGCGATAAAAACACAAACACCGTCCCTCCTAAACGACTGGTTCTAAAAATAGCATGATTAGTGTACGAAAAAATTCCATCAAAATGAACCGAAACAATAACAAATGAGCAACTATCAAAAAAGAGGACACAAGGGCTTCTCGTTTTTGCTTGAAATATCAAATCAATCCATAATTCAACCGTCAAAAACCTCTGACGCTTCAGATATCGCCATCACCCAGAACTTGCTGGAAACAAAAATGACAAGTATCAATCACGAAACTCGCTATCGATCCTACTCTCTATTCTTATCCAAGTACGCGATATAAATATAAAAAAATCTCACAAAAAAAAAACCCTTCGGATTACGCCCACAAAAAATCGAGAGAAAGGACAAACACGGGTGATAGGTACGGATGACTACGAAAACAAATATCAGAATCGGAGCAAAACCCACCTCAGAAATTCATTTCTGTGAGAGAAATCGTTGATGCGATATGTCCTTACCTGTTTCCACCATTCATGGGACCATCTCTGTCATCGAATCGGACACGAAACGAGAACCAAGACATGACCAGATATTTCGAACCATTGAAAATAACAAGTTGCTGAATGTTTAGTTTGAGAGAGAAATAGCTTCAGAGAAAGAGAATCGCGTGTGCTCGCACACGTGTGAGATAGTTACGAAGGGACTCTGATTGTGGGGATCCGAATAATGACTTGATTTGGTAAGTTGGATGCCAGTGAATCTAAAGCAGTGTTGTTAATGGATCTTTTTCGAGTCTGGATGACCCACATGACCCGTCGCTTAATGAGGATATGGGAATCCACTTATCCACAGGACAGGAAATCAGGAATACAGGATCATATGACCCTAACTAGGACGCGGGTCATCTGGCATGACCCACATGACTGTCATCTAAAATTACTCCACGGTGACAAGATGAATTTATGGTCATAAATACATTATGACACGTGGCAAGCATTGGGTCTACTTATGACAGATGGCGTGTATTTAGGGCAGGTCATGTGACACGCAAGACCAGTTCAACGTACTAGATCCTTTTCCATTTTTATTCTCTGTCAAACATCCAACTTGTTACCACCCGAGTTTTGTGGCTTACTGCCACCTAATGGATTTTTATTTTCTTCGAGTCAGCTATTGGTATTTACTATTTACTATTACCATTACTATTTATATCTATATTAGGTGTGGAACCTACACCCACATTAGATAAGATATTTATGAGTTTAAATTCAGTGTTGAGATTAAAAAACTCGTACAATGTGAAAGTGATCCATATAATCTACCTCAAATTTGAACGGTTGAAACTCATAAATGCATTTTGATAATTTCGACATAATATTTTTCATTTTTTAATCTCAACCTTCCAAATATAAGATAAATAGTCGAAATCATCTCGACACCGTACTGAGCTTTTAATCTCTACACTATATCCAAACTCAACATTAACTGGTAATCACTTTGTCATATTGCCTCCTCAGCCAAAGCCACCTTCAATATGGACACCACTTTAATTAAGTCTTGCAAGTTGGCTGAATTTGTTGACCTTAAGATCCAATGATATTAGCCATCAAATAAAGGATGTGACCCCCAATATCTGATTTTAATCAAACTCTATTGATAGCAGAAAAGGAGGAAAATATGTCAGAAGCTTTTTTTTTTCCTTTTCTATATTCAACTTGATGAACTCTATGGACTCACCTGATGCCGGCTGCCGGTTCTCCTTCAAGCTGACGATGTGGATGAAGCTATTGTTATACTTTAATACTCTTTGTCCAAGAAGAGATGGCATCAATCCGTTGTAGTCTAGTTGGTTAGGATACTCGGCTCTCACCCGAGAGACCCGGGTTCAAGTCCCGGCAACGGAAATTTTTGCAAAATCTTTCCCTTGTTTTATTACAATGAACATCTGAAAGCATGACTTTGTTATTTTAAGCTTTAAGGTACCAAATTGAATCTAATATTTTTCTCTTGTTTCTTCTTTTTTGAACAAGGCATTCACAAACATCTAGTCATAATTAATCCTCTAGACACAGGTAAAACAGATTTACTTTTCCCCAATTAACGTTCTAAATAACAAACTGGTGACTAGTTCCTTTAGAGTGACTTGAATTTGAGACCTTACACTTTTTAAGACATAGATACCAAGAATAAATGTTCTACCCCACAACTTTGGAACTTATACTTCTTAAAACACAGATACCAAGACCAGGTATTCTACCCCATGAATTTTTTATTTTTGACCCACTTGAGTTGATGCATTTGTAGTGACAAAATTATATTATTTTTCTTTTGTGAGGGGATAAGTGCATGATTATGGACCTCCAATCCTCTGTTTCTAAGGATTGATGTATCTAACCCACTGTTTAAATCTCAGAAAACTCCATAAAAAAGAAATGAAAAAACCATTTAAAATGTTTTATAGAAAGAAATCCATCTCGAAGTAATTTTTAGCATATTTCCCTTTCGTATTTCTCGTTCCCCTTCTGAGATCCAAATGCAGCCCAAAGCTGTCACAGCATTTTTTTTTTTTTTGCCATTGCCTGCCTTCCAAAGGCAGGTTTTGAGAGCCGCTGGGATGACCAAAAAATACAGAATGGTGTCTTTACAACTAAAATTTCACAGCAAAACTGACTTGATAAGAACCCTAGAGGCTTCAACTAGTTCAATATGTCAGAAGGATAGCTCGTAAAGTTCTTTCAGCAAGAAATATAAACCAACGCACAGTTAGGTTGACTTCAATGAATGCAAATTTCTCTAACCTTCTTGTTGAATAAATTACCTTAAAGAACCTCCTTGTAGACCTGCGCAGGAGTGGGAGTTTAAATCACACAAGATAGAAAAATATAAAATAAAAAAGCCCTAATGACCATCAGGAAATCCTTCCTAGTCCAATCTGAAATAATTGTTGGTTCAAATGGAGAGGAAAGAAACTGAACACCGAGCGCAGCTGATTCAAGAAGGAACTGACTAGGTTGGAACACTGAATGCTGAAGCAAATATTCAAATTTGTTAAACTTTGTTATGCTTTATGGATATGGATTGACCGAATGTGTTTGCACATCACTTATGGCAAGCAGCACATCCGCACATAGTTACTAAACAGATACCAAATGGTTCAAACTTTGAACTTTAGTATGCATTAGTTGAACTCTTACAAACCCTCATCTTCTAGTCGATATATAATTTTTTTCCCCCAAAATCCCTTCTGTTGATACATGGGGATAAACCATAGGCAAAAAATCCCTCATCTTGTTGATATATAATTTTACATTTTTGTTGCAAGAGAACCCCATCAATGTTGACAAAATCTCTCCACTGTTCCTACACAAGCACACCATAGACAGATTTCCCAAAAAAAAGAAAGACAGAATCTTTCCATCCAACCAAGCAATGGTTAACCTAACATGTATCCAATAAAAGAACAACAACTTTTATCACCATTTAAACAATAACAGTAACCATATTATTAGATCAGATTGAACATTAAGATTATTTTCATTAATAAAAAAAAAAAAAAATCATCCAAGTATTGTTCAATAGAACATTTTAATGTAAAGTCGGACAAGAAAATCCACCAAAATCCGTATATGTTCAAGGATTAGGAAACCCCTGGGGCAACTTATGTTGCTCAATTGCACCCCAACCCCAAACCCCAATAACTGAATTCCTTAAAATTAGTTACTGTAATTATTGATTCATCACTTGCCCGATTCCACCCTGCTAAATCCTAGCATCTAAGAGAAAGTGACCAGGTTCAGATTTTGCAGCATAACCAAATTTCGATGTACTATACTTCCGGTGCACACCTGTAAGTTTCCCAGCTCCTGCCTTCTGATGGAAAGTAACCATCAGTCTTGAGCATTCCCTGTGCAAACCCAAAGAAACAAACACTCATCAGTAAAAATTGAGGCAGAGACCCCCACTGGTCATGAACTTTTAATGATATAGAGGCAGAAATCACTTACAGTAGCTGTTCTTTAGAGTAGCTAGTATGCCACTCACTAGTTTTACTCCACTGCATAGAGCCGCTGAGAGTACATTGAGCAGCAAAGATTGCAGCAGCCGCTAACAAAGAAGGCGGGAACTTAAGCATTTCATACTCAACAAGGCAAAGCTCAATCATGAAGAATGACATAAGCTCAAGCTGGTTGGTTCAAGGTCATAAGAGAATTATCCTCATCAGATAAGATTCGCTAAAGGTAGAAATCTACAAGAAATTAAAGATTAATCCATAAAATATTCATAAAAACCTTATCGTCAGATTGAGCAGCTTTAAGAAACCTTCTCATAAACACATAGGGAGTGGGAACTGATAGATTAAACTGTAAGGTGTTGATCATTAATTTCTCCTGCAAAGAATGGAAAATGAATCACATATTCTAATTTAAAGTAACAATAAATGTAAACTAGTAAAACACAACAAACAATTTGAGAAATATAAAACCACCTACCATCTCAAGCACTTCTTTTCTGGTGTAAGCCTTGTCAGAAATCAAAATGAGATCTTCCACAACAGGGACAGAAACTTCTTCATATTTGCAGGCTAAAAGCATGGCTGTCACGCCAACTAGCTGTAATTTCTTCCTCACCACAGGTTGGACGGCTAAGAATCTATCTATAAGATTGACAGTAAGATATAGTGTTTCCTCCATGAGTTCGAACTTGTAATGTACCTGTTGTTGAATAATTTGTTAATTTCACCGACCACGATGGCATCCAAATTCAATCTCCTAACCATTCAAGCCATTAAAATACAACATTTCATGTACCTCAATCAGCCAGTCAATGAGAATTCCTCTCATCCTTTCGTTAATGTCAAATTGTTGTGCCATATAGTTTGGTGAAACACAGCTAGAACTCTGCATCAAAAAAAAAAAAGTGCTGTAGATCAATTTAAGGTTGCAAGTGTCTCTCCTTCTTGCCAGTGTAACTCCCACCATCCTCCATGGCCAAAAAAAAATCCCACCTATTTGACAGTCTACCCTCTCAAAATTTTGATCACTTTCATCCTGGTAGTTACCTTATTTGGTTTTCAACACCCTTCATAAGAGATTTAAGATCACAAACTTGGAGAGATCTATGAACATGGACAATCAAATAAGGACTGTAAAAGTGTACTGAAACAAGTGATCAAAGAAGTTCTTCAAGTTGTGAAGACACAAGTACTATATCTAGATAATTGTAAAGATAGCTATCCTGGAAAATGTGATAGATATGTGGGTCTGTGTTCTTCGATCGATGCAAGAAGTGTAGGCACATAATTCTGGAAAATGTATTACTTGTGGGGTCTGATTCTTTATTTTTTACAGTTGAAGCAGGCACATATATATATCTATAGTGGATAATGTAATACATTTAAGGTTCCAAAGTTTTTCAAGTTAAGGCAGGTAGAGCAAAGATCTAGATCACCTCTGCTTTCCTGTAATAGGCATATATATCATCAATATACTCAACGACTGCCAGTGAATTCTTCTGATCACAGCTGTCAATATCCACCATTGTCTCTTCAGCTATATCTTCCATTTCTACCTCCTCGTCCTGCAGGAAAATGAAACATCAATGGCACTCAGACAAAGAAGAATTTCACCCCTATATTTAAAAAAATTGGTATATTTTACTATAAGGGTTGATCCAAATACCATCCGGTCAATTTCCTCCAGCATTGCTTGAGTGTGTTGCACAAACATCGGCACAGGGTCTTCACAACTTGCCTTGTAGTCTTCTACATCTATAATGGTACAATCTTGTGATTCAATTGAAGCCGAGGCCAATTGGATAGGTTTCTTACATTCCTGCTAATAATATTAATCATCAACCCAATTTTACCATCAAGCCATTACACTAGGATACCAAGGAGAAATTCAAATCCTTTCTGTTTACTTAAAAGGGAGGATACCTCAGGTATAGATTGCCGCTTGTTGGCCAATTGGGCAGCAAACTTCCTAAATAAAGAGGAAAAGTAAAAAAGCAATATCAATTAAAAAAAAGTATAAATTTTACCTGAAAAACAAACAAGCATTTCAAAAAAAAAGGGGGGGGGGGGTGGGGAGAGGGTGAGGGGTTTCAGTTACTGACCTAGTAATTGGTCGATGCACTGGAATGGTCTGGTTCTTGTCACAGATTGCATGTTTTCTGAGTTTATAAAAGAATAAATTAAAGATCAAAAGGTATTTGTAACCGAAGGGAGAGAGAAGTTGGTTTCTGTAAAAATATAGGAGAAGTAAGAAGATAAACATTGAATCTCAAAAATTTTCCATTAGTCCCCGGCGCTAGGTAGTCATTTTTTTGTTCCTTTCCAGTAACAAAATTTAATTTTCTTAAATTTTCCATCATTTTATCATCAGCAACCCAACAGAGAGTGAGGGATTAGGGTTTAAGAAATTACTCGGATAAGCCTCTCTTGTTAACTGCACATGGGTAAAGAGGAGCTCCGATTATATTGCGATTAATGTTGCTCAACGCTCTTCGGTTGTGCCCAATCCCCACCGCCGCGAGCTTCCCACCTCCGGCACGTAAATCCCCTTTTCGGTTCAACAATGAAAAATCCCACTCTTAGATTAGGGTTTTATAGCTAAATTTAAAATTTAATACACCTACCCATGATTTAAAACAAAGTTTTCAAATTTGGTCAAGTACCTTGAAGATTTGTGGGTCTGATCACACCCGGATTGTTCTCATCTGATCCAACCATTTTGATCTATCTCTACCAAGAACAGCTACAAAGAAAAAAAATAAAAAAGAATCCAATAGCAAATGCGTGATAACACCCATATATATATATATATATCAAAATCAAAACCCTAGATGAAATAAGAAGAGTATCATCAAAAACCTTTACTCAAAAAGCAAAAATTTTAAAGAAAAAAAGACTCATCGAATCCCCACAAAAAAATAAAAAATAAATAAAAGGAAAAAATCAAGAACGAAGATCAGAAGACAAAATCCAGATCATAAAACCAAAAAACTAACCTACCAAAAAAATCAACAATCCCCAAAAATTTTCGATGTCGATTTCGATCTTCAAACGTAAAGAAGAGAGAGACTACTCAGAGAACTCCATTCAACCCAGAAAATGGACTGACATCTCCCTCCCCTCTCTCTCTCCTCTCTCTCCCACCTCTCTCTGTGTCTCTATCAGTGTCTGGTTTTATCTGGGTTCTTTAGGTCTTGTTGGGTGATGCCAAGAAAAGAAGAAGAGAATGGGAAAAAAAAAGAGAATGAAGTGGATAAGTGAAATTGAGACGTAAACAGCGGATATATGTCCGCACATGCTCTTTTGATTTTTTAAAACCAACGGCTAGTGAATTGCAGCCGTCAGATCTCTGTTGATGAAAAGTCGCGTTCTTCTGTGTGACAACTCTCAACGGTTACCTTATTCCATGTGCTTTTTCAAAAGCACATTTCAGAGTTTGTATGTCTGGAACATGGCCCTCTACAAGGGTAGGTTGTATTAAAAGCTAGGGTTTGGGTTTATAATTAATTAATAATTAATACTTCTGGATAGCGTTACGGTAGTCTCCAGAGAGATTCTGAACATCCTTTCATGTTGTGCCACGTTGCAAGAGTTTAATTTGTTAGAATTTCTTTCAATTGGATTTTAATTTTTCTTAGGACGTGGCCCTTTGTGATTGGGTTTCCAGGATTTTCTTTAATGACTGTCTTGTTAATAGATCACCGCTGTCCGCTGTGTTTTATACGCCTTTTTACGTAGGGGCGCTCTTCAGCACCAGAGACGCACGGGAGCTTCTTATCTGACACGTGGCACACTTCTCAGTTTTTGCCAATTATTTTTATACAGATTCCTACCATTGATTTGAAACAGTGGATGAAGTTTCACATTTAGTAATCGGGATGTTGACAATCCTATGTGGTTTTGGATTATCTATGATGAGTGGACTTTCAACTCTTTCATTTTTTCCAACCATTATAGATTTATAGTCTTGTAAATTTAAGTTTGCCATATCAACAAACTTATCACATTAAATCTTGGGTGGGGCTATTCACATTTCTTTTATCTTTTCTCACATTTTTCTTTGACTTTTTTTATAATCCAACTAGTACTATTACCCCAAGTTCTCAATTCTCATCTTATTTCGCCTCTTATGCTTTGTCTTCACTGAATATAATAACGTCAGTTTGTATAATAAAATAGTTGAAGAGACTGCAAGAAGGGATATGAGGAGTGCGAATAGCCTCACCCTAAATCTTATAATTAATTTGCAGATTTAACCCAAAAAAAAAAAAAATCAAAATTAGTCTATATATGCTAATCAAAGTTGACAAAAAATTTGAGTCAAATATATTTGAACAAGAGAGAACTTTGAACTTTGATTTACACCTAATTATTTTAAAATAAAATTTGTACGTAAAACCCTTATTCATTCTTTAAAATAGAAGGAAAGACTCTCAATAGGTGGACGCCCTATTTCTGAACTTTTCTCCCTTCCCTATTGCAAAGCGGCCAATAATCAAAGCCTGTAATCTCGAACTTAATGGGAGTTCCAAACATGTTATGATTGACTTGGGTATGAAATACTAACTAATCAATCAAAGGGGTAAGGCAATTATTTATTTATTTAATTTGGGTAAAAGGGTAGGGTAATTTTCAATACATACTGTTTATGTGTATTTGGAGATGCAATGTAGATTTTTTACAATCTAGTGTAGTGATATTATTGTGTTTGAAAAGGGCTGATTCGGTCTTCAATAATCTGAACGAATTTCCGACAAAGGTGGGGGTGGCGTTTTGTAATCTTGGCACTGTTTGCAGGGGCACGCAGATCTTACAAGGAAAAATAAAAATGCCGTTGCACCATTCCACTCTCTCTCTCTCTCTCTCTCTCTCCCTTGTTTACTAGTTGGCAGTACAGCGAATAGATGGACACTGAGACATACCACACTCCACCTGTCCTTGTAAACGCGTGCATCACAAGCTCCAAAGGAAGAGATTTAAATCAAGGACCAAACTGATAAGTAGGCGTCGGCATTGTGTACCTTGTGATTTAGACTTTTTTGAGTACAGACATTTAAAAAAAAAGGTAAAATACATCTACACCTCTTTTATTTACTGATTATTATATTGACACTCTTTATACTTTCTAAAATTATACTGTACTCTTTTACCTTAGAAAATAATATACACTCCCCCCCATTCGTCAAATAGCCGTTAGAGTCTTTAACATTTGTTGTTGACGTCAGCCAAAAATGGATTTAAAATACCCATTTTAACCTTCTTAAAGCCAAACGCTGCGTTTAGAAGAGGCCTTAAGGAAGAAGAAAAAGAAAAAGATAGAAACGGATTGTAGGTGCGTCGTCAAAGCTCCCTCGTCATCAACCCCCTCGTCAAAGCTCTTCGTCATGAAAGCTCTTCGCCCTCACACCGTGAACCACCGGCGAACCGCCGCCGCCTTGCACCATCGCCGGCGAATTCACCTCACGCACTCCTTCACCTTCACGCTATCCCTTCACACAGCCGACAAACTGGTGCGGCTTCGTGGTTAGCCCTTTTCAGATCTGACCCCCTTCTCTTTCCACAAACCTTGCCTTCTCACATTTGGCGACACTCCGACAGACCCGGTGAAGCACACCGCTAGTTGTTTTTTCAGATCTAGCATCTTTTTTTTTGTTTTCATTTCTCTACAAACCCTTACATGGTTGGGCAAAATGGATGGGAGGGGGGAGGATGATCTGAAGGGGCGGGGAGAGGGGTGGCCATAAATGCCGGCATCCATGGTCTCCTTCCTTCTTCTTCTTCTTTTTTTTTTTTTTTTTTTTTTTTTTTTTTTGGGGGGGTAAAAATCACGGATTGTGGAGGCTGTTGGGTTTGCATTGGTTGGTTGTCTCCTTCTTGAATTTTTTGTTTTTGCTTATAGTGTTTGATTAAATTCCACACAAAAAAAAAAAAAAAAACACACAGTTCGCCGTGAAAAATGGAGTTAGATGGAGATGCGGGGTGGGGGAATTCTTAGGTTGGGCGGAGTGGCCCTGCTTGCAACCAGGGAGACCTCGTGGGTGCAAAGGGAGCTAAGCTGGGATGGGGGTTTCCAGTGGGTACGATCTATAGGTTGCCGGCGGCAGCGATGAGTGCTGCTGCTTCTTCTCTCTTCTTCTTCTTCATGCTTTTTTTTTTTTTTCAATCTGCTCCTTTAGGCCTTTTTTATTAGAAAAAAAATAGTATGGCCAGAGCCCGTGACAAGCCGTCAGCGATGGGTGGGGTTTGGTGTTCTAGGGTAGATGGGGATGGGGGTTTTCGGTGGGTATGATCCATGGGTTGCCAGCGGCAGCCATGAGTGCTGTTGCTTCTTCTGTTCTTCTGTTTCTTCTTCGTGCTTTTTTTTTTCTTTTTCTTTGTTCAATATGCTCCTTTGGGGTTTTTTTATTGGAAAAAAATGGTATGGCCAGAGCCCGTGACAGGCCACCAACGGTAGGTGGGGTTTGGTGTTCGAGGGTGGGTAGGGTTTGTCCACCCGTATGAAAAGATGTACAAAACGCTGTATTTTACTAAAGGGTAAAATTATCATTTCATGCCTCCGTTAATCCCATCAACTTTAGCCGTTCTGACAAGGGAAGACAGTGTAATTTTAAAAAATATAAAGGGTGTCAGTAAATAGTGAGTAAACACAGGGAGTGTAAATGTATTTTACTCTTTGAAAAAGAAGGCAGTTTGCAATCCCAAAATTGAAAAGAAAAAGGAAAAAAAAATACTCTTTTCGTTTTTAAATTATTCGTCTTTTTCTTTTTGAGATGTTTTAAAATTATTGTCATATTTAAAAAGTTAATGATTTTTTTTTTAATTTTTTAAAATAGCCTTAATTTTTTAAAATACCCTTACAAGATATTCTTTTTTTTTTTAATATTTTATACACTTGAGAAAAAAATTAAAATGTCAAAACACATATATTGGTATAAAAATATTTAATAGGATTTTCTAAAAAACGTATTTTTTTTAAAAAGAAACAGCCAATTTGAAAGAATGGAGTAAAAAAAAAAAAAATTGTAAAGGTTGTGGTTTCGCAAACAGGGTTTTGCAGTGGATTGTCTCATTGTAACCACCTCATGGAAAGTCGATTGACCTGACGTTAACATACAGCGGATATGACATTTCCAAGTAACGAACTTTCAAAATGGTACCTATTTTAAGAACAAATGTCCCGCGAAATGTGTTCCCTTACAGACGATCAAGCCCGAGAAGCCCGCGAAAACGTTTCACACCCCGCCAGAAACAGACAAACACCTCACAATCCCCATGGAAATTAGGGTTAGGGTTTCATCACTCTCACGCTTCTCCCTCCCCCAATCCTGCTCATCATTCCTATAGATTACCAGATTCCTAGAAAAAATACTAAATTTTCTGGGGGAATATAAGCTGCAGATGGTGATGGAGGGAGAGGAAGAAGGAGGCGATGGAGGAGGAGGAGGGGGGATAATGGAGGAGGAGAATGTTTCGAATGCGTCGAACCCGCAAGAGAGAATGGATGTGGTTGAAGAATTAGTGGGTGCGATTGAATCTGTTGCGTCGCTTGGAGATTATAGAAGGACTCAGAGGAGGGAATGTTATAATCTGATGAGGCGATTGAAGCTCTTGTTGCCGCTTTTGGAAGAGATTCAGGACCTGTATAGGCCGATTCCAGATGTGGGTTTGGCGAGTTTGTGTAACTTGAGGAAGGTATTTCTTTTGGCGAAGAAACTGTTGAAGACTTGTAATGAAGGGAGCAAGATTTATCTGGTTAGATTTTTTTTGACAATATTAAGGTTAATTTCTTTGGAGATAAGATCTAGGTCCTGGGATTTTTTGTGATTTGTTTTTTCTGACTTTTTTTTTTTTTTTTTTTTTTTTTCCCTGGGTGATTTAGGCTTTCCAGGGCGACGAAGTCATGGTCAGATTTCATGCTGTTTATGATAAATTAAGTCAAGCTTTGGATGGTTTCCCTTATGATGAACTTGGGATTTCGGATGAAGTGAAAGAACAAGTATGCCTCCCTCCCCCTTTGAATTTCAAAAGAAATATGCTATTGTATTTAGAAACATAATAATGCAAATAATATCTTTTTTGAATGTGCAATTGTTTCTTATATACAATTAGGGCATGTTTGGGTGTCTAATACGAAATTAAACAATTCAATATATTTTACATAGTATTATTGAAGGCACAATTTATCATGCATCTTGAATTGATAAATTCAAGAAAATGATGGTCATTGTAACAAATAAGAGTGCAAATTCAAAATATTAACATTTCATGAATTTCTTAGAATTGATTCTACAACATAAACTATAGTGATAATTCCAACATTTTAAAATATTATAATTCAAGGTGATAGATTTAGGCCTTCAACGTTATGTAAAATTTCTTAAATTGTTTAATTCTGAATTGGACGCCCAAACAGACCCTTATTTGTCTTAAACATTGGTGGCTAAGTATATCAACTCTCTCCAAGTTTAGTAAACTTGTTTTATTCGGAGCTTGTGATGCAAGTTTATGGTGTGGTTCAGATTGAGCTAATGCGTGTGCAACTTAGAAGAGGAAGGAAACGAGCGGAAACGCAGGATATAGAACTTGCAATGGATATGATGGTTGTGTTCTCCAAAAACGATGACCGGAATGCAGACAGTGCCGCGATAGAAAGGCTAGCAAAGAAGCTGGACCTACATAAAATCGAGGACCTGAAGGCAGAAATAATAGCTGTAAGGAAATTGAAAGAAAAAGGAAGGAAAAATGCAGAGAGTATGCAACAAATCATAGATCTTCTGAGCAAGTTCAAGCAAATCGCAGGCATGGAAGGAACCAATGTGCTTGATGATCCTGTTATGCATAAAACTCTTGAGAAGTGCCCATCTTTGGCAATCCCTCATGAATTTCTCTGTCCGATCACACTTGAAATAATGACGGATCCTGTTATTGTAGCGTCTGGACAGGTGATTGGATATTTTTTAATATTTTCCCATTATAATAAAAAGAAGATTATTTAAGTAACATGGAATGGAGAGAATTAAGATACTGAAGATCAACACCACCTCTCTAAGATCTAGACCTTTCTCCACCGCCTCCCACTGTCTCTCTTTAGATCTTTCTTCATTCTTCTTCTTCTTCTTCATCTCCTTCTCTATATCTTTTTCTCTCTTGATTTCTCCTTTATTTCCTTCTCTATTATCTCTCCTCAATCTTCTTCAAATAGCAGATTTCCTCCATCGCCATTTTGTTCACTAGACCAGCAACTATAAAAAGGGAGGACCCCTATTGTGTACATCGCGGAGAGAAAAGCTCAAAATGTGAGTTAGAGTGTTCTTAGGTGTGTTTAGTGTGGGGCCAAATTGTGTGTGAATGTGTATATCATGTTTGTTTTTTTGTGTTACATAGATTACCATTTAATGCAATGAAAACTAACTTATGTTTTTCCTTTGTTATTCATTAAGACATATGAAAGAGACAGCATAGAGAAATGGTTGGATTCCAACCATCGAACTTGCCCAAAGACTCGGCAAACTTTGGCCCATTTGTCACTAGCACCAAACTATGCCCTCCGGAACTTAATCTTGCAGTGGTGTGAGAAGAACAATTTTCAAATTCCCAAAAGAGATGCTTCTGCAGTTTCTGAGAACGATTCCATTGAAAACAAAGAAGAAATCTCGTCCTTGGTTCAAAACATATGCTCTAGTCAGCTAGAAGTGCAAAGAAAGGCGGTGGTGAAGATCCGCATGCTCTCCAAAGAGAATCCAGAGAACAGAGTTTTGATTGCCAACAACGGAGGAATCCCACCATTAGTGCACCTTCTGTCCTATCCAGATTCCAAGATCCAAGAGCATGCTGTAACTGCTCTGTTGAATTTGTCGATTGACGAGGCAAACAAAAAACTCATAGCCAGAGAAGGAGCCATTCCAGCTATAGTAGAAGTCTTGCAGAATGGAACTCTTGAGGCTAAGGAGAACTCTGCAGCAGCTTTATTTAGCCTATCAATGCTTGATGAGAATAGAATAATAGTTGGGTTGTCAAATGGCATCCCACCATTGGTGGATTTGTTGCAGAATGGGACTATTAGAGGTAAAAAAGATGCTGCAACTGCACTCTTTAACTTATCTATCAACCAAGCAAATAAGGCGATAGCCATTGAGGCTGGCATCATAAAACCCTTGCTCCAGTTACTGGGCGACAGAAACTTGGGCATGATTGATGAGGCTCTTTCCATCTTGTTACTTCTCGCATCGCATCCAGATGGGAGGCAAGAGATTGGACAGCTCTCATTAATCGAAACGCTTGTTGAATTTATAAGGGAGGGGACTCCCAAGAACAAAGAATGTGCGACATCGGTTCTTCTTGAGTTGGGGTCAAACAATTCATCTTTCCTACTGGCTGCACTTCAGTATGGTGTGTATGAGCATTTGGTTGAGATCACAAGAAGCGGAACCAACAGAGCCCAAAGGAAAGCAAATTCACTTTTACAGCTCATCAATACAAGTGAACAAATTCGCTGAATATTCATAAACCTTTTTTTTTCCTTTTTCAGATCGGTGATTATGTTTGTATTGTCTTGGAACTATAAAATGATGTTCATTAATTGTAATTCAATACTGAGTTGGGGTTGATCTTAATGAATTCTGAACAAGTATGTTTTCATTCTTTCTTTCTTTCTTTATTTTTTTCTTACTTTTATTTGTTTAATTTGCTTGTTTTTTTTTTTTTACTTAAAATGGTTGTTCTCTAATCTCTATTAAAGTGTTCGCCAGGATGTATATTGTGAAAGAGTTTCAGCGTAAAGGCGGGCATGTTTAATGAATATTCCCATTGTTCTGTTTTCTTTATTGGTTGATGGATGCATTAATATTGTTGTTGGGTTTTGCTGTAATTTTTCTTTTTGCCTATTTGTTATAACACCATATCCTCGGTTATAACAGAGTTTGCTACATAGCGGAGGACCCAAAATCATAGGGGTAGGTTGAGAGGGTTTATTAAATCCCAAGTATCTTGCTTAGACGCAAAATTTGAAAAAAAAAAAATATTGTGGTCGTTCAAATTGTGCATCTGTCCTTGATATTGAGCTCATTGATCTGGAAATTGCAAGTTATTTTCAAAGGCTAAAATGATCCTCCAACAATATCATATAAGTGGTCCACCATCTCATTAATTTAGAACCATGAGAATGCAAAGACTAAGAGCCTGTTTGGCAATCTGACATTTAGGTTCAGGACTGGTTCAAGACCAATTTTATCTATTTAGTTCATGTCCAGGCTAAACTATTTTTATTTATAACTTGTTTGGTAAAACTAAGTTCTACCGTGATTTTTATATTGGTATTGTTTATTCTAGTCTCTGTGTGTGTGTGAAGCGGAGCAAAATCAGAAAATGCAAAAGGAAAAATGGAGAAAAAAACAGATCTAGCAGTATTTTCTTGCTTCTTTGTGGTCTTCGGTGGACAAATCTTTTGATGGTATTCCGTTGTTCTTGATTGTGAGGAATTGGGCGGAGATTTGTGCTTCGAAGGCCGTCAAGAGTAGAGCTGTTGGGAGCCACTTTTATCCTCCTTGAGTTTCGGTGGTGTTGGTTGTTTGGCTTTTTGCTGTCTGTTTGGGCCTTCCCTGTTATGTAGCAGTGGTTGTGCTTTCTTTTGGTTGCTTTTTGTTTTTGTTGGTCTTTGTTTTGGTTTCCGGTTGGACTCCTTGTCCAATTTGTATTTCTCTTTTTGATTAATACAATCTTGTTTATTATCAAAAAAAAAAAAGATCTAGCAGTTTTTCCCTACACATTTTTCTCCCCTTTTTCATCTTCTTCTTTTACTAAAATTACTTCTATATCACCAGCCTTTTAAACTTCCTTTTTCACTTTCCTATTTTGTCTTTTTTTTTGGCTAAAATTACTCCTATATCCCAGCATTTTAAACTTTCTTTTACACTTTCCTATTTTGTCAGGTCTTACTGCTGAGTGCTGTTTGGAGTGCTCTGTTGCTGCACCTTCTCCCACGAGTTCTAGACTCCTCTTTTTCTTGGACTCTCCTTCGCTGCTCATCGCATGGCACAAGTCCGTTTGATGATTTAAATTTAAATAAATAAATAAAACTATTATTGATGTGAACAAAAGTATAGATAAAGCACATGCTTGTTTCTGTCTAAAAATATGATTTGTTACATTCATTGAATTGTAAGAATGCATAGCTAACACTAAAGGTTTAGAAGAAAAGCCGCTTTTTATTTTTTATTTTTTTATGTAAGCAAATGATTTATATAAAAGGAGCTGAGACATTTCCATAAGCGACCATTGAAAAGGTACTGGCATAGCTTCTGATTTACTGTCCAGTGATTTCTATTAATATATGGAGTTTAGTATCAATTTTAAAGGAATATCAATCACCTTAGCATTACCCTTAGTGCCCATGCATGTGGATGACACATGTGAACTGTATGGATCCCCTACATGGTGACAGTCAAGTATTCGTTGAAATTCTCTAGAGTAGTATAAAATGTTCTAAAATTATGTTGGTGCAATCAAATCTTGACTACTTAAACCACAAAAAGTGGACTTTTCTTTTAAAACCTTTAACATTTTTTTTGTGGGGTCATGATTTGACTGTCATGCTAACATGATCCTTCTTGTAATAAAGAGAAGGGTAAACAATAAAAAAAAAATATCTTTAATATTTGGCCCTTTTTCATGTAATCCTCTTAAAGAAAAAATGATTGCAACGTGCCTCAAAATAGCTTACAAATTTACTAATTAATGCCATAGTTAATCATTGATCGTAAAATTAACGGCAGCCACGTGACTTTTTTTTAGCAATGTACCCCCATACAACTTACAATTTACCAATTAGTGTCATAGTTAATCATTGATCATGAAATTAGCATTGGCAACGTGACTTTTTTTCTGTCTAATTCCATGAACAACAATTAACGGTGGCGCTAATTGTTAAATTTATAAATTGTTTTGAGGCACATTACAACCATTTTTTTCTTTAAGGGTGTTACAGGAAAAATGACAAAACATTAGGGGGATTTCCTGTAATGTACCCTACAAAGAAATATGACATATTTGTGGGGAGATTTCTAGAACACAAATCCTAACCATTGAAAGTATGATAAGTGGTTTGATTCTCACCATCCATTGAGAAGATGGAGTGAAATCGTTTCCTTATAAGTATGAGAGACTTCATTAGGGCATACTTAAAATGTTGGAATGAATGGAGGATAATGGTAGACATGGTTCAAGATTTGTTATATATGATTCATTTAGAATGTGTAATATTGCATGTACTATGTAGCAGCTCATAAAACCTATTTGCTTGTGAAACTCATCAGGGATATTGTTGGTGTTGGTTAAACCTCTACACTTCAAAGATGTTGCTTTTATAATTCAGACCTTATTAATTTACTCCCCATAGTATCAGTATTTCTTTAAAATTAAAACAAAAATGTCAATTGTGTATCGATATTCTTAGATACCATAAGTGAGAGAGAAGCAATTAAAGTGGGATTATGATGCCAAAAAGTACCATTGACAACACCAGATGATACATTAACTCGAGTCTTTCGAAATATTTTGCGGTAAGTAAGTAATTTTGAACTATATATATATGTGTGTGTTAAAACTAGTATGTATAAGGTAGAAGATTAATGACCAAGATAACAAAATCCAGAAAATAATTAGAAAAAACGAAGGAAAAAAATGAAGAAAAAAGATTCCAGCAAAAGAAGGGAATCGGGGCTATGGTGAAACCCTATATCTGCTTGTTCTTATTCTTCTTCTTTTTTATTCTTTTATTCTTTTTTAATATTGTCTATTTTTTATTATACAAAATGATAATATTGTTTATTAGATATTTATTCGGGTCTCACACTAATTGTTTCTATGTATAAGGATGCTGCTAAAATGTGTAACATTTTCAAAATAATTTCTCTAGAGGACCATCCTAGCATACCAAAATTAGGGGCACCAACTATAAATTACTACACTGCTGCATCCATCCAATTTAGCATCACTCCCTCATTTTCCAAGCACCAACCACCAACAATAGGAGACACAAATCACCATATGGAGAGTGCTATGGCCATTTCATTAAAAAGGTTGGGCTAGTTGTTTTTTTGGGTTGATGAGGAGAGCCCAACGAGCTTGGATTTCAAGCATGTCAAACGCAGGTCCATAGTCATAACTCATCAACACAGTGCCCTAAAAACCATCTTTGCTGGTACTTACGCTTATGACATTAGTAATCAATGCTATGGTTAAAACTTGATGATTTATATGTGATAGGTTATAAAGTTGGGAATGGCCGTTGGCAAGGGCTCGGTAATCAACGTAATCTGTCTCATCTAATTGATAATGCGAAGTGGTCGGGCATGGGTCTTTCATATAATGATTTTGCAAGATCGGGTGTTCATAGGTTTGAAAGGGTATTTGGGAAACATCAATTCATAAATGTAGTGGATCAGTTTGGCTCAATCCCGGTAATGATCACAAGAATCCTGACCCCGTTACTCAAGTCATGAAGGAGAGCTCAATGGAGGTAATTATTCAACTCGTAAGTGAAGCCATTAGATTGGATAATGTAAGCAATCATATAATATTGCGTTGGAATACAGATGGAAAATTACCAATTGAAGCTATCGAACTGCAAACCCAGCGGGCATGGTTGTCTCGCCTTGCTTGGTGTTTGACCACATTGACCTGAATTTTGATTTCGATGCAAGTGAATGAGGAACTTTCTAACAAAATTAAGATTAG
Organism: Liquidambar formosana; assembly: GCA_039720395.1. NCBI lineage: Eukaryota > Viridiplantae > Streptophyta > Magnoliopsida > Saxifragales > Altingiaceae > Liquidambar > Liquidambar formosana. Next base: position 31,911,374 of record CM077833.1, read on the forward strand.
CAAAACTAAAGAGGCGAAGAAAGGATTGGGAATCATCTAGGTTTCAAATGATGTGGATGTAGCGAATCAACTTGGTGGCCCTAAAAATAAAAATAAAAATGAAAAAAACCATTGGCAGATGTGGGGTCTTCAGGTGGTGCCTTAAAGAAGAGGGAAGACAAATGTAAAAATGTTCAAGATACAACAGGGGATTCGCAATCCTCCAAAGGTAAGAATGTTCAAGATGCAACAAGGGATTCGCAAGACGCCAAAGGTATAAATATTCAAAAATGCATCGATGATGTTTGTTGTTGACTGGTCTAAACAAACCTGTTTTAGCATACAATAGATTCTGTGTTGATGTTGATGCTACAAACAATAATGAAGAACTACATGTGCTAATTTCATGGATACCTTCATTCAATCCTCGCTTTCAAGGTGAACCGAACCGCCTCTAAGAGAGAGGCAGAATGGAATAGAATGAACTAGATTCTGACCAAACAAACCAACCATAATAGCAATTTATCATCTCTCCTATTCCTTTAGTTTCGCATAAAGGCCCTTAATTAGGGCCTGTTTTGATATCCAATTTCAAAGTGAACGATTTAAAGCAATTTTAATACTAACAAAGCATGGAATGATAAGTTTTTTATTCCCTATCAGCAGAATGCAATAATTTATTAAAACCTTACAAGTGCAATGGCTTGTCACAAAAACAACTTGATTGATGATAATCACTTCCAAAGAGGTAAAAAATAAATAAATAAATAAAAAGACGACAACTACTCCAAGAAATTATATTTGCAAGAAAGCAGTGCAATTTTTGGAGGCAAATAACACAAGATTATACAATTGTTGTGTTCATATGGAGGGAAAATAACATTCGTATTTTTTGGGACAAGCACCATTGAGACAGAGTATCATTGAGAAAATTCAAACAACTAAAACCTTGATGCAGAAATAATTTACACTATACCCACAAAATCCATAACAGAACATCTAAATTACCAAGACATAACAAACGAGAAAAAAATAGCAAGACTAGGAAAAAAAAAAAAATCCATAAATCTGTATAATGCTGTTAGGTTGCTGGGAAAATTGTAAAAATTAAAATAATTGGATCCATAAACTAAAATCTTCACATAATGATGACGAGGTCGGAGATGTGTAAAAACTAATTTGAGACTGAAAATCAACGACATAGATCTATAACGCTATGTTTGGATAAGGAATTTCTATGCAAAATTTGTCTTTGAGATGGAATTTGTAAAATTTTTATAAGGATTTTGTCCATCTCATCTTCATAAAAATTTTACAAATTCCATCTCAAAAGCAAATTTCACCTGAAAATTCCTTATCCAAACATAGCATAAAGAAATCAAGGCCATTGGTATCACCCCGGCTAGCTAGGTGGCATCTTCAAAATCATAATAGACAATTAACTGAGAATTCATAAATTGTGGGGACGGGTTCCTTGTGTTATGTTTAAGGTGAATGATCCCTAATATTACTATGAACTAAAGGTTGCCAAGGCAGTAAAAAGCACGCTCCACTTAAATGTTCAAAGCATCCAATTTGAAAACTTCCAAGTTCCAACAATTAGGGTAGATTGCTGAAGAAAATAAAAAATTCGTCTATCATTTTTTCCCCCAAGTGCATGCCTCTGATGGAGCAATTTTATTCACAAGTCCAATCATTTCAGTTGCCAGCCAGATGTTTGGACTAAAATTCAGTGGGTTTCTCCATGATCTAACTCATGTTTGATACACTATTTTCCAAAAATAAAAGTACCCAATGGGTTTCAAGGTCTAACTCATATTTGATACACAATTTTCCCAAAATAAAAGTACAAAATGGTTACGTTAAAAGCTAAAAACAAAAGGGTTAAAATGCAATATAACCACTACTGTAACTACTAGAAAGTATGTGTATCACAGGCAAGCATAAATGTCATTAAGATAATAGGATAAAGATGGGGTCTCAAAAAGCTTCGTTAATTTTTTTTTTTCTTTTGATAAGTAGCTTCATTAAATTTCATTAATACCTTACACATAAAACACCTCTTCCAATATTCTACGAAACAAACGCATGCTTAGTAACTACTTAAGAATTTTGTCATACCCAGAGAACTTGACTTCTGCATAGGGTGAGATTTTTGGTAAGTTCTGCAATTTTTGAGCCACTTGGTGTAATTCCTTTGGTGAACATTCCATATGATTACCACTTCGTGCTTTAATAACAATGTTCTCTAATGCCCTTCCTTTCTCAAGCAAAAACTGTACAAGCGGGATTACAAGTCGAAACTCACGACGCCGTGCTACGAAGCCGACAACCCTTACGGTCTTGAGATGCAAAAGTGAACACTTGGAACACCCAGATTCCGATGTCCAGAAGTTTTCAGGAAAATTTTCATCATACTGTACAAGAAGATTTCGTTAGGCTCAAATTTTTATTCAGCTTTATGAATCTAAATTGTTAAACTTTTAAGAGTGGGGCAGAAAAGAAACTTCAACAAAGAATGACTTCTTGTGGTTACTAAAATGATTACCAGATGTCTACTTCATATGTCATTATTAAGGAAAATTCTTAACATCAAAATATCTCCCGCACATAGTTCCAATAGAAAACTTGGGTTCCAACTTCCATATGAAAAGATAACGATTAGGAATCATTCTTTGTTTAAGTTCCTTGCAAATACACCTCAGTCAATGATTCTAAGGCAAGAGATGGGAGAATAGTTTACGAAAAACACACCTTTGAGTTGTGAAGGGAGGTCAAGCCATAAAGGGAGGTCATGTTTATGACTAATGTCTCCAGATTAAGGGAACATTGTAGCAGGCCTGCTATACCAGGGACGGTCGCATTTCATGATGTCTGTATCTAATACTAAATAGTTGCACATTAACATTGGAGAAAGCATACCTTTCAACTCCAAAATTGATAGAACCTAAGCCCAACAAAGCAATAAGCAAAAAATCAACATTAAGATAGAGCTGATTTATGGATAAATGTTACTAATTCTCTCTATAAAAAGAATATGCAAGTAGACGTTAAAAATTGATGGAACCTAAGCCCAGGAAAGCGAGGGAAAGAAAACATAGAGCTGAATCATAGATAAATCTCGCTGTAAAAATCATGAACTAAAATATCCGCAACATCTTTGATATATCTGCGATATATCCATGTATCTAAATCACTCGATATGATATTTAATTGACATATCTACTTTTCAAATGGACATATCTACTTTGCAATGAATTAGATATCGTATAGAGGGATTCTCAATTATAATAATAAAAATCTACTTTGCAATTTATCTTTACGATACTTTCGATAATATCTCAATATATTGATAATATCTACTTTTTTTTCACATATTATAATTGATATGTCTCAATATATCTAACGGTGGGTTTAATAAAATGTGGATCACATGCACAAAAATTTATTGAGAATAGTGTAAAATTATTGTAAGAAATATTGTCCCCCAATCCTAATCCTTTGGAAGCATATAATTTTGAGTCATTTAAGTTACCAAAAACATACCTCACATGTCCAAAATTCAAGGTTTGAAATACCTAATGATGAAATAAGATAGAGATATTGCCTATATGTAGGCTTGTATAGATAGAAGAGAGAAACGAAAGGGCAAAATTAGTAGAAGGGCAGTCCTCACTTTAAATTCCATCCATGTCATCAAAATATAAATCATACGGCCTACAGAGTCACAAAAACATACTAAATGGTGTCCGCCCATGGTTAAATGCAGATATAAAGAGAGAGATGGCCAAGAAAAACTGACCTGAATACACCAATTCCCGATAGTAAGTTTTTTAACATGACGAAGCCTCTCAAGAAGTTCTCCTACCGTTTTTTGTTGCTCTTCAAAGCCATTGTCATAGTCTTCATCAAAAGTTGTTCGCTCAAAATTCAGGTTACAATCAGCCAGAGATTGTAATGTTCATCAGCCTAAGCCTAAACTTCATCACGGCCATTGTCCCCAATAGGCTCAATGACTGAAGATTAGGGGCTGAAATTTCAAAGGGAAAGTCATCTTCTCTGCTTGTTGAATCCCAATACTCTCTTACCACCAATTTTCTCAGACTTGCCGAACCAATATCCAATTGATTGAACCCATAACATCCATCCAATTCCAATGATTCCAGTACTGGAGCCCCTACCAATATCTTTTCAATCACATCTTCGCTCAAATTCGTATACCCAATGAGCAAACTCTTGAGCGATTTCCAACTAATTAACCCATTAGGCACAACATCGCAACACGTTAACTTCAACGTCGTCATCGATGAATTCATGTATACGTGATGAGGCAACATGTAACGATAATCTCCAAATCCATATCCACTTAATAAAACTAGGCCAAGCTCTTCAACATTTGCACTGGTCGCAAAGCGAACCCACATATCAACCCTGGAAGCAAACGTGTCATCGTAATGGAAATTGACCATAAATTTATTAATGTGGCAATGCTTATGGAGAAGTAGGGTTTTATCGACCAAGTTAACAAACTCAAATGTAGGATGATACCTCCAGAAGGTGCAAGTGAAATGGAGGTTTGGGACAGAAGTCCAAAGATATAGCCATCTGTGTGATAATATACCGGTTTTTATGGCGTCTTTGGTGGGCAAAAAGGAGAGGATGTGAAGGAGGATTGAGTCTGTCATGTCACTGATTCGATCTTGTTTTAGGGTTTCTTTTGCCTTGCCGTTCAAAGCATCGCTCATCGAAATGTGAATACGCCTTCGATGTTTGACGGAATTAGAGCTTCTCTCTTCGAGGTAACCATGATTACCTCTCTCCTCATCAGAACTTTGACCCTCCATGATTGCAGACACCTTCTCTTTATTCCCTGTGAGTGAAGAGGCGAGTCAAAAAACCATGATTTACATACGTATCCAATTAAATCTTGGGAACTAGAGGTGAACCCGTGGGATGCACGGGACAAAACACAAAAATAACTGCTGCCAATATAACGGTTGGAAGAAAACAATTATAAGCCATGGCTACCGATGTAACGGTTTGGGAGAAAAGAATTATGAGTCATGGCGGCCAATGTAACGATTTGGAAGAAAACACTTATGAGCCTTTTTTAACAAGAATTAAAAAAGGTAAACCCTGAAATAACTGCTGCCAGAATTTCTAGCAATTGTTTCTTCCATTTCAAGCAACCCTTCCACCAGAAGCTAGTCTATCCCCACCCCTAAGCCTTCTACAAAGCCTACCACCCATCAACCGTGGTATCCGTCACTTCCTCAACGCTTTTTTTCTTTCCCACCACTTTCAGAACCCCCAATTTCCACACGAACTCGGGCAACCAATGACATTAGCAAATGTGCTTGCTGGAAAGTAGATCTAAGCATTGAAAGCATGCATTAAGATGATTTCATAGACAGCAAACATGTGTTTAATCTTTTTTATTTTTCTTTTTTTGTTTAAAAACAGAATACCATGCCAATGGGAAAACAATATTAGAAAAAATTTCAATTTCTAAACCTCTTGCAACTACCCTCCATTGAGCCATGAATACTTGAGGCACAAGCTGCAATAGCAATCTATACATAAATGTACACAAATTATATTCACCAACATTACTCATAAATATAAACCACAACACCTACAAAACATTCTCATAATCCAAATTTCAAATCAAGTCCCACTCATCTGCTTCCATATTTATACATAGCAACACTACTCAAACTCCCTCATTTCCTAATAAACAAGGACAGGTTTCAACGGTTCTAGTTAAATCCTGAAAGATTTTTTTTTTTCTTTTTTTGATAAAGTAAATATGTTGCTAAAAGGGGCTCAAAATCCTGAGAGATTTGTTGAACCCTAAACAGACGTAATGAAAACCATAAAAATTACAGTGAGCCCTCCAATGAAGACACTTTAACACGCCTCTACAAAAATGCCAGCAAGTTGTTACTCAACTCGATTTGTTCTGATTTACAGCCCTAGTTTTTGTCAACCTAAATTAAACATTTTTTTATGAAGTCTAAATTAAGCATTTACCAAAACTCTAATAAAAAAAGGTAAATGAATACAACATTAAAACAGATATGTTGCTTTGCCCAAATCAAACTAGTAGGGTAATAAATCAGGCCAGACAAAGAGTGAGCTAAGCTGAATAATTAGCTCTAACTCAACCCAAATGACTAAACTTAGCCCATATAACCAGATGCATGCACTTCTCTTTGTGCATGGGAAATCATTCCGTCCAGTCCCATTTTCACAACATTGATTTTTATAATTATAAAGCCTTGCTTAGGAAGCCCCAACTACGATGCAACATATAGTAACAACACATCCAAAGTCCAACACAAAAACTACTCATACTAATCTCAAGTGACCCAAGTGACCTTCACTCTAATCTCCCCATACTCGCCATAAATATTCTTCTCAGATGTACCATAGGATTGAGCTGGAAACTCTGCAATGCCATCAGCAATCTCATTGTCATTGCAAGAATCCCACATATTCACCTCAACTATAAGGGAGGAGTTCAATGGCACGGCTACTAAGGATCTTGACAACGGAATGAGCTGCCCAAGCCTTACAACTATTCCCTCATCCCATGCCTCACGGAAGAGCAAACTTTCAACACTTTCAGCCATAAAATTACTATTGCGAGCAGTTATCGTTCCACAAAGCTTGGCGGGGTTTTCCTCATCTCTGTTTATGAGTGTAACCTCCAAAGTGGCCTCCACCGCATTTTTAAACACTACATAGTGCACTATCACCAGACTGAACAAGCCCCCAATCTCTTCGAACAAGAGTGTGTTGTAGCTCCGGTCGCGGTCATGAAAAGTCCACGTGATCTGCCTGCTGATGACTTCATCATCCAAGAGCCTATTGTTATACTCGTAGGTGAGAGCCACATCCAAGATAAAGATATCATAGGCTTCAATGGATCGAGTTGGGCCAGTCAGCAAAAGAATATCGCCAGGGCTGATGGATTTGGAATTATTCCGATTTTGGTTGTAGATGTATCGAGGACACCGACAAAAGTCGTCATCAAAAAATAAGATTTCGCCATAGATGTAGTCTCCAGACTCTCCATGTTTGTTCATTATGTGCACCGAGAACACCTCCAACAATGGTCTTCCACAAGGGAACTGTATCCGTGGTACATGGTCAACGACGTCCTCGCACAAAGGATTTAGCTGTCCATGGTCATCAACCACGCCCTTGTGCAGAGGACCTAGCTGTCCATCATCAACAACGTCGTCTGCGCGAGGACTTCGTTGTCCATCGTCAACATTGGGAGTGTGGTTCCCCAACTCCAACCACCCGTCATTGTCCAAATAGAGGGTTTCACAATTGTCGGTTTGCAGTTCAATGTCGAACCCTTGATTGGGTGGATTCTCCCCAGGGGACAGTCGGCCCTGTAACATATTTCTCAATGTTTACCACCAAAAAAATGAAAAAAAGATAAGAGCGAACCAAACCCTTCTATCAGTCTATGTCTCTTGAGCCTTTACTCTTTTTGTTACTCAAATTTGAGAAGGGGAAAAAAAATTTGAGTGAAAATTCGATTTGACAAGGCCCTCTCCGATGCTTAACTCAAATTTGCACTCAGAAGTCAAAACTTTCTAAAAAAATTCCCAACTAATCCCAAATCATACTACAATCATTTCTCCCCGGACAGAGGAGCCTCACCGGAGAGCTCCGGCGACTCCAAGGGTTGGAGAATATTTTTGGCCCTTTTACTCAAATTTGAACTCTGATATGGGTTTCGAGTAAGGGGTGAAGATGCCCACTCTGAATTATCTTCCTACCACTAATCTCTTGCTCTCAAAAGTCCTATCCGAGCCAAGCGCAACAACCTAAGCGGCGAGGGCGATAGAGAGATATAACGTATAGGGGTTTCAGATCAAGGGTTCTCCCAGAAAAAAAAGAAATTCCCCTAGAATCCCCATCTAGGGTTACCCATCTATATTTTTCCGTAGGAGGAGGAGTGAGATAACGGTTTACCTTTCTAAGGTTTTCCATCGTCGTTCTCCGTCCCCGTTCTTCGTCCTTCGATCGTTATCCATTGTTGTTTTCAGATCCAGGGCTCGAAGATGATATGTTCGTAGATATGGTTTTAGGGTTCTCCGTTGCCGGTTGGTTTTAAGATATAGGGCTGGAGGGGGGACTGGGGAGAAAAGAGGAGAAAAAAAGAGGGATCGAATCTATCTGATTCCTGACCCAAAAAAAAAATGGAAAAATCTATCTGATTGCTCTGCTTGGTGTAGTAACGACTTACTAAGGCGTCGTTTCGATACGCACTGGGTTTGGCGGCCATCCGGCCACAGGAAAGGGTAGGAATTTAATAAAATGTCGGATATTACAACTTAATTTTACTTGCCACCTCATTAATTTTATTTATCAAAGTATTACGAAAGGTTGGAGATTATCGTTTCCACGGTTCTTCAATGTTAATGGACGAAATAACCCCCAGCCTTCTAAGTCAAGAAAGGAGGAGGAAAAATAAAATTGATGAGGACGTTGCTCGAGCTTGGCAAATTTAAGGGGATGGGGATTCAGATGAGGAAGATGTTGGCCATGGCAATGGTAGTGTTGCACCACCAGTCTCTGGGGCTAAAATATAGACTCTGGTCATGCTCCATACCTTCTTCTTGAAGCCTATGTTTGGTAGGGGAGAAATTGGGAGGGAAGGAAAGCAAAGGAGGGAAAAGGGGAGGAAAAAAGATAATTAGGTGTGTTTTGTAAAGGGGAAAGGGGGAGGGAGGATTATGAATCCCTCATTTTCACTTTTTCTCATTCCTCCAATTTTGGGGGATTAAAAGAGGGAAATGGAACTCTTGGAGTAAAAAACACATTTACCCTATGCATATACTAATTTATTAGGTAAATTGTAGAAAAACCCCCTTGAAGTATGGGAGTCAGCAGATAACCTCTCTTATGTTTTAATTTTGTCAATATATGTCCTTTATGTTTTAATTTTTGGCAATGTGCCTCACCATCACTCGCCGTTAATGAAAATTGACGAAAATTAGTCACGTGGTTACACACTTGATACCATTAATAGACCTATATTGCCTAAAATCGTTGGAACCCTAATCGAAATCATGTTAAATTAGGTGACCATCAATAATTGGTTTTGTCTTCCAATTGAACTAGGAGGCACATTGACACAATTAAAACACAAAAAGGGTTATCTGCTAACCCTCCCATACTTTAGGAGGGTTTTCTGTAATTTACCCTAATTTATTCATTACTACTATATATGTGAAAACAAAATAGTAAAATTAGTATTTATTCTTTTTTATTCATTCTTTTATACCAAACACACGTAAAGGAAGAAAACTATATTTTTCTTCATTTTACTTCCATCCAAGCAAACACATAGGAAGGAAAAAATGTTTCTTCTCTCCTTCCCTCCTACCTTTCCTCATTTTCACCTTTTCATCCTTCCTAGTAACCAAATCTAGCATAAGTCTCCTCCTCCCTGGGCCTTATCTTAGGTGTACATGATACTCCTCATTATGGCTGTGTTTTATTTGAGCCGTTGTGAAGTAGGACACTCAGCCCCTTCTCCTCTTTCTTCTTCCCTCTTCTTTGTCTCTTTGTCCTTTATTTCTTTTTTTTCTTCCTCTGCTCCTCTTTCTCCCCTGTGACTTACAAGAGCTATTTTGTCCATTAACACTAAAAAGCCATGGAAATAACAATATCTCACAAGAGCTATTTTGTCCATTAACACTAAAAGGCCGTGGAAATAACAATATCCTTTGACAATAACGTCAGCTTTGCAAAAAACATACAAAGTTTTTATAAAAATTAATCATTCAATCTACTAAAAAAACATCATCAGAAAACAAACACAGTTATCCAATCGTCCATGATAGAAAGTATCATTTGAATAGATTTCTTTACATGCACAAACGCACACACATGTACAGAGAATCATCTAATTCTCTTTCTTGTCTAATTCCTCATTTGTTACCATTTTTGCTTTGGTATCCGATTGTGTTTCCATACTTTTTTGCTTCCTTTGTTAAACGACACATGTTTCGGATAAGAATATGTAATGCACCTAGCATTGGTCAACCCCTAATGAACGAACATGAATGATATTCTATAGTAGGGGATTCGATCCTTACCTATTCACATTCCAATTCCATTTGGTACCCCTAAGCGTATAAACCATATGAGGGCCAATAACCATATACCTGTATTTGTTGAACTTTGACAATCTAAAATTCGCCTACTATAAGGGAAATTCAGATTGGTCAGGCTACAGGTAAAAATAATTACACATTCATACAAATATCTATTAGCTTGGTAATAAATGACTATTAACTTAATTAACAATGATTACTAACTGTAATTATTTACTTGTAACTGGACCAATATAAAATTTTCCTTCTATAATGCACTCTTCATGGCTTAGGAACTGCTCTATCCGGGGCAACACTGCCAAACACATCCTGATATTTTTTTCCTTTCGGATTTCTCAAATCCTCAACGGCATACAAATTCTTAAGGGAGGTTAATGCAAATAAGGTCTGAACCATACAGCAGCACGTTCAATCATAGCCCAAACGGCACACAACTCGAGGAGTCACCTTCTGTGATGGACCCTTAAGGCCATAAACACCAAGAAGAAGATTAGGGGCTGTTTGGGAGAGCCAAAAACATGGCCAGCAATTCCTGCTTCGAGCTTGGCCCTAGATATTTCAATTCAATTTCCTCTTGGAAATGGAACAATTTTTTTTTTTTTCCCAGAAGATAAATTCACTGGCAATTGATGTAGCGACGTATCAGATGGCCTATGGGTGATTGAAGTTTAATTAGAATATATTTATATAATTTTTTTAGGGTGGCGTTATTGCTACGGACACAAGCACTACTTCCACGACTTTTTATAATGAGTGGACCAGATTGCCCCTTAAGTTGAAAGAGAGAGGAGAAAGATCAAGGAAAATCATAGAACAAAGTGAGGAAAATCACAGAACAGAGATGAGGAAGAGGGAGGACCAGAGGAGAAAAGGGGGCCAGCACTATGTCCATGATCGTCATTGACGGTTCACTGATTTCCAAAGCTTCAGACCCTTCAACACCCTATACTCAACTTCAATCCATATTTCTGCAGTTTACGGATGGGGTTGAAGCTTCGCTTGTGACGTTAAGGAATGGGTTCCATCAGCGACTAGTGGCAATGACGACGAGGGAAGCCTTGAAGTTGTTGCTCCATACCTTTCATGTGTCTGGGTCTTTGTAATTTGTTTTGGATCTTGGATTTTTTTTTTTTTTTTTTTTGGAATCTGAGAGGCTGAAAATATGGTCTATTTATACTTATACTTTCATTATTCTCTCTCAATTTCCGGGCACTTATAAATTGAGGGTAATTTTATTTTTTAAATTTTCTAATTGAATTTTCATTTTGACAAAGCACAATTCTCGTTCATTGAGCCTCTTTGATTTGGTGTTTGGTTTCTCTTGTTTTCTTCTCTCTTCCATTCTCTCCACCTCTATTCTCTTTTTTGTTATATGTGGAATATAATTTTTCCATCCACCTGCTATGGAGGTCACGGCGTTATTGTCGGAGCCCTCTGGTTTTCATCTTGTCCTTCACTCCGTGCTATGATCTCTCTTCTCCTTGAGTCCTCGTTGACTTATAGCATTAGGGGCAAGATAGTCCATTATTATAAAATAGCGTGGGAGCAAAGTTTGCATCGTGGCAATAACGCTAGCCTTTTTTTATTTTAAAGAAATGAATAAATATGGATTTGTTGTGGGCCCGGAAGGTTTTTGCGTTGTGGTTGAGGTCGCTCACCTCACCTTACGGCCCTTTCTAACCTTATCGGGAATTTAGCGGTTTTCACACTCTCCCAGTAAAACTACAAAACAGCTCCTGTTATGATCCTATCCTGGGCCGCTCTTGTGGTGCGAGCACAGTAGCACACGTTTCAAAGGATCTTTTCTGCATACGCGTCGCTACCTGAATGGTCCAAGTCACCCTCTTCCATAAGTGGTCGTGAGTAGAGCTCAAGCAAAATTCCAAAACCAGGATAAGAACCCATGAACGCATGACGTTCTCAATTATTTTAATATTTTTTGCCCCACTCCAATCCCACATTTCTCCCCCTACAAAGCGCATAAAAATCATTTCATTAGCAAAACAAAGGTACATAAAATCATTGGTGGGCTCCCTCTTTTAACCATTCAAACAAAAATATCGGCGGAGTTTCCAATTTATCACGACTCATCTTTGATAAATTCAATTCATCGAAGCGTGAGAATTTATTAAATCTCACATTTTTTTCCTTTTTGTTCATTTTTGGTCGAAAGATTCCATTAATCCTTCTTATTTTTCTTAATTTCTTTTGTTCAAGCTAGGATGGTAGAGAAACCGACGTAAAGCGACTTTTGTGTTTTTTAAATACATGCCAAATAAATAGTCTCTTCATATTTTATAAATAGTCATTCTTGTGGTTTTGTGACATTTTTTCTCTTCATATTGGGAGGGGTTGTAATTTTGATTTCTAATAGTATTATGTTGATGTAATGAATTTCTTATCTATATTATTTTTTTAAAAAAATTATTTTTTTAATAAGATAAGAACATTATTCAACCCTAATATACTTAAACATAGTAAGCCCGACAAATAAAAATAAAAAAAGAAAAAAAAGTAAGCAACATTTCACCCAAGCAGATCCTCTGTCTCCTTATGATGCTTCTTTTAGTGCCTCTTCATTTTTAATAACCCACCTTAATAAATTGGTTTTACTTTATTTAATTGATGACCTATAAATAATTAAAGGAGACTAAAACGCCTTTTTGTAAAAAAAATAAAGAATATTACGGAGTAGTCATAAATTACTTATGGAAACTAATTAATGATGGTAATTGAATAAAAAATCTATCCTTTTCTTTTCCTCAATCAATCACGATTATCTTCATCCCCTTTCTTTTACTTATGGAGAATAATTAATGGTTATAATTACCTTCATTAACTATTAAGTGTCACATCAATTAAGCAATTAAAATTTGGTAAATGTATTGGTTATATATCATTATTCTTCATTTCATCAAGAATGGTCTCCTTATTGAGAAGAAGAAATACCATAATAGCGGCAATTAAAAGTTTTAAAATATATACGTACTTACATATATATATATATATATACTAGATATTGCGCACATGTGTTGCACGTGAATTTTTATCTAATAATAAAATAATTTTATGTTTTAAAAATTAACATACATGTTAATGGTTTTGCATTTTTTGAAATATGATACGATAATTCTATTTGTGTTTGAAGGGTTTTTTTTTTTTTTTTTGCCAACATAGGTATCCAAACCTTTGATCCAATTAATCCCCTAGGAAATGGGTAAAGCCATTGTCTACTACATTAATATCCTGATAAATCGGCTAAGTAATTGGCTCACAAGAAAATTTTATTAAGGGTTAAAGTCCAATGGATGTTGTGCTTGATGTATCCAATTTAAAGGACCTGCTAGCATGATAGTCAAATCATAGCCACACAAAAGACATTAATACTATGTTTGGATAAGGAATTTCTAGGTAAAATTTGCTTTTGAAATGGAATTTGTAAAATTTTTATGAGAATGAGATAGATAAAATCCTTATAAAAATTTTACAAATTCCATCTCAAAAGTAAATTCTACTTAGAAATTACTTATCCAAACATAGCGTAAGGGTTTTAAAAAAAAAAATCCACTTTTGTAGTTTAAGTAGTCAAGATTTGGCTGTTTGTTAGTTTGAGTTTGTATATATATTTTTTTAATATTATTTGTTTATAGAGAAGTAAAGTTTGAGTTTATTTCTACTAATTCTGTGTTAATTAATGAACAAAGGGATAATGTAAATCCTGATAATGTCCATTTAGAAGTAAATTTTAAGTCCATTTAAACGATCTCATGAGGCGGTGGCACCGCGTGGGTAGGGATTCTAACAGTTCGGACACCTCGTTGCTTGGCAAAAAAAAAATAAAATTGAAGACCCTCCTAATATTGGTAGCAATTTACATCCATAGGATGATTAAAGGCCGCATGGGAATATGCCCATATCAATTGTAGCGAAAAAAAAAAAAAAAAAAAGGTCTCATTTGGGATTTGAGTAGATCTTTCAGCTTTTGAGTTGTGAACTTAATTTCAGGCCTTCAGCCCTTACACTTTGTTTGGGGCTCTCATTAATTTAAATGTAAAAAAATATGTTTTATTTTTTGCCTTCTGCGCATGATGGGGGATTAGTCAGGTATAAAGTATCTGGAAATATATATATATATATCTAAAAGGCTAACCAAAGTTAGCCTAAAAAGTGTATAAGGTTCTACCTCTTTTTCAAGAGTTAGGAGGTTGAATGTAGGTTAACTTTATAAGCTTTTGGACCCCTTTTGGTTTTTGTCATATATGTGGTCTTCCTTGTTTGTTTGTTGTGTTTTTAACTTTCTTGTGTGTGGCTAGGCAAAAAAAAAAAAAAAAAAAAAAAAAAAAAAATGTCTTCAGATGATTATACATGACATGTTCTATTTCATCCTATTCACAACATACACATTGTTATAATATATTAAATATAATAGTAATATTAATATAAAAATCTATATTTAAACCAATATATATTGAATATTTATAATTATATCTTTGAACAATATGTCCCGAATAAAAAAACAGTAAAAAGAAGAAGAATAAATTTTATTTGTTCCCGTACCTGGTATTGCTAGAGATAACACCTTGTGATAATAATCTTGTAATAAAAAGAATAACAATAACTATGCTCTAACTTGCTACTGAACAACTCCACATACCTTATGGTAAGAACTAAGAAGAGTTAGTTTTGAGAAGAATAAAAAGAAGAGGGATAATCTTGTTAGGTATCTTAATCTAGTTGTGGTGAGAAGAATCACTATGCTATTTCTACTAAACGACTCCACCACATACCTTGAGATGACCTAATTCTTAAAAGAATAAAAAGATGAAGAATAACCTTGTGAGATTTCTACTTGAAGTTGGGCCAAATAGTGGCGGGCATGAAATCTTTTGGTGCCAGATGGCAGATGCTACACCTCTTTGAGTTTAACCTAATTTTCACACACGTAAAGGCTTTATACCTTCTTTTTTTTTTTGGGTAGAAAAGACTTTTATATAGGGTCCTAGGTAGTATAACTATACGAATTAAGATATGTGTTTTATAATTTTTTTAGAATTCTTATTAAGGTATGTGTTTTATTTTGCTATATTTCCTATATATGCGGAAGAGTAGTTGTGTATTTAAAAATTAAAATAAGGGTATATTAGTTAATCAAAAGTTTTTCTCATATTCATCTTTTTATAGGTAGTATAGATATAGATATATACACTTCAAACTTTGTTGCTTTTATTTTCTTATTGTTAAATTTTTTGAATACGTTCAAATTCATTCTTAATACTAGATGTTAGAGCACACGCGTTACGTGTGCCAAAAAAAATATTACAACAATCTCTAAAAAAATAAATAAATAAATAAATTGAATTCAAAATGAGAACAAAAACTGATATTAAATAATTAACGAGAGAGAATAAGAGGGTAGTTATGATAGAGGGAGATAAAAGTGGGAGAAGGGAAGAAGATAATGAGTTGTTAATTTATAGTTTATTTAAGAGTTCTTACTTAAAAGACTACTCTAATCCCATTAACCTCTATCTTATTTAAAACTAATGAGGGTATTTTAGTAATCCATCCTGTACATCCAACTAAAATTCAAAACGCTTTCTATATTAGTATAGATTCTAATCCATTATTAAATAAGATAAACAAATAAAAAAATACAGACAAAGGGAATAAAAGGAATAAACCATGGAATAAACCTTCAGACTTTGTAGCTTCAATTTCTCATAAATTTTAATCTTTTGGATATGTTAATGTTCTAATCCATTATTGAACAGGACAACATTTAAATAAAAAAACTAATGTCAATTCAAGACACTTGGCACAACTATGTGTTAAAACCTTTTATTTAACTAAGGATTTTGATTAGCACTGCCACAATCGTATTAGGAATTGTATCTTTTATATGTGTGGATTATACAATATAACCCACTTATATATATAAGGTACAATCTCTACCAACCTACACATGTTGGGCGATGTTGTACCCCGTATATGTGTACAAGCACATAGTTTACAGTAAATGTCGGCGCACAAGTGTTACGTGTGCCAAAAAAACTCTCATCTGAAAAAAAGGATAAAAGATATTGGAAGAGAATAAACAGTTTTTAAAAAATGAGAAAAAATAGGAATTAGGTAATTGGGGGTAGTTATGAGTAACAGTTGTTAGAGAATAGATATTAAGAGTCTCTAAGAAAGTGGAAGGAATTTAAGATTACCTTTGAAAATTATTATTTTAGCCCTGAAATGTAATTATCTCCTAAAATCTGATGTGGATTTTTCTATAATTTAATTTGTTCATCTAATTAAAATTGCAACATTTTTCTATAATAGTATTGAAGATATAGATAGTATAGATATGAATGGGTGAGATTCACCGTGGTTTTCCTCCCCACGAGGCTCTCTATAAGGTGGACAGAGGCCCACATGAGTCCCGACAAGCAATCGGACCTATGCGGAAAGAGCGGCGAGACGTTAAATTGGCCATTCTAAACATATCGAAACGATAACCCCTGCGTTTTGACGGTCTATAAAATCCATAATGATAATGACGCAAAAAAGAGAGAAGCTATTGCAATTTATGACTCCCGTCATAAACTCCCCACTGTATATATAGAGAGAGCAATTTAAGCGCAGAAGCGTGATTGCCACACAACCGGCTCCATTCCTCTGAAGATTTCTCTCCATATTTCTCTCTCTACTCCCAGCTATGGATCCCTACAAGGTATTGCCCATTTTTTTTTTTTTTTTTTCTGGGTGCTGTAATTTCAAGGCTGTTCTTGAATTGATTTGAGGATTCTCATCGTGGATTAATAAACTCAATGGGTTCTTCTGATTGAGATTGACATCTTTTGGGTATTCTTTCGCAGCATCTTTTGCATATTATGATTCTGTTCCGTTGTCTGGTCCTTCTCCCCTTCCAATGTTATGATTCTGTTCTTAGTCTCTTAGAATCTTAATCAAATTATTTCAGATTAATTAAATTTCTTTGTGGGTTTTCTTCCTCTCTCTCTCTCTCTCTCTCTCTCTCTCTCTCTCTATTTTTTGAATGCCCTAGATTTCCTTATTTTAAAATTTAACCAACTTCTGCTATCTGTGTCCTCATGTTTTGTTTGGTTGCTGAGAAATCAGAGGAAAAGAAAAGAAAATGGTAATGAAAACCTTGGATTTTCCTTTATTTTTGTTCCCAGACGAGAAAATAAGAGAAGCAAAGGGTAAACTCAATTAATTTTTGCACTATTATTAAGCTAAATTTTTGTAAATTCAATTTATTTTTGGTAACTAATAATCGGCAGAACATGCAAGACTTCAAACTTTTTTTTAATCATTTTTTTTTCTCAGCAACCAAACAGAAGCTTATGGTTTTACAGATTGATGTATATTTTTTATAATCTACTTAGCTTGTATTTCTATAAATTCATAATTGGTTTACTTATTTTAGTTTTCCAGTACTGTCGTTTTAGCCTCTCTGACTCTCTCTCTCTCTCTCTCTCTCTCTCTCTCTCGTTATGTTGTTCTTGCTGTTCATTTTTTGTTCATTTATATGGTGCAGTATCGCCCTTCAAGTGCTTACAATTCCCCCTTCTTCACAACCAATTCCGGTGCTCCTGTATGGAACAATAACTCATCATTGACTGTTGGATCTAGAGGTATTGATTTAAACCTCTTTCTTTTAATCCTTGTTTTTTCTCTTTTTAAGTTTTGACTAGTATGGTTTTTCGGACTGTGTATGTTTGATAACGAGGATCATGAGGTAGTGGTGTTACAATTCTTTCTTACTGTTTCTTTATTTAGAAAAATTCCTCTTTCGAAGGTGTCTGTTCTGCATTTGAGTATGTTTGTTTTGTCCTTGCAACTATTGAGACCTCTTCCAATAGATTTATAATCAAGTATGGTTTTCTTCATGCTCTTGAAATTCATTGTAATGAAAATGTTTTAGGTGTTTGGGAGCACGTCATCATCATTATTATTGTCGTCATCATATTCTTCATTAAAAAAAAAAAAATTATCGTCATCATATTATGTCATTATTATTTTTATAATAATATGGGTGTTGATGGATATGCTTTTTTCTCACAAGATGGTCTGTGATGTTGAGATGATAAAGTCAAACAGGTTCAGGAGTTGCAAATTAGCTTGGACAAATGAAAATTTGAGTTTTTCGTTTGTTTTTGAACTTTGGCGTGCATAGAAATACATGCGCACATATTGTTTTCTTTCTAATTTTCTATTACAGATATGCACACAGATTGTCTTTTAATTTGTTATGCACTGTAGGTCTGTTGCTAGAACTCTTTTCGCATTGTATCATCTAACATATGTTGGATTTGTTTGGTTGTTATTGGGATGTCTATGCGTGCTGAAGAGTGATATATAATTACTTAAGCACCTGGTGTTGCTTTGTGGTGCTGAAAGTTTTGCAGTTGAGAAACAACTTGTTTATGAGATCAGCATAGATAAAATGAGTATGTTGTGATGGATGTGTAGTAAAACAAGGAAAGAAAGAATTTAAAATGAATATATTAGTGAGAAGATAGAGGTAGCATCAGTTGGGAACAAGATGGAAGATCGTTGAGATGGTTTGTCTATGCACAATAAATATCTGTGACTGCACTGGTTTGGAGTGATGTGTTTCAAGAAGTTAACTTGCTGCAAGAATGAGGGAAATACTTGACAGGACATGTGGTGGGTAGCAAGAAGAAAAAATATGTCTAATTTAATTTGGCCTTAGATAGCAAAATGCAAAAAGGATTCCGGAAGTTGACCTCAAATAGTTGGGATAGGTTGCACTAAGCATAGCATATAAGATTATGGGGATGTGACTATTGTTTTTATTGGAAATATATTTCTGTTTGTGAATTATAATTTCTTTTGTTCATTTCATTGTGGGTATCTTCTCAAGTTTAGTCATTGTTGTCCCTCATTCTGTATCTCATCAATTAGTTTGTAAAGATTGTTGATATAACAGACTACAATTGAGGAGTCCGTGTTCTTCATGAGGAACTTGAGGAGGGTTCTTCCTTAAACCAATTAGCAAACATTTTTTCTTCTTCATATAGTTTTGAAGGTATAATTGTATTGTATTCAAACAATATGTGGTGCTTACTAATATATATATTTCTTGAGGAACAAATTGGTGACTTCATTATTTATATTGGAATTCCATAATGGCATAATCAGTCAATAAATACTAAGACTTAAAGACTTGGTTTACTGGAAGTCGTATGGACAGAATTTTGTACATCAATATTGATTTAGATTTGAAAAGCTCTGGCCAGACATATAAATTTGGTTTCCACCTGACAGGTCCAATTCTCCTTGAGGATTATCATCTGGTGGAGAAACTTGCGAATTTTGATAGGGAGCGGATCCCAGAACGTGTTGTCCATGCCAGGGGAGCCAGTGCCAAGGGATTTTTTGAGGTCACCCATGATATTTCTCACCTTACATGTGCTGATTTCCTTCGAGCCCCTGGGGTCCAGACACCAGTCATTGTCCGTTTCTCTACTGTTATTCATGAACGTGGCAGCCCTGAAACCCTGAGGGATCCTCGTGGATTTGCAGTGAAGTTCTACACCAGAGAGGTGAGGGTTTAACTAAACATACTAAATTATTTTCATGATTTAGAATTTGGAAATTTTTATAAAAACTATAAAAGTAGGAATAATTATGAAAAGGAGTTATTTATTTATATTTTTTATGCCTGATGAGAAAGCATGAAATATGTGGCTGCAGACACATGGTTTTCCTGGTTATTGGCATTGTTTTTATATTCATACAGGTGTCACACGGTCATGTTTATAAGTCAATAAATCCCTGTGCATGTGTTAAGATCAATTTATGCTGATTATCTTTTAATTTTCATTTAAATTTTTTGTATGCAAGTGTGTAGCTCCTTGTGCATGTGTGAACTCAGTTACTGTGCAAGAAATTTGCATTGGAACTAATAGTTTCTTTATTGGTAATAAATTATTGTTTTCGTTGAACGTATTCCAGACTTGAATTTACCTTACTCTATAATGGTTAGAGAGTTGTGAGCTTTGAGATCTTTAGTGCCCTTATTTTTGTTCACGTTGTGATCTTTTTGTTGTTGACTCAGGGTAACTTTGATCTAGTGGGAAACAATTTTCCCGTGTTTTTTATCCGTGATGGAATGAAATTCCCGGACATGGTCCATGCTCTTAAACCGAACCCTAAGTCCCACATCCAGGAGAATTGGAGGATCGTTGATTTCTTCTCTCACCATCCAGAAAGCTTGCACATGTTCACCTTCCTCTTTGATGATGTGGGTGTTCCCCAAGATTATCGACACATGGAAGGCTCTGGTGTTAACACCTATACTCTAATTAACAAAGCTGGGAGAGCCTACTACGTGAAATTTCACTGGAAACCCACTTGTGGGGTGAAGTGTTTATTGGAGGAAGAGGCCTTAAAGGTCGGAGGAGCTAATCACAGCCATGCCACTAAGGATCTGTATGATTCAATTGCAGCTGGCAACTATCCTGAGTGGAAACTTTTCATCCAGATAATTGATCCCGATCACGAAGACAGATTTGACTTTGACCCACTTGATGTAACCAAGACCTGGCCCGAGGACATATTGCCCCTGCAGCCAGTTGGCCGCTTGGTCCTGAATAAGAACATCGATAACTTCTTTGCAGAAAATGAACAACTTGCATTTTGCCCTGCTATTGTGGTTCCTGGTGTCTATTATTCAGATGACAAGTTGCTCCAAACTCGGATCTTCTCCTATGCTGATACTCAGAGGCACCGTCTCGGACCAAACTATCTGCAGCTCCCAGCTAATGCTCCCAAGTGTGCTCATCACAACAATCACCATGAGGGTTTCATGAACTTCATGCACAGGGATGAGGAGGTACTCTATGCATTTTTTTTTTTGTTTTTGGTTTTTGAGTTGGATAAAAAGCTGAGTTTTGGCACCTTTTAATCAATGGGCTTGTATTTCAACTTGGAATGAAAACGCATGCCTTGAGATTTAGGTGCCTGATATGTGTGAATGGTGTTCGAACTTTCTGCTTGTTTAATCTATTTGGGTTATTGTTTAATTAGATGCTTTTACACTATTTTTCAGGTCAATTACTTCCCTTCGAGGTTTGATCCTGTTCGTCATGCTGAGAGGTATCCAATTCCTCCTGCTATTTGCACCGGACGGCGTGAGAAGGTCAGTTTCTGTTATAAGCATCTGTCTAATGTTGGAATTGGGCATTGATGTAGAATTGTTTTATGGGTTCACCAAAATTTAGTTAGCATCTGCATGTTAAATTGTGTGAGCCCAATACAGTTGTTAGTTAGGAATCCAGTTCAGCATAATTGGTTCACTTGATGGGCCATCTGACTCTAGTATTATGCTGAAGGCACTATTTGGTAAAGCCTTCTTGGTATTTTGCTTTTATGAGTAAGATAACAAAAGTCCTTCCAAGATTTATCAAAAAGGTACCTCAATTGACTGATATAGGTTGTAGTTTTAATTTGTATTTTTGCCGAAATACTTATTGAATGGATGGGGGAACATGGATTTATACTAGATCTGTTGGTTAATGCAGTGCATCATCGAGAAGGAGAACAACTTTAAGCAGCCTGGAGAGAGATACCGATCCTGGGAGCCAGACAGGTATCTATGGTCCCTCCACTGTTTTTTAAATAAATGAATGAAAATATTTTTGTATTGGTGTCCTGAATTTGCAGTTTCTGTCTGATTTATTCCAGGCAAGAGCGATTCATCTGCCGATGGGTTGAGGCTTTGTCTGACCCACGTGTCACCCATGAGATCCGCAGCATCTGGATCTCATACTGGACTCAGGTTAGACTCGCTTTCCTTTCATTGTTTCTCAAATTATAGAAATGATCTTCTTCTATAAGTTAATGTTAATTGTATTGGCGAATATTTTATTGATACAATGTGGTGGCTATGGGCTACAGGCTGACAAGTCTCTGGGTCAGAAGCTAGGCATCTCGCCTCAATGTGAGGCCAAGCATTTGAAGGTGATGCCGAGCTGGATGTTTTGAGTTGCAGAGAGTGAACAAGAAAGGAGTAAATACAGAGATGACATCAGTTGTTCGGAAGAATAAACTTAGATGTTAAAATCAATTGATTGCTATGTTATATTATGCCGAAACAAACTTGCATGGCATGTGACTCTTAAACCTGAAGTTGTTTTGTCTAATAAATTGTGTTTCTAAGTGCAAATTATATTGTGGGTTTCTTAGACTTTAAAAAGTTTCCCATTGGTTAGCAGTATATCAGCGTAAAAGAGCCATGGCTGCGATTTACACCTTCATCCGCTGTTCATTTCATTTGCATCTTCACTTTGATGGATTCCTAGATGAAATTGTTTTTGATCTTGGGCTAATTCCTAAAAACGATTGTTCTTGGACCGGGCTTAGGCCCATTTAAATTAAGAAGGGACTCGAGTTGGCACGCCCTGTATTATTTGATTCGAATGGACACAGACCCAACTCCTTGTCTGACATTTGCATGCATCTCATCTCTTGGCCTGCTTCAGCACTTCAGTTCGATGACCTATCTGGCAGGTCATCCTGCCCTCTAATAGGATGTTAGCCCGACAATGCAAGGAGATCAGTCTGATGCGTCATGCATCGTCTTCCCTAAAACATTGCAAGGAAATCTTAAGGCATTAAGCTTTGTTTTGATCTTGGAAGGAAATCTTAAGGCATTAAGCTTTGTTTTGATCTTGGAAAGAATGAAGGAAATAAACGAAAAGTTCTAGAAATTTTTTTCCCTTTCTTTTCCTAAAGTTTTCCAAGATCCAAAGAGAGGCTTAAAGAGAGCACAAAAAACGTCCAGAGTCCCATGTAAACTCCGAAATCGGGGCATTGATTCCCTTCACATAGTATGTCGAAGTTGACAGCTCCGTTGTCTATCCAACATTTCGCGTCAAACATTGATGATGACCACCAAGATGATGAAATTTTGGGGTCCCCTTTCTTTTAAGATTTTCGTGGCAACCTATTATTAGTCTGTTTCAACCACCAAATGGGTTTTTTTTTTCTGTCTGCTCCTAGTGAGACGTAACCCTTTTCCCTTCTCTTTATACCCAAAAGTTCGTCTAGAAGGCTGTACCCATGTCCCACTAAAATACCCTTTAGCATAGCAGTCAGCTGAGTTTAACTTTCATCCATCCACTAGGGGGAAATTTCCAAGTAACCTTACCTGGCCTTCCTCGTTTCACACACACACACACACACTTATCTTCCTCCGCATTGTCCCCGTTTTAAAGAAGTTGACAGTTAGGTTTTTCTGCAGCTACAAAATCATCTTTCTTCAAAGGTTCTGGGAGGTAGATAAATCTTTAGCATCAATGACTTCATTGTTTATTGTGGAGAAACCCAGCTGACTTATGTACGCTCCACGTGCTACCTAAAGGAGCGAGTGGCGTATATGCACAGAATCACCTTGAATAATTTATTAATGGAGAAAGCCGTACAGGTGCATCCAAGTATCCAAGCAGGACATCAGTTCCGTTCCAAAGAGGCATACCCACAGTCAATGCCCTACGCACGCATGACACAAACACCTCCAGTTTTTGCATATTGATGATCTTGCTAGCCTTTCTACTATAGTATATCGACATATAGCTATCACAAAGCAGAGAGCAAGGATCATCTGTCTCTCATCTCTCTCTCTCTCTCTCTCTCTCTCTCTCTTGTTGGCTGCCGGTTGACTTTAGAGCGAGATTCCAAGAGGCCCAGAGGGGTTGTAGGGGTCCCACTTTGGGAGGAGAATCTTTACACAATAGGTCGAATCACATAATCATTGTGGGATAGAGAAGACAGACAGAGTTTCTGGGTATTTCAGGGAAAACATATGCTTGGACTAAATTAAAAGCAATACGTTTTTGGGATCTGCAACAATCTGTACATAGTGAGTCACTTCCCATATTTTGGTTTGTTGCTCTCCTTTTTCTCCTTTCATTTGTTTATGTGTTTTTGGGTGATGTTGGGTCATAATCCAAATTCAATTTTACTATGCTTAATGATTTCCTTTTTAGATTTTCTTCTCATCATGGAACTGATTATGTCATAAAAGTTGAGAAAGGTAGTGGCCATATTGGAAGAATAGACCTTTATTCTTATAGTTTTATTACTTTTGGTTAATGGAGTTTCCTTCTTTGAATTCTCTGTTATGTTTTGTGGGCAATTCTTCTGTGAATTTTAGTAGCTTACCAGAAATTCTTTTTTGACGATGTTTTGGTAATTTGGACAGATTAGGGTTTTGGAGACTTAAAAGCAAGGGGTTATTCCTGGGAGTTCTTTTGTGAAATTTTTGCAATTCAGATGGAATAGGGTCTGCATAGTTGGGTTTTGAAGAAAGATCATAATGGAAGATGGTGTTCTTTCGCCCGGTACCACGCCGGGCGGTCCGCCAGAATTCGGATATGGATTTTGATTATATGGACGCACTGTTGTCAGACGGGTGCTGGTTAGAGACAACAGATGGATCTGAATTCTTGCTGCAAAGTCCCTCTAATTCTACCGCTCTCTTTGACCCTTCAAGGCCTATTTCACAGGCTAACAATGGCAATTCTTGCGTGTGCCCATCTCAAAAAGACACTCATGAAGAAAGTCAAGATCAATTTTCCCTGGGAATACATCTACCGACGAATTTCATGACAGAAGCCTTGTTAAATCTCAGCCTCTTAGCCAGAATACAATTGATGTTGCTGGCTGTTCTAGTCAGCCGGAAAACTTATTTAACAGAAGGTTCTGAGCTTGGCAGAAGATGGTGGATTGGGCCCAGGGCAAATCCAGGTTCTGCATCTTCTGTAATGGAGAGAATAATTCGGGCAATGGGCTACATTAAAGATTCCACAAAAGAAAAGATGTGCTTATTCAAATTTGGGTGCCTGTAAATAGAGGAGGCAGAACTGTTCTAACAACTAATGACCAACCTTTCTTGTTTGACCCCAATTGCTCGAGGCTTGCGAGTTACAGAAACATCTCTGTGAATTATCAGTTTTCAGCAGAGAAGGATTCGGGGGAGACCGAGGGATTGCCAGGTCGGGTTTTTTTAGGCAAGGTTCCTGAGTGGACTCCTGATGTTCGGTTCTTTAGGAGTGATGAGTATCCGCGACTTGATTATGCACAATGGTATGATGTCCGTGGAACCCTTGCTCTACCAGTTTTTGAACGAGGCAGTCGAACTTGCTTGGGTGTAATTGAGGTTGTGACGACTACTCAAAAGATCAAATATCGTCCTGAGCTTGAAAGTGTTTGCAAAGCTCTTGAGGTCTATTTTCTCTACTCATTCCTGTAGTTCATCCATTCTTCTTCTTTCTTCTTTTGATTTATTTATTTATCTATTTTTATTGTTTTGGTTTCTCCCTTTACTTTAATTCATCAAGCTCAAGTCTTAAGAGACTATGAAGAACCTTTTTAATGACTTTGATTTTGGTTTGAGAGTTGATAAGTGCCGCTATGAACGTTGATCTGGTTAAGTAAGCGAACGTCCTCTGATTTCATAATCTAAACAGTGAACTGAGTTTGGAAGTCAAATTATAACATGTCTGGCCTAGTTCATGGTAACCACTAACCATAACATATAAGAAAGCTTTATTTTGCCTTGTAGAAATGTGTTTGGGAATATTCCATCTTAAGACTCTCAACTTCTTGCCTAGTTTGCCTATTTTTCACTTGGAATGGATCTGCAATTTTATTTTTGTTTTTTGTTTTTGATTATGGATTTTTGGTCAGCCACTCAGCCCACATGAGAGCTTGTCCAAGTTGGTTCTGGGTTGGCTGCAACAAGATATGCCCATCATGGGAATGGAATCTCCAGCCTGATGCTTATCCACTAAAATCCCAATGAGATTCAACCTTACTTTTGATCTTCATCACCCTATGCACTACACTACCAGAAACCAGTTAATGATTGGATGAACACCCTTCCGATATAAGGAAGAAACAGAGAATAATCGACACACGTTTTTTTTTTTTTTTTTTTTTTTTTTTTTTTTTTTTTTTTTCAAAAGAGAGCAAAAAGCATCAAAGAGGAACAATGAATCCCAACTAGGTTGGCACCCAAAGCACTCACCATCATCTGCCTTTAGCTCCAAATTTTATTGAAAAAAAAGAAAACTTAAGTAAATAAGAAAGCATACAAGAAGATAAGGAAGTAAAACCCAAACTGTTTGGTCTTGGTGGCTTATAATGCCACAATCCAGCTCACATAGGAAGAATAAAAAAACATTCGAAGACTCTCCAACAAGAAGAAAACCAGCTTCAAAAAAGAGCTTAAGAGACAAATCTATAAAAAGGAAGCCCCAACATATCTCTAGCAAGCTCAGAAGGAACAACACCAGAGTCTGCATGCCACCAAGTAAGATCAGAAAAATTGAGAGCCAAATTAGCTATTTTGTCTGCAACAGAATTACCTTCTCAGTAAATATGAGAAAAAATCACATTCATCTTCTTAATGAGAGAAAGACAGTTTCGCCATTCCTCTTTGAACTATATATATATATGATCCAAAAGCTTGATCTTGGAATAATTTTTGGATGCCAGATGCGAAAGTCGATATAATTTTCTCTCCCTTAAGACTAGGATTATACTTCTGTTTCCGTAATGAAGACTTCTTCTCTGTCCTTTAACATAGGTTTTCGTTTGCAATCCACGAAGGGAACTGGCTTCTTACTTCCAAACAAATTGCTTGTTGGGGACATGTGAAAGCAAAATGAGAACTCTTATTTTCCTGAATTTCTGATCGGGGCAAATCTTTGTTTAACTGCAGGCTGTTGATCTTAGAAGCTCTGAAGTTGTGAGCACCGAGAATGTTAAGGTAAGTGGATGATAGTCGCAAAATAAAAATCAATCTTTCAAATATTCTTCATAGGGTCATAGGTAGGATTTGTTATTGCAGGCAAGCGATAAGTCATACCAAGCTGCATTACCTGAGATTCTGGAGGTCTTGAAATATGCTTGTGTGACACATAGGCTGCCCTTGGCTCAAACTTGGATCCCATGCGTGCAACAAGGTAAAGGGGGGTGTAGGCACTCTGACGAGAACTACCTTCATTGTGTCTCCACTGTAGATTCTGCTTGCTATGTAGCTGATCCCCAAATTCAGGGTTTTCATGAGGCTTGTTCAGAGCACCACCTGTTAAAAGGTCAAGGCGTTCCTGGTAGAGCATTCACAACTAATCAGCCGTGCTTCTCAGCTGACATAACATCCTTTGGCAAGACAGAATACCCTCTCTCCCACCATGCAAGGATGTTTGGGTTGCATGCTGCTGTTGCAATACGGTTCAGGTGTGTCCACACTGGTGCAGCTGACTTTGTTTTGGAGTTCTTCTTACCTGTGGATTGCTTGGATCCTGAAGAACAGACACAAATGCTTAGTTCGTTGTCCATAACTATACAACAGGTTTGCCAGAGCTTACGTGTTGTAACAGACAAGGAGCTAGAGGAAGAATCTGTCTCTCCAGCAAGTGAAGTGATGGTCCCTTCAGATGATGGAATAGAAATGCTAAGGGCGGAACATACTCATTCTGAAAGGGATACTCGAGAAGAGTCATCCTTCACAGCCTGTCTCGCAGAGGTTCAACAGAATGGTAATGTTATCCCATTGTTACAAAAGGAAAAACCAAGGGAAGTGCAACATCAACAAGATTCTAGCCTAAAAGAAGGAAGTGTTGATAGTGGTGATTATTCTACTTTTGGTGGGGGCAACTTCTCAAGTGCGGGAAAAACAGGAGAGAAAAGGCGAGCAAAGGCAGAGAAAACTATCACTCTTAAAGTTCTTCAACAATATTTTGCTGGCAGCCTAAAAGATGCTGCAAATAGTCTTGGTGGTAAGCTACATATATTGAAAATTAAGCTAAAAAAGCATCTGTGTCTGTTCTGTTCTTGTGTGAATTGTGTTACCCTTTCTACCATCAAGTCTAACCTTTGTGACTTTGTTATTATCATTTGTTTCCAGTTTGCCCCACAACTTTGAAAAGGATTTGTAGGCAATATGGGATAAACCGCTGGCCTTCTCGAAAGATTAAGAAAGTAGGTCACTCCTTGGAGAAAATCCAACGTGTAATCGATTCAGTACAAGGTGCTTCTGGTTCTCTTCAAATTGGTTCCTTTTGTTCAAACTTCTCAGAAATGGCCTCTCCAAGTTTACCGGGAACAAGCACATTTTCAACTTCAAAGCCGAGTGATCATCAAAACCCATTAAGCATGCAGCCTGAGGGTGGCATTTTCAGTCCCCCCACTGGATCAAGCTCACCCTCTTCAGGCAGCCAGAGTTCCAGTTCAACCCAAAGTTGTTCAAGTGGGAAACTGCTACATTCTTCAACAAGTATTGTTGCTGGTTGCAAAGATGCAGTGGTTGGGGAAAACCCTGATGATGGTGTGCTTGAGAGGGTCAGAAATGAGACACAGCTGCATGCCTCAAGTCTAGAAGAACCAAAGCTCCTGCCAAAATCCGAGAGACATAAATCTTTAAGTAAGGACCTTAATTTTGAGTCTCTTCCACCCTTACCAAAGGGTAGCGGCCGAATATCTCGAGAAGGTGATGGTAAGAGAATAAAAGTCACATATGGGGAAGAGAAAGTTCGGTTCCGCATGCAAAACAATTGCGGATTTGAAGATCTACGGAAACAAATTGCGCAGCGATTTGACATAGATGACACAAGTGAGTTCCATCTCAAGTACTTGGATGATGAATCTGAGTGGGTGTTATTAACATGTGATGCCGACTTGGAGGAGTGTATTGATGTATGCGGATCGTCTACTATCAAACTGGCCCTTCAAGTTTCTCATCGTCGGTAGTGGCGGTGGGTTGTGATTGTTGTGAAAAATGCTTTGCAACATGTATCAATGAGGTTGCAGTGGATTTCAGTTCAAATGAACAGGAGCTCCTTCCATTAGTTCAGCTCTGTTTGGGAAAGGAATAAATAAATAAATAAAAACTTGCCCTGCATATTCTGAGTACCGAGCAGGAAGCCCAGCATTGTAAACAAAGGGTGATAATGTGTCCCAGGAGAATTTGGTTTTTGGAACTTGGGTTCAGTCATGATTGGTAGGGCGCAACAGCTCTTAATGCATCCGGCATGTCATTCGGTGTAAGCGCTTGGGAAGGTATGCTCTGTCTGCTTACTTTTTCCGCTTGTAAATTTGCATGAAGGAAACTCTGGCCTTGAATGGTTCACAAAATATCCAAATCGAGGTTTGGAATGAAAGTAAAATTTGCTTCTTTGTTGACCCTTTATGAGATGGTGATCCACAAATAGAAATAGTTCTCAACTTACCCTATGGGCTCTTTCAATGGAAGTTTCACTTACATTACCCTACAAAACAACATGATTTCTTCTTCTCATTCTAATTGCACGTCTGAGAAGGGCTCTATCTAATGGATGCTGATGATCTATTCCCAGTCGTTGATTTTCCCTATCAATGACAATAGCAACGTGAGATGCAAAGGTCATCTTTTCTTTTTTTGATGAAGGCAAAGGTCATCTTTTCTTTACCCACTCAGTGCGAAACTTCTTCACACACAGCATTTTGGAGATAACCCGTGTCTGATTCGTTCGCCATGCATTAGTGAGTCTAAACTTTGGTGAAGGAACAGTTTCCCTAATTTGAGGATGTCATCCATTAACATGTGGCATGCACAACTTCAGAGACCTAGTTGGTCTTTGTTTCGCTTGTTCTTCTGTTATTGTTTGGCAGGAAAATTAGTAGTACAAAGGTTGACTATACTCGTGCATGTATAATTTTTTTTTTTCCTTCTTTTTGGAACATTGTAGTCATAATTTACATAAGCGATTTCAATGTGTCTTTCTACTGATTATACATGCAATTGCAGTAAAAGAAAATTTACTTTTAACCCTAACAAAAAAGAGCTGATGATGAACTAAATTAGCTTCTTATAGCTATGTTAAAGCAGGTGGCTGATCTTCTCGCTTCTCGATTAGCACGCATCTTGAAGGTGGGCCAAACATGCTCAACACTACCTGCAAGCACAAAAACCATGAAGAATTATTGACTATTCCTTTTTCATACAAGAAATCATTTCTTTACGTGGCTTAGAGATGGAGAAGCCAGCCTTCACTTCAAATGTGTAGGGAATTTTTATTATTATTTCTTTTGCATGATTCTTTGTACATGGGGATGATCCACACGTCAAGAATACAAAATGATTCAGTTTTTCACTTCTGTAGCATTGCAGTGCACAAGCATATGAAAAAGGGAATTATCACGAATGCCAAAACTAGAGACTGAACCTCCATTTGGTGCATTAATTTTCTCTTATCTTAAAGTTTGCTAAACATTTCTCAACTGGCCAAAGAATGCAACATGTTTGTTGCCATCTTCATTTCAACTTTCACATAAATCTTGGATTGTTACTACTAGACCTGCTCAGATAAACAAATAGAAAGATGGCCCACCCCTTTTCTGTCGCAAAACAGTACTAACTGTCTTCTTAAAGATGGCCCACTCTACATAGAAAGACAAAACAGATACAATACGATGCAACGAGGACATGGAATGAGGGCAGCTCAATTCACTTACAGGTAAGAATATGAGCCCATGCAAGAAACCGAGAAGGACCAATGCCAGGTACATTTGGAAATAGTAAACCTGTAAAGCGTAGAAGGGCAAGATTTAGACTACTGGAGCATACAAGCCTATTAATAAAAAAACAGCATCAGATGACAGACCACAAAAACTTCTGTCCTCGAAAAGCAAAGAACAATGACCCCAACTAGCTTTGTGAGCGTGATTCCACTGCAAGAATACAACATAGATAAATTTGCTACTGAGACCATTCCAAGTTGACAACATTAATAGTGATAGGTAAGCCAGAAGAAAACTAATATTTGCAGCTGAGCCACAGAGGACTCAACTTGCCCTGGGCTTAAGATGCCAGTTGTTTGGAAGAGTTTGGTTTGTAGGGGTGACACAATCAAAAGAAAATTGTTTCTCAAGGTTAACAGCATTTTTAACTTCTCACAGCATTTAGCAGACAAGATAAAATATGCAGTCAACCAAGAGAGACTGCATTCAGGCTATACAATTAGAATCTGGTATCATGACTATCATTATAAATGCTCCAAGAAATTGTTATAACCAGTTACAAAAAAAAAAAACTAAGAGGTGCGAAGATCTCAGAAATCAGGATATCAGCAAAGCTCGCCAGATAAGAAAAAGAACCTGAAGACAGAAGCACCCATTGTACCCAAAGCCTCCTTTGTGCGTTGGTCCCTATCTCCACCATTTACCTGTACAACAGATACATAAGAAAATAATAGCGAATTATGAAAACAGCACAGTCAAACAGAGGGCGAAAAAGGAGTCACAAAGATCATCAATTTCACTAATCATAACTTCTGAAAAATGAGTGTTTCAAACGGTTTTATATTCTCTCATTTATGAATAGCGGCAAAATTATTAACATGTTTTTGTACCCAAAAAAAATTTATTAAGATATTTATTTGCGTACTCTGAAGCAATTTTAAGAGCATTCTCAAAATTGTATGCACTCCCAAAAGAATGTGGTTGAAATATTATTCTCTTCATACAATTAATCTACTAATGAAATCCACTATACAATAGTCCCACCCTTGTGTTGAAGGGGTGAGATGAAAATCATCCTACCATCCTAGTCTCGGCATACTTCATCTGCTATTGGAAACCATTGCCCGATGGTCTCCATCCCTTTGTGATGTGTATGACGAGGTTTTATTGACTCATGAGAGAGAGAGAGAGAAACATATTCACTGGATAAAATGGGAAACAGTACTGACCGAGAAAGCATGTGTTATGTGCACACAGAACTCCACAGAAATGCCTACTGCCATTACAAGGTTAACAACAGAAACTGCATTCAGTTGGATATTCAAAATCGCCATTACACCCTGCAGAATTTCATCTTGTAAGTGGAAACAAGAAGCAAATAGACAAAAATTGATTAATTAAATCAAAGGATCATAAGTAACATCAACACTTCAGATGATTGAAGTTCCATAAGTAATTATCAAGGAAGCGAAAGTACCATGAGATCCACAACAATCATTGCCAGCACCAGTAAAATTATCGCTGAACTCCAAAAGCTACAGCCAGAAAAGCAAAGAAGAAACAAAATTAGCAATACTTCATAAAGAAAGGAATTTTCACAAATTTTACATTCATTGGGATAAAAAATGCACAAGTACACCAGGCTATAAGTTAAACCAAAAGCTCAAAAAAAAAAAAAAAAAAAAAATACACACACACACACACAAACCAACCTGCATGTGATAACTAAGCAAACAACAAATACTGCACCTGTCCAAACATCAAAAGATTCAATCAATGCTTCGAAGTAGTGCACATATGCACATAAACACTAATAAATACAAAGCTGATTGGAAAATCAAATTTAAGTTAAAATGAAAAAAAAAAAAAAGAAAAAGAAAAAGTTCAGCAGGATAACAGTGATGAATTAGTGTTTTCCTCACAGGCTCAGCCTTCCTCACTACCTCAGCCCCGAGATGAGCAGTGAGCCCTTGATACAGTTGAAAGCTAGAAGGTTTTTTTTTTTTTTTTTTTTGGTAAACGAAAGCTAGAAGTTAAAGGGCCAGGAATGGCCTTTGAGTGATTTCAGGCCACATGTTTGCTGGTTTCTAATTTCAGGGGTCTGTGATCCTTATCACTGAGGGGGACTACTCGATCTTAGTTTCACAACTCTTATCAGACAATGGTTACCTCATGTAAGAAGGTTAGTATCAAAAACCACAAGACCCCCTCCCTGATGTTAAGATACACCATAATGTGCAGGAATACACAGGGAAATCCGAAAAGTATTTCTGAGAAGTCATATAAAGGCAAAGTTTCAAGGCGATAATATATTTAGCAATCCTAACTCCTAAGCCTAAGCTTCCGCCTATGCAAAGGAATAATGTCTGAGAAAACTAACATGATATTGCCATCAACCATCGAAAGACAAAATCTAGTTGGAACGAACATAAAGACCAGATAAGTGTCTAAAAATGAGGCTACAAAGCAGAATAAACCAGTTAACTATAAACAAAGAAATACTGGCTTTCTACCTATTTATAAGAACAAAATTTTTTAAATAAGAATAAAATGTGACCGATAATTTATTTGAGATAATAGTGAAAGTTCAGAGAGAGCGTGGGTGAAACCATTAAATGTCATCGATCAACATTTGAGTGTCAAGAAGAGTTCCCAAAATTGCTTACCAATAGCTATAGCAAGGTTGATCAATGCTGTCCTCCATATATCAAGATATTGCTCAAAAAACATATAAAACACTGAATATGGAATATCTGGAT
The DNA here is from genome assembly GCA_039720395.1 of Liquidambar formosana. Lineage (NCBI taxonomy): Eukaryota > Viridiplantae > Streptophyta > Magnoliopsida > Saxifragales > Altingiaceae > Liquidambar > Liquidambar formosana. The sequence continues at coordinate 31,944,798 of CM077833.1, forward strand.
CTGCACCAGAAAAGAAATGTCAGATTAGCTAAATCACCCACCTGTTCGGCGACCATTTTGTTAAAAACACAGGAGGCATACATGAAAATCTCAAGGAATTCTTAGTATTGCTAGGCTAGGAGAGTTTTAAAATTGTGACTGTCCTACTGTCAAAGACATAAAGAAAATAAGTTTAGGAAGGGAAACGATTTTAGGGTCAGAGCTAGTATCAGACAAAAAGAAGCACCATATATCTTTGACCCAACAAGGGGGTAAACCCTAGTGCAAAATCTAACACAGGTAGTTTTTACTAAATTTATTTTGAAGGACAGTAATAAAAATAAATTAATGTGTTCATCTGGTCAGAAGGTTTACAGCAGATACATTCTCCTTCGAAGGGAACAACCAGGAATTCTGAAAAGCTGGAAAATGCGTTATGAGAGGTTAAATCACTTTAAGTGAGTAATCAATTCCCCTAAAACTAATTTCCAGGGAATGGTGGATATCTTCTGAGGTTTGAATGTTGGGAAGTGCAAATATGAGAGGTTTCATACACTCACTTCCAATGCTTCCCTTGCTTTCTAATGTAATACAAGGGAGCAGTGATAAGTATTCACAAAATCAGGTACCCTTGAACTAAGATCCAACAGAGAATGAATAACACCATTAATTAAATCTTATAGTAGTTTCCAACACCATTCTAAGTTGATCATGGTCATTTGAGAAGGCCTTATTAGATGTACAATGTATCACTGCACCAAAGAACATGCATGATGGATCTATGGATGCATCTTTTCTGTACATAACAGCTGGAATACATACATGCGTATTTGCATATGTACACATGTGCAAAAATGTAGAAATAAAAGAAAAAGAAAAAAAGAATAAGCATTCTACTCATTTTTTATGTTCACCCCAGCATGAACACATTATGATTATAACGTGGCATCCACTGTATAATCAAGGAAATTCTACTCTTGCAGCATGGGAACTTTACCTTCAAAGAATCAGAGACCCTTGAACTGAACTCTCGTGCGGCCCTCATTGAATTAACATAGTCAATCTGAAATAAATTATAGCTGGATCAAAGGAGGGACGATTATAATCCAAGGTAAGAAAGCAAATAACATTCCAGTTATTATTTTTTAAAGACAGTGTCGTACTTGCTTGTTGAGGGGTGTGTGATATGTACGGAACTCTGATGCTTGAATAACACCATTCTCGTAGCCTGATGACAGAATTAGGTCATTAATGCCAAATCCGAGATACAAATTACAGGATTTATTAACTAAATCATTACAGACTATATACACATTTGCATGCATTACCTGAAAAAGCATAGAATTGTTAGATATCATGGAAGAATAGATATACACTTTTACAAACCTTTCAGATCCACACTGCTAGTGTAAGCACCGTGGCCACCTTTAGCACAATCAGCAGAGGGTAGAGCATTTAGGAACCATGGAAGTTTCTCTTGAAATTGTGCTGTAGATGGACGATCATTTTGCAAATCTGAGTGGCGGAAGCACTGGACGACTCCCAAATTGTTAGTCATTAAAACCTCATAATTTGAAGTTGAAAAACACAACTTCCTCCATAATTGACATTCAAAGAAAAAATTTTATGGAAGGAACCAGGCAGTATATTCGCACAAATATTTCATTATAAAAGTGTGGAGATTACCGTTGTACAATCTTTGCATACTCCACCCAGGCCACATGAACCTTGATCAGAAGAACAGCAAGGAGACTGAGAAAAAAAAAATTTGCTGTAGTAAATTTAATGGTATCGAATTCACTGATACAGATTGAGATGATAATAAAAACAAGGTTAAATGTTCAAAAATTCATGAACAAAGCATAATGAAAAATATCTTTATGATTGAGCATGGACACTGGCTATCTTATACAGCAGAACAAATCATGTTGTTTTAAACTTCAACCATGGCAGCATGCCATGGATGAACTTTAAAATAATAATAATAATAATCCAAGGTTGTCAATTTCAATGACCAAAATTTTGACTCAGATTTCAAGCAATTGCAATTCGCTTCTTTCTTTTTAAACCTTCAATCAATGCCAACATTTCTATACAAAAACTTCTAGTATTTCAAAGATAAAATTCACTTAATGCCAGGATTTTAATACGTCCAGAAACAAATAGATATTGAGGTCAACATTGAGAACTTTGCCTATAAGTCTATAACCATGTTAAACAGCCTGAGGGCAGTCATGAGGCTAGTAAATCAGATAACCAAGGGAACATTTGAAAAAAAAAAAATTGATGAACGTAAGTGGTAAAAATTATTTATTTATTACTAAAGGTCACTTTGTTTTTTTCAAAATGGACCTTCTTCATCACATGCATGTTTCCATGGTAAAAATTAAATGATACACTGCCAAAATTGATTAATTATTGACCTGATCATCAGGGGGACAATAACTTCCATTTGTGAACTTCCTACAGCAACCAAAAGCTTCTGGAGATATCCACACAAGAAAATCATCAAGCCATGAAGCAGCTGGCTTAGCAATGTAGCTCGATTCTGGAATTAAGGATGCTCTTGAAATCTGCATTCATCAAAACATTCATATCACTGACATTCATATCAGTAAAGGGACAACCTAGGGTAAAGAGAAAAGGAAAAATATCAGCATCTTAGATATATGAAAACCTCCCATTGTTCTTGTCCTAAATAAAAGATTCACATTGATATAAGTGCGTTCCGTAGATTGTGTTGGGTGTGAAGGGAAAACATTGAAAAAATATCTCAGTGACTCCCACAATTTCATGTTCTGCACAGATCCGTCAATACTTTGTATAAAAAATAATTCATCATTCATCCATCCACCATAAGGTTTGTCTCAATAGAGACACTTCCGAATGATATCACATTATCACCCTCCATTGCTTCTATAGACATGCTGCTGCATTTAGAAAGGGTATCCAGAAATTAAAGATTTAACTCTTCATCAAGGGAGAAACGAGCTTACCTCATTCAAAAGAGAGTCTGAATCACATTGGCTGATGGAACACAATTGGTTCGTATGTCCTGATTCTGAGCTGAGGAGGTAAAGCAACATCAGCATGAAACTGCTACTAAGCTTTATATGTTGAGTTGAAGACAGAAACTTCAATAATGAGATTTTCCCTTTCAAAGTGACAACTGAATTTATCATACTTTCTAAGAAGTATGCAATAGGCAATTGATTGTAAGTTCATTATACACATCTTGGAGATATTTCCTTCATTGACTTGTCAAAATGTTGGCCTAAGAAGGAATTTTCTGTCATTTCTTGCACATAATATGGCCTGTTGGTCAATTAGAATATATCATTTATGATAAAATCATTATTCCATTCACATGCAGATGAGATTTATCCAAACCAGTTGCCTTTCGCTAAGCTAATTGCAGAAGGGCAAAGTAATTCTGTTTTGAACTGCTGCCATTAGCCTAAGAAGTAGACAAAAGAGTGAGGCATAGATATAAATGCCAAGGAAGGTACAAGTTATCATACTATGCCAGCAGGTCTAACTCCCTCTCACAGGTATGAGAAGCTTATTTATCACTGGACTTCCATGACTATCGAAAGCAGATTTAAACAACCTTATGATTCCAGATATAGGTGTATATAAATGATGCATTGTATATTTACATATATAGACTCAAAAACTAGATAGTATAATGATACTATGTTTGGCATGACCAGTTATTTTGTACTAATCTCATAGAGTTAGCAAATTCCAACTAATGTCGTTCACAACTCAGTTAAACATGAGACCATAATAAATTCACTCATATGTATCTATATCTCTCTCTCTCTCTCTCTCTCTCTCTCTATATATATATATATATATATATATATATATATATATATATCTTTCTCTTGCTCACAATTCTGTGACGAAGAAGACAGATATAAATTTATCAAACTTGAGGCAAAAGAAAATTAAAATAAAATAACATGGTAATACCTATAATTGTAGTTCTTCACAACAAAATACAGTGGTGGTCCAATTCTGAGATATTCCGAAACATTATTAAAATAACCCTGCAGGAAACAGAAATATTTCCAAACAATGAGAACATTTCATGTTATGTGTGTTCCATGAAACAAAAAGGAGTCAGAAAATTAAACCTGAAGATATGAGTCTTGCGGAAGGACAATTTTTTGTTCCAAACCAGGTTCAATCCTTGTACATAGAGCCTATAATGTTCATAAACATGATAATTTAACTTCAGATGCATAGTAAGCAACAATCAACATCAACCAGAATTACAGGACAATAAAAACAAATCTAAAGCTACTCACAATGCTGGCCAATGAGAATGCAACAAAGACAGCAATGACAACTATTTTGACTCCCCACAGATTGAGAATTGGTGCATGGACTTCCTAAAATGGAAAACGAAACCCATCCAGTTTAGAAATGAAGCCAACCAATAAACACAAAGAATGTCAAAATAGAAATACAAAAATGTAAATCAATATAAACAAAAATCCCAAACAGATGTTAAAAGAATAAACATTTAGTAAACATAAAACCGAACAGATGTTAAAAGGATAAAAATTTAGTGAACATATATTTACAACATTCAAAGATAAGCCATTAGGCCATTAAAACCTGCCCATTTGCCTGCCCTACTGGTAAGAATTGTTCCAACAGTCAAACCAATTTAATGCGACATAGTGAAATAACAAACACATGGAGTTTCAGAATGCTCAGTATTAACCCTACCCTAATTCTTAACCAAGACCAATTCACTTGTAAACAAAAAAAACTATCTACGAAATCCTTATTCAAACTAATTATAATAGATAAGGTATTTTAATTACTGTGTCTCACAATATTATGGACTACACCCTTGGGCTGCGCTTGGTTTGTGTGAATGGAACGTGGATGGGAATGGAAGTGGGGAGAGAATGGAATGGGAATGGTCACTCCATTCCGATGTTTGGTAAGGGGTGGGAATAAAATGGGAGGGAGATCATACAGGACCCACTTTTTATGATTTCATTCTTAAATGGGTGGGAATGGTCCCACTTGGTTTTGGGAGGAATGACTATTCCTTCCTTGGAGGGAATAGGCACCTAAAAGGAATGCTCATTCCTTTTCTTACAGCCAACCAAACAATCCAAAAAATGTTAGGAATGGAAAGGCTATTCTATTCTCACCCTTATTCCAACCTACCAAACACAGACTTAAGGCATTTGTGAGGCACAAAATATCCTTAAACCACTATGCGAGTACCCAAGGCTCTTAAGGGAATTATACAGCAAACTTAAACAAGAAGAGTCACGGGAAAAAAAATGCCATTGGAGCGTTTGGTTGACATTCATAAAAATGCCATGAGAATTCCATCTAGAACAAAAATTGTTTACCTTCATGTACCGAGTGAGCAATCCAGGTTTTCTTTGACCAATGCCTACACTCCCATAGCATGTACATCAATCAGAGTTCATGTTTTTTTTTTTAAATAAATAAATAAATATATATATATATATAGGATGATGATCAGGTAAGCATGTGCTGATATAGCTTATATTAAAACCCGCATTAAGAGTTGTACCTTGTGTATTAGTGGGATATGAGGTACATTGGACCAATCCAAGGGGGTGCATTAGTGGGATATGAGGTACATTGTACCAATCCAAGGGGTACAACCCCCAATGCATGGTGCTAATATAACTTATATCAACATGTGCTGATGGGACCATAATTGTGTGTATGTATATATATATATGCAGTCCCAGTCAAATGGACGTGTTGAGTTTTATTAGCACTACATTGGGGTTTGTACACCGTAACCCACCAATGCACAGGGAACAACCCCAATGGGGGTGCTAATATAACTTATATCAGCACGTCCTAGTCAAATGGATGTCGGTTAGGTAGGGACGTGCTGATATAAGTTATATTAGCACCCCCATTGGGGGTTGTACCCTGTGCATTGGTGGGTTACGGTGTACAACCCCCAATGCAGTGCTGATATAACTCAGCACGTCCATTTGACTGGGACTGCAGATATATATATATATATATATGACACTGCTGAAAAATGAAAATGTCAAGTAATGCAATTTAACTAGGTCAAGATAATGCAAAAATTAAACATGAATGTGGAATTCCATACAAATACCTTTATCAGAGTCAGCATATGACGAAGAAACTTTTATACATGGAAAACAATCAACCCTCTTATCCTCAGCTCTCAAAAAGTCAAAAACTATCAATGCAACAAAAGCAGTAACTTGCAGAAGAAAGTCCAAAAGAACAGCCAATGCTGCAACAAAATGTGCAGATGGAAGTCAACCAATAGCCTTGAAATAAAATTTTAAAAAATTAGAAAAAAAGAAAAAAGATCACAATAATAACAAGAATTAAAATAAATTAATTAAGGAGGACAAAAATTACTGACCTGCAAACATGGAGAACACACGACATGCTGGCATAGGAATAAAACTTCCAACTGCAAATGCTAAAACCTCAGATAGACTAGCAAGTGTTATGGATGGTCCAACTTCCACAAGTGCATTACTTACTCGTCCCTCTAGAGGCAACTCCAATGGTTGCCGCTTAACAGCATGTACCAGTATACACATGTTATCCACCCCAACCTGATGCAAAACAAAAACAGTTCAGAAAACTTTGGGTATAGTGGAAACTGGTGACAGAACTGCCCAGAGATGATTGTAGGCTGTAGAATGGAAACTGGTGACAGAACAGCCCAGAGATGATTGTAGGCTGTAACAAATAGCCAAAATTTTCAAAAAGTTTTAAAAATTAAAATCAACTTCATGGAAATATATATATATAGAGGGCTGATCATGTGCAGGATATCCCGCACATGATCAAAACTTTATATGTATATATATATATATATTGGGGGGGGGGGGGGGGGGTTGTAGAAACTTCATGGATTTTATATCAGTCATTCCAGAATCAGAAACAAAGAATAAAAACATGTAAAATCAATGAAAATATAATAAAATAATTGAAAATTAAATGAACATGCTGCATGCAGCACAGGCATTAAAATTTTAAGAAAATATTGAGGTTTGAATAATCGTGCTTACCACACAAATCAATATACAAGAACTTCTACATAATTACAAAGATAAGGTTCATATGATGTTAAAGGAAAAAAAATTAAGATGACGATATTGTAAGCTTTAAGTTAACATCATCCACACCCCCAAGATACGTGGGATGTTCCTTAACTCCTTTTATTTGGAAATGTTAATTCTTTCAAGTAAATAGGAAACATATGTCAATTAAAAACTCACATAAATAGGAACAACAGTCAAATGTGTACTAAGAACTGAAAGGAAGCATATCATAGGTCAATTGGGGACCATGGCCTAATTTGGGTAAAAAATTAGGCTCAAACTTAATCTTGAAACCAAACTGTGAACTATTAATGCAACATGTACGTACAAGCCAAGGCAGCTAGAAATTAGACCATAACCATTGATAAACTAAATCTAAAATCAGCTTGTTTCCATAAAACTATAACAATATTGGACTTAGAATTGCTTGTATTACAAGAAGATATCAGGAGTTTTATATGATGATGGAGAAATTTATGGAGCAACAATTTTTAAATTATAATTTAAGACATGCTATTCCTTATATTGGTAGCACCTAAAGTTCAAAACAGGATTAATGCATATCCTCCTAGTCTAGAACATAAATTCACAACATCAGTAGGAACATCACAGAAAATGATACAGAAGGATGGACTTACAGCTAGAACAAGAAAAGGAATGACTTCCATAATGATTAGTGTAGACTTTACTCCAATGGCACTGAAAAATCCAACTGATCCAAGAACAGAGAGCATGACAAGCAAAACTCCTGAAAGACCAAGCAGTATCTGGAATCCAACCAACATTGTAATTTGCATAATATAAGGAAAGTAAGATAAATTTTCAACGTGAGAAAACTAACATTCCTAAATTTTTTATGTATTTCTTGAAATAGTAAAGAAATGCAAATAAAGACATATATCATCAAAAAGAAAAAGGAGATCCTGCATAATGGACGTTAAATTGAACCCTTGAAAAAACAATGTACAAATATAGACCAGTTAAACGAGATTCAATGATTTGTTAAACTGTCCACCATCAAACTCTAAGTGCTCTCTTATTCTGCGTTTTAATTTCAAAATGCTCATTCAAATTTTATGCTGTCATCATTATGCATCTTTCTTCCCTTGAAAAACCAAAAGTTCTATTCTTTAATATAAAAGGAGCAGCAAACAGATAACTTGTAATGAGAGACGATGTTAGAATACAGATTAGATTAATTCCTTATTTTTTTTTAAGATTTCAACAAGTGAGCACAATTTTGGGCATATTATTCAGAAAACTACTAACTCAACAAAACCTATTATTTAGAGCATAATGAATCCTGTCAGTGAAGTGGATAGAGAATGGAGAATAGAAGAGAAAAAAAGAGGGAGAAGATGACAGTTTGCCCACAATGGGGCCAGATCTACCTTTATAATATGTCCATGAAAGTGAAAGTTCCAAAACACTCACAATATATATATATCCTTTTCTTATAAGATGAACAAGATAAAAGTTGCATAAGGCCATGTATTGTGGGGTTGTACCCTATGCATGGGTGGGTTGTAGACTTGTAGGTATGACCCAGTGATGCACATGGGTGGAGGGGGGCTGGATAGAGGGGTCAAACGACGCTTCTCCTCAAAAAAAAAAAAAAAAAAATTTAATTAATTAAATTAAAATTTTGAACCTCCCCAAATTTTATTTTACTCCAAAAAATTTGATCATTTTGCAAATTTGACCCTCCCACAAAAGCCAAAAGTCAAACCCCTTTTGTTTTCAAGCTTCTAGTTCTAACTTCTAAAATAATTGCCAAAAATTTTATTTTGCTCCCAAAAATTTAACCTTTTAGTTCATTTGACCCTCTCACAAAAAAAAAAAAAAATTCAAAACCCTGTTTTTTTGCTAATTTTAGTCCAAATTTTTATAGGGTAAATTACACTTTGCTCTCTAAACTATAGGGGAACCCCCATCCTCCCCCCCCCCCCCCCCTTCCTTTTCCTTTTGATGAAGAAGTAATCATGGAAAAAACCCCTTTTTAGTAAGTTAATGTCTTGACCCTCCGAGGCTAATTTTATGGTTCCACCCCTGCCCATGCATGGGGTACAACCCCATAAGGCCAAAATGCATGGCCTTACACAACTTATATCAGGTTAACCGCACCTGTTAAATTTTTTAATACATTAAGATAAATGATAATATATTAAGACAGAAGAAAGTTGAAACATGATTGAAATCATACCTTAGATGAAATGTAAATGGAAGATAAACGAGGTGTATCACCCAAAGTCAGAGATATGTAAGCAAACATCACAAGATAGCTAATCTGAAATGAAATGAAGTAGCAGAAAAAATAGACAAACTGTGAGAAGAACTTCATTTATTAGAATAAAATTGCATGGCTAAATATAACCGATGAAAAATGGCTCATTTACTGGACTGCATGACCAAGAGTTTCAGTAATCACTAACATAGAAATATCTTGAGTGTAATTTTTTGAAGTAGATGCAAGCATTAATTTTTCATCATCAACCACGCACCCACCCACATGCACACATACTCCAAGACTCACCAATATGGTTATGGCATCTGCAGTACTTTCTCTTTTTAATTCTTCCTCAATGGAGCTTTCTGATGAGAAAGAAAGTGTGACATTTTTAGATTGCACCATCAGCAACAGCTCATCCTGTATGAAGTTTATTTTAGGAGCAGGAGCAAGGTGATATAAGTCTCTACCCACCAAAAAAAACTAGAAATGCAAATGGACAATACTATATGTAATTATATCAAACATTTAAGAATATTTCTCTTAAAGATAAACTCTACTCCCCAACAGCATAAAATAATAGAAGTTCTCTTAAGTAAGAGGAGTGCATAAAACTAGGATAACTGCTTAAACCATCCTTAAAAATTAGCATGTGCAAAGTGTGAACCTTCACTAACTGAATGAAGGCCTTTTCCCAGGCCACAGCCTTCCCAGTTTCATTGCCTTCTTTATCAATTGCATTGTTTACTGGATAGGTTACTATAAATGCAGAAGCCTGTCACAAAAACATCATCATAGGGTTATTGTTTAAACCAACCATATTTACAACTAGAATAAATCAAAGAATTACCTCAGAATAATTGTTCCCCGAAAAACCCCCTAATGCAGTGCTTGGATCTAGTGGGGCTTTAAACGCACTCATACATTTGTCTGCAGAGGTATAATGCTGAAAGAAGTAGGCAGTACATGAGTGTCAATATACAGTCAGTTTTAAGGAACCAATGATTGAGAAAAGAGACCACAAAGTATAGAGATGAGGCAGAGAGTTATTGTTAAAAAATTCAAATTTTTATCATCATACATACAGATTAATAAAGTAGTAGGGAAAGCAAGAGAGAGAACTCTAAGAATGCTTTGTATCAACAGACCAGATAGGTATCCAAATCCAACCCAGAAAAAGCAGATCTGGATAAAATTTTCCTATTTAATATTAGATAAATATTCAAAATATATTGTTCAAAGATCGAAAAATCAAATAAAGATACAGCACTATATGATCTAGTTTGATTCCAAGTCCAAGCATCTTGTTCATTCAAAATCCTATATGCCGCTCCGCAAGTAAGGAGCAAGAGAACCAAGTGGATGTCAGAACTTGCACCTGTTTGCATCTATTTAGTTATTGGTCCACTAATTGCTTTGATCCTACTCAGTGTGAGGGTTCCAAACCTCCTCTATCCCACGTTGAGATTTTAGAAACAGGTGGGTTTAGGCAGAAGCTCAACTCCTTTGATTAGGCCACAGATGTACCAGTACTTGGCCCATTCACATGCCCATTACACGCCATTTATACCAATCTCAATTAAACAGTAAAAAGTTTTTCGCATCATGTATCTTCTCTTCCCAATGCTGTCATTATGTATCAAATTCTTTGCTGCTCATGCTCAATACATACAAGCACATATATAATACTAATTTGCATTTCATATTTATTGCAATTGTCTCTAGCAGTTTTTTTTTTCTTTTTTTGGCAATGAGCATTCCAAACAGAAGATCAAATGCATACAAAAGTTAATCAACATGTGCAAGATCGCAACAAGAATGTTATAGAGGGTATCAAATATACCTGGAAACAATACTCGGTATGTTCGAGTCCCCCATAATCATCAAAATTTCTGGGATCCATTTTGAAATACTATCACATTAGGGGGAAAAAAAAAAAAACACACGTCAGTATCAAGGTGCTATAGCCATAATTTAATGATCAACACCAATATGCACTTCAACAATGATGGGTTTTAAATTATTTGATGTTAAGTTTCCAACCTAAAAGCTTAAGCTTATAAGTGGAAGGTCCAAACAGATATATGAAGACATACTTAATTCGATATTTAATCGATGTGGGATGTGGTATATTTCCAACACTCCCCCTCATGTGCAGGCCTAAAAAGATTCAAATCGCCTGTCACGTGGACAATAAAGACAGGCTCAATAGACCCAAGAATGACATGCTCTGATACCATGTTAAGTTTCTAACCTAAAAGCCTAAGCTTATAAGTGGAAGGTCCAAACAAATATATGAAGACATATTTAATCGATGTGGGATGTGGTACATTTCCAACATTAGAAAATGTTGCGAAGTTGTAACAATTAGTTGTAAGGATGAAGAAGTACCTATATGCAACAGGAACAAAAATATGGGTATCCATGTTGGACACATTTCAATTGAGAACATGAGGCATAAAACAATCAACATCGCTGCCTTGAAAAAATGGGTTTATGGACCCTTTGTTTCACACGATGCGAATAGTAATGGGTATGCCTACTGGACACTTCAAAAGAATGGAAAACCTTTAAAAGGCAAATGACTCTGACACATGTACATGCCCAACACTCATACCCGAGTTCATGTAACATAGGCTTTAAGGTAATGCATTGAAGGTTTTAAGGTATAATCTTTTTTTCTATTTGAGTACTCTTTAACAACATATTATGGTGACCAATTATTAACCTAAAACAGGAAAAGAAAAATAAAGTTGGCCCATGCATTTAGTGTAGATCTCACAAAGATGCAAGTCGATTAACCTTTGCAATCAACCCATTACCATTTGTCATCTACCACATGTAGTTTAGCATAGTTCAGTCATTACCAAAAAAATTTCACAGGATATATATGTACCTGATGCTTTATGGAAATGAGGCAAACTTCTATAGAACATAGCTCCATTCATTAGTTTTGGGAATTTGTAATAGGAGAGAAATAAACAAAGTAGTTTTGTTCTCCTCCTTTAATTTTTAATTTTTTGTTTTGTTTTGTTTTCAACAAAAGTAGCTCCTATAATAGGGTTTTGGAAAATTTTTCTCATATCTTCTATTTTGGTGCTCACTTATGAATGAAGTCAAAAGGGAATAGATTTAGAACCTTTTAACTTAATGGAATATTTCCTATGAATAACCTGAATAGAGACAACATTCAAATAAACTTGACAACAATGCAAGAACCACACCTGTAGAACACTTTGGGTGGCACAATCCTGGCCAAGAGGCTTCATGCAAATGTCGGTCAGAGATACCATTGAGCCAGAATAATTTGCACGAATTCCATCAATCTGTCAAAATTGAGTAAATTAGATTTGTGAAATTTATATAATCTAAACCACACTTGATTAAATTCATCCTATTTAACATACTTACATCCAATTTTTCATACTAAAAAATACTTCTAACAAGTAAACCAGATACAATTAATACCTTCTCCTGTATTTCAAAAAGTAACTTGATGTTGTTCTCTGTCACAATACTTGGTGGTTTGCCATGGATTTCATCTGGAATTGTTGCTAATATGAGCTGTAAATAATAGAGGATGCCATTAGTTCCTCGGAGAGGTATAATAAGATCACCTATTCAATAAAATGAAAAAGAACAGTTGAAAACAAATAAGCCATTGCAAATATTTGAGATAGAAGAAAATGGTACTCTCTTTGTGATCTAAAAAAATATTAATTCCAAGAATTTAATAAAAAATTATGGCCTGAAAAGGGGATCTAAATTATGGTTGTAAGGAGTATGATCATCTGAGCATGATCCAAAATCAGACAGATCGTAAATAATTGGTTCACATATTTGAAATTAGATTGGATTATCATATCAAGACAGAAAAATTATATATATAATTCAAAACATAATATATATTACACTGAGAGAAGAGGAGTTCCTGATGGTTTCGCACCATTTTATCCTCAAAAACCTTGCTACACATGTCCTCATATGTGAAAAAAGGGGAATATGAAGGTTAATATAATAAGCCAAGATGAATCCCACTACCCACAAAAATATGGGAAAGAGAAAACTGGGGATGGTGGGTGGACAGAGATAAATCCTAGTGACCAAAAAATTCTTGGATAGGCAAAGACAGACAACATGAAATAAGTACACGTAGAGAGATTATGTGAAATATGGGACATGGGTGCATAGCATAGTAATATATAGCCCTATTTAACTGGATCCACATATGCTTAGATCCATTTTTCCTTTTTTTAGGGGGGTACAATTTCTCATACTTCTTTTTGGTACAAACTTAGATCCAACTTTGATCTGAATATAATTGGATCTCATAATTTGAGTACAGATCTGAACTTTCACATCAGCAATGTGTTTGCTGTTCAATTTACCACGTTATATTTGGATCATTATCAGATCCTCATCCATACTGTTGCCAGCTCCAGTTCATGTAAAGCCCTATTATATTCCATCAAAGTTTCTCTCTTGAGAGATCCCCAGAGGTGCATAGATTCAGAGTGATCCATTTCATCTAGCATTGAAGCATTTTCATGGACAGTTTATGAAAGGTCTGTATGTGATCCTTATGTCAGGTGTAATACGTGAGAACAAAATCAACATACTTTAAACTCACAGGTGAGTTGGAGGTTTTTCATCTTACCTTTACCCAATGGAATCAGGGCAGTGACAAATCAAATTGCTTGTAAAACTCTCAAGCTTGGCTCATTAGCAGCTTATCCAAGTGCTTACTTGGATTGGATGAGCTGAGCTTGAAACAATCAGGGTGTATCCATTTTCTAATAAATGACACAAAAATCTAAGGGAAATATTTTAAACTCCATGGTTTTACTGAAACTTATCAGAACTCATAGGAATGGATAAAAGGAAAGAGATCGCAAATGTTGAATTTTTATATCCACATGGTCTTGGCTTGCGCTGGACCAAGAGGCTCAAGTTCAAGTTTGTTCTTAATTTCAAGGTGACAGAAAAATAGAACTTACGCCCATCATCTAAAACTCAACCAATGCATTTCATGAGGGTTTGGTCCAAAATTTTTGTATTTTGTTAAACCATAATTGAAGTTGAAAAAAGAATACTTTATCAAACTCTTCTTTGGATAAATGAATTTATAATTCGCATAACATTTCTGTTATATAAACTCCATACTAGATACTGTGGAGCCAAAGTATCAATCTAAAGATGTGCCTTGTCGGCAACTCTGTGGAACTCTGTCCAACTTAAAATAAAGTGTGCTTCAGAATCTAAATTTTAATACACAGAATAGTCTCTTTGAAGGTGCTATTTCTCTCTCACAGATTCTTGGAATAAAAACAATATATATATATATATATATATATATTTGATCTGCCACCATAAAGTAGCAATAAAAAATATCTCCAGGGCAGACATGATCAATCTAATTATTGTAATCTTTTTTCTTACATAACCATCAAATAGAGAAGTATAATTATAGCCATAAACTGGATAAGGTGGCAGATAAATCAACCAAAAAAACAAAAATATATAATGCAGAACCTGTTCAATTCTGTAAAATGGGGCTAGGTGGCTGTCAAAAAATTGTTTCTCTTCTGCAGCTTTACTCCCAGGCCCTACCCAAAGCTGAAAGAGTATCATGTGTTAAAAGTTAGACTGACATTTAGGCAAAACCAACATAGTTCAAACAGGATCAGACAGAAATTTTGCTCCAAACCTTGTTTTTTGTTGCATGATTGTTTTCAAAAGTCCTGACTGCTAATCTTTTTCCATTAAAAGGGGCGTATAGCTCAGAATTCCCAAATTTTTTATACACAAAGTTTCATCAAAAGTGGCACTGAAACCTTGTTCCAGTCTAGGGGAAAATTCAGTATGTGGAACAGTATGTAATGTTTTAGTATTCAAGCTACTAATCCCAGAGGGTTAAGAGTCTTATGCATCATAGTCTCAATTCTCAAAGAGATAAACATACTTACATAAGACTGTTAAATCAACAATGAACAATCTTTTTTTTTTTTTTTTTTTAATCAGAAACAAAGAGAAAAGATTATAAAATAAAATAAAAAAATAAAAGGAGTACAAGAGAGGTTGAGAAGTCCTACAAAGAAAACAACAAGTAGAAAGAAACAAAAGCTCTACATCTCACACACAGCACTCCAATAGTCCAATCCAATCTAAGACCATCTTTAAGACCAATGATCTTTGTTAAAATGAATTTTGTACTATGATTGCCACTTCAGTCATGTTTTAACCTAATGAATATGATCAATACCATTTCATGAATAGATATTTTTTGTTCTGTTCAATCAGAAAACTAACAAAAGGGATTTGAACATATTTAGCATAAAGGGCAATCCATTAATCATTAAGATAAGCAGACATCGAGATATCTCAAATAAGCACAGCTATTGCACAGCATTAATTCCACAAGTTAATATTCTCGTGCAGGAGAGAGTTCAAAATCGTACTTCATCAACGTAAAACAACAGAAAACCACAAAGGACTTAAATTACAGAATCACATTCAAGCATATTTTTTAATGATGATCACCCACTATTCGAAATCTACGAAATAGGCACCAGTAAGCCAAGTGAAAAGCTATATAATGCCAAATTCATACCTTCTCAGGCCGTGTCTCCACATTAAAACGGATTAGACCTAGACAGAGTAGAAGAACAATAGCCAATGATGAACACAACACAAGGGTTGGGTTTCTCGCAACCCATGTTCCGTATCTCCTGGACATAGATATGTAACCCACATTGTCAAATATCATTCTGCCTGAACCGATGTAAGCATGAATGGGATAGGCAGTGAGGTAGTAACCTGTAAAAGTTTGCCATGTATCCTTGCACAATTGAAAGTTGAACCCCGTTTTTCATCTGGGGAACATCCTCAAGCATCTGATAATCAACAAATTCAGTAAAAAGGAACTTACAACAGGACAATTACACATTATTTCCAAAAAACAAAATGGAATATAAATTGCATTCTGTTGGCATCAAAGTTTAATGGAGATATAAACTGCACAAGAAAATTCCAGGAAAAAGTCAATTTGTGTGCACATCTAAACTAAGAATGTGACTTGGCATGACAGACCATAAAATTGACTATGCTAAAATTGATAAAAATCAACTCAACAAAGCCTTACCCTCATGGCCTCAAGATGAATAAATATTCAAATTTCTATGGGAAACAAATTTATTGGCAAAAGTAATCATTGGGAACGAGTAGAAACTTGGCATGTACCTGCATGGGGAGGTTTTCATCTTTTTGCCCGTTTACAGAATGGAGTTGGCTACCAGCCATGACATTCAATAATGGTTTCATTCTGGAAGCTGGATTTCTTTCTCTTGTCCGATGAAACAAACCCCATCCAAAAAACACAGAAACCAATATGATATATAGAACTGCTAAAGAAAATTCAATACATTTTGCCTGCAATAATTAAATGAAATCAGCAAAGTCTATATAAAGCAAGTTAATCAATTCACTGGAAAATTTGGAATTATTCTACATTGCATTCTCTCTCACCTTCAGAGATCCAATTTTCACCGAACAGGAACCCCTTCGATGTGGGGAAGGAGGAGCTGAATTAGAGCATACAGGAGCCGAGGGGCAATCCCCACAAGAACAGCCCAGTGAAATGTCACTGCATGAATAAGTAGATACATTCATAGGTTTCATTCCAGATGATTCAGTAATACTTGACCGGAAATTGATGGCATATGGTGAACCCGGTATATTAAGGCCCGCTCGCCTACCAATAAAAGCAAACCACTCTGCCAAAAATAACCAAAACATAAGCACAAAAAGTTAAAGAAAAGCACAGACATTTACAAACCATACGAGAGCATTCAATAACATAAAGAAGAATGGTATTTACCAATCATAATTCTCAGATGTGAACCTAAATGCATAAAACTCAAGGATTAAGATGACTATTTTTGCTCAAAAAGATCTAATAATCATCAATAATGAAACAAGAAACTTCAGGTTTACTCAATTGCAAGAAGGCATCCCATAAACAACACAAAAACAAAGTTGTGAAAGAGATAACAAGTTGATCAACTATACATTACTTGAAGGCCTTAGTGCCCTAGACCACATATACTACACAATTGACAACTGGGTTCTTGTAGGTATTTTAATGTTTCTCAATCCAAATAGAGTGCTTTTGCTAGTCATGGTAGAATGCCTCAGAAAACCACCATACTATATAACTTGTGGGAGAGTTTAAAGCTAGAGAGAAGAAATTCCAATAAAAATATGCTTAGCATTAGGGCTGTGAACAAACCAAGCCACTTGTGAACAATTCGAGTACAAGATCGGTATGGGCCCATTTGAGTTCGATGGTTTATCAAACAAGCCAAGCTCAAGCTTGGAGTTTAGGGTCGTTTAATAAACAAGCTAATCTCAAGCAAATGAAAGTTTGACTTAGTTGGGCTCACGAGCAAGCTTGTCAAGGGCTTGTGATTAGGATGATGAACAAGCTCGCAATTAGGCTCGTGAACAGAGCTTGAATGGGCCCAGTATATGTAGTCCCTTTTTTTTATTTTTTTTGAAGGCTTGCCTCTCTTAGATCTCATCTAGTCTTCATGAGGTAGGGTTGTAAACAAATCAAGCCATTTGTGAACAACTCTCATCCAGTTCAAGTTTGATTGTTTATAAAACGAGCTAAGCTCAAGCTTGGAGTTTAGGCTCATTTAATAAACAAGTGAACCTCAAGCAAACCAAACCTCGACTCGATTAGACTCATAACAAGCTTGAGCCGAGCTTGAATAACCAGGCTTTTAAATGAGCCAAGCTCAAGTATCCCAAAACTCAGCCCGACTTGACTCATTTGGAATCCTACTTAGCATCCTCAAAAACATCATAATTGTCAGAGGATGACTAATGAGGAATCCACTTCCAATGGGATCAAACATTTAAAGACGTTGGGTAAATCAAAGCCTTCTAGAAAAAAATAAAAAAAAATAAAAAAAATTTGGTGTTTCCAAAAACTGTGAGGAGCAAACATAAATGTACTACTCAGAAAAGGACATGAACTTTCATAAATGTTACATATAGCAGCATAGACATCTTATTTGCTATTACAATGATTGTCATGATTATTGTTTCTGCTCTTTTGAAGAAAGTTTCCATCTGCCCATGTGTCTAACCATATTCCCTACTTAATAGAATTAATAGGGGAGAGAGAGAGAGAGAGAGAGAGAGAAAGAGAGAGTTAAGCTGCAATTTCACAAGTATTATTTACCTTTAAAATTTTTAGCACCAGCACCAATAAATTCTATGGCTCGAGAATTCATGGTACCAAACTTTACATCCTTGCAGGCGTCATATAACCCTTCACCAAAAGCATCAGTTATATAAAAATCAATCCCATCCACAGTCAGGTTTTGATTAACCTGAAAGAAAAAATTAAATAAATAGATAAGAGTCCTTGTAAAATATTTAACTCCCCCACATGCACTATTATGTAATGGCTACTCACATGAAACCAATACTTGTGGAAAAAGAGAATTCAAATTTGCATCTGACAATTACACACATGCATGCGCAATAGGACATAAAGCTGCACCAGAAAAATATAGTAGGAAGTCCTGACCTTGGAAACAGAAGTCACATTGATGAATAAACTCTGATTTGGAGAGCAGGTAAGCTCGCAGAACAGATTTAAAAAGTTCCTCAAGCATGCCGGACAGCCAACAAGAAAAGGAATTGCCTGCAAAGTAGTACATAAATTTAAGATATTTAAATGAAAGTATTCTGGGGTAGAGTCAAATATAATAACATAATAAAAGGACTAGCAAGACTAATAACCAGACAAATAACCAAAAAGAGTTGATGTGCTCTGAACTGAGAAAGAATCAGATATGTCCTGAACACTAATGAAAATGATAAATATATTAGCTGCTGGAACATTATCTACAACAGAAACAGAAAATAAAAAACAGCAAAAAGAAGGGAAAAAAAAAAAAGGACCAAGTTTCAAGGTAAGGCACTAAAATACAGAAACCATATACACTTTTTTCATCTCTAACAAGAGAAATAAATGAACCAAGGAAAATTACATCTGAAAATGCTATTCAAACCAGAAAAATTTAGCTGCTGGCCCACAAGAAGGATGATTTGGCAGCATAATATAACTAGTTAAAGAAATAGTAGAGACCCTCAAAAAGTTATAATTAAAACATGTATCATGTAGAAGTTCTCATGTACAATATAAGATTTTTGCACCTAATCCCTTTACTGTGAGACCTAAATTGAAAACCGAAATGGTAAATTATGTCTGAATGACACAACTCCATAATTGGGAAGGTCATTAGGGCAATTGAGGGCAATTGAGAAGCTCAGACTTAAAACACACACACACACACACAAAAGGGGGTTCAAATTTTCTTTCTCTTTTCTATTTTTCCATATGCTGCAAAACTAAAATATATAAATATAGTTATATGCATAAAGATGAAAACAAGTACGAGTATTCAAAGAGAACTAACAAAGTTTTGTCTAACTAATAAGAGTATTCACAATAGTGAGCACAACACAATCCATACTCATTAAATAAAATCTACATTCGTCTAACCACATAGAATTATTTTGCATCAAACAGAACTATAACAAACCTAATTAACTTCCAGTGTAGAATGAAAGGAGCCTCCAGCTCACTGCTTCGAGCACTGGCGGAGCCAGGGTGGCCTTTGGGGGCACGTGCCCCCACTAGTTCAACCAAGGTTTTTTTTTTTTTTTTTTGGAGAGATATTACCATTTGATGACCATTTCTCAACATAATGCCAAAAAGAGGAAGATGGTAGTCAGTTTGAAAAGATATTTACAGTCAATTTGTAATAAGTTGACAAAAATATCCTTGTTTTGGTATTAAATTGAAAAATGATTACTAAAAAGTAATTTTTTCAAACAAAATGCTTTCCAAAGCTTTTAGTTCCCAATTCTCACTTCACAGAATCATAGCACAGTGCCCCCATTAGAGATAAATCCTGGCTCCACCCCTGGCTTCAAGGCGAGAAGGTAAAAATTATGCAAAAATTTAAGAGTCTGCTACTGAAATTGGTATATGTAAAAATTTCTTAGTGCACACATCGCTCAACTTAGCTCAACTCGAAAAAGCCTTAATTCAACTACTTTTTTTTTTTTTTTATGAAGCCTTAATTCAAATTTTGGGGTCAGCTAGAAATGACAAATCAACAAAAACATTATAACATTCTTGAAAGCAAAATTATAATCATTCCAAATATACTGCATTGGCAAACGCATGGCTCGTTTATAAATTTATTTTTTCTAAAGTGTACTAAAAAACTTGACAAAGAATACCAATAATAGAGAAATTTCTTAGTGCACACATTGCTCAACTTAGCTCAACTCGAAAAAGCCTTAATTCAACTCCTTTTTTTTTTTTATGAAGCCTTAATTCAAATTTTGGGGTCAGCTAGAAATGACAAATCAACAGACATTATAACATTCTTGAAAGCAAAATCATAATCATTCCAAATATACTGCATTGGCAAACGCATGGCTCGTTTATATATTTATTTTTTCTAAAGTGTGCTAAAAAACTTGACAAAGAATATCAATAATAGAGTTCAATGAATAACTTACTTGCTGTACTTGTGTCCGTAATGTGTCAAACTGAGCCTCTGTACAACAAACATTACCAATAATTGTTGGGCACAAACTTTGGATCTTTGATGAAAGCAGATCATCTGGCTGGGAAGCATTAGAAAAATGTAATCATCACAGAATCACAATCTCAATGTTGTTTAGATGCCCTATTAGCATCAAAAAGGGTTTAACTTTACAATTATAGAACAAAGAAGCAAGCCAGGTTTCTAACTTTCCTACTTATGAAAACAGGCATTAATATAAGGAAAAACGTGCACTTTATAAACAGAAATCTGAACCACACAAAAAAGGATGGGGGTGGAGGGCCTACAGAAAATATTATTAAACACTGAAAAAAGGAGTACAAAAATTGAGTCTTAAAAGACGAACTTCGGCATATATAACCCATAAACAATGCTGTATCCTGATATCAATATCATTACTGCATGGTGTTTGCTTGAATAGTGATAAGTCCCTGTAACACATACCTTCACAGATGGGGAACCATAAGGGCAATTCAATACTTTTCCATCACTACGTTCTCCACAAATGTCATACATTGCACAAGATTCTTCAGAATGTCTCTCCCTAGAGAAGAATAAGATTATTCCTCAGTTTATAAAAGAGATGGAGAAGTTAAATTTCTTTACCAAATACTGTAGAGACTTTGGCAGTAAAAAATCACTATTATTAATGCATTACCAGAACTATTTTTGTTCAATAATGACGTAGGCAATCAGGAATGAGAATCAAACTAACAAGGCCAATAAAAAACTACAATACCAAGATAAATGACACAAGTCCATTCATTTGAATTTGAGATTGACAAACCAAACATAAGCTTTGTTCTTGTTAGTGCATACAACATTCAGCAAGCAAAAAATAAGAGCACTTGCACCATGATTACAAATCTATACTTTCAGATGATAACAATTTGTAACTCCACAAGAGCTGCACCAGCAGCAAAGTGACACAACATACATAACCACATCAGCAATGCACCATTTAGAAGCAGGGCATGAAATTATTGGGTGCATACAACTAAGAGTCTACAAACGTACTAGAGCAGATTTCATAAGCACATAAACCCGATAACAATAAGCCCATCAAATAGGAAAATTGCATTCAAGAAAAGGAAAACATGTAAAACCATAGTTCTTTGCACAGAAGTAAAACTTGCATATCCCTAACTAAAATTTGTAAATATATCTGCGCATTCTCAGATCACCGACAAATGATTCCACTCTTTTTTTATCAAGATATGACTTACAATTACACATGAGAAGAAGCCTTACCCAGACGTGACATTGGACGTCAAAAGAAATCGCGTATTAGACCCCTCTGCGCTGACTGTAGTTATAATAAATAAGACCTGCATATATAAATTAGCAAATTCAGAAATATTTACTAAAAATAGAGTAGTCCATTCCCCTCAACTTTAAGTTAGAGTGAAGATGCCTAACCCCAACGTGGCATTACAAATATTATGAGCCACATCGAGAGCACATATTACACACATGTGGGGCAATGCATTAAATGAGACAATATACCAAATCCGTCAACAAGATACTGCAATTTAGTGCTCTATTTGGCTGCTGGGAAACTGCAGCTTAGCTGTGACGATATCTTGTATTTTGGGGCACCAAAACAATCCAAAATATGACTTCCAAATTTTCTTTTCCTCCATTTTCTGAGCAACCAAACCGAGCTTATTCTAGAATCTTCAACCCACGTACAGTTTTAAAAATTACATTACACCAAGCTTTTTTTCAGTTAAAATTTAAAGAAAACAATATCAATAAATCAAACTACCTTCAAACAAATTCAGTTTACTTATCGCATTTAATTGAAATTTAAAAGCAAAACAATACTAAACACTGATTCCAAACCATTAACTTCAATCATCACATTATACATCCAATAATGCTCCATCTGGTTGCTGAGAAACCGCAGGAAAATAATACTCCGTAGAAAATGAGAACCCATACTCTATCCATTGCTTTAGTCCCCGAATTTTTTTAAAAAGACGTGTATATAGCAACTCAACTCGATCTTGTACAACTATTCAGCATGATTAAGATTTTCTCCTTTCTTTTAAAATAAAAAAATAAAATAAAATTCTTTCTTTTCCTCACGTTTTCTCAGTGACCAAACATAACATAATTAGAAAATCAACCAGTGAAGAAAAAAGAGCGAAAATGTATATATATTGTAGTCTTGAAGATACGTATTTATGTAACTACAAAGCTTATATAATTCTTCAAGAAATGTTTGAACTCCAAAAATAGAAAGCGGTATTGCCGAAACAATGCCCTGCTGGGTGACACTTACGACAAAAAAACACCAGTGATAAAATTGAGGGGGTGAAAAAAAAATCAGACTGAGGAACCTAAATTCAAAAGAACAAGAAGAAGAGAAGCAACAGATTCTTGCCTGAAACAAAGAAGTCGCCATTTGAAACCCTAGTACGAAGCCTCGCTCTCCCGTTCGAACTCTCCATTGCGACAGGCGAAAGCGATCTCAGTGAGAGAGAATGAGAGGGAGGAAGGGAGGGAGTAGGAGGTGTGGGAAGTGTGAGCCGTTACGGATTTAGAGTGAGAAAACAGAACTGTATCTATCTAGATTTATACTTACTCAGCAACCTGGCAAGTTCCCGGTTTTCAAGGCCAAATTACATAAATAGACAACATCATATGGATTTATTGAATGTATTTACATAAGTACCCTTGCTTTCGGTTGGATTGTCGGACAAGCGCAATTTGGAATGAGATTGAAGGGGGTTTCCACCTTTCCATAATTTCGATAGGGTGAAGTTGGCGTTTAGTAAAGGATTAGTAATGATAAAACGTGATTTGATTTATTAACCAAAATAAAACGTGATTTGATTTATTAACCAAAATAAAACGTGATTTGATTTGGATGTGATTTACACAAACAAGTCAAGTCCCTCCTTAGTCCTCACCCTCAGCCGTGGGAACACAAAACGAAGTCGCTTTCTGTGATTACATTCTTCCACTGCCGGAAAAGGACTGCTTTGGATTTGGAAAGCGCATTATATCCATACAACTTTCGCTAGAAATTGCCCGCTTCCCTACAAGTGTAGCGTGGAATGGAATTGAGTTTGGTAACTGAAAAGGACGCGTGTGCCTTGCAATTGTTGACAGCGGTCCATCACCTTTTTTTCTTTTTTTTTCTAAAGGTAGGCCGAACATGTACGGGAATGGAAACTCAGAGGTCCATTTCATACGAGTAGGAGTTGTTTAGGAAAATTGAAAACTTGGTAAGTCTAATTAATTTTGATTTTATATTATTTAATAAATTTTTTTTTATCAATCAGTTTAGTTTTATTTTAAAGATAAAAAATAAATACAGTTTTTTTCAAATTAACGATAACTTAATTTATTGAAAAATCATATAATAGCTATAAATCAAACCCAATTCGAGCCAATTTTTAAAGTTCTCAAACAAACCCATAGTTTGTAACTTATTAGCATGTAATAATGAACTATGAGTAACATGCACTTATATTATCCTATATTAAAGTTTTCTAAATTCATGCCAAGCAGTAAAATCTTTTTGTTTAATTAGGAAGTGAGAATAAATCATTGGTCTCGTAACTGAGATGCTAACCTCTTATAAAAAAAAGATCTGTAACAACTGGAATCTTGACCCTCTTATAATATGTTTGATTTTGGGTTCTTCTATAATTGGAATAAAAGATTAAAAAAAAAACAAAAAGAAATGGAAACAAAACTGATCAATGCTTCGACTGAAAATTTGGTGAATCTAAATTTTGAAAGATGGATAAACCTAGCAAACACGCAACGTCCTTTCAGATTGGGCAGGGTTGGGGGGAGGGGGAAGGCAACTAATATTATCATTTTCTACTAAAGACCAAACGTCCTTTTAACTTGATAAAGTTTTCCTTGCCTCCTCTATCTAATAATTTGGAAAGATGGATAAACCTAACAAGTACTAAACATCCTAGTAAATAGGTTCTCCAAATTGGACTAGGCCACCTAATGTTCGTGACCTTGGTTTCTAAGTTTTTTACCTCACCTATAGGGTGAAATGTGAATGCTTGTCTTCAAATTAAATTTTCTTTGAATCAACTACGCATTAATTCTTCAAACATCAAATTTAAATTCAATTTTGTCAACGAAATATGCCAACACAAATATTGTACATATATTTTGAAAAAACCATTTGCGGATGACCCAGAGTCGAGCTCGAATATAAAATAATAAAAGCATTATTATAAAGCATAAATAGCCAGGGAATAAATCAAATATTCAACCTTCGTATGCGGCCGCCTTATAATTTGGCCATTTCTTCATAGAACTAACATCATAACCCTCCAACACGAAACGTTTTCCATGCCAGTACGCATGATCCCATTCCCTTTTCATACCCACTACTCCCTTTTCATACCCGCTTCTTTGAAAATTACTAAGACGTAAAATGAGAATTTTTCATCATATACAGTGGGGAATGCTAATACCAACAAGCACTACCTAATGGTTGATTTTCATAAACTATTTAGTGATTAATGTTCCTAAACCATTAGTCAAAGCTAGGGGCGGATCCAAATTTTTTTTCATTGGTTGCACATAAGAACCACCAGTAGTGCTAACTGACCAATGAAGTTTTGATCAGTTTGATGCCAAATCCTCCCCTTCTCCCCACCTAAATGAGTCCTCCATGTAACTGTGACATAGCCACATAGTGTCACAGGCCAATAGAAACCAAGCAAAATGGGATTGCGGGGCAAAAAAATACTCTGACAATCTCACTTTACTTGGTTTTTATTGGCCCGTGACACCAAATCAACCGTGTCACAATTACATACACGTTTTCCTCCTCCTACAATAACTACTGATTACTGTGAATGAGTGAAACTGAGAGAGAGAGAGAGAGAGAGAGAGAGAGAGAGAGAGAGAGAGCTTTTTTCTTCTTTTTTTTTTGATTTACTGTACAGCTTTATTGCTTTAGAAAGGAGTCAAAGTACCATTTATACCAAACAGATCTGATAGAGCCACAGAACATTAAGTGGGGTAAGGCTAAAATGTCAAAAAAAAAATAAATAAAAAAATCCAGTGGTTTCACATGCACACAGGTGCACCCGTGTATATCCACCCCTGGTCAAAGCAATTAAACAACTAGTAAACAAAATAAGTGATTGCTGCCAATTCCACCAACTTTATTCCATACGAGTGTGACCTTGGCGACCATGCACTATCTTTTTCTGAATTCAAAACAAATGTGGTTCAACTTATTCAATCGCCACATCAATCCATAAACCAAACAGGTGGATGGCAAGAGTCAATAGCTTCAGTATAGAAAATGTCATTTGACCATCCGACTTCTCTTAGAAAGACAAAGACTTGATTTATAAAAATTTCACTTACTATTGTAGACAAAATTATACAGGGAGGCGAGACAAGTAACACCGCCACATAATCAAACCATTAATTTTGCCCTTTTTTTTAAATTTTATATTTCTGTTTTATTTTTTAATTTTGGGTAAGAGGAATTTCACAATAACCCGTACAAACGAAGCCACCGATTCGTAGAACAGCAAGTTCCATGGGTGCACGCACATACACAACGCATGCACACAGCGAGGTGAGATTCTAAAAAACAATAGCAGGGAGAAATTGGTAAAATCGATCTCCATGAAGTTGATTTCGAAGGTAGTTTTGAGATTGGGGATGGGTATTTTAGTAATACAAGGTTGAAAAATAGGAGGAGATAATTAATATTAGTCATCGAATTGAATTGAAGTTGTTTGACGGTTGAGGGTTTTGCAAGTGGGAATAATTATGGCAGGTGTGATGGTGGGGGCCCACAGCCCACAGCCCCACAGTCATTATAAGGAGAGATTCTAGAAGTAGGGCCAAGGAGAGCAGTGGAAAAATACTAGTGATGGATGAGGTTGAGGAGGAGGAGCCCAACGTCATTACGTTTAATACATTACATTACAAAAAACCCGCGGGGGAGGAGGGTTTGGGGTTTTGGAGTTAGACCCATACAAGGTCATCATTGCCACTCATCTTACGTTATCATCACTCCCGGCGCCACGCCTCGATCATGCAAACTGCACACGCTACACAGAGTGACCATTTAAATAGTAAAAGCAGATTCTCTCTCTTTCCTCTCTCTTTCCTCTCTCTGAGCTCTCTCCCTAGTATATCTCTCACGCTTTCCTACAGCCTACGAAAGTCAAAAGCAAATGTCATGCCAGGTGGAATTTTGTACGGATTATTAGTTTAAGCTGCTTTTCCATGAGGATCAGGTGATCTCAAGTTCTGACACCTCCCAATATAATTCGGGAAAAAAAGAAAAAAAAAGGTTGATAGTCTATTTGTATTGTGTTGACATTTAATTGTGCAAGTTGATTTTGTTTTGCATTATGTTAAGAAGTGGTCGCCTAGTTTTTAGATCTACACAGCATTTATTCTTTCATTTATTTTTTATTCGTTTTATAACTTTGGTCCTAACTAATTTTTTTGAGGATATGCAGTCTAGTCATTTCACATGCATTAAACGATATCTAATGAACTAAGATGATATATGTAACCGACATGAATCTAAGAAAAGAAAACTTCAATTAATTCAATTTAGATCCATGCCGGCAGGAAGCAAATGTGGGGCTTGGAATAACCAAATGCAATGTTTCTTCAACCGACACATGCCCCTTTCTACATCTATGTCTATCTCATTTAATGGTGTTCAATGAGAGACACTTCAATTCGTAAATTATGTACTACATTAAGAGACAAATGTATCATATCACAATGGAACGAATTTACTTGAGAAAAATCTGGAAACATGCTTCATTTAAAGAGTGTAGGAGAAAAAGGCTAGTTAAACATATACAACCAAATAAGGTAGAACCCCAGTTATATTTGATCTTGTGACCTTCGTATGTATCGTCCAATCAGCGTGAAAAGGAATAGAAGATTAGAAGTGGGGTGGGGTACAAGAGTGAGAGGAGCCATATTATTGCCCAGACTATCGACTATCGAGAACCATTATGTCGTCCCTTTTTGAAAAAATAAATTTTATTTTATTATTATTATTATTATTATTTTTTTTTTTTTTTTTTTTTTTGCGCTAGATAATTACAGTGTCGTTCTTTATTTTGTAGTCAGTGGTATTCATTTTCCGGAGATCCAAGGACTGAGATCATGACCTTCCCATATAAAATATTTAAATCAAAATTGAGTCATCGATCTTCAGCCCGGCCTGGGGCTGTCTCTGTCAGAAAAAAAAGTCGGAGCTCTTTCAGAAGGAATTCATTGCATGGTTAATGTCTCTCGGGTTCCAATCTTGGGTCCCAATAGAGACGGCTATTATTATTGTTATTTTCATAGGATTAACATTTTTTTTTTCCCTATTTTATCTTAAAAGAACTCAAAAGAGTAAATTGCATTTAGAAACTCTCAAAGACTTAATTATTTTGGAGAGTTTTATAATTAGTATTTTAGAAATGTTAATAATTTCTACTTTAATAAAAGAGTTAGAATAAATAACTTTTTAGAAATGCTCTAATACTGGTACCATAACGTTAAGAGGGGTAAGGAAATTATCTTCTAACGACTACTTCCCAACTTAACACATTACCCTACCATGTTTTATGATTAGTGACATTTATCTAGTTTGTACTCCATATACAATGTGCTAGTAGGTATGGGTAATATTTATCAATTGATGTGGCATTCAAAATTAATCTAGTTAAAATAAAAATTAAAGCAACGTAAATTTTTAAATCAATTTCGAGTATATAATCATAACTCAAAAACAAGTTTAATCCATAACTCTTTCAATCGCATTCATACTAACTTGGCACACAACATTAGTTCATATACCTTTTTGTTGTATTTTTATTGACTTAATATATTGCATTAGTCAATTCAATTTCCTTAGAAGACATATATCCCTTCAATTAAGGATAAATTCAAATTTCCATTGGACTAGGGCGCCTAAAAGTTTGCACCCAATCAAAACATCTGGGAGACTTTCCCCCGGCCACTTCGCATATCATGATCAGCTGGTAAAACAATGTTGAAGTTCAACATAAAGTGCATTTAACCTACATTTTTTTCCTCCGAAGGAAAAAATTAATAATAATAAAAAAATGTGCAGCTAACATAGAGTGAAGTGAAATCCATAGACTAAAAAGATTTCAATTCTTTTATATATCTCATCAAAACCATCGATTCATCATGATGATGTCAATGATTAGTTTGAAATGCTGGCTGGCGCTTCTTATTCACACCCATGTGTTTAGTCGCCAGGGGGTCCACATTAGCCACCCCCACTGTGGAAGAGATCAATTTCTTTTAAACTTAGTAGGGCATAATATAAAGTAGGCACTCTACTAAAGGATGGTCTGGTCAGCGGTGGAGGGCGTGCTGCATGTGGAATCATAATTCCAAACTGCGATAATTAATTGGATTTTTAATTAATTATTAAGATTGGAAATTAATTATATTTTATTTGACAATTTGCAAGGCTTTGGTCTGGTCTTTCACGTGTAAGAGCATGGGCTTTATAATAAATTAAATACGTTGATGTATAAATTGTCGAATATTTTACGAGATCATAGAGTTCAAAGTGAACCGACCATGCAGACTTGCGGCTAATACAATCTTATATCCATTCGATGGATGTTTTCCAACCACCATGCATGCGCCGTATGTGTATTTATTATCGCTGGTCCTCTCCCCTAATAAGGATTAGGGGCAATAGGACTTTAATTAGGCTCTGTATATATTATCATGCAGCTTTTGGAAGTGGAATCCTTTTTGCCTATTGGTATTGGATGGATGGGATACGCAGCAAATGAACTTTTTTTCCTTTTTTTTTTGAACTTTATAACTGTATATGTTTTATTGTTCTACCAATGCATAATTTTATTCCAATAATATATGTGATTTGAATTTAAAGTGCGACATCGCACACACCTTAAAATGATTTGGGTTATTGTTGACAATTGATCATGTGCTAACGAATGCAATTCACATGTGGTGACATACAGACAATTCAGATCCTACGTTACGTGTCACAAGTGATTCAAATACCATATATACAAAAAAAATAATTAAGTGTGGATCGTCATAAATGAGATTGCACGGCTCGTAGTCGTGCGTGATAAACATGCGCGTGTGTAAAAATTATGGACAAGTCTAAGCTGTATGATCTATCCTCGACATCTCACACTCAATCTACTAAATATGAAGAAACTCATGGGCAAATCCAGACACTGATACTTCTAAACACGGTTAAAAACAGGCATGAAACTCAATGTATATCGATCATGTCTTCAAGCATGGTCGACACAGCAACCCAGTGATTGGGCTCCCAGAGGGTCAACATTGGCGTGGTAGGGGGACGTGTAATCAATAATCTGCAATTACTGCAGCCAGCCAAATGTCATTGCTATAACTAATAAGCGTGCCTCTAACTTCTACGAGACTATGAATATGAATAAGTAACGGAGGTGCCTGGTTAGCTCTTCAATGCAATGCTAGTCTACTTGGTCTTGCAACCTTTTTTGTCCAATAATCTAGTGTTGCAAAAACAAAAGGAAGTTGGTAGTCATTTGGTATCACGTTGATAGTTAATTTGCTGCAAGTTGAAACACAAATCCTTTGTTTGAATATTACACTGGAAGTGATCACCAAAAGGTCATTTCCCCGTCCACTTTTCTGTCTCTGTCTTCATAAGAGAATGGCCCGTCTTATCTTTTTCTCTCTTCCTTCGGAACCAGGGCGATTCTCTTTCTTCTCTCTTGTCTTTCTCTCTTTCTCTCTCTTCCCTTATAACCATGGCGACTCTCTTTCTTCTCTCTTGTCTATCTTTTTCTCTTCCTTCGCAACCACGGCGACTCTCTTTCTTCTCTCTTGTCTATTTTTAAGCCGTTGGGTCTCACTCTTACTCAATTTATTGATCTCCTCGTCAACCATTTAATTCCATCGGTGTTCCACATTGATCTATTTCTTTATTTTTTAGATTAAAAGGCAACTAAACTTAACTAAAGCTTTAATTCCAACTCATGGCCGGGATCAATTGGTTACTTGAATCTTTCTACGTTATTCAGTTCTATTAAACAACGTATTTTTTTGCTAAATCTTTAACATATATGTCATTGCTCAAAACTTCTAATTACGTTGTTTTGAACCTTTTTTCATTTTAAAGCTTTCAACTCAAAATATATAGTTTAAGTTGATTTTTTAGCCAAAAATGAAATAGGGACCGAGGCTACTTTTGAAATTTCCTACTTTATCCCTTGTTATTTTAATAAGTACTTTCGACATAAGTACCAAAAAGGAGTGGATATTTTTGAAAAGATGGAATTTAATAAATAACAAATCAATGCAATGATGGTTTTTTTTTTTAAACTCTATATTTTGTCAAATATAACTTATCTTTGTAGGACAGAGGGAAGAAAAAAATATATTTTGGACTGAAATGGGTAGGTCCAATAAGAAAGAGAAAGAAGTTAGATTCAGATATTGCAACCCCTTTAAGTAATCTTCTCACCCCACTAATTTTAATTTTTTAAAGTTTTAGAAAAATATAAAAGGTTTTTTTTTTTTTTTTTTTATGACAAGTAGCTGCATAAATATCATTTTGAACAATAATTTTTTTTCCAAAATATAAAGTTTAAGTTGACTTTTCGGCTATTTGTATTGGCCAAAAATGAAATAGGGATTACAAATGGCCAAAATGTCTACTTAAATAGCCAAAAAGTCCACTATTTGTTATTTCAATAATTATTTTCAACATAAAACCCAATAAAGAGAGGGTATTTTTAAAAAGATGTAGCTTATAAATGATAAGCCGATGCAATGATGATATTTTTCTAAACTTCATGTTTTGTTATATGGCTTATCTATCTTTATGAGACGGAAGGAGTATAAAATACAACTGTTATTTTTTTGTTGTTGTTTTTGTTTTTTTTCTTATATGTTGCATGTCTAAAAAAGAAAACAAAAAACAAAAAAGGACTAAAAGCGGTGTTATTAAAGCCGCTTTTATCTGAAAGTGGTGTTATTAACGCCGCTTTTATCTGAAAGTGGTGTTATTAACGCCGCTTTTATGCACGAAAAGTAATCCTGCTTCTAATACACGGAAAGCAGTGTTACTTAGCTTTTAATACATTGAAAACGGTTTTATAAACATCGCTTCCCGTGTACTAAAAGCGGTGTTAATAAAACCGCTTTCAGTGTAATAAAAGCTTTTATTTTAAGGGGTTGTTGTTTGTTTGTTTGTTTGTTCTTTTTTATTTATAACATTGCACCAATGATAATTTTAATTTCATTATTTAATTTATTTTGTTTATATCTTTTAAATTTGATTTAGAGTTATAGTATTATGTTACAATTCAAATTAGTCAAAAGTCTTGGTTTCGACTTTACGTGGGTATGTGTTTTTTCATATCATTTGACAAAATATATATATATCAATGCATTGCAGCGGGTTTTGAAGCTAGTATATATATAAACTCCAGATTGTCCCATTTTTCCAACATTGACAGGACATGCCATTAGGTCAAGGGCTTGTTTTTTTTTTTTTTTGGCCTGCTAAGTTATCATGCCCTTGGTGATCACAACATCCCCTCATCTGCTTTGGGGCAAGAGAAGAAGCTAGACCAACCCAACTGTCCATGACCTGCCTGGCTTCAACCTAGGCCCTTGGTATCGGGCCAAGCTAGGGCTTTTTTTCTTGGGCTGAGCTGGGCCTCGGGTTGGGCTTTTCGGGCTTCCACTATTCATTGAGCTGGGCCGAGCTGAGCCATGAAGGAAAATGTGAAGCCCAAGCCTAGCCCACGGGCTTGGGCTTTCTCGAGTTTTTGGCTTCCGGCCTCGGGCCCAAGCCATATTACCCATTGTTAGTCTGTAACAAAAGTAAACAAATTACCTTTTGGTGACCAATTCCTATCATAATACCAAAACGGAATACATTTGTAGCCACTTTGTATTAAGTTGACTGTCTATTTGTAGTAAGTTAACATATAAATATTCTTTTATTGGTATTAATCTGGAAAGTTATCACAAAAAAATAATTTCTCAAAGACTGGAAAATATTCATATTGCTACGTGTCGGGCTCCGGGCCGGCCTTCAACTAAAGGCCTAGGCCTAGCCCAAGAGTATTCAGGCTCAGGCTCGGGCTGGGCTTTTTGAAGGGAACGGCTATTGCAACCCCCATTCCTATAAGCCCACCACCATACTTTAGGTTTTTAAGGTTTTATGCAAAATATAAAAAGTTTTTATGAAAACCGGCCGTGATTTCCACTAGAAAACATCATTTTGAACAACTTTTCAGAAGAAAGTTTTTCTAAAATCTATCGTTTAAATATACTTTTTAACCATTTATAGCCTTTATTTCATTTTTTGCCAAAAAGCCTACCAAAACGATAAATTTTGGAAAAACTTTCTTCTGCAAAGTTGTTCAAAATGATGTTTTCTAGCGGACATCATGGCCGGTTTTCATTAAAACTTTTTATATTTTGCATAAAACGTTAAAAACCTAAAGGATGGGGGGTGGGCTTATAAGAATGGGGGGTTGCAATAGCTATTGGGAACGGTTATTGCAACCCCCCATTCCTATAAGCCCACCCCATCCTTTAGGTTTTTATAGTTTTATGCAAAATATAAAAAGTTTTTATGAAAACCGGCCGTGATGTCCACTAGAAAACATTATTTTGAACAACTTTGCAGAAGAACGTTTTTCCAAAATTTATCGTTTAGGTAGCCTTTTTGGCAAAAAATGAAATAAAGGCTATAAATGATTAAAAAGTATATTTAAACGATAGATTTTGGAAAAACTTTCTTCTGCAAAATTGTTCAAAATGATGTTTTCTAATGGATATCACGGCCGGTTTTCATAAAAACTTTTTATATTTTGCATAAAACCTTAAAAACCTAAAAGATGGGGGGTGGGCTTATAGGAATGGGGGGTTGCAATAGCCATTCCCATAGCTATTCCCTTTTTCCTTCAGGTTTCGGGCTGTCCATGGGCCTTGGGCTTTTGATGAGGCCTACTTCAACCTAATCACTCGGACCATGAAACTCTGAGCCTGCACTCACTTTGAGGTCCGATATGGAAGTTGGCTACTTGGCTAGGCTTGTACTTCACTCCTTTGAGGATTGATTGGCATCTTGTGAACCCCAACAAGTGTAACCTCCTAGACCGTCTTAAGTCTAAAAATTGGAGATGGGATGAGCTTGTCCGGCCAGTTTTACTAATAGAGTCCCCCCAGCCTAAAGAAGGCCTATGTGGCATGATTCCATGACTCAACACACCATATCAGCATGCCATGTGGTATACCGATTATATGGAATAATTAATCTTAAACTAGATGAAGGCACCAATTTAGTAATCTTGTCATTGGTGCCCCAAAAAAAAGAAGAGGAGGAAATATTACACATTTTAGCAACATCCTTATAAATAAAAACAAACAATTTCTATTCAAAATGTCCCGATAACAAAACGGGGAAGTCTATAACAATACATATATAATTGCCACGAGCATTTGAGGCACACTGTTTAATGGACCATATGATTTGCCATAGTGGCCTAGCCATGGATGACTATTAATGGGCTCGAGCTCTGACTCCGGTACCACCGTGCCCACCTTGTCTGTTGTGAAGTGGAGACCGATGATGGCCATAGGGATGATGTTGATGATTTGCCGACCGAAGTTCTTGGCGTTGGGCCGTAGGATGCATTGGGCCCGCTTTGATCTCTTTTGGTCTTATAGCATTGATTTGTTCTAAGGTTTCCAAAACTTCTTCCATGGATGGTCTGTTTTTGGGGTCGGATTCCAGGCATTTTATAACAAGCTGGGCTGCTTGGGATGCACCTTTTAGAGGGTACTGCTCTTGTAGCCTTGGGTCCATTATTTTTTTAAGCTTTTTCTTATCAGACAGTGATGGCTTCGTCCATTCTACCAGGTTGTGCTCCCCTCCGGGCCTATTTGTGTCAAGTGCCAGAAGCCCTGTCAACATTTCCAGCAACACCACTCCGAAACCGTACACGTCGCTCTTTACGTATAAATGACCTGTCCAATTTTAACCACCTCACTAATTATTCATGTCCATTTTACCTATTTAATTGCAACATATGTTAGAAATAAACTGGTACTATGATTTAAAGTGATAATTAATCACCCAGCCAAACCACTTAGAGCCCGTTTGGTCGTTTAAATGAAAATTAAATGATTATATTGTATTTTCATATTATCGAAGGCACTAATCCATCACCTATAACGATGATTTAAAACAGTTGATGTCATCATTATACTAGATGTTACATGATCAATTTTCAGAAATTCATGATATATCACTTTTTTGAATTTTCATTCTCCTTTGTGATGATCACCATTATTTTCTTAAATATTTTCTATTATATGTGATGGTTTGTGTTTTTAATATCAAGTAAAGAATACTATATTTGTTTAATTTTCATTCAAATGTCCAAACAGGCTCTTAGAAAACACGTAACATACGACCCGGTGCACCCTAAGTAGCCCCAGCCCATTAAACCACTTAGAAATGGAGTGACAGATGAGCTGGTGCACCCTGATGGCTCAGGCCAATATTTGAAACTCATGAGCCTACCAAGACATGTGTGGAAGCCTGCAAGGCGAACCGATGGTAACCCTGTAATCACATTGCAATTAAGCTTTTTGCCGGAATTAATCAAGAGAAGATTTGGCCTTACCAGTGGCAACATACTCTGGAGCAGCATAACCATACGTGCCGATAACCTGTGTTGTCACGTGCGAGTTGCCGTTTGACGGGCCCAACTTGGCCAGCCCAAAATCTGAAAGTTTAGCATTATAATCCTGAAAAAAGAAAGCAACAAAATTAATAAGGGACTCAACCCAAAGTCACAATTTCTCAAGCCATTGACTCACATAGAGCTTAATTTACCCCATCTAGCAAAATGTTAGAGGTCTTGAAGTCACGGTAGATGACTTGCTTCTCTGAAGTATGCAAGAAGGCCAGCCCTCGAGCGGCTCCTATTGCTATATTTAGCCTTGTGCTCCATGAAAGTGGTTCTGCACCCCCTGCAGGAACAAAAATTGTAGCTTACAGTGAACAAAAATGAATATATTCAACCATTTCCATTTCCATGAGAAGGAAAAGACAAAAAAAAAAGAAAAGAAAATGCATGTGCTGATAATGCTCACTTCTGAACAGGTGATTTTCCAGGCTTCCTTTCTGCATGTATTCATACACAAGAAGAAATTCTTTATCTTCCCAACAGTAGCCCAGGAGCCTGACGAGGTTTGGATGAGAGAACTTTCCCAAGAATTTAACCTCCGACTGCGCCCATAACGTACTTGATAGAATTAAATTCAGCACAGTCAACTAATTTTAAATTTTATGTTATTGCTGTCAAGTTTTTTTCTTTTGGAAATTATTGTTGTCCCAACTTGGGGGTCGTTTGAGCGTCCAAATGGATTTATGCCTATATAAAATGTATTAAAATTGTTTAATTTCCGTTTAGATACTTGTATTCTTGCAAATGATATCGAATTGCTACCCAGCAACCACATGCTTCCCCCGTGTGAAAATAAGTCCCATTTTTAAGGTGCCAAGTTGTGAAGGGCTCGAGGAGGTACTGGTACTTGGATTGATTGGACAATGCACTGAAGGGTTCTCAATTTGATTTCAAAAATGCTAGTAGGGACTCCTAGTTAGTAAATATTCGTACTATACTTGCTATAATACATGTATATACGTATTTTTTTATAAAAAAAATTCATATTTGTCAGTACAAAGTTTAAACATAATTAAAAATATTTGTTTTTTTATTTTATTATTATTTTTATAACAAACGTATAGTTTATGTATTTGACGTACTTTGTATTATATTTATGTTAAAATATTCTTAATTGTATTGTTGACAATTCAACTCTTACTATAATCATCGACAATATTATTTTCAATATTTAAAATATCTTAATTTTTATCTCTAATTTTGTTGAATCAAGACCTTATTTATAATTTTTATAATATAATTTCTTATCTATTTATATAATTTTTTTTGGATTTGTTAAAGATTTGATGATTGTATCTATTCTTTTAATATGTAGACCACGTTTCTTATGATTTTAGGACAAAAATTATATAATAATTTAAGGAATGGAAATGTGAAAATATATATAGATCAAGGCTTACATACTTATTAATTTTTAGTCATCTTCTTAGTCAAATTCTTGTTTTTTTCTAAGCAAATATACAAAAAATAAAACAAAATAAAATAATGAATTGATTATTATTTTATATGTAATTGATTTTTTAACAATATTTTATGAATATTTAAATAAAACAATATAAAAATAGTGATTAATAATGATATACTAAATGAAATAACAGTAACATACTTGCATATTTTTTGCCCCGAAATTTTAATCAAAATCTGCATTGTATCCATATATGTTCGTATTCGTGTTATTTTCGTTTCCTTTTTTTATGCCGAATTTTTCATCGGTATTTTTGTTAAGAAAAACCGAATTATATTCTATACGTATGTCAGTACCATATTTTACTAACCAACTAAGGAGGCAATGAAAATTGCATATGGTTTTGAAGGAAAACTGCAATTCACAAGAAGGATGAATAGTGTTCTTATCGGGAAGATTGGGTCCTTTTTGGTAAGGGTTGTGAAGTAAACCCAAGTGGGGCGATCAACTAATCGATGTGAGCCTGTTTTTGGTTGACACCTGACTATTGGAAGGACCGCATTAGATACAAATGCAATGTTTTCCTAACCCTAACTCGATTGTCCAATCTACTGGTCGAAGGGGAAAATGACTTGCATTCACAATCCGAATTGGGGCATGTAGGATTTTTCTACCGGAAATACATTACAAAACAACTTAATTTGCAGAGGAAAGGGGGAAAAAAAAAGGATTTAAAAGGAAACTACCTAGCTTGAACCTTAATCAGGAGGCATAAATCAGCAACCTTGTAATTTCCAAACCCGCGTTTATTACCTTGTTTTCTAGTACACGTGGGCTTGTGAATGGTCATGCTATTTTGGGAGAAAAAAACCACATGGGGGTTTGGTGAGGTTGAATTGAATGTGGCCATGTGGGGGACAAAGGTTGCAAACCCTTTCACGGCGCCGTTTTGTTTGAAGTTTCCAGCCCTCTTCCCGTTTCAAATATCTCTCATAAATTTCAGTGTATTATTAATCAAATTAGACGAGGAACGAACTTACCTGCCATTCCTTTAAGCCCTGAGGACTGTCTGGATTGGACTTCTTGACGGCCACCGCAATTCCGACACCGACCTTCGACGGCGCGTACGTCTTCTCGTCGACCCAACCCTTGAAAACCCTTCCGAAACCTCCCTCTCCCAGCACTGTATCCGGTCTGAAATTCCTAGTCGCGCTCTTCAGTTCGGCAAAAGTGAACATCTTCAAGTTGGGCGTTATGATCTTTCCAGTGCTACTACAACTGCTCGGAGGTGTTTCGTTGACGCCGCTGTTTTCTGCGCTTTGGCCGATGGTTTCAGCGCTTTTGCTGATGCTTCTCTCCGTCGATCCATTTTGTTTGACGCTCTTCTCTGTTGTCTCTGCATAATTACATAAATTAAAGAAGGAAAAAAAAAATGAAAATTTAAATACTGAATTAAAGTTAAACTCAATTTTTGGGTGGGATCATGGGAGAGGATCGACAAACCGAGAAAGAATGATTTTTTCCCCTCTCTTTTTGTTTTCTTCCATATAAGAAAACAAGAACCCATTTGGGATTATGGGAATTAAACTGTTGAAAAGTTAATGGATAATAGAAGTATATGTATAAAAGATGTATCATCAATTTGTTTGGTTGCGGACAAAAGGTAAGGAAAATGAAAAGAGGAAATCAAAGTCGTTAGGATTCTAAGAAAACAAGGAACTCCACCCAAATGAGAGCTAATACAACCAATAATTTGACTTTGTTAGAGCTGGCCGGCCTTTTAACTTTTTGAAAACTAAAGCAACATAAAAGTACAAAATTCACAATCTTATTTTAAGACAGTTAGAAAACAAAGAATTCATCAAACGTCTGAGGAGGATTTTAATGGGTTATGGTGGTACCTGGGCTGGGAGGTTTGGTGGAGCCTGGGCTATGATGATCTACTGGAGTTCCCCAACAATTTCCCATCTCTCGATCCCTCCCGCTCTGTTTCCTTTTTTCTCTCCGTGGATTTTAGTCTACATAGATGCAGATATCGACAATAATTTCTATGTAAATACAGAGGTTCCGCGAAGGAGAGAAGAAGGAGCAAAGGAAACAGAGGAGAAGAAAGAGGAGGGGTAGGATGGGTACTGAAGAGAGAAGTTGTGCAGTATTTTCTCCTAAGTCTTCAACCCTTGGACTTTGTCTTCGAGTGATATGTCCCTTCTCTCTCCTATTCTCCCGCTCTCTAAAAAAAGTCTCCTCCTTTCTCTCCCCCCTTGTTTGTCTCGCTCCTGTTGATCTCCCAAAATCTTCTTTATAGTGTTCGTTGCTCAAAATTTGTAGTATTAAAATCTCGAAGAGGAAAAAAGAAAAAGAGAGAAATGTTAAATTTGTAGTAATTGTTTACACTAAAATTTTATCGCCGGCACGTGTTATTTTGTGGCTAAAAAGTGAATCTTTAGTTTATAAAAGAGTAAGAAAACTGATTATTTCAAGCCTAGGATTTCCAGGCCGATGAAATGAAGGCCAGGTGATTAGAGAAGTGATATTCTCTGACCAATGATAATTCTAGTCAGGTTACAAATGAGCCACGTGATAATAATGTAGTTGAATTGGTTAGATTTCTTACCAACAAGAGCTTGACGCATGTTTTGTGGAAAGACAACTTAGTTTTTATGCATGATGTGTAGGTGAGAGACGTGGGAGTTAGTAGGTTAATGCATTAAGTTCAAGGAAGTTAAAGTGGACAGGTGGCAAGATTTCACAAGCCGAAGGTAACCGTTAGGTAGTTATTTGTTCAGGCCGGAAGTAATTGCTAGTAACTTCCAACTATCTTCTAAAGTGTAGAACAGACAAGTGGCATGAGTTTAAAAGCTGAAGAAAAAAAACTGCCGAGTAATTCCTAGCAATTATGAATAATTTTCACATGTGCTAACACATAACTATCAGGTAGTTATTTATTTATTTTTTTTTCAGGTTGAAAATAACTGCCAGGCAGTCATTGTTTCAAGTCGGAGGAAACCGCTCGTAACTTTCAGTCAATTGAAATTGGCTGTTACCTATAAATTTCAGAAATGAAGATAAAAAAAGGGTTCTTCAAACACTATTGTTCTCCAGATCCCTATCTTAGGAGTAGTTTAACCTAGTTTATCTATCTTCCTTTTCAACCCCTTAGTGTACTTTAAATTTCTAGCAATCATTTTCATTCCAAACTTTGTAATTTGCTTTCAAGTTCATGTTCGTGGCTTACAAACATTCTCAATGGATTCTTTGTGCTTTTAATCATGTCACTCTCTTGCTTTAGTAATGTGTTTTTCACTTCGTTTTCATTTTCATTTTGCTTTATTGTTCACAAGTTCTTCAAGTTTATTTATCTCTAGACATTCATGCTAAAATCCATAAGGAATTACTCCTATCCTTTTCAATCGCCTGAATTTCTTACAAAGTGACCGACTAGGTGGTTATAATCCACGACTATAATCTCTCGGCCTGAAAGGTGTTAGGGATGGTGTGTGCACGACTTCATATTAAACTTGACCTCTGGCACACCCGTACAAAATCAACAGACCGTGGAAAAGACCATTTTTAGTGTGAACAGTAATAAATGGAGGATGAAAGCCAACGTACATGTGAAGCATAGAGAACCCAAAATCCATAGAAGTCAATGGGCAATGGCAGCCTCACCAAGACCATTCACATTACGTAGAATATTTTATGTCGTTGGGCCAATCAGTGGCAACCCTAACACACACACACACATACGTAGAATTGTACCAGCCTGAAGCCTAATGGGATAGAGGTCCTCATCTCATTTTTCAGATATTTTATCCCCCAACCTTTGCTTTACAAGAGGGTAAAGATACATTAGGACTACAAGGTTGGTGCCATCTAGTTAGACTGTTATGCCTTTTTTGTATCCAAATTCTGAATTTGTGTACTAATTCTTTTGTTTCATGACAAAATTAATCAACCCTTAATTTCTTGTATAGGTGAATGCTGACATTTCTTAAACTTCTTAATATGTTACCTCTGCAAAGTCAAGTGGTGACTTGGCAGTTATCACCTTTGATATTCAAGGCTCACATAAAGAAAACTACGGTGGTGTGCAGGCCAATGGCCTTCATGCTAGGTGGCATGTCTCCTCCGGCGTTTAAGGAAGTTATGCTTTCAATTCTTCCCACCCCAAGTGCGTGTAAAGGGCGAGGCTACAAGCTAGATAGGGTGGGCTACCCGATTGTGTAGCCAAATGGATCTTTAGGATATCTTTTGAAAAAAAAAAAAGGCATGCTGATGTATGATATCATCAGTTCACTTTTTGTTACTGAGATCAATCTTCGTAAATTCTCATAAATAATTCCGTATTGCTGCACCTGTAGCTTTTGAGATATTGTGTAGAGTAATCCTTGTTGAGTCATATATAATTTTTTATTTTCGGATGTATTTTGTTTAAGCCTTTAATTTGTGGTGATGGGTGTAATAGCCTAATAACAGCATCATGGACGTACACATAGGTTTCTGCGGGCGGAGATCAAGATGGAATTAACCAGAAACAAAATACTCAGTTACGTAGTTTATCTTTCTCATGTGCAAAGCTAAACACTAATCCATGTGATTATTTTCTTTTAAAAACCTTCACATACGGAAGAAAAATAATATCAATAAATGGGGATGAATTTAGTCCCAATCAACACATTTGACAAATATCATCTTTGAGGCCTACTTAGATATGAAATCTTTTAATGCGTGGTCCAAGACTCCGTCTAGATCCTTTTCAGTGTGAAGTTTCTAATTTCAAAGTCTAAGCTTGTAAGTAGATAGTCCAAGTAGGTATATGAAGATATGTTTAATTCAATATTCAATTGATGTAAGATGCGACATATTTTCAATACTTCCCTTTACGTGCAGACATAATAAGATTCAAATATCCTATCTCATGGGCAACAAAGACGGGCCCACGAGCGAAACAGATTAAAACACGACACATTTTGATACCAAGTTATAATACTATGTTAAGTTTCCAACTTAAAAGTCTACACTTTTAAGCGGAGGGTCCAAATAGGTATATGAAGACATGTTTAATTTGATAGTTAATCGATATGGGATGTGATATATTTCATCACTCAAAACTAAACATGTACACATCTATAATCCAGGTTAAGTAGAAACCTGATGAAATAAGTTACATTAATACCATGCATTATATTGATGGTTGTATATTGATCTAATATATCCTATATAACCCATCAATGCACAAAGTACAATTCTCTAATGCCGATACTATTATAACGTTATTAACACGTACTTACCTAAACGCCGGTCTTATGCATCTAATTGCTTAATTATTTGATTGGCTGAATAATAAAAGGGAGACGTGTCCGGGAGCCTAGTCAAAAGGTCGTGTAAGACGTTTTCATACTCACATCAGGGGTACATATCAGAGTTGGCCTCGTGAATGCAATCAGGGCCCAACAGTGCAACTACCCCGCGTAGATGACCCGTTCTCAAAAAACTCCGTCAACCGTACGTACAAATTTCCTCATACCATTTGAAATTACACATTGACTACAAATTTTTAGTACACAGTACAGTACTATACTCTTTTAAACGTTATCATTGGAAATTTGATGATTATTTTAATGCAACCCTCCAACTACATATCGCCCATTGCCTTGCTAAGCTAATTTGTACAAAAACGAAAGGTGACAAAGTCACGTGCCATCACGTACAAATGGGATAAGAGTGAAGGTAAGTGAAATTCTGAGATCAAAAAATATTTCGA
Organism: Liquidambar formosana; assembly: GCA_039720395.1. Taxonomy (NCBI): domain Eukaryota; kingdom Viridiplantae; phylum Streptophyta; class Magnoliopsida; order Saxifragales; family Altingiaceae; genus Liquidambar; species Liquidambar formosana. The sequence goes on from CM077833.1 coordinate 31,987,701, forward strand.
CTTGTAATACCACTTTATATGTGATACAGTCACATATAAGTTTTTCTTCTTGTATAGAAATATTCTACGTACATTAAGCTAGCTAGCCCCAGCCCATGAAAGCATTAGCTTTCTGAATAATCATCACAATAAAGATCTTTGATAATGACATTAGCTTTCTATGTAATTTACCAGCCTTTACGAATTCTAATGTTAATGTGAAAGGGGAGGAGATGGTCGTAAAAATGTGGACTTATTGTGGCACGGTTAATTACATGGCTCAAAGAGCGGTCCGATTGGTTTTGTCCTCTTGCACCTATTACTAGCTAGGGACCAGTGGAATCTTATTAAACAAAGATTGGGACTGCACACTTGTTCATACGAATAGAGAGGGCCAGTGGGGCATGCTTTGTGCTGATTTCCTCGCCTAAAATTGGGGGGCCTAATTTTCCGTCTGTTTGGGTTTTCCTGAATTCCTAGCTTGTGACCACAAGTCAAACCCAACTCATGTTTCTCATTGCCGTTAATTTTTTACCCAGTCCAACTCTAGTAATTAAGGACTCTCGCACAAGCACGATTCATTATTGTTTGTTAATTAATACTATTTCAAGAAAGACTATTATGAGGCTCCCTTCAAAAGTATAACATTATGAGCCTCACCCTAAAGTCAGTATCCCTTTAACGATTTTTGAATGGCCGTGGGGTTGGGCACTATGGACCAATGTAGGAGCAATGGACGGGCGAAACTTGTCTCCTCCAGCTAGACAAAACTCTCAAATGCACCAATCAAGAGAAGTTGAGAAGTCATCCACCAAGGGCCCAATATTGATGTCCTTGACCAAATTTCGCCCGGCCCAGTTTGTTTCACCAAGTGAGCCCATGAAAGTCTAACTTGAGTCCTTGACTGGGTCACGGCTCCCACGCCAAATCCATAAGATCTGCTGTACGAGTATGACATTATGATCACCACCACGATCATCACGACAATAATGCAGCTGGAAATCACTAAATATTTATTATTATTATTATTATTATTATATTGTTAGATATTTGGGAAGAAGTCAAGGTAGAAGTCTCCAAAACCACAAAGTGCAATAAGTTGAAGCGACATCTCAGGATTGCAAGTAGGAAAAAATGACCCAATCCAATCGTTACCACGTTACGTTGGCGATTACCTAATGCCCCACTCAACAGGTTTTCTCCATCCTGTCCAGCTTCCCCATCTGAACGCAGGACTTCCAACCTTGTGTGCATTAGGGTATTAGGAGGAGTAAAAGACAAAATAGAATGTTAAACACCCCCTCCCCAAAAAAAAAAAAAAAAAACCCTTTTTACTTACTTATTTGTGTGCTTTACCCGACTCTTCTATTAGATATGAATAATGTCAACATCTATTTTGTGTAAGTTAACATATAAGATAAATTTGACTTAATAATAAAATGAGTGGATAATCGTTCGTAACATTCTACTTTTGAAAACGTAAGTCCTACTCCATTCAGTGGAATATCCTACGTTGAAACTTGAAAGCATTAAATATTAAGTAAGTAACGGGAAAAAAATACAAAGATTAGGGACCACATTTTTATTAAATTCGTGGGGACTAGAAAGTGGTAAAAATATGTTAATGGCTTGGTTTGACCGCCTCAAGCCGCACTAGTAGATTAATAATGGGAGAGGTGATATTGTGTTTGTGTGCATGCATATATCTCATCAAAAATATGTCGGTGACTTCGCTTTAATCTTTAATTAAGAATTTGTTGACCTTTCTTTTTGTACCTTTACCTATAGACCGTGGCACAAATGAACCTTTAATTGTTTACTTTTTCCAACGGAGGCAATGTCAGAGACGCACCCAATATAAAATGTTGTCAAGAAGGGGGAATTATTCTTTGATCAATGGAAGCACATCACAAGTCTTGTTTCATGACTTTTTTCAGTGGGAAGGGTAATTCGAGGACATCACCAAGCCGCAAAGGATGGCTTCTGGACTGGTTCTAGAAAAATCACTGGGAAAATAATAATAAAAAAATATAGCAAAGAAATTACGGGACTGTTTGGACGGTTCCATCATCCATGTCAATTAAATTGTTTTATTGTGTTTTGTGTAAATAAATTCATCATTTCAAATGGGGCAATTCAAAGGTAATGATAATCAAACATTGCATGCAAAATGTTGAAACAGTGACATATGAAGAATTTTTAAAATTAGTCTAAGGATGACTCTGAGCTTTTATAACTTGTCCTGGTGCTCAAGCTTTAAACCTTTCTGCTTAAAATGAAAAAATGAGGAAAGAAAATGATTTTGTTAAGGTTGCTATGAAGTCAGCAAAAACTCCAGATTTGGACAGGGTGCCCGAATTGAAAGCAGGGTAAATTTGAATGAAGGAAACAGACCAATTTCGAAATCAAATTATTTTGCGCAAGCATTATGTTGCTTTGGTTTCATTGTTAGCCATTTGCTGGGTCTAGGTTGGACTGGACATGGGCCACATGGTATAATCCAACCAATTTGCCCAACCAAAAACTAAAAGTTTTGGGAACGGCTATTGCAACCCCCCAAAGGGTTAAATTGCCCCCAGCTGATATCTCCACCCCTCAGATATATATACCCACCCCTTTAAAAGACTAAAACACCCCTCTTCTAAATAACCCTAACCCTCACCCACCCCTTCACCCACCCCTTCACCCACCCCACTCCCCCCCCCCCAAAGGGAGAACGGTAGAACGGCGACAGGAAAACGGCGATGGCAACGGCGACGGCGATAGCGACGGCGACGGAGGTTCTTCCCCTTCTCTCTCCTTCTCCTCTTCTTTCTTCTTCTTCTTCTTTTTTTTTCTTTCCTTCCTCTGCTGGTCAGATCTGTGGGGGGAGGTTTTTTTTTTCAAAACCTCCATTTTTTCCGGTGGGGTGGGGTGCCGACGACGGGAGTTCTTCCTCTTTCCTCTTCTTCTCCTTTTTTTTTTTTTTTTCCCTCTGTGGTCAGATTTGTGTATTCCTCCATTTTTTCCGACAACGGGGAGGGAGGGCTGCTGACGAGGGGGGGTGCGGGAGAGGGGTTCTGGGAAGGAAAATAAAAATAAAAATAAAATAAAAAACAAGAGAAGAAGAGAAGAAGAGGGAAGAAGAGGGAAGAGGAGGAAGGTATGGGAGAGGGGTGGGCTGCCGACGAGGGGGGGTGCGGGAGAGGGGTGGGCTGCCGACGAGGGGGGTGGGGTGCGGGAGAGGGGTTCTGGGAAGGAAAAGAAAAAAAAAAAAAAAGAAGAAGAGAAGAAGAGAAGAAGAGGAGGAAGGTGCTCGCTGGAAAATGTTGCCGGTGGGGTGGGCACCGGAGAAGGTGCTGGATAGTAGAACGGGGAGGGGTGGGTTGCATAAAGCTCTTTTTGGTCATTTTGCAGCATCATTTTTCTCTTTAAAAAATTTTGGAGGGCAACTTAACCCTTTGGGGGTTGCAATAGCCGTTCGCAAAAGTTTTTCACTACTTTGACTTCCTTTTCTAACCCAATGACCCACCCAACAAATAATGGCCCCATTGGTTTGTTACTGTCCAAAAATCTAGGCTTGGGCTACAAATACAAGACAAAGTTAGAGCCACTCTAACCCAAAAAGAATTTGCCCAAAAAACTCATGAGAAATGAAGAGGTTGCTCAAAGATTGCCGAGGGTGCTGAAAGTTTGCTCTTCCGTAAGGCAGGGAATGAGGGCATAGGTAAGGCTTGGGCAGCTCATTCTGCTGTCGAGATCCTTTGTAGCCGTGACATTGAACGCCTCCCTAATTGTTGAGGTGAATATGTGGGATTCTTGCAATGACAATGAGATTGCTGATGGCATTGCAGAGTTTCCAGCTCAACTCTATGTCTGTATGGTACATCTGAGCAGAATATTTTTGGCGAGTACGGGGAGATCAGAGTGAAGGTCACTTGGGTGGGTAGTAGATCAGAGTGAATATGTGGAATGCAAACTTAAATTACTAAACAGGCACACTGCCTATTTTTGCACTGTTCTTTTCCCAATTATCTAATGAGTTACGTATCGATTTACTACCGAGGTTCTAGGTATGAGGCTCTCCATTTCTTTTGATAGTATGAAAAGAGAGGCTTCCTAGACGATCCTGGGATGATCAGTTCCCTAACCTGACTCTGCTATCGACTAGCTTCTTCCTTCACTGGGGGAGGATTTTATTCTCTTTGTAAATTAACTTATTCAGCCACTGCTTACAACAAATGGACTTGTGACTTTATACTTGCCAAGTAGCTTCAAGTTGGTCCAGCCTGACCAAGCAATTTTAAAACCCAACATACTGAGAAAGCATGCAATAGAATTTTTCCCATATCAGCAGAATGCAATAATTGCTGATTGAGCAGAATGCGATAATTAATAAGAACCTTACAATTGCAATGGCTTGTAACAAAAGACTACATGAGGTAGGCGAGGTAATTGAGCAGAATGCAATAATTAATAATTGCTGATTGAGCAGATTTTTATCCCAACTACATGAGGTATGCAAGGTGTATTAACACACACACAAACATATATATACATATCAGCCAACAAAAAGCACCCGACAGTATGGGACAATCAATTTCGATCACATAAGAGCCAAGCTATAACAGTTCACCTCCATACCCGACCATATACATATACACACATTCCTTTAACTGCACAAATATTACATTTGGTATATAAGATGCTATCTTTCTTCTAACTTTAACAAGGCAACACACCTGCAAACAGACACTGGGCAATGATGGACCAGTTAGTTCACATTCAATTGTTTTCTCAAATATTAGAAAAACCCAAACATTTGATACTGTAACAAATTTACATGTGTATTAGATGAGAGGAAAAGGAGTGAAAAGAATCGTTTTTTTTTTTTTCTTTTTTTTTTATTTTTGGGTGGGGGGGAAGTGTTAATAACAAAATATTTCTATTCTATCCAGTCCCAGCAGAGCATGGACCTGCACTCAGGAGTTTAAAATCAGTTCACTTGACAATAACAGCATCTTGATGTATCAACTTCAATTTTCTGTTAACACGGCCATTTTTTTTCTTGCAAATTTAAATTTTAGTGGGACATATATAGCTAGTACCAACCACATTATGAACAAGAATATACAGACACAAAGTATGAAAAAGAACACCAACAAACATGGGAAATATATAGCTATCATATATTTGAACTAGTATGTTTGTGGTCCATCAGTGGATTATATATGGAATACCAGTTCCTGTCACCTTTGCACTGATTTTTTTTTTCTCTTTTGGTGACCAACACATGCCCCAAATCATCATTTAACTTATGAAGGACTGGACTCCCAAAAAAGAGCACCTCCTAATTTTTTACTAACACACATTGGAATAAAGGGGGTGCCTTCCATAATTCTGCCAAAAATGAACAAGCGAATTAATTAGATGTCCTCTTGTTTTTGATAGGATTACAGGTAACCCTTCTTACCATGATGTGGAGTGCTATGACTGGTACCAAATGTACAGGAGAGGAGCTAATACCTCCCAACATAAAGTATAGTGGGCATATGGTAGTTAATACAAGAGGAGACAAAGAGGACTAAACTTCCAAAATTGAAAAAAACACATACTTAATATTGCATCTTGCTGCCTCCACCTATGTCAGAATAGCTGATCCAAAGAGGATTGAGTAAAGCATGAAGAAAAGCAGAGTGCTAATTGCAAATAAGTTTTGGTAATACTTACTACTAGAAGAAAACTCAATTTTTTCCTTAAATAATAATTATAAAGAAAAAAAAGAGGATAGTGGTGTTCAACCACCAAAACAGTCTCCAGCAGGGTCAAATCATTATCTTTTGTGAATTTTATCCACCACTACATCTAACAAGCAGTTACATTAAAATAATGAGCAAAATATATAAATAAATAAAATTTGATGATTTATGACATGGCCAAAAAGGTAAAAGAAGAATATTAATAGCACCTTTTGCCATCTTTTCTGCATGTCAACGCATACCATGTATGCAGGAAGCCTTCCTACCAAATGCTTTCGCAAACAGCAAGAAGACTGGATTCTTTGACTCCTCTTATCATAGAAAGCCTTCTGCAACCATATGATGCTAAAATCTCAATATAGATCAAGCCAGGTGCCTTACAGTAGTCAGAGTGTTCAGGAATTTGTGCACAGAAAGCTTTAAACAGGTTGAGATCTTTCCAGAATCAGATTCTCAAGAGAAAATGTGCCTGGCCGGTTGCGAAGGTGATGTTGATGAGGGACTGCGAATGCCACCCTTATGGGAAGCTGAACTGTAAGTTTGACTGGATAAGTACTCAAGCGCTACAACAATATCGCCAATTAAGGGCCGGAAAGTTGGTTGCTCCTGAAGACACATTGCAGTAATGGCAATTGCATGGTGCAAACTACGGACAGGGAAGCACCCCTGAAGGAGTGGATCAACCAACTGACCAAATCTTCTCCGGTCCTTCAGAAAAGGACGTGACTGCAATGACAAAGATATTTATAAAAAAAAATTACCTGGAAGTGTCAAATGATTCTTTGTTCATTAAAATTCAATTGTTCTCAGTAACTTACTGTCTTACTAGCGAGAAAACAAACAAGATATCAAAATATAGAAATTTCTCAGTGATTTAAAATGAGACAGATATCTTGATTTGAAATGTCCAAGAAATAAAAAGAGATACCAGCTATCTAAGAGGAGTTGAGAGCTGCAAATACTAGAATCCCTAGCAAAAAGAGGGGAGCAGGAGGAGCAAGCGCATATTTAACACAATGGACAGCAAATTGAATTTGCATAAGAATCAAGAGGGTTAAATTCCCCAGTGAATAAATTCAATTTGGATAAGAATCAGCACAACAGTACCCAGGTAAGGAGGGATGACAGGAAGAGAGCAAAAAGAAGATAACGAAAGGCCCTCAGAATGGTTGGCCATCAACAGCTATTACAAAAAAGAAAAATTTATTAAAAAATTGGAAGCATTCTAATAACCACCCTTTTAGCAATGATCAAGAAATTAAAACCCAAGAAAAAATAATAATTATATACACACAAGTATAACTCACCCACGCAACTAAATTCTGCTCTCCCTGCTGCTTATTGCTGTCAATCGCCTTCCGACCAGTGATCAGCTCCAACAGAACCACACCAAAACTATAGATATCTGATTTAAGAGTAAGTTTGCCACTCATGGCATACTCTGGTGCACAGTATCCATAAGTGCCCATCACTCTTGTTGAAACATGAGTATTGTCACCAACAGGCCCCTAGCTTAGCAAGTCCGAAATCTGATAGCTTTGGATTAAAGTCATTGTCCAACAATATATTGGCAGATTTCAAGTCAGCGGTAGATAACAGGTGGATTGGCTTTGCAGTGGAGATACTCGAGGCCCCGAGCTGCGCCAACAGCAATCTTTATCCGTGTGTTCCAACCTAGTGGCTCTTTAGTCAGGGTTCAGATCTGGTCAAATGAAGGGGAAAGAAAAGAAGTAACTAAGCACTTGTCCAGTAAACAATTATGCTTGACACAGATTGTCCCTGTGTGTGTGTAGAATAACTATAGGGTTGCTTTTGTTTTCAAATTCTTTTTCCATAACCAAGCTATGCTTAACAGTGAAACAAGATTCATGTAGCCAATCCCATATAGCTGGCATAAGGATTAATTGAGTTGAGTTGTGGAGTAGACAAATGATGTTGTTACTATGTAATTTATTGAGAAATCCACAATCCCCAGACCTAAGAGCAAATACCAGAATATAATAATAGGAATGGTAGCAGTGCATATAATAAGTCAATAACTTTACTCTGAGTATTAGTGATCTATATCAAATAAAGATTCCATTACAACTGCATTTAGTACTACAATGGCACAAAACTTCCAAATAAGAAAACAGCAATTTAAAACATGATGATATATTAAAAAAGCAGTACCAATGTTTTTGATGCAATAGCAAATATTTATTTTCTCTTTGTTTTTTATTTTTTATTTTTATAAAAAAAAGATAGACATGTTTAAGGTGATTTATAACCTCAATCTTTCCCCCTGTCTCTGTGAGCCAAATAATGCGACGCATTACTGTACAATATATTATGCAACCTAGGCAGTTCCAAAACAAACAAGACAAGTCTTCTTGAAGGAGTGCGGGTCCATTCTAGGCCGAGCTTCAAAATTTTTTGCAGCTGGTATAGCACTGCCACCGTCAGAAGTCAAAACAGAATTCAAAATCAAGCCAGGACCATCTGCCTCATTTGAACATTCAATAATATTCAATTTCCCAAATCCAGACAAGGAGGAGGTTGTACAAGGTGATATACCAGCACAAAACTTTGTCAGCCCCATATAAACTATTACTATTCAAATTCTGAATATTAAAAGAAAATATTAAATCATGAGATGGAGTAAAATACCTAAAGTAAATATATGCAACATGACACCTGGAAGTAACACTATCAATAAGAGAAACTGATGCCATATGTCGAACAAAATTTGAAAAGAAAAAGCCTCAATTTAACTAACAATACTGTTACTCTAAGTGAATCTACACCCAAAACACTCTTTCTTTCTTTACTTCAAAATCAACATTTTGTTCAGTATGGGAACCTCAGACATGTAAAACGTGCCTTAGAGATGAAAAATAAATGAGATAATTTTTACTGCATTCGACGGCCAAGAAATATACCAAAGAGATGATCTTCCAAACTACCCATCGCCATGTACTCATATACTAATAGTCTCTGATCTCCATCAGTGCAATAGCCAATCAAAGTGACGAGATTAGTATGGTGTAACAGACTTAACATGAGGAACCTCCACGATAAATTCCTGAAACCCCTGAAGGCCGTCAGTGATTAAGTTGTTTGACCGCAACTATCTGCTCATAAGAAATCAAATCATCAGCAACATTATGAAGCAGCCATTCAATGAATCACACAAAATTCCAAGTATCACAGAACAATTCTGCATCTTTTGATATATAAGCCACTATAAAACAATTTGGAGTGTTAATTTTTCTTCAAACGACACAGGGGTCGGAAATGCCCGAGAACTTGCCTGGCCTGTTTCTAGGCGGCCCTTGTAGACCTTTCCAAAACCCCCTTCTCCCTATCAAATTTGCTTCGTTAAAATTTCTTGTTGCTGTTGCAAGCTCACGAAATGTGAAGCTGCACGCGGCTTTGTCTTTTGGGCTATTGCCATTCTGGCAGTTCCCGTTGGAGGAAACTTTTCTCCTGCCATTTTCTGCATATAAATCACAGCATTCAACATCGGAAACAAAATCTCTCTCTCAATTTATATATGTGTGTGTGTGTGTGTGTATTTTTTTGAAAAACAATCACAAATTGCAAAGCATAGACCAAAATATCAACTTAGCTTCATTTGGATGTGGAAATCCTTTACCACTACTATCAGGATAAGCATTTCCCCTTGCACTAACTGCACATCCAACCATGCATTCAAGGCAATTGATAAGCAAAATTGTACCAAAAACTCAACAAGGGCCTCAATCATAAAAAAGTGTGTGTGTGTGTGTGAGAGATAGAGAGAGAGAGAGAGAGACAGAAAGAGAGACCTGAAGAATCAGCAGAGTAGCGAGAAGTAGATCGAATGCCGTTATCGTCTTCGATTCTGCTGACGTCCTTTCGCCGAGGACTCAAGCAAGAGAAGCAACTCATCTGTATTACACACCAATGCAAACCATTTTAGAAGATTTACATGTATATATATATATATATATAATATATAAGCAAACATACATACAGAGAGAATTTTCACCTTAATATTAAAAGCCAACCATACAACAATCTGAGATTCTCTAGATCAATGCAATGCAGAAAAATACACACACAAAAAGACGCTTAATTAAATAAATAAATAAACAAAGGAAAAAAGGAAGAAGGAAACCCTAACCCTAATTGGAGAGAGAAGCTTCGTTCTCTGCTCTCCGAACCGGAGAAACCAAGAAACGAAACCCTAAAGAAATCAAGGTAACGAGACACACAGATCTTGAACGAACACATAGCCGCTAAATTTGACAAATCAATATTTTTTTCTAAAAAAAAATCTATACATACATACATATATATACTATATAATATTAACAGAAAAACAAAATTCCGAGAATATACGTACTATAAGAGAGATTAAAAAAAGGGGAGGTGAAAACAAAAAATTAGAAGGAAAAAGCACTGAAATCACTGGATTTAGGGAAAATGAGACAAAACCAAGGGCGAACAAGAACATGTATAAATGTATTCTCCGCCATATTTAGCGAAGCCTCCGGATTGAGCGGCACATTTATCGGCAATCACAGTGGGCTTTCGATTTTTCTTTCTTTTTTTCTTTCTTTCTTGCTTTCTTTCTTTTGTGTGAGTAAGAGTGTGCGTGTGTGGGCCTGTAGATGACATTTAAGCATTGATGATGCATGACTGTTGCAGGTCACTCTCACTCCTCCCTCCGCTTCCCATTTCTTCCCGCATTTAAACGTTTCGGTCGGGGGGGTTGCTTTCCTATTACGTTTCTGCCCTTCGTATCCCTCGCTTTTACGCTATTTTGCCACTGCGCTCCCTTTTTGTTCACCTCACTCCACCCCATCTTTATATGCTAACGCGGAGACAGCCGCTTTGATCCGGTGGAATTGATGTATCATTGTATGAGGGTGATTCAATGTCCTCACGGCTGGCATGACTATTGTGAGCCCAAGCCCACCAATCACCATCCTTCTCCTGGGGCCCACAGTTCCTCCCACTCCAAGATGTTACAGGCAAGCCTACTATGAGGGGTGTATTGACTTTCTCCTATTTTAGGGAATATCACTCGAATCTTGAAGCACACAGCACACCTATAGTAGGAGATGGGGACCATCATAGAACCTTGTACGTAGACTTTTATTAGTAAATGTCCTGCATGTTTATAATTTCATGTGTGAACTATTTTAAGATCAGGAAGTTCATTGGATGAGAAATGAATCTGAATCACCCATTTTATACAAATCTTACCCGAAGATATCAAATGCTAGACACTCTCTTTCTTTACTATATGGCACAGCCGTATTTTGATATTTTCTAATGGCCTAGTGGGTACAATGCATTCCAAAATCAGAGATGAATGATCCTTTCAACGACAGTTGTTTTGTTAGAAAAGGTGGTTGTAGTACCCCTGAGTGGAACCACAAGCATTATACTAGGGGCTACCGTATGTGTACTATATGCTGGAAAGAGATGGACTTCTAACCTAATCTTTAAGAAGGAAAGAATGATAGGTAAACCCAATTTGATCTTTAGGAGTACCAACTACTCATACAAGTGTGGAACCCTTGTTAGTAGTAGATAATATTAAATTTGGTTCAAATGGAAAAAATCATACTAAGAAATACTATTTATTTGTTTTTTGGGGGGAAGGGAGAGTAATGAAAAAAATTTAATAAATACACCGAATTAATTAGGAAACATTTATATTCCTGGATATGATTAATTTAACTTTTAACTTTATTTTAAAAAAAAAAAAAAATTTGGAGGCCGGTAGATGGCCAGTAAGTAGGGTAGTAGATTCTTGTTGTAGTTTTCTTATGAAGAGATCATCTTTGTAAGTTGTAACCAAACAAGAATAAAAAATGTTGTCCACTCACATGACAAACAAAAACAATTGGCTCAACAAATTCAACATTAACGCGTTCCTCTGTCTCTGTCTCTAACAAATGAAAAAACCCTTTTAACCTTTTTGTTCCTCAACAAAAGCAACTTGACAACCGAAAAAACAACACCAACAACAGGATAATGATGTATTATTAAAACGGTGAAAAGAACATATGAGGATAATGATGTACTATTAAAAATGGAGGAAATAAAAATTAGGATTAATCCTTAATTTATTAGGGGAAAATAATTTGTATTAGGGACGGCACTCTCTCTCTCTCTCTCTCTCTCTCAACCATTGGATGGAGAAATTATTAATAAAGAATGGAAAAAAAAAAATTGCCTATAAAGAAAATGACAGAAAGTCGATGTTCCCAATCAATGATTTTAGAAGGGCACTGATGATGACTATGAAATATGATTATGGCGCTTTCAATAAATTAATCCTTAATTTATTAGGGGAAAATAATTATGGCGCTTCTTTTTCATGCAAGGGCTGAAATCGCATGAGACTACTAGGAGTCAACATTCTTGTTTTGTGAAAAAGGATTTTTTGAAAGCTATGAAGAAATATTTAAACCACTATTTCATTAAGGACGTGCTTATTTCCACACTATTTTATGTTAAATTTATATCTTTCTATGAGTAAAATTAAAGAATAATGTGTGAAGATAAAGCATGAGGGGTGTGAATTTTTTTAAAAAAGGTTTAGATATAACCTCTCCCTTTCATTAATCCACTTCTAAACCTTCATTTATTGGTTGATATAGTAATTTCAATTTCTTTTTTTATTTTATTTTAACAATTGATAGGATTAATCTATACCCCTAATCTCACAATATCAATAAATGGGTATCAATGTTTATTCATAATCTTGAAGTTGAGATCGCTCATTCACTAAGTGAGAAGAATGCCACTAAGCCATCATGTCACTGGGCAAAAAATTTAATAATGTTAAGCTAATACTCCAATAAATAAAGAGTTTGAGCTTTATAAAAAAGGAAGTTTTTTGAAAGGTATGAAGAAAGATTTAAACTACTAATTTCATTAAGGATGGGCTATTTCCATACCATTTTATGTTAAATTTACATCCCTCTGTGAGTAAAATTAAAGAATAATGTGTGAAAATAAAGCATGAGGAGTGTGGATTTAGAAAGAAAGGGTGTAGAAATAACCTTAATACCCTTTCGTTATTCCACTTCTAAACTTTCGTTTATTGGTTGATATGGTAATTTTAGATTCTTTAACATTTTTTAACAATTGATAGGATTAATTTAACTCCTAATTTCACAATATCAATAAATGAGTATCAATGGTTATTCAAAATCTTCAAGTTGAGGTCGCTCATTCACCAAGTAAGGAGAATGGCCTAAGTCATCATCTCGCGGACAAATAATTTAATAATGTTAAGCCAAGTAATAAATAAAGAGTTTGAGCCTTTTTTTCTTTTTTTTTTTTAAACTTGGAATTTAAAGAAAGTGTTGTGGGAAAAATTCATCCAAAGCTAAACAGATGGAGCTGGAGAATTAATATAGGCCGACTGGACTGCCACACGGCCCACACGCCATGGCCTGCATGGAGAAAGAAGAGGAGAAGGATCGGCTATTTATCCTTCAACTCCCAAATTAGAAATTGAGTTAAGGAAATATGAATATTTCTATTCTACATAGTATGATATTTTTCATACGTTTGAGGTGTGGTGATAAAACCTTTATAGTTGTAGTTTATTTGAGATATAGGATGAATCCTTGATTAGAATTTCCCTTTTTTTTTTTTTTTTTTGTGCCAAGCAACAAGGTCTCCGAATTGTCAAAACCTGATTAATCCCTGTTCCCCAAGCGAAATTACCGTCCCATGAGATCATTTAACGTTCGGGCTAATGGCCTTAATTGGTGGCTGGCCAAGAGATTCTTGACGCCAAGAGATTCTTTAATTCAAGGGGATTTGGAATCCTCATTTAATTAAGCATATTCTCAACCCCTTAAATATTGGGAATGGAACCCTCAAATGAGGGATTTTTTCCCGTTGCTTATTGCTAAAAGAGCAATTTGCATTTCCGGTAATTTATGCCTTATCAAGAGGAATCCCTTTGATTGCGACTGTTTGGTCAACTCACTTTGTAAATGTATGATGTTTCTCATTGTAGGTGGTGCAATGCGAGTAAACATGTCTCAATCAGTGAAATGGTCACCAGCTTGGCCTGCACTAAAAGTCTAAAACCAAAAGCCTAGTTCAACAAAAGTTTTGAGAAACATGGAGCCACTTAGCCACTATCTATTCTATATTATAAATTTATAATAGAAGTCTATGATGAGAGAAATACTAGTGGACCGCGCGTGGGACCAACATATGCAAGATTTTAAACCATATAATAACATGTCTTGGAATATGAAAAAAAAAAAGAAAAGAAAAAAAAGGCCCAACGTTGGATGTCCGTCTTTACAAATGCAATTTTAGAGAATTCTCATCACATCCCTCCCCCTACTATTTATTAATTTTAAAGTTACATTTCTTTCTTGCGAATCTAAAATTTTGTTATGAAAAACAAGGTTACAGAAGACTGCATACTTTCAATATTTTTTTTCTAAAGACTTTTATGAAGAGCATATTCTCAAAAATTTTACAAATGTTTCCGATGTTATTTTGGTTCTCCAATTTTTATGAAATGCATTGGTTGAAACAAAATTAAGCAGAGCCTAAGGCAACGTCACCTCAGCAAAGGATAGGTCTTTATGAGGTGGGTGTTTGGATTCTACCTTAGTCCTACCATTACGTGTGGGGTTATGTTATCTTGGAAATTTAAAAAAAGAAAAAAAAAAGGGTAAGTCCCTCATTCCTAAATGGCCAACATGTATAAACCACCATTCCATTTCTAATTGTTTTGGATGGTCTTGGGAGCTAGGACCCTCTCTTCCTCCAATGGGGGAATGTTGGGCTTTGGACCACTAATCCAAACTCTGTTGATCCGGTGAATCGGGGATGTCTTGGGCCTTTTGGACATGTGACCCTGACACACTCTCTATGCATGGGTTTTAATGAAGGCCTATTGCTGAGTGGTTGCCAACCAAAAGAGCTCCTCATCAAAGTACAGAAGGGCAACTTCCATCAATTTGATTGATAAAAGCGCCTCAAATATTCATCCAACTAGCTGTCCCCCTCTTTCTTTGCTTCGGCGTGCTGTTATTGGCGACTTGACATTACGTAAGACTACACCCTTTTCGTTGAATTTAGGGGTCCATGGGCGGATGGGTTGATGACCCATCTGGACAGATATGTGAGTGAACTTCGGCATACCATGTGTGGCCCATTGGATGAGAAGGGCCTGGGACATTAAATATCGAGAGCCAGCTTGTCTTGATAAAAAATGGAGTAACCCCACGAAGATGAACCCAAATTCTATGAACATTTTGCTTCCAATTCTCTATATCTATATTTTATTACCTTAAAGCCTATGTAGTTCAGGTGGGAGAGGTTATTAACCATGGGGAAAAAAGAGAGGATGTTATTGTTAATTTTAGGTCAATCAATTGGACCAGACCCACCATCAGATTGACCCCCACAAGGTTATCCAAACATATGGTCCGCTTAATCGCTTAGAAAACCAACAAGGTTAGTGATCATTCTGTTTCAATTGACACTCAAGATAAGATATATTGATAACTAGATCCAAGAGAGAATATGAAATCAAACACAGGATCTTCGGCTTTTTAAGGTTCAAGTTCTCAGAACAATTAAATAAAATACGAGTAGATTCATTTGTAGCTAACTGGATTAATTTTTACATTTCCTCACATGGGAAGAAAGTATGTCAAAACTAATAGGTTCATTGAAGGGGGAGAGGATCCTTTCCAGTAACTAGACATTTCCAGTATAATCTTGGACCACCCATGCGCCCACACATGGATGGTCCAAGATTGTACTGGACATGTCCAGTACTGGAGAGGATCCATGCCCCATTGAAGGTATATATATAGTGAACCAACAGTTATGCATGCATACAAAAGCATGGACGCATTCTTTCATAAACGCACGTGAAAGTATTTCCATGGTTCCAGTCCACATCATAAAATCTTTCAAACCACTAAAGCGTCAACGTTTATCACAAAATGTTTATCAATTATCACTCATTGAAAATTATGGCACTAGTGGATGCACCTCACCGCAGTAAATGGGTTTTATCAATTATCAAGCACTGAAAATATGGCACTAGTGGATGATCACCTCATTGCAGTGAGTGGGCCGGGCTTATCAATTATAGTCTGATTATTTTGCTCCGACGCAGCAAAAAACCAAAAAAAAAAAAAAAAATGGAAAAAAAAGAAGAAGATTATTTTGATCTATCTATCAGTCAGCCGGACACTACACGCACGCATGCGCCACTAGTAAACCATGATTTATTTTTGCATGACAACATGCAGATTTGTGAAGCCTATTTGGTTTACGCAAGAGGAGAAAAATGAGATGAATATTGAGATTTTTGTGATACTGCTCGCAACAAATTAAAATCAGTTTAAAGTTGCCTGAAGCGTATCCAAAAACAATCAGAACCGATGATTTAATTTGAACCATTTGATTTCAATTCTTAGTCGCCTTAGTGCCATGGTCCAATTTGGTAGGTCATATATATATATATACACACATATATATAAAATTCCTGTCACCTTTGTACCATGGTCCACTTTCGGTGATCACCTAGAAATATCTAGAATATATTAGGTTCAATTGGAGGGCTGAAAGCTACTTAAATTAAGTTGATTTTACTAATTGAGGTTAGGTACTATACCATGACCGTGTCAGACACGTATTGAATAAAACGTATCGGACACGACATTCTTTCGGCATATTCTAACATGACACCTCTCTTTTCTTATTTTTAATTCTTTTTTTTCCTTTTTTTTTATCTCATATTATCAATAAACAACTCCCTAAGATATTAAAAAACGATATGAAAGATGTGTTTTTAATGATGGATGTAATGCAACGTACAAACTATAAGTAATCATTCATTACTTATAAAATATTTAAAAAAGATCCCCTTCTACGTGCAACCTATAATCATAGTCTAACTTATTCTACATAATGAACACTTACTCAGGATTTCAGGTTTCGTGGCTTCCACATTGAATCCATACACCGCAAAGGGAAGGGGTTTGGACTTTGAGCTCTACCGGGAAAAATTAAATATTAGGAGTTGGAATAAAGTTGATGTGGGGACCACGTGGATGAGAAATCGGTCTCTGCCTCTTTGGTACAAGGAAATAGAATTATATAGAAGATGGATAAAGTCACAAGCATGTGAGTAAACTTTTGAAGCAATTAAAGGATAAAATGAGCTTTAGTAGAGTTATAAATATATAAATACACACACCCACAAGACGGCATAAAGTTGTAGGAATGAACTTTGTGTGCGATTGAAGGACAGCCTTGTGCTAATTGGAAAGAGTGCGGCCAGTTTTTAGCTGTAAAGCCATGACCTACGATTTTCTGTTCACTTGGTGATGTGTTTTGTGGGGTCTACTTGGCTGGCCCGGTTCGGCACTGTATAATCGGTTCTATTTGAAATCTGGGTCTGTGTCAAAACCTACAATTGCTGAAAACAGGCTGAATCCTCGAATTGAATGGGACGAAAATCGAACAAACAAATTATATATTTTCATCAATGGTATAGATTGATTGGTTCGGACTACCAGTGTAGGCATTATGAAATGGCATATTATCTGATAACTTGATTATGACTATTGAAGTAATGGGTAGGTTATTAAGATTGTGTCAAACAACACACAAATGAGGAAACCCATTATAAATCATTTAACGCTATGTTTGGATAAGTAATTTTTAAGTGGAATTTACTTTTGAGATGGAATTTGTAAAATTTTTATAAGGATTTTATCTATCTCATCCTCATAAAAATTTTACAAATTCCATTTCAAAAGCAAATTCCACCTAGAAATTCCTTATCCAAACATAGTATTAATTTCTTGAAAAATACTACTTCACCCATCTTTTGCCTCCCACTTTTACCACCCATTTTATGTGTTCAAAGTATATAGATGAAAGCAAACATGTGAAGATTACTATAAAATAAATAAAAACTGCCACATATAATGGGTGGGAGAATGCGAGTGGAATAGTATAGTCCTAATTTCTTAATTATAAGTAAAACTATCATTATGCAATAGTTGACACCCAAGATTGATTAGATTGTAGTGGAGTGATAGTGACACCAACCTCAATGCATTTGTTCAAGTGGCAAATCAACTGTGGATCAATGTCTTAGCTAGAAAGCATAGGTCTTATGTTTGAAATCTCATTTCTGCATTGACCTCTTTAGAAATGAGGACTTTTCTTTTTTTTCTTTTTTCTGGGCTACGAATTTTGTTGTTGCATTCAGTGTAGATTCATAAGATCCCATGGGCTTTGGCAAATGGAAATGGGTTACAACTTACAAAAAATTAATTTCAATTTTTTTAGAAAAAAAAAAAAAACAAACCAAAAAGGTAAAATATTTAAAAGATATATATATAGCTTGGCAACGATTTACATTCCTTTTATTCAATATTCTCAAATTGCTGTCAAATGCATTAATCTCAAGTGCTCATTTATATTAATAGCTAAACTGCCTAAACATTAAACAACTAGTGAATTGATGTTGATTATTAAAGTGAAATTGGACGTATTATAGCAAAATCTTTCAATTTTGGGTAAAATTAGTCAACCTTTAATGGCATCGTGCTTGGTCTTTCCATTTCTTGGAAAATGATTTTATTACCTTAATCCTACAAGATAAGCATGGTACAGAAGGGTAACAGCCGAAGCTAAAGCATTTATTATTCTTTTGTAATTGAAGGAAACTTAGTAAAATCTTTTTATTTTGCAAGATTTTATGGTAGCGTAATTGGACTAATTACCATTCATAGGAAAATAATTTCGCAATGCTCCCAGAGTCTTAGGTAAACCAATAAAAATTTTATTAAAAATGAAATGGTCACGACGTAGCTAGTGACTCATAGTTGAACAAATAAATTTAAATAAAAAAAAAAAATTAAACAATCGATTATTCTGGATTGGGGAATTATACTTGGCATTGGACAAGGATTTACAAGATTGCGTGAGATGGCCAAAAGTCCCCCACAAATTCTTCTACTTATTTATTGGAACCGTAAAGCGTGCCATCACTTAAATTCCCTAACTCACAACATATCGGAACAGAAGAGGACACACAAACAACTGAAGGCCGCCGGGGTGCATGACATCATCACCATTCACCAATCAAAGTGTGGGTGAGGAGCCCAATTTGACCCACTCTCTCAGTAGTCCTATCTCTATTAAAACTCTATCTCTCTGTCACTGTCTATAAGTTTGGGAGGAGCAAATAAACCTTCGCTAGACCAAACTCAACAACATATTCCATCCAAACAAGAAAATTAAAGATTTTCTCAATATATTGCCATATGGTTTCAAAGACCCCCACATCGTCCCATCACCCTCTCCACTTCCCTTCCCTCTTTTTCCCGGAAAATATGCGCCGGAAAGTCCGTAGAACCATTCTCTTCGTATTCATATCTATCGTTGCCTTTGCTTGTGTCTCTTTTCATTTATGTCGCCATGCCATCTCCGGCGACGATCTCCGTCCTCTTCCCGTCAATTTCAGCACCGCCATCACCAACAATCCATACCATCACAATCACCTGATTCGAGAAGAAGACCACAAATACCCTCCCAGCCGCCACGTGTCCTCCGTTCAAGATCCTACCTCCACCGTCTCCATCCTCTTGCCTGCTTGGGAGGTTCTCGTCGTCGTCGTCGAATCACCGGATAGTTCGCTGTCGTCGGATTCCGGCGAGGAATACTCGTGTCTGTTCCAAAACAACGCGACGTCTCCGGCGAGATTCGCAGGGGTTCTACCGTTCACCAATCTGAAAACGTTCAAATGCCTCCTTCCGAGCACCGTTCGTCGTTTCCTTCCGTTCTTCATGCCTGTTCTGATGAAATCTCCTGAGAAACCGGAAAAATCCTTTCCCGAGCGAGAACTATTGCGATGGAATTTTCTTGCGTACGAATCTTTCTCCACCGAAGCCGACGTCGTTCTGTTCGCGAAAGGCGTGAACAAACGTCAAGGAATCAACCGGCCACCATCCTCTCTCCGTTGCGTGTTCAATTACGAGACCAACAACACCGTTAAAACAGCCGTAATCAGTTCCTCGCAAGAGGTGTTCAGGTGTCTCCACCCGGAATTAACGGCGTTTACTTCTGGAGCGGAAGATCGTATCAAAATCTCCCTTGAAATCACGGACGAAAACCGATTGGTCCCCTCCGTGGCGTACTACACCCCCCGGCGCACCCTATCAATCCAAGAAGCGAAATCGCCACTGTGCGCATGCACCATGGTGTACAATGTGGCTAAGTTCTTGAAAGAGTGGGTCGTGTACCATTCCAACATCGGCGTCGATAATTTCATTCTGTACGATAACGATAGCGACGACGATTTGGAGAAAGTGGTTGAAGAGCTCATACAAGATGGCTACGACGTGAGAACTTTTTTTTGGCCATGGCCGAAGACGCAAGAAGCTGGGTTTTCCCATTGTGCAATGTATGCTAAGGAGTCTTGTACGTGGATGATGTACGTGGATGTTGATGAGTTTGTATTCTCTCCATCATGGCTCAATTCATCACAGCCTTCTGATAATATGCTAAAATCTTTATTGCCAAAGACCACATTCAAATCATCATTGTTGTCTTCGATAGCGTTGAGGTCAGCTCGTCCGGTTGGCCAAGTTTCGATCATGTGCAATGAATTTGGGCCGTCGAATCAAAGGTCGCACCCTGTTAATGGAGTGACACAAGGGTATATTTGTCGTAGACGAGTCGAGCAGCGGCACAAGTCTATAGTGCTGTTGGATGCGATTAGTCCGTCATTGCTTAATGTGATACACCATTTTCAATTGAAGGATGGTTACAGATCGAAGAGATTGGGTTTGGAGCATGCAGTGGTGAATCACTATAAGTACCAAGCTTGGTCGGAATTTAAAGCCAAGTTTCGGAGAAGAGTGTCAGCTTATGTCATAGATTGGACGCAAGCGGTGAACCCCATTGTCGAAGGATCGAACTCCAGGATTAGGGTTTGCGCCGATTGAGCCAAAGGGTTGGGCTGAGATGTTTTGTGAGGTGAATGATGATCGGTTGAAAGTGCTGACACAAAGATGGTTCGGGTTTTATTCAACTTCAGAGTACAAAATGGCTTGGGAGAGATGAACTATAGTGAAACAATATTTTAGGATAATGTTTTGGACGCAAGTGTTGATACACTGTTCCATTGGTTCGATCTCAATTACGGTGGAAGGGGGTCAATACGCATAGAGGAGAGGAATATTAGAACAAACGTGAATTAATGGGCAAAGTTTTTTTGTATATCTTTCTTTTTCAACTTGTTTTTTTCCTTTTGTATAATTTTTTAGGTCAGAAGATAAGATTTGCCCCCCTTTTTAAATTTGGGTGAACCATTGTGATTTTGCATCCCTTTCCAGGCGAGAAGAGAAAGGAATTGCTTGCATTTTTCTTTCATCCTGTTTTCTATTCGTTGGCAATTTAGCAATGAGGGATGTCTTTTGATGTGATGTGTTCCTGGTGTAAAAATTGCATGATTCCTCAAATTTTTAAGTAATTCTTTTTTTATATTTATTTAAATAAAGAACTCAAGCATCAAAGAGAATTCAAGCCTTAAACCTTCAAATTATGCTCTGGAAATAGCAAACCAAGGTTAGCACATTTATTTGCAACAGAATTGCCTTCCCTATGAATGTGAGAACACTGAGGCAAGTAGGATGGATTATAAAAACAATGAATCAATGAAGAAGAATCACATTCCAACCATGAAGCCAACCTTGCTCAATTCTAGTGATGACCGGTTGTGGGCTTAGCAAAACTCAAATTTGTAATCAATGTTTCAGCATTTTCATTTCATTTTCTTTATGCTTTTCGAGATCTAGATGCCCTTATTGGACTTTTTTTTAAAAAAAATTTCTATTAATTATTATCTTGCTATTGTCATATTGGTAAAAAAATCTGGTATTAATAATTGATCGATATCTTCCCATTTTTTCATTTATTTCCAGTAGGCAAGGAGATGAAGGCTTATTAAAATATGGATCGAGGAGACTTGGACCCATGTAGCCGACACAACTTCCTAGAGACTCTAGCAAATAAGTTGAGCGATCATATTGATTTAATTGTTAAGTGTGGGTTTGGTCGTACGGTTTCAAAATTAAAAAAAACCTTTCAAAAAAAGATATTTTTAAAGAAGTATTTGGAAGAAATTAAATGCTTGGTGAACATATATTTTAAAAGTCCTTTTGTATAAAAAATGGATAAATATTAACATTTTTTAGTTTTATTTCTTATACTCTTTTGTCTTTTCTCAAACGTCATTTTGAAAAGCTATCCTTTGTAACTTTTGCTAAACTGTCTTTTGGAGTAAATAACTTTTTCTAAAAAGCAATTTGAGTGGTTCACCAAACGCTTGTAAAATATGAAAATGACTTTTACCCGTCTTTTGAAGCCTCCCAAACGCCCACTAAATATTGGTTGAAATCTTCAAAACCTCAGTTGATTAGTATTTCTTCTGATTGAGCTAAAAGAGATGTTTTGTTAGGTAAAAGATAATCCATTTGAAGTGCTGACACATTAAAGGCCAAGGTTCAGATTTCATTCATCAAAATGGTTTGGGAGAAATGAACCAAATGGAGGCCTAAATAGTGGCCGTGGGGTTTAAACCCTAATGAAACATTTGAGTTAAGGTTTTCAAGACAACGGTATGGTCAAAACAATATTGGTTCAACATCAAGTAAGGTTGTAGTGGTGGAAAGATCAATACATACAGTAAAGGAATTGAATATAGAGCAAGGGAAATGCTATAATTAAACAACACCTAGTTACAGCACTTGACGTGGCATGAGTTGATTAACAAAAATACCTTCCAAGCTATTTAGTATTGCCACAAAAAGTCCATTACTGCATATTATGATATTACATATTGCATTGCCCATAAAACAAACGTTAAATAAGGGGCAAAGCTTTTCTATGTCTCCCTTTCTAAGCGAGAGAAGAAAGGAATCGTTTCTTCGAACCAAAAAAGAAAAAAAAAGAAAGGAATTGCTTCCATCTTTCATTTGTTCTGTTTTCTATTCATGGACATGCAGTTCAATCATGACTCAGTGATGGATACTTTCAAGGAGACATGGGTCCATAAAATGTTAATTCCAATATTCATTTTAGAAAGCTTGAGAAAAAGGAGAGTTGATTTAATGATTGATCGCGATCCCATAAAAGTGTAATAATTTCTTAAATAATGAATTAGAGCCACTTAAAAACAATAATATTGCAATAATTTATTTGTGAGTAATGTTATTCCACCTATGACCCACTTAAATCACCTATTTTTTTATGACGCATCATTCGTGCCCTGATTTTACTTTAAGCATATTGGGTCCTCACATAAAAGTTTCACCTTATCCACTTTCATAGCATATGATGAGTGAATTAGTATTTTCTACTTATCAAAAAAAAAAAAAAAAAATAGCATTTTCCTTTTTTTTTTGGTGGTACTCTGTATTTGTTTTGTTCGGCTTAATGTGGTAAAGGAATCCAAACTCTGGAAGGCTTGTATAGGATCACCCAGCAGAGAGTTCACCAAATTAGCTACAACTTCGGTACTATTGCTTGATTGAAAAGGCTACAATAACGCAGTGATTCATTTGTTCATGAGCTTATTGGATATGGCAGGAACTCCGTTCATACATGTCCTGTTTTCTAGTCCAATTAGATTGCATTTATATTAAGCAGAATTGTGACCGGTTCCGTCTAAACTAAAGCAATCGATCATTCTTAGGTAGTCTAATTAACCTAGTACAATTTTTTTTACAAATTAAGCAGAAGAGGGTGGATAACAGAAGATGGAGTGGTGATCACATTGAAACTCTCATTATGTTTATAAACCGATTAGGATTGGTAATCAGGTTGAAGCTCTCATAAACAGAAGATTACAATTGCGTACGTCGATTAGTCTGTGTCTGATTATTTGCGATTATTATTCATCATAAGCATTACCATTTGTCGAAGAAATTATTATTCACCAGAAGGTACTTTCCCCCAAGGGAAGTGCCATTGGAACATTGTTGTTAAAAAAAAAAAAAAAAAAAACACACACACTCAAAGCAAACTCTGAAATGTTTGTTTATTACACAAACGTAACAAAATTTGAATCAAACAGAAAAAGTGAGGTGGAGAAGCTAACCAGCATGCGGCATCCTTCATGAACCATCTAGTTCCTCTGTCAGCTATGTCCGGAAGGAGGAGGATAGATTAGGATATTACGGCCCTTCTTCTTCTCTAATTGTTGAAGCCTCGTTGCCAAATCTGAGGAGGGCCATAACACCTCCACATCTCGCAAATTCGTCAGACGCCATAGTTCATCAGGAAGCTCCATCAACTGAGCACATCCATCAATGACCAAACGCCTAAGGTTTATCATTGAATTTTTTTCCAGACTTCCCCACACCGATGTGTCCAATTTTACCATTTGAAGGACATGGAGTTGAGGAAACCCACCTGGAGAGCAATCAAACCTGTCTAAAGATGCTTGTAATATTTTGAGTATCCGAAGGTTTGGAAGCAACCCCAGATGCATAATGTTTCTGCAGGTTAACTCCATCTCCACTAAAGTTAACTTGATGAGGCTTTTAAAGACTAGTTCTAGAACACCTAAAGGCAAACAACCTTTTATCATCTTCAACGTTTGCAGATGATGGAACTTGTAGACGAGGGAAGCGAAAGACCAATCCGACAGGCTAGAGCTCCATACCCCTAATTTTGTTAAATTTGGAAACTTGCCCTCGGCCAAGAGCCACTGAGCAATTTCATCAGGAACTATAGTAGGCAGGATCTGGAGGTTCCACAAACACTTATTATCCGTTTCTGAAGGGACAGGTAGGCGCGTTGGTCCGTTCAGATACAGATGCCTTAATTGTAGCATCTTCCAAATCCCTTTGGGCAACCAATACACACGAGATTGTCTCATGTCGAGCGTCTGTAGATTCCAAAGGTTGCATAAGGAAGAAGGAATATCGTTTAGTGAAGGAGCATTCATCCTCAAGTACCTCAAATGAATCAGCTTTTCTATTTCATTAGGAACCTTGTCAATGACTATGAACCCAAGATCCAACACCCTAACCAAATTGAAGCCTTTGTAAAGCGATTTCCAATGGTCTCTGTTAAGGTGACCTGCATCTTGGTCGAAGCACAGAAAAGAACGGACAGATGAAGAATCACAGGGGTTTGACAAAATGTACTGATGAGTGCTACAATAGATGGAAAGTCTTCGTGACTTGCAAGAGGCTGAGGAATTGACATTCATATGAACCTCAAGAAACTTATCACGCGCAGCCTCAGAAATGCAGAGGTCCCGCAGAAGATCATGGATACGACATGTTTTTACACCTCCATCTGCCCTCCTCCTCGCCACCTGGATCAAGCTCCGATCAATGAGCTCCTCCAAGTACTCTTCGGCAACATCTTCCATGTTTCTGCTGCCAATTTGCTGTATAAATCCCTCGGCTATCCACAGTTGAATCAATTGCCTTGCAGGGATCTCAAAGTCCTCGGGAAAAACACCAATATATAGAAAGCACGATTTCAACAGATGGGCTAAGTGGTCGTAGCTTAAGGCCAGTATGTCTAAGCATCGTGTTTTGTCCTGAGTGAGGTATGATTTTACATGGTCGACCATTTTTGACCATGTTCGGTGTGTCTTCTCTTTTCTGGCCAAAAGTCCCCCCAACACCACAATGGAAAGTGGTAGCCCGCCACAACTGTCAGCCATTTGTTTTCCAAGATCCTCTAGTTCACGAGGGCAACTTTCTCCACGAAACACTTTCTTGGAGAAGAGTTCCCAACTCTCGGTTTTGTTGAGGAATGGAAGAAAGTGAGGGTGGTTTGGGCTTGCATGTAAAGCTACTTCTTTTAGGCGGCTGGTGATCATTATTCTACTTCCATTAAGGTTATCAGGAAAATATGCTTTTACCTCGTCCCATAGATCAGTATTCCAGACATCGTCCATGACTACAAAGTACCTCCTACCATTCAAGCAATTGGACAGTGTTTTCTTCAATTCATCATCACTCATGTCATATATATGTTGGAGATTACTAGTCTCACCACTACCTTTACAATCTCCCATTAATTGTAACTGTCTGGTGTAGTAGTTTTGGCAATACCATCTTAGCACACTAGATGATGTGGCAATGACTGACTTGATATTCCATAACCCCCGCCATGTTAAGGAGTTGATGGAAGATGGTAAAAGTGGCCGTGAGAGTGGCATCACTCTTCTTTCTTCTGTTGGTGGCATCACGCACTCTAAAAGGCTGAGCAACAAATCTCTGGTTCTGTATTCCTGAGATACATAAACCCATGCACGGCATTTAAAGTGATCCTTGACATAAATATCATTGTAGATCTTCCTGGCCAGAGTAGTCTTGCCTAATCCACCCATGCCAATGATTGAAATGACATCACGTTGTGATTCCCCTTCAATAAGCTGTTTTGCCAACGTTGTTGCCTCATTGACAAAGCCAACCACATTGTCTTCCTCGACATCTCTCCTGCGTCTATGCAGTGAGCTCTCCAGCTCTGCATATCCACTTTTTTCTGTCATTTCGATGCCAAACTTGTCTTTGTTGCCATAAATTTCCTTCATTTTGTTCTTTATGCTTTCTATCTTTGTTGCAAGATTGCGGAGTGTTGTTACATGGTCGATGCTATGGAAATACTTCCCCAACTTGGTCCTACTCCTCTGCTTTGCGGCATTGAGGATGAATGTGTCGATAACATCCTCTGCCTCATAAGCTGCATCCCTGATTTGGTTCACCAACTCCTTCACCATGTCCTGCCCGTTCCTTTTTCCCTCGGAATTCTGGAGGAAGATGTTTATCAGTTTGAGCTCATCATGAAGCGACCTGACTTGATCCTCCACTCCAAGAAGCAAATTTGCTTCTTGTTTTAGCAGCTGAGTCAAATTCCGTAAGAGGAAAGTCACAACACTGTCGGCCATTTCTGTTCTACTACTTGCCTCTATTTACATATATCTTTCGCAACACTCCCACGAGTACAAATTCAATAGGGTTTAGCTTTGTGGTTTTGGAAAGCAGACATCCTTGGTGTATATGAGAGAGCCATCAAAGATCACAACTGCCTAGCTCAGATGAGAACACCATGGAATCACGTCACATATTCACATGGACGAAGTTCTGCCTCCCTGGGTCAATACTCTGCAAAAAATTAAACAAAGAGAAAAGAGTTAGGTGCAATAAAAATAATTAACATAGGGGAAAATCTGAGTATAGGACGTAAAACATAGTTAAGGGAAAAAAACCCCAGCTAAACTCAAAAAACAGACCCTGTTTTTAAACACACTTGAGAGCGCAGCCCGGGAAACGTGAATGAACATAGATGGACTCCATTCTTCTAACAAATTTGAGAAAAAATTGATTGACAACTTGATCTGATGGACTTCTCCAATCCTAGACTCAATTTTTTACTCATAACTTTTTTAAAAATCCCCAACTTGTCCCAAATCATATTATAATCATTTTTTCCCCCACCTTCGTCACTTCGTGTGTGTATAGATATATATATTGAGAGACGAGGACAGATGAGTCTCGTAGGCGAAAGCTCCGGCGACCTTCAAACCCCTTCCTTTGGTGACCTTCAAGCTCTTTCCACCAGCGACGTCCAAGAACAGAGGGAATAGCCAGCTTTCCCGCGAGTCTCCTTCCAAATATGCATTTGAGTATGAATTTAATGCTCCCCTGATTTGGTGAAAAATTTGAGTAGCACTAGATTTGGTAGAGATTTGAGTAGTGGGTTGGAGAAGGCTTTTGGCCTTTTTTACTCAAATTCAAATTTGATAACGGTTTTGAGAAAGGGCTGGAGATGCCCGAATCACTACCAAGACTTCTGTTGAGACCTTTTAAACAAACACTTGGAGAACAAGCGAAAGAGACACAGGTATTATTGCCACTGTCTTAGGCCAAACACTTCAAAAGCAGTCAAATCAAATAACAACCCAAAACGGTAACCAATTACTCCATCAAATCCATAACCACACCAAAGAAAACCACGAATACTATATATCACGAACTCAAGAGCATGGAAAAGAACATAAGTTGTAATTCAGACATACGATCTCGTACTACAGAAGTTTCAAATTTCAATGAGTGGGCAAGCAAATGAATAACAGAGATAGAAAGAACTGGAAACGAGAAAATAAAGGCTTCTTACTTTTACATTGATGTGGGGGATCTTGTCAGGTGTCGTTAAAATCTTCAGAGGAACTGGTGGTTAAAATCTGGAGCTAGACTCACGTAAAGAGGCAAAGGTAGAGTTTGGTTTCCAAGAGAAGCCCACCAAATGGCGTATAGAAGAAATAGTTTCGAAGAAAGATGAAGAGAAGAGAGACCAGCGAGTATTTGGTCGCCCGGAAGTTGTTTCGAACGTGTTGGTGAAGAGAAAGTCGAGAGAGAGAGACCAACTGTGTGAGGCGACTGAGAAAATTTGGAGGAAAGAAGACGGAATGAGTGTAGAGGGCCCGCCATTCTTTTGTTTTTTACTTTTTACTTCTTTCTTTTTCTTTTTTTTAGTTTACGCGGAAAATACCATTGCCCGACGCGTCGGGCCATAAAGTAGAATCGTTCTTCTTTTTCAGTTTTTTGGGGTTTCATAATCTTTGCTCCGTAGATAGCGATGGAGTTATCACTTGCCAGTCAAACGCTCCTTCTAATAGAGATGGACCTCTTTCTCCACTGTTTGATAAGAATCATTTCGTTACATACACAATGGGTGTGATAATAGTGATAATAATAAATAAATAAATAAAAAGAACAAGAAAATATTGATTATATTCAATCATATTCTCGAGACGCTTACTACTAGTAAGAATGTGAGATAGAATGTAGAAATAAGATAAGTTTGAGATTTGAACTCCAGAGATGGCAATTTGGACCTGTCCTATAGGAGCCCGCCCCGCCCCGCCCCGCCCTCATAGGGGCGGGTTTTTTTGAAAATTTTTGATTCTCGGTTCGGGTATGGGTTTTTTTTTGAAATTTTCATCGGGTTCGGTTCGGGATGGTATTTACAAGTCCCGACCCGCCGAACCGACCCGCACCATAGACCCGCCCTGCCCCGCATGTATTTTTACATTTTTACCCTGATATATATATATATAACACCTTATGTGTGGTTGTTGCCTTGTTAGAGCTTGTAATATTTGAAATCTATGGTTGTTGCCTTCCTAGAGCTAGTGTTTTTACATTTTTTTTTTTTTCCTATGTTTATTTGATATTCTTATATTTGTAAAAATTATGCTGGAAATTTTTTTTTTTTTGCTTGGGCGGGGCGGGGCAGGGCGGGTTTTCCCAGGAAACCATAGGATTGGGGATGGGTTTTAGTTTCTGAAACCCGTCGGGTTTAGGGGCGGGTTTGGTACTACGGTTTTAATGTTAGGGTCGGAATGGTATATGGTCGACCCGCCCCATTGCCATTCTTATTGAACTCTTTCCATTGTACCCAAAAAAAACATTATTGAGTTGTCGACTCTTTTATAAAACAGAGAGGATGTGATTAAATTTGCCAATACTTGTCTCAACCCATCGAATGGGATTGCCTCATACTGTCGAGCATTCCATACCAAATCTCAGTTCGTCCATAACAGCTCCACATCTCGCAATAATCAAGCGCCATGAATTCAACTTAACACATTCATTGATGACCAAATGCCCAAGGTCATGGATTGCATTGAGAAAACCCACTTGCAGAGTAATCCATCTCCAACCCCGTGAAAGATCCTTGTAGCAGTTTGAGTACGCAAAGGTTCGGATGCGTCTCCACTGAAGTTATTTTGGTGAGGCTTGACGGCAACGGATTTGGACTTTCTGGAAGCAAAGAACTTTAACATATTCTTCGACGTATATTGCAGACGATGTAAGTGGTGGAGCCCCAAAAATTCCCTTCTATCCCACTTGTTATAGCTACATATAGCCAGTTCGGTTCCACCAGAGAAGAGAAAGGAATTGCTTGCATTTTTCTTTCATTCTGTTTTCTATTCGTTGGAAATTTAGCCATGAGGGATGTCTTTGATGTGACGTGTTCCTGGTGTAAAAATTGCTTGATTCCTCAAATTTGTAAGCAATGTTTCAGCATTTTCTTTGTGCTTTTCGAGATCTAAATATAGCCCTTTTTGGACCTTTTTTTTTAATTATAAATTTTCTATTAATTAATTTTCATCTTGCTATCGTCAAATCGGTAAAGAAATATGGTAATATTAACTCATCGATATCTTCCCATTTTTTCATTTATTTCCAATAGGCAAGGAGATGAAGGCTTATTAATTAAACTATGGAGGAGACTTGGACCCATGTAGCCGACACAACTTCCTGGAGACTCTAGCAAATAAGTTAAGCGGTCATATTGATTTAATTCCTAAATCTTGGTTGAAATCTTCAAAACCTCAGTTGACTAGTAGTTGTTCCGATTGAACTAAAAGAGATGTTTTGTTAGGTGAAAGATAATCGATTAGAAGTGCTGACACAATTAAAGGCCAGGGTTCAGATTTCATTCACCATCGAGACAAAATGGTTTGGGAGAAATGAACCAAATGGAGGACTAAATAGTGGGCCGTGGCGTTTAAACCCTAATGAAACATTTGAGTTAAGGTTTTCGAGGTAAGGGCACGGTCAAAACAATCTTGGTTCGACATTAATTATGGTTTCAGTAGTGGAGAGATCTATACATACAGTAGAAGAATTGAATATAGAACAAGTTAGGGAAATGTTATAAACAGCATCTGATGTAGCATGAGGTGGTTAACAAATATACCCTCCAAGCTAAAAATACCCTCTAAGCTATTTATTATTGCCACAAGAAGTCCATTGCCACATCATGTAATGTCTATATGGTACTATATTAACATGCTACGTACAACATTGCCCATAAAACAAAGGTGAAATAAGGGGCAAAGTTTTTCTATGTAACTTTCATTTTCAATTTGTTCTTCTATTATTATTATTATTATTTTTTGTCAAGATGGGATTTTTCCTCTTTCTTTTAATTTTTTGGGTCAACCATTGTGATTTTCTATCCCTTTTTTTTTTTTTTTGGCTAATAAAGGACGGAGAAAGAACAAGCAAGCAGAGAAACAAACAGCAAGAGAAAAGGGAAGGAACAAAAACAAAATGAAAAAAAAACAAAAAAAAAACACAGAGTCCCAACTGCAACCATTAAGACTGCAAGTTCCGAAAACAAGTTCTGGGAAAGCATGGGAAGGTAAGAATCCAGCAAAGTCAGTGCTGAGAGACCAGCGCACCAACGCATGGGCATTTTCTATCCCTTTCCAAGTGAGAGAAGAAAGGAATTGCTTCCATCTTTCATTTATTCTGTTTTCTATTCATGGACATGCAGTTCAGTCATGACTCATGATGGATACTTTCAATGAGACATGGGTCCATTAAATGCTACTTTCAAATCACGATCCCATAAAATTGTAATAATTTCTTAAATAATGAATTGGAGCCACTTAAAAACAATAATATTGCATTAACTTATTTGTGAGTAATGTTATGCCACTCACTTAAATCATCTACTCCCCCCGTCTTACAAAGATATGCCATTTTTTGTAACTTTTCTAGTTCCAAAATGTTTATCTATTTTAAAAAGTTAAATCATTTTTTTTTTCAACTTCTTGTTTTACCCCTTGTTTTTTCAATAATTACTTTTAATACAAAACCCAATAAAAAATAAGAAAGGGTACCTTTGGAAAAATAGAGTTTAATAAACAACAAGTTAATGAAATGATGGTTTTTCTTAAATTATGTGTTTTATCAAACTTGACCTATCTTTCTAAGATTGAAGAAGTATTTTTTTATCACCCATCATATATGGCCTGATTTTACTTCAACCATATTGAGCTCCCACATAAAGTTTCACTCTATCCACTTTTGTCACATATAATGGTTGAAGTAACAATATCTTTAACAGAGTATTTGTTTTATTCAGCTTAAAGGATTAAGAATTGTGGTAAATTATAGGTTTTTTTTTTTTTTTTTTCTTGGCCAAGGGTGAATTATAGATCGAGTGTGATAGGTGTCTACAACCTCTAAAAACAACTCACCCGCTCGTTCATGTGATGAGTATTTGTTACACCTACAGGGACATATATGTCCAGCAAACGGAATAAAAAGACTAAAAATGGCCTCCATACATCTTTTCCTTTGGAGTCCCAGTGGATGCCTAAGTTCTCATTCGAGGTCTTAAAAATCGCTCCTCACCATGGTAAATTAATCAAGGGCAAACTATAAATTAGTGTCACTAATTTAATCCCAAATTTTAATGTAGTATATAAACTTTAAATTTGTCCAATTTAATGCACTTTAAATTTGTCCAATTTAATGCACTATATATATACTAGTGTTTCAATGTAGGTAAACATAGGACAAACGTTTAGCTTACTAATGGGAATCTCATGTGCGCTCATGTGGAGGCCCATCCGACGCCAACATGGCATCCAAAATGAATTCTATTTGTAAGCAATGTTCGCCCTTTCTCTCACATTTTCTAAGATTCAAACAGAGCCTAAAAAGGATTTGTCCTAATTTTCTATTTATAATCATTTTACCATTGCGAAATTGCAAGCTTCATCGATTTTGTTCTCTTTTTCCTTCATGTTTATTTTGAGTGCTGCTACATCCACGAAAATTTGACTAGATTCATCATGTAAAAATTCAAACCAACGTAAGCCTTTGTTTGGAACTTTAGATCTTGGAAAGCATGAAGAGAAGGAAAGAACTTTAAAAAATGCTTTTTAATCAACTACTATTGGAGGAGAGAGGACATCAAAATATTTTCTTACTTAAGATATTCAAATTATAGATAAGATAGACACTGATCAGATCTAATGCATTTTCTTCTCTTAATAGGGGCGAAATCATTTTCCAACAAACTAGGCAATGTGGTAAAGGCATCCAAACTCGGGAAGTCTTGTATAGGACGACCCAGCAGACAGTTCACCAAATTAATTAGCTACATCTTCGATCGGAAAAGGCTTCAATACGGCAGTAATTCCTTTGCTCATGAGCTTATTGGATATGGCAGGAACTCCATCCAAACATGTCCTGTTTTCTAGTCCCATTAGCTTGCATTTATATCAATCAAAATTGTGACCAGTTCTGTATAAATTAAAGCGATCATAATCAGGTAGTCTAATTAACCTGTTACATCTTTTTACAAAATAAGCAGAAGGTGGCGGATCCCAGAAGATGAGAAGATCAAGTGGTGATTGCGTTGAAGCTCTCGTTATGTTTATAAACCGTTTAGGATCGAGTTGATTAGTCCATGTCTGATTGTTTGCGATTATTAATCATCATAAGCATTACCATTTGTCGAAGAAATAATTTTGGTTGGGCATCCCATGTTATAAGAGTTAATCCAAACCCACGTTGACGCAGACAGAGCCTAGACACTTACAGGTCTCCTAAGGGAGTAGAAGAATTTGCAACTATTGACGTTCACTTACTTTTGATTCGAAATCTATGAGCGAAGAGCTAAATGGTTTGTTGATGTTAGTTCAGGGGAAGGAAATGACACCATTTTGGTTATCTATAAACGCATCTCAAGTTACAATTCTAACTGTGGGCTCTCTTGTGAGAGAGGCAGTAGCCTGTACTTGATGGAAAGACATGCTATCATTTTCCATATTATTTAATATAGAGGCAAAGGTGAATACAATTTAAGGGAAGTGCCATTGGAATTTTGTTCTCAAAGCAAACTCCATAATGTTTGTTTATT
This sequence comes from Liquidambar formosana, assembly GCA_039720395.1. NCBI lineage: Eukaryota > Viridiplantae > Streptophyta > Magnoliopsida > Saxifragales > Altingiaceae > Liquidambar > Liquidambar formosana. Next base: position 32,021,177 of record CM077833.1, read on the forward strand.
ACATAGAACATTTATTACAGGAAGCAGCTGCAGATGTGAACATGTATTGCTTGACGATTTATTCCAGCGACCCAAGCTAGCACCATTGAAGCTGTTGAGCATTATAGAGTACAACCCTGCCACTAAGAAAAGAATATCATTGCCAGACAATAAACAATCAGGGGAAAGGAAGTGCTTGAGAGTTGTTGAATGGGATATTAGGACGAAATCAGGTGACTGTCACACAACAAATAAACGTAACATAATTGAATCAAATGGAACAAGGTAGAGAAGCTCACCGCCAACATGCCACATCTATTTTCTTCATCAATGGTGTCACGTCGAAGGAGGAGGATAGATTAGGATGTTACGGTCATCATTCATCTCCAATTGTTGAAGCCGCCTTGCCAAACCTGAGGAGGGCCATAACACCTCCACATCTCGCAAGTTAGTCAGGCGCCATAGTTGGTCAGGAAGCTCCATTAACTGAACACATCCATCAATGACCAAACGCCTAAGGTTTATCATTGCACCTTCTTCCAGTTCCCACGCTGATGTGTCCAATTTTACCATTTGAAGGACATGAAGTTGAGGAAACCCATCTGGAGAGCAATAAAAGTCGGACAAAGATACTAGTAGTAGTTTGAGTATCCGAAGGTTCGGAAGCTCCCCCAGCAGAATAACGTCCGTGTAGGTTAACACCATATCCCCTAAAGTTAGCTTGGTGAGGCTTGATGGGGCAAATTCTGGATTACCAAAAAAATCACCGTCTATAATCTTCAACGTTTGCAGATGACGTAACTGGGAGAGGGAACTAAAAAACCCTACATGTCCCCATAATCCTAATTTTGTTAAATTTGGAAACTTGCCCTCACTTAAGAGCCGCTGAGCATTTTCATCAGGTACTACAGTAGACAGGATCTGGAGGTTCCAGAGACGCTTATTATCTGTTTCGACAAAGACAGGTAGGCGCGTTGGCCCGGACACATATATATGCCTTAATTGTTGCATCTTCCAAATCCCACTAGGCAACTGATCCACGCGAGTTTGTCTCATGTCAAGTGTCTGAAGATTCCAAAGATTGCACAAGGAAGATGGAATACCTTTGAGTGAAGGAGCCTTCATCTTCAAGTACCTCAAATGGACAAGCTTTTCTATTTCATTGGGAATCTTGTCAATGACCAGAGACCCGAGATCCAACACTCTAACCAACTTGAAGCCTTTGTAAAGCGATTTCCAATGCTCTAGGGGAAGGTGATTTGCATCTTGGCCAAAGCACAGAAAAGAACGCACGGATGAAGGATCGCAGGGGTTTGATGAAATGTACTGAAGAGTGCTACACTGAATGGAAAGTCTTCGCGGCTTGCTTGAGGATGACGAATTGGCATTCATATGAACCTCGAGAAATTTATCACGTGCAGCCTCAGAAATGCAGAGGTCCCGCAGAAGATCATGGATACGACATGCTTTTACGCCTCCATCTGCCCTCCTCCTTTCCACCTGGATCAAGCTCCGATCAATGAGCTCTTCCAAGTACTCCTCAGCAACAACCTCCATGCTTCTACTGCCAAGTTGCACTATAAATCCTTCGGCTATCCACATTTGGATCAGTTGCCTTGCAGGGATCTCGAAGTCTTCAGGAAAAGCACCAAAATAAAGAAAGCACGATTTCAATTGACAGGGTAAGTTGTCGTAGCTTAAGGCTAGTATGGCTAAGCATTGTGTTTCGTCCTGAGTAAGGTACGAACTTACATGGCCAGCCATGTTAGACCACATTCGGTGTGTCTTCTCCTTCGTGGCCAAAAGTCCCCCCAACACCACAATGGAAAGTGGTAACCCACGACAACTTTCTGCCATTTGTTTTCCAAGATTTTCTAGCTCGGGAGGGCAACTTCTTCCTCCTCCAAATACCTTCTCTGAGAAGAGTTCCCAGCTCTCGGCTTTGTTAAGAAATGGAAGAATGTAGGGTTGGTTTGGGCTTGCATGCAAAGCCACCTTTTTTTCACGGCTAGTGAACATAATTCTACTTCCATTAAGGTTATCAGGAAAGCATGCTTTTACCTCATCCCACAGGTCAGTATTCCAAACATCGTCCATGACCACAAGGTACCTCTTCCCATTCAAGCACTTGGACAGCGTCTCCTTCAATTTGTCATCGCTAATGTAATATATATCATGGAGATTACTAGTCTCACCATCGCTTTTACAACCTTCTATCAACTGCTTCACATGGTGGGTGGTTTGGCAATACCATTTCAGCACATTGGATGATGCGCCAATAGTTGATATGGTATTCCACACCACTTGCAACGGTGTTTGAGGGTTGATGAGTGATTGTAGAAGTGGCCGTGAGAATGGCACAACTCCTCTTTCTTCTGTTGTAGTAATCACACAGTTCAAAATGTGGAGCAACAACTCTCTGGTTCTATATTCTTTAGATACATAAACCCATGCACGGCGATCAAAATGATCTCTGACAAAAACATTATTATAGACCTTCCTGGCAAGAGTAGTCTTGCCTAGTCCACCCATGCCAATAATTGAGATAACATCACGCTGTGATTCCCCTTCAACAAGCTGCTTCACCAATGCCTTTGTCTCGTTGACAAATCCCCTCACCCTGTCTTCCTCCACATCCCTCCTGCGTCTATGCAGTGAGATCTCCAGCTCTTCATCTCTGCCCCTTTCTGCCATTTCAATACCATACTTGTCTTTGTTATCATAAATTTCCTTTATCCTGTACTTGATTCTTTCAATTGTTCCTGCAACACTATGAAGCATTGTTGCTTGGTCGACACTGCGGAAAAACTTCACCACCTTGCTCCTCCTCCTCTGCGTTGCGGCATAGAGGATGAATGTGTCGATAACATCCTCTGCCTCATAAGCTACATCCCTAATTTGGCTCATCAACTCCTTCACCATTTCGTGCTCATTCCGTTTCCCCTCAGAATTCTGGAGGAAGATGTTTATCAATTTCAGCTCTGCATGAAGCGACTTGACTTGATCCTCGACTCCAAGAAGCAAATTTACTTCTTGTTTTAGCAGCTGGGTCAAATTCTCTAAGAGGAAAGTCACAACACTGTCGGCCATTTCTGTTCTACGACTTTCCTCTCTTTAGATCTTTTGCAACACTCTCACAATTGAAGATTCAATAGAGCTGGGCCTTGTGGTTTTGAAAAGCAGACACCCTCAATATATACGAGGGCCATAACAGTTCACAATTGCCTCAGAGAAGCGTGCCATGGACGAAGTTTTTCCTTGCTGAGTACAATACTTACCCAAGAAAATCAAATAACGAAAGGGGGTTAAGCAATAACCCATTAAAACAAAATTCTTAGAAGATGAACTAAAATTCAAGAACAATAAAAAATTATCAGATGGGTTGCGATTTCTCAACTCTCCCTCATTCATCCACACCTATTTCAGTACCTAAACAGAGCTTTAATGTTCTTAACTCTCCCCTCACTCATCCAGGACCGAGAACCCAAAAAGCCACAAAACTCATCAAATGCATAACCAAGACTCAGAGAGAGATCACTTACTTAATTGTCGTCTCATTCGGGTTCATGTTTGTGCTCTAAAGCGTCGGCATCGTCCTCGTGGACCTAGCTTTTGATCGTAATCGCGCCAAGAACGTTAAGCATGTTTTCCTAGGGAATGACAGTGTCGCCGATTGTTGAATAATGAGAAAGAGCAAATATCGCCTTAGAAGAAAGGCGATGGCGGCAGCGACGAGGAGAGGATATAAGATAAGAGTAAGCGTTAGGTTGAGTCGTTTTTTTTTTTATTGTTTTTTATAAGGAGATGCTACGATCAGCCGGCGTAACTTGGATCGTCGCGCATTCATTGGTGTGTGCGTGATATGCGCCGTAAGATCCGCATGCATGTATTATGGACGCACCAACGAGGGCGTGACGGTCCAACTACCACAGCTGACCCAGCACTCCTTTTTTTTTCAATGAACGAAAAGTTTGATTGAAGAGTTCGATTGAGTCGTTGGGATGATTGAAAGAAGTTTCGAAGGTTTTTCCCTCCTTTATTTTATTTTCTTTTCTGTTTGATCCTTATTAGGCCTATCATTTTAAATCGAATCCACTAGTCGAAGACGAATATATGGCAAGTTAGAAATATGGAATAATACTGTATATATCTTACAAATAAGGGGGAATTTTAGATGTTGAATAATCTCATTTAAAATGAGCATTGAGATAACTCATATGGTAAAAGATCATAACTTAAAAATTGTAAATTTCAAGTTTGAGTTTCCATTATCTCATTATTAGATGTATGGATTTATGGGTCATTTGTGCAACACGAGAATTAATTTAGGTTTAATGGCTTGAGATATCTTTCGTTTGGTAAAATAAAAATAAAAATAAATTCTTGAATAAAAAAACATTTTAGTATCCTGGATTTTGGAGATAGTTTTAGGCTCTATTTGGTTTGCGGATTTTATTAAGAAATATATATATATATATATATATATATATATATATATAAGGAATTATTTTTTTTTTTTTTTGGTTGCAATGGAAAATTCAGAAGAAGAATTTGAATTATTTTGGTTTGATATGATTTCCTTTCATTTTTTTTTCCTTCCTTCCTTCCTTTTTTTTTTTTTTTTCCTTGGTAGAATCCATGAACCAAATAGAGAGTTAATGAAGTATTTGGACTAACCTCCCCCCCCCCCCCCCCAACACCAAAATTTGATATCCAAAGTTCACTTCAGTGAAGTAATGTCAAACTCTATTTTTAAATTTTTGAGTGTGTTTATTAAAGTTGTTGGATTTGTGCTTTCAATACTATTGGCATTTGAACTCGCCAAGTCTGGTTTTCTACGACCTCCCAGGCTCCTAGAGACTTGCTGACATCACCAAACTTGCTAAACTGATTAGGCTCGCGTCTGATTATTTGTGTTTATTGTGATTCATCATAAGCTTTGTTGTTGGTCAGCCACCCCCATGTTACAAGAGTTGTTTTGAACCCGAATTGATACAGACGCAGCCCAGACACTTGTGCATCCTTTAAAAGAACACGGAAGATTTTCCAACTTTTGAAGCTAAATAAAATGGCACCATTTTGGGGGTTTAGAAAGGTAACTCGTCTCAATTTGAACCGTGGGTCTCCTATTGTGAGAGAGGTGGTATACCCCTTAATGATGACACAAGCATGTGCTTACCTGATGATCATCATATATATATATATATCAATGTAAACCGAACTCCAAAATATTTGTTTACTATAAAGCATCTATCGCAGGAAGCAGCTGCTGATATGAAGCAGCCCACACCCCTCTTCTTATTAGAAAGAAGAAACATGAGCAAAACAAGGATGAACAAAAAAAAATATGCTTGAATGGTTCCTCTACGGATGCAAGGAGGAAGAAAATAGGTAACAAAACATCACCTGCTTATCTACTCCAGTGCAGGTTTTGTGGGTATGTGATTACAGATTAGTGAAAATTATTGATTTATTGGAGACGAGCAACTGGTAAGAATGGGGCTGCCAAGGAAGAATCTGACATTGAAACAAGGACTCATATTCCACCCCTGTTCGATCTCTCTCATAAAAGCCAGAGACCCTATTCCAGCGACCCAAGCTAATACCATTCAAGTTTTTGAGCATTTAGTTCAACCCTGCTATCTCAAAAAGGGCATTATTGTCAAATAGTAAACAACAGGGGACAAAGGAACTATACACGAGTTGTTGAATGAGAACTCAGGACGAAATCAAGAGATTGTTACACATAATAAAAGTAGCATAATCAAACGGAAAGAGTGAGGCAGGGAAGCTCACCTGCACTAGGAATCTTCAGTGAACCGTCTAGTTTTTTCATACATATGTCACGGAGGTGGATAGATTTGGATGCTACGGCCATCCTTCATCTCTAAATGTTGAAGCCTCGTTGCCAGTTCTGAGGAGGGCCATAACACCTCCACATCTCGCAAGCTAGTCAGGCACCATAGTTCAGCAGGAAGCTCCGTTAAGTGAACACATTCATTGATGACCAAACGCCTAAGGTTTTGCATTGCACCTTCACCCAGTACCCACAATGATGCGCCCAATTTTGCCATTTGAAGGACACGGAGTTGAGGAAACCCACCTGCAGAGCAATGAAACTCTGACCTGGTGAAAGATACTTGTAGTAGTTTGAGTGTCTGAAGATTCGCAGCATTTTCCAGCGCTTTCATGTTTGCAGAGCTCAACTCTGTCTCCACTAAAGTTATCTTAGTGAGGCTTGGAGGGAACGAATATGGCCATACAGTAAACACAGAAGTTTTCATTATCTTTAACGTTTGAAGATTGTGTAAGTGGGGGAGGCTCTTCCACAGTTGAAGGTCATCCCGCTTGCTGTGGCTCCATAATCCCAACTTTGTTAAATTAGGGAACTTGCCCTCAACCATGAGATCAAGAGCATCTGGAGAAGGATTTACAGTAGAGAGGATCTGGAGGTTCCATAGTACCTTATTATCCATTTCTAAAGGGACAGGTAGACCGGTTGGACCAAACAAGTACAAATGCCTTAATTGTTGCATCTTCCAAATCCCACTGGGTAACCGATCCACACGAGTTTGTCTCATGTCAAGCGTCTGTAGATTCCAAAGGTTGCATAAGGAAGGTGGAATACCTTTCACTGTAGGAGCATTCATCCTCAAGTATCTCAAATGAATTAGATTTTCTATTTCATTGGGTACACTTTCAATGATTGTGCATCCCAGATCCAGCACCCTAACAAGCTTGAAGCCTTTGTAAAGCACTTTCCAGTGGTCTATGAGAAGGTGGCGTGCATCTTGACCAAAGCACAGAAAAGTACGGACAAATGAAGAATCGCAGGGGTTTGATGAAATGTAAAGAGGAGTGCTACAATGGATGGAAAGTCTTCGTGGCTTGCTCCAGAATGAGGAATTGATATTCATATGAACCTCAATAAACTTATCACGCGCAGCCTCAGAAATGCAGAGGTCTCGCAGAAGATCATGGATACGACATGCTTTTACACCTCCATCTGCCCGCCTCCTTGCCACCTGGATCAAGCTCCGGTCAATGAGATCCTCCAAGTACTCTTCGGCAACATCTTCCATGTTTCTTCTGCCAATTGGCTGTATAAATCCCTCGGCTATCCATAGTTGGATCAATTGCCTTGCAGGGATCTCAAAGTCTTCGGGGAAAACACCAAAATAAAGAAAACACGATTTCAATTGACGGGGTAAGTGGTCGTAGCTTAAGGCTAGTATGGCTAAGCATTGTGTTTCGTCTTGAGTAAGATATGAACCTACATGGCCAACCATTTTTGACCACATTCGAGGTGTCTTCTCTTTTGTGGCCAAAAGTCCCCCTAAAACCACAAGGGAAAGTGGTAATCCACGACAACATTTTGCCATTTCTTTTCCAAGATTTTCCAGTTCAGGAGGGCAACTTCCTCCTCGGAACACCTTCTTAGAGAAGAGTTCCCAGCTCTCAGCTTCATTAAGAAATGGAAGAAAGTGAGGGTGGTTTGGGCTTGCATGTGAAGCCACTTCTTTTAGTCGGGTGGTGATCATTAGTCTACTTCCATTAAGGTTATCAGGAAAATATGCTTTTACCTCGTCCCACAGATCAGTTCTCCATACATCATCCATGACTATAAGGTACCTCCTACCTTTCAAGTGCTTCGACAACATTTCCTTCAATTCGTCATCGCTCATTTCTTGTAATTCTTGGAGATCACTAGCCACACCATCACTTTTACCATTTCTCATCAATTTCTTGACATGGTGAGTGGTGTGGCAATGCCACCTTACCACAAGGGATGATGTGGCAATGGTTGATATGGCATTCCACATCACCCGCCATGTCATAGGGTTGATAAGAGATGGTAAAAGAGGCTGTGAGAATGGCACCACTCTTCTTTCTTCTGTTGTTGTCATCACACACTTTAAAATGGCCAGCAACAACTCCCTGGTTTTGTATTCTTGAGATACATAAACCCAAGCACGGCATTGAAAGTGATCCTTGACAAGAGCATCATTATAAATCTTCTTGGCAAGGGTTGTCTTGCCCAGTCCACCCATTCCAAAAATTGAGATGACATCACGCAGGGATTCTCCTTCAATAAGCTGCTTCACCAACGTCTTTGCCTCATGGACGAAGCCTACCACATCATTTTCCTCGACATCCCTCCTCCGTCTGTGCAGTAAGTTCTCCAACTCTGCATCTCCACCCCTTTCTATCATTTCAATGCCATACTTATCTCTGTTATCATAAATTTCCTTTATCTTGAGCTTGATGCTTTCTATTGTTGTTGCAACACTACGAAGCATTGCTGCATGGTCGCCGATGCGTAAAAATTTCCCCACCTTGTTCCTCTTCCTCTGCTTCACAACGCTATCAACAAATGTGTCAATAACATCCTCTGCCTCGGTAAGCTGCTTCCTTTATTTGGCTCACCAACTCCTTCACCATATTGTGCTCATTCCGTTTCCCGTCAGAATTCTGGAGGAAGATGTTTATCAGTTTGAGCTCAGCATGAAGGGACCGGACTTGATCTTCCACTCCAAAAAGTAAATTTCCTTCTTCTTTCAGCAGTTGGGTCAAATTCTGTAAGAGGAAAGTCACAACACTGTCGGCCATTTCTGTTCTATCACTTCCCTCTCTTTACATATATCGTTTGCAACACTCCCACAAGTACAGATTCAATAGATTTTGGCCTTGTGGTTTTGGAGAGCAGACACCGTTGGTGTATATGAGAGGGCCATTACAGATCACAACTGCCTAGCTCAGATAAGAACACTATGGAACATCAGATAGACGAAATTATACGTTCATGGGTCAATGCTAATCCAAAAAATTATTATAAAGAAAAGGGTTAGGTACAATAAAAATAATTCACATCAAGGGGAAAAAAATGAGTATACGAATATAGGACTTAGAATATAGGAAAAGGAAAAATCCCCAGCTGAGCTCAAAGAAACAACCCCTGTTTTTAAAGAAAAACTTGAGCGTAGCCCTGGGGGGTTTTACTAGAACGTAAATGAACATAAATGGATTCCATTCTTCTAAGTTCTAACATAAATGAACAGATGAGAAATGGACTTCAATTGGGTTGGGTTATAAGCACTAGCAAGATCTTGTGTTTAGACCTTTGAACAAACACTTGGAGAACATGCCACAGAGAAACTGGTATGACATTCACTGAGTTGGGTCCAAGTAATCCAAAATCAGTCAAATAACAATCCAAAACATATCAATGACTCCATCGAATCCATAAGAACATCAAAGAAAACAACGAATACTACATAACACGAACTCAAGAGCACAGAAAAGAGCACAACTCGTGATTCAATGAATAGACAGTACATAAGTTTCAAGCAAATATGTATTATTGGGGATTTGATGAAAACAGAGATGCAAAGAACCGGAAAACGAGAAAATAAAGGCTTCTTACTTTTACAAATGTCGATGCGGGGGTCTTGTCCGGTGTCGTTGAACTCTTGAGAGGAACTGTTGTTTAAGAATCGGAGAGTTACGTAAGAAGAAGAGGTAGAGTGGGCAGCCAGGGGGCATTTTCCCCGAACACGATGATAAAAAATGTGGGGAGGGAGAAAGAGAGAGGAACGAGAGGGGACCCATTTGTTTGTGTTTTTTTGAAAGGAAAATGCTAGGGAGTTGACTATCGGGTGGGTCATTGTTAATCATTATCCACTGCGTCTACAAAGCTACGTGCGCGCAAAATGTGTGAAAATAAGCATGGATGATCTGTTTTAAACGGCCCAGATTGAGCGACGTGGAAAAAATCACCTTTGATTTAATTATCTCTACAACCACCAGCCATCATAATTGAATTAGATAAACTTTTGTTCTATTGGTTGTTAATATTTTATTTAATTATTAACTAATCATCAATTTCCCCAATGTTTAAAATAGGGTGGAGTGATCTGAAGACTCAGGGGTGGTACAATTCAAAGGAGGGACTGGATCATTGTTGTTTAAAAATAAAAAAAAAACACTCCGAAATGTTTGTTTATTAGATAAAACATTTATTGGAGGCCGGGCAGCAGTTGCAGACATGAACTCACCCCACAACCTCCCCACCCCCCCCAAATCAAATCTCACCCCTCCTTTTTTTTAGTCTTCATTTGAGAGAGAAGAAACATGACCAAACCAAGATAAACAAAAAAAACATAGTAGAATGGTTCCTCTACTCATACGAGGATGAGGAAGGAAGAGGGCAACAAAACATAACTTGCTTGAACAATTAAACAAAGAGAAAAGAGTTAGGTGCAATAAAAATAATTAACATAGGGGAAAATCTGAGTATAGGACGTAAAACATAGTTAAGGGAAAAAAACCCCAGCTAAGCTCAAAAAACAGACCCTGTTCTTAAACACAGTTGAGAGCGCAGCCCGGGAAACGTAAATGAACATAGATGGACTCCATTCTTCTCACAAATTTGAGAAAAAATTGATTGAAAACTTGATCTGATGGACTTCTCCAATCCTAGACTCAATTTTTTACTCATAACTTTTTTAAAAATCCCCAACTTGTTCCAAATCATATTATAATAATTTTTTCCCTCACCTTCGTGTGTGTGTATATATATATATATTGAGAGATGAGGACAGATGAATCTCATAGGCGAAAGCTCCGGCGACCTTCAAACCCTTCCTTTGGTGACCTTCAAGCTCTTTCCACCAGCGACGTCCAAGAACAGAGGGAATAGCCAGCTTTCCCGCGGGTCTCCGGCCAAATATGCATTTGAGTATGAATTTAATGCTCCCCTGATTTGGTGAAAAATTTGAGTAAAACTAGATTTGGTAGAGATTTGAGTAGAGGGTTGGAGAAGGCTTTTGGCCTTTTTTACTCAAATTCAAATTTGATAACGGTTTTGAGAAAGGGCTGGAGATGCCCGAATCACTACCAAGACTTTTGTTGAGACCTTTTAAACAGACACTTGGAGAACAAGCCAAAGAGACACAGGTATTATTGCCACTGTCTTAGGCCAAACACGTCAAAAGCAGTCAAATCAAATAACAACCCAAAACGGGAACCAATTACTCCATCAAATCCATAACCACACCAAAGAAAACCACGAATACTATATATCACGAACTCAAGAGCATGGAAAAGAACATAAGTTGTAATTCAGACATACAATCTCGTACTACAGAAGTTTCAAATTTCAATGAGTAGGCAAGCAAATGAATAACAGAGATAGAAAGAACTGGAAACGAGAAAATAAAGGCTTCTTACTTTTACACTGATGTGGGGGATCTTGTCAGGTGTCGTTAAAATCTTCAGAGGAACTGGTGGTTAAAATCTGGAGCTAGACTCACGTAAAGAGGCAAAGGTAGATTTTGGTTTCCAAGAGAAACCCACCAGATGGCGTATAGAAGAAATAGTTACGAAGAAAGATGAAGAGAAGAGGGACCAGCGAGTATTTGGTCGCCCGGAAGTTGTTTCGAACGTGTTGATGAAGAGAAAGTCGAGAGAGACGGGCGGAACTACATGGGACCATGGGTGCCCTGCAAAATTTTGAAAAAAAATTGCCACTTAGTGCTAAGTTCAATGATAGTGATGGAATAGATGCCGTGGCCGGTAGGAAGGTGTTGAGGAAGAAGTTTCTATGAGTTTTAGGTAAAAATGTAGAGGAAGAAATGCGTAAGATAGGATCATCAATTTAAAAAAACTCACGGGTATAGACTACGACTCTGCTTCACGGAGAGAGAGAGAGAGAGAGAGAGAGAGAGAGAGAGAGAGCAACTGTATGAGGCGGGTAAGAAAATTCGGAGGAAAGAAAGAGACGGAATGAGTGTAGAGGGCCTGCCATTCCTTTGTTTATTACTTTTACTTTCTTTTTCTATGTTTTTAGTTTACGCGGAAAATACCTTTGCCCGACGCGTCGGACCATAAAGTAGAATCGTTCTTCTTTTCCTTTTTTGGGGGTTCATAATCTTTGCTTGGGAGATAGCGATGGAGTTATCACTTACCAGTCAAACGCTCCTTCTAATAGAGATGACCCCTTTCTCCACTGTTTGATAAAGAATCATTTCGTTACATACACAATGGGTGTGAAAATAGTGATAATAATAAATAGATAAATAAAAAGAACAAGAAAATATTAATTATATTCAATCAAATTCTTGAGACGTTTACTACTAATCAGGGAAAGTGAGGTAAAACATAAAAATAGGATAAGTTTGATATTTGAATTCCTCCCATTGCACCAAAAAAAAACATTCATGAGTTGTCCACTCTTTTATAAGATAGAGAGAATGTGATTAAATTTGCCAATACTCGTCTCAACCCATCGAATGGGATTGCCCCAAACTGTCGAGCATTCCATACCAAATCTCAGGTCGTCCATAACAGCTCCACATCTCGCAATAATCAAGCGCCATGAATTCAACTTAACACATTCATTGATGACCAAATGCCCAAGGTCATGGATTGCATTGAGAAAACCCACTTGCAAAGCAATCCATCTCCAACCCCGTGAAAGAACCTTGTAGCAGTTTGTGTACGCAAAGGTCCGGAAGCGTCTCCACTGAAGTTATTTTGGTGAGGCACGATGGCGACGGATTTGAACTTTCTGGAAGCAAAGAACTTTAACATATTCTTCAACGTATATTGCAGACGATGTAAGTGGTGGAGCCCCAAAAACTCCCTTCTACCCCACTTAACAATAGCTACATAATCCTAATGTTGTTACATTCCTCTAAAACCATGTATGCCGCCGGTATGACCAACTTTAACATTTTTCTAAAATATTAACATCATAAGAAATTACGAGAAAAACATTAACATTATAAAAAATTACCAGAGCAACTGCCGGCACAATAAGAAAATGGGGAAAGCTATCTGCTCGCTTAGGAAGTTAAGAACTGCTCTCAGCTAGGGGGCGCCATAGGGGTACAAAAGCTTTACAGAGATTTTGAAAGTTCCATCTCGCTTGATTCACGCAGTATCACTACCATCAAAGTTCACATTGCTTAAATTCTTTAATGACATGGCTTAACATCTTAACAAAGAAACTTTTTTTTTTTGGGTAAGTTAACAAAGAAACTTAACACAACCCATTGGACAGTATTGATACTTATTTTCCCTAGTCTCATTTTCATTTTAAGTAATCAGGAATTCAAATGTTACAAATCAAATTCTTTTCTTTTATCTGAAAAATTATATCATTAATCTGTACAAAACCTATTTTCCTAAACTTCTGATTCAATGACCCGTTGAGGAACTACTCACAGAGCGGCATCATCAAAAGGACAACATTTTAATCTTCTTTATTCCAGAAACTACATACCCCTACCCCATTTTTTCTCTCCTCTTCCCCCCCCCCCCCCCCCCCCAAAAAAAAAAAAGTGACTATTCCATCCATCCTCATAGCTGCAATGCTAAATCTGGCTGCTGTGGTGTGCCATTCTGCAGAGTAGAAGTAGGTGAGCCAGGAGACTGGAATCTAACATTCAGATCGGGTGGAACTGAAAGGAACTCCTGGTTGTGGTGCAATGAAAACCCCTGCCAAGACTGTTTCCCACAGGTACCCACTTCAGGTGCTGAATGCGACTCGAGGCTAAAGCCTAGGGCCAATGCATTTCCTGAATGAATCCCACTTTCTGACAACATGGGATCCTTTGAATCATAATGACACGCAGGCATTTGACGGATGGAAGCAGTCTCGCCACTTGAAACCATGCCAAGCATTTGAGAAGGCACAAAAGCTTCTTCTAGACTTAACTTTCTTGTTGGTGCGACCAGTCTAGCTATCCCCATTTGCATAGCATCTTCCATCATTTCTTCTTTACGAGGATAAGATCTGCTTGCTCCAATGGAATTTGACCAACAAGTGAATTGAGGTAGAGGTCTGCTAGGATGCTCATCAGAAACTGAATTATTTAAAGATTTCTGCTTCTCGGATAATGAAAAGGGCTGCTGCTGTGACATCTCAGTTTCTCCCACCCATCCAGGATCAAACTTGAGTCCAATAGGCAAAACACTTACAATCTTCTTCCGAGCAATTTTCCGAACAACAGGTCCAAGATCTGCAGTGAACCGAGCTACGCTATTAGCATAACCATCCTCCAAGAGTTGACCTACCTGGAAAAAAAAAAATTAAAAATTATAATTGTTATTGTTATTTTTTATTTTATTTTTAAAAAAACCCCAGCTTGGGTCACCAATTAATCATCCTGTACCCTTCTTCTTCTTTTTTTTAATCCCCCTAACCCCAAATATAACAGTATATGGCCTAAGAATTTTTTTTTAAGACATTGGATACTGGCACCTGTCCCCCATCTACATGGTCCATGTACATCACTTAGCAGTTTACACTTCCTATTCAGAAAAACCACAATGAAGTATAATTAAATACCGCCATTAGTTGCTTCTTTTCTCCATCAAGGGTAGTCAACACAGATGCCTCACCACCAGAAGCCAAGAAATGTCTATAGGTTTCACGCCGGTTCTCATCTAATGAAACTTGTTTCTTCCCATACTTCATAGACACACCCTTCAGAATAGAAACTGCAGATCAAGAGAAGAACGGCTCACTATTCCTTGGAAAAGTGGGATAATTGAAACAAATTTGAATGAGGAAAGAAAATTAGAAAGCTACAAAACACACTTGATGAAAATCCCAAACCTGGAAATTCGTTATTCCATTCAGATGACCAGTCAGTGTAAGTTTCATTGTTATGGGACCTATGGGAGGCTCTAGTCAATTCATCATCACGCCTACATTTAAACGAAGTAGTTCCCTTTCTTAGATTATAAGAGTTAGATGAGAAGGCATTATCTCCTGCAGTAGCCAGAGTTGCATCCGAGGAAAACTCAGGACCAATACGCTCAAAAGGGGCCCTGCCAAAAGACTTTGTCAGGTTCTTGCTTGGTGGTCTGCCTCTCCTCACAACTTTGGGCTGCGGTTCACTATCATCGCTATCTTGCCTCAAATTTTCAAAGTCCTTTTTTGCCAACTCTTGTATGGATCGTGCCTGAGAGAACAGTCGCAAAGTTCAAAAATAATATAAAATTGATCAAATCGTGAAAACACTAATGTGGGTTAAAACTTTTCCATACCTGTCGAAAGTAAATAGTATCTGGTGCGTTATACTGCATTGCATTTGAACATATCAAGAAAACATCACTCTGCATGAATAAAATTGTCAAAAGTTCAATTTCATTAACAGTCAAAGTCGACACCTACAGCAAAAATCAAACCATGGGCTCAGCAAACCAACTTCCAGAACCACAAGAACATGAAAATGTATAGCACTTTTTTTTTTTTTTTTTTAAATTTATGAAGATGAAAATGTATCGCACTTTAAAGCGAAATTCTCATAGGATAAGTCCACAGCAAAAAGGAAAGTCATTTAGCAATAACTTTTGACATGTCAGTCAATCATGTAATAGCAAAACTAGCAGTAAATCATGTAATAGCAAAACTAGCAATCATGATTAAGGATAGTGGACCAGTCCAAACTGAAGCCATTTTATGG
This sequence comes from Liquidambar formosana, assembly GCA_039720395.1. NCBI lineage: Eukaryota > Viridiplantae > Streptophyta > Magnoliopsida > Saxifragales > Altingiaceae > Liquidambar > Liquidambar formosana. Next base: position 32,036,632 of record CM077833.1, read on the forward strand.
TTGAATCTTTCAGGAACAAACTATGAAGAAATAATTTTAATGGGAAACATGAGATACGCAGGGACATCATAATCAAATGAATGCTTATAAGATGGTTAAAGCCATCCAGAGTTTTGAGGAAGACATTTCTAAGTGGATGACAAGTTAAAGAACATCAGCTGCCACCAGCTACATATATATCACTGGTTCACCAACAACAGAACAAGAGGTGGTCCACCTGTCCACCATTTCCATCTTTCAAATGCCTTTATAAAGTTCATTTCACTACACACTATTTCTACCAAATGCCAAATGGAAAATTTTGCAATAATCTGGCATTAACCTCAACAGAATTTTGCCACAATTCAAAATGATGCAATCAACTACTTAGTTATACTAAGATGAACACACAAAACTGGAGGTCAAGAAGTAAAGGTGGCCAACAGAAAGTATCCCATGCTCAGTGAGAAATGTGCCGACTACAATATTATATCGCGAGGGGGAAAATAAATATAAGGAGCTATTACATGCATGAGGGCATATACAATCAGAGTGGAATGGCCAAAATAGAAACAGAATGTAGTAACTAATATAAACTAGTGATATCCAAACTACTAGCTTAAAAATTTTAGAACCAACCTCAAATTGTTCCAAGTAGGAATAAAGTCCCTCATCTAGTTTTTTCCTCACAGTTGCAAAATCCATTGGATGAGCTATAATGTCACGGTAATCAGGAATCTGTGCAAGAATAGTTTGAATATCAGATTAACAAATGCACAAATGCCTGTAATGGGAATTCAAGCACATCAGATATAAATGCAACAGTGCCAAAAGATCACCTCTCTCGGATCAACAGGCTCAGAGTATACACCATAAGTGTCCTTCCTGCAGACAGTTTGGCAAACTAATCAAAACCCAGATGAAACACTATACAGAAAAAGAAAGTCATAGAAGGTAAAAACACACTTTTGAAGCCTGTCAAGAATGAACACCAATAACTTTTTGTCCGGCAAAGGTGTCGTGGGCCCGGACTCCACCAGCAACCCTGTTCATATGTAAATGGCATAATTAAATTAAAGGCTATGAATACGCACCAATGCCTTTTGATCAAAAACAAATTAGAGATTGATTGGGACCTTGTAGAGTGTCCGTCGCTTTCGAAACCTTTTCTCCCTGCAAAATTGGTCCACTATCAGTGGTTCAAAATACCCACAAACAAATTGTAAAAATTTTATTGGATTATTGAGGAATCAGCAAAAATGGAACAGTAAAAAAACTAAAAAGGTGACAAGAAGGAGAAATTTAAACAGAGAGGGGAGAATGATTAGAGAAAAGACAAATTAAAACTTTTCAAACATGATTATGCACGCATTATTTTGTAGACATAAGGGTCAGATTGAATACAAAAAAATCAAATAATATAATATAATCACGGATAATTTAAATTGGATTAAAAATAAAAAAGAAAGAAAAAACACAAAAACGGAAACTCACCCAGATTGCAATAAAATAACACCTATCCAAAAAAATTTTAAAAAAAAAAAAAATTGACCGAGTCCAACAAATTCTCATTTCCGGTCCTGGACGCCACCGAGGCAACAGGAACTTGGAAGAAAAAACGCGCGAAATTACAAAAAATTCAACACCACACACACGCATTACTTTCAATTTTCCGAAAGGAAAAACTGAGTGCATTTTCTACTATCGAAATACTCAATATTTCTTTAAGATTCATTAAAAATATCAGGTAGATAGTGCATATAGATTAATCACCTTTTCACCAGTGCTGCGACCAGATCCGTCACCGACGGCATTGATCCTCGGCTTCTTATTACACGCGTCGGGATCCTCCGCATTCAAATCAGAACCGTACGGAACCGAATTCAGGGACAAACAATTCGCCGACGATCTAGGATGATGATGATGATTAGGATTAGGCGAGGGCAGACCAAATAAGAGCTTAAGTTTCTTCTCTTTGCGTTCGTCGTCGTCGTCGTCTTCGTCATCGCCTGCGCCATCAGTCCACCCATTCGCCGGTGTAACTCCGTCGAGATTGGGGTTCCGGCGAGTCGATGGACGGGAAGGATTAGGACTAGAATTTATGCTGCGAGACTTAGGGTTTTCGAAATTAGGGTTAGTGATAAGGTTGTTTTGTAATTGTTGTTGTTTGAGAGTACGTTTCTGGAGATCTAAAAGAGAGGGACGTCCTTTCTTCTTCTTCCTCTTCGTCTCCGCTACCTTGCCCATTGTGGCGTCCTTTCTTTCTCTCTCGCCAAACAGAGCGTTAATTTTTTTTTTTTTCGTTTTTTTTAAATTTAATTTTCAATTTATTGATTTGGAAACTGGGATGGATTCGAACGCGTGAGTCACACGGACGAGTGAGTCTTTTATGTAAGTGTGATATCCCTCACGTTGTGTCACGGATTAATAAAAAAAAAAAAATATATATATATATATATATATATTAAAAAATTTAAAAAATATTCCAATAATTTTATTTTTTATTTTTTTATTAATTTATAATACGATGTAAGCGTATCACAGATACATACAAGTTTTTCTTCACACGGACAGCCTTCCGAGAGAGGGACAAAATCACATGGATTGAATGGGTGTGATACTGTTACGCGTGAATTCCTATTTTTGTTTCGTGATTGAGAAATGTGAGTCTAGTGGGGTCCACACGCTGGCCAGTCGGGGGCCTCCCTTATACAGTGCAGCCCCGCTACTGTAATTTAGGCCGCCAATGATATTTGGGGAAAGTACAAGAAAACTACTGTATGAAAATTTACGAGTAAAAAAGAGCAATGGAATTAATTTATTTAAAATAATTTAGAGGTTATTTGCAATAGAATTATTGAGAAATAATTCGAGAATTATTAAAATATACAGGGTAAATTTGGATTTCTTTTATTAATTAAGTTCTGTTTAGATCTCATAAAATTGTTGGGAAAGGAAAATAAAATACATGAAATTGATTTTAAATGGTTTTCATTTCTTAATCAGTTAATCCTTTTCTTTTCCTTTTTTTACGTTGTCTAAGATCCAGGTAGAGGCTTACTGAGACATCTGAGATATTCATAAATAATTTAAGAATTTTATTACTATGCCTACAAAGGATTTTCATATAATATACACGTAAACTTTTAATCTAAATATATTTTTCTTTTTTATTTGATGGTTCGGATGTAATCCATTTTTTTATGGAGGTGAACTTTGTGAGATTTTAAGAGATAGGTAGGGGAAATGAGAGATTGGAGGTTTTATGTGGAGAGAGAGAGGGGGGGGGGGTAGGAAAGGAAAATATAGAGGGTTTAAAAATTTTAGGAGTGGCAAATCTGAAATTTCAAAAAAACTTATGGTAGCTAAGGCAAACCCCCGAGCACGAGCACGAGCACGAGCACGCGCACGCGGGGGGCGCAGTCAAGCCCTTCATCCTTGATCATTAGATAAAATAAATGACCAAAATTAAAACTACATGTATCTTATATGAAAAACTTTAATAAATTCTAATTCCGTATACATATTAATGTTGAAGTTCTCGATGACGCACGTACATACATAATGTTAATTGTGATTGTTCATGTTTGTTATGTGCTTGATGACACACATACGCAATGTCAATCGTGATTGTTCATGTTTGTTGCATTCTAATCAACGTTATGCTTACGCAATGTCAAGCACCTAAACATTATGATATATTTGTGTAATGAAATAAGAAAATGAATGCAATAATGGAATGAAAAGGGAAACTTGAGAAACATACCATGTCAACATATTACTCTTTATATAATAGAATAAATATACCCACAACTATATATGTTTCTTCAATAAAATTAGAACTAGGCAACATGTAAAAACACTAAAAATATCCTGCATGTTTTTATAGATAAAGTAAAACAATTCCAGGTCTTTCTTTTTTTTTTCTCTCTCTCTTTTTTTTATTGTTTTGTTATTTTAATGAAACTATTGATGTGATCATCAAACTGATTTGGCTTACTGTAGAATTGATTTGTTGATCGAAGCCTTTAAAACGTGGGTTTTAAATCCTCTTTCCCAACTAACTTTTCATGCACTTAATTTGATAATCAAAAGCCATCATGTCGTGAGTCATAAGTCATACTTATGTATCCCTTTCCTATGCCAACACACTAGGCCTACGGGTGAGCGTGAACTGGGTTGAACTTGAACGACCCTGAAAGCAACAAATGAAGCTAATATGATTTTCCTCAAACAGGTATAGGATATGAAAACTCAATGCCCCCGCAGAGGCTGAAAGCAACAAATTAAATATAGCTTTTGCATTAACCTACCCAATGGATAAGCCTAATAACTCAGTTGGACTATGCATTACCCACCAATTCTATCCATCCCCATCCCTGAATTTGAATCAAGGGAGTGTCATGTGGGGTGATCGTGGCCTAAAATGACTCAACAAGCAATACATATAGGACAAACACGCACTTCAAAGAAGCAAATATCATGGCTCTACTTGTTAAAGGTTTCCTACAATAGAAGGCATTGATACACCAATGCCCTGTGGCCTAACCGCATTGGTAAATGCTTTCTCAATGTGAGTATAAAGTTGGGAGTTCGAGCAAAAGCAAGTAAAGATAAAAATTCTAGCTTGGAAAAAGTGGTCAGGCTGAGAAGGCTTTCCATTTTTGTAAAATTATAATTGTTTCAGGTCACAATTGATTTTTTTTATTCTTTGAAAACAAAAAATAAAGGATTAAGATTAGAAGTTCATATATGTATAAATAAGATCATGAATATAGCAATAAATAATAATGAGCATATATACCAAGGTCATTTCATATTTTCTATAGACAAATACAATCTATACGTGGGATAATGAAATTGTTGTTGAAAACTTATCCAAAAAAAGAAATTGTTGTTAAAAACTTACACGGCAAGAAGCACCACCTTTATTATGAAGTTTTCGTGCAACAACTGGTCCTTATGACCGGTCTAGCTAGTGGAATCTCACTATCTCTCTCTCTGAAGATGGAAATTGCAAATCTGAACATTCGAACTTTAAGATGGTCGGAGGCTTTAAGGGAATGGAAAAAGTTATTCTGTTTTGTAATCCAATAGTCCGTCAAGCTCTTCAAAGCCAAAAGATAAAACAACACAGAGGAGGAGACATTACACTTTGCTACAATTACTAGTATTAAATAACAAATTTGTTTACCATATCCAGACACCAATCCTTGTGGCTTAGTGGCCCTACTAAGGGTGGATGGAATTTGGCCTCCAATATAACCAATAAATAAATAATAACAAATTTGTTTTGTCGCCACTCGCCAAGCATGCATCACATATTATGAAGAGATATTTATTTGCACATGCATTGTGAGTCTGATGTGCCATGAAAGATGGGTAATTATAATATGAGAGACTTGATTTATAAACTAACTTAGGCCCCGCTGGTGTACGAAGTCAAAACTTAGCTAGGATATTGGACCAACCTAAGCAGCTGCCAAAGAAGATGCCACACACATATCCAAAGGTAAAACATGTTAGGGCATCCTTCTCCATGCCATGTCAAATTCTTATAATCACATCATCTTCATCTTGTTAACCTATTAATTATAAAAGATTTATATATTACAAATTTATATAAATTCGGTGTCGAATAAAACCAAAAATGAAAGGCACAAGGAAAATGAAATGAAGCTTGTAAAAGCCATATCGGATTTCTTTGCATCGGCGTGGTTACAAATTTCGGCTAAGCAATCCACAAGGGTGAGAAGCTCTCTTGAGAAAACATAGAGGGCGGGCAATTTACTCCACCGGTGCCCCATCAAACGGCCCATCTTGTTATGAATTTAATTGATTTGATTATTTGTTCATTGTCAACATGATTGTCCCATTGCTTTAGAGAAGAGATCCCATCAAAGATGATGTCGCGGCGGAGAGTAATTAAAAGCTGCCAATATGGGTGTGCATTGATAACAACATACAACGATTGATGGGGACTATGAAACGCATTTTATGTCGAGAAAATACAATACTGTTCCTTTTTATTCAATAATTATTGAATTTATCAAGAGAATTTGAGTTAAAATTATAAGCTTGGAGCAATTGAAGTGCCAATAAAATTGGAAAAGCATTAAGTACATGAGTTTTACAAACTTTGGGACATTTTAATTAGACTTTAAGAGCTGAAAAATCTTTCTGGGCCCAAAGAAATGCATGGCCATTGGCCACCAAAGCACCACCCCACATTGGAGAGGCTCATTGTCCTTTCGTTTCCAATCATATATCTACTCACATAAATGTAGTTAAATTTGCAATGGATAGGTCACATGGAGGACCATGGTACAATTGAAAGTAACGCTCGTTATATATTATTTTTTGGTACACTTAATTTTCTTAACACAATCTACCAAATTAGGGATCTAAATCATATTTTTCAATGCTAACATTGCCGATTTCTTATTCAAGAAAAGAAATTGATTATAATAAGTCGATTATAAATTAGCTTGAGACGATGAGTTTTAGACATCCTGTCTCGATATTCTCTTAATTAATATGTACATTTTTGGATTTTTCACCTTCCATGATATCGATGGAATTTTCTTAAAGGAAAAAATAAAGTTCTTGGATTAAGATTTTCTAAATGGATATTAATCTTCTTTACAACCCCCTAAAAAAAAAAAAAAGAAAAAAAAAAAAGAGGAAGGGGTGAAAAGTCTTTATGCTATGATGTGGCTAGGAACTGTCGTGAATGTTCGACACTTCTCAACGATGAGAGAGTGAGAGAAGCGTGAAAGGTTTGATTTTAGAAGGAGAATTAATTTCAAGTGTTAATAATATTTCTCTAAAAACAATAATAATAATAATAATAAAGTACTGCATCGAATGTTTATCCTCGCCGACACTGACCAGGTTGGATAAATTAGCACGCAATGGAAGCTTACGTTTATAGAAATGGCGGCGCCTTCTGTTTTTCACAGCAGTATTGCGATTCCTACGAAACAGCCGATCACGGGTGGCCTTTCAATGCATTGACACGTGTCATCCAATGACATTATACCTCACTGTGTAATACGCTTCATCACTACTTAATCTCATTGGCCGAGCATGCCAAACATTCTCTTTCTCATTGTTCTCATGCGCCAGACTGCAATTTCATTGGCAGTAGAAATCGCTACGTCACCGACCTGTGACAAAGTCATCTTCCTACACATATTTTCTTCCTTCCTTTTTTTTCAACTGTTGCACTGGAGGTATTGACTCCTAAACTATCCTATCCAAACAGATCCTTTCTCAATTATTTTTTTCCCCACGGTATTTGTTTTTCTTTCCCTCATGCTTTTCCAAATTACGTAGTTTTGGATTTTTCTTTTATACTTGTTTTTACTTTTCAAAAAATAAGACAAAACGTTTTTGCGGGATTTAAAGAACAGTTAGGCATTGAATGTACTTTTCAAAAATATTATTTGGACATCTTATATATAGTTATCATTATGTGTAAGGAAGTGATTAATTTAGGCTTAAAATTCGGAAGGAATAACGTCTCCACACCCCTAATTTTTAACCAGAAGTAAAAAAAGAAAAAAAAAAAAAAAAAAGTCCTCATTGCATCCAAGTAGTATCCAACGACAACCCCACCCGGCTGGCCACAAACGCGAATGGGATCCTGCAGACAGTCTTTTCAGCCACCTGTTTTGTTAAAGCCACGTAGGTAGGTGGATAGATACGTTGGTCAGTTTTCCAGATTTATAAAATCAGAAACTCGTCTGACGAAGGCCCAGAACAAAACGCATGTCACAGAAAAACGCATGCTTATCCCTCTGTACTAGCTGCTTCCGTTCTTCTTGTTTATAACGTCCTGCATCCAAAGTTTCTTGCATCACTTTTATTCGTACATCGCGCAAGTCAAACCCGCATTTTTCTCTCAAAGTTCCAGCAATGTGCATAGCTGTGTTCGTTTGGCAAGATCACCCACTCTACCCTTTTCTTCTCCTGCAGAACAGAGACGAATATCACAACAGGTGAGTTTCATTTTGATTGTTTTTCTTTTTCCTTCTTTGATTGGTTTGATTTTTTGTGGGATTTGGTCGTAATGCGTATGTGTGTGTGTTTGTTTGAAGGCCTACAAAAGCAGTAGCATGGTGGGAAGGTGGTGAGATATTGGGAGGGAGAGATGAAGTTGCAGGAGGGACATGGTTGGCTTGTTCAAGAGAGGGCAGGGTGGCTTTTCTCACGAATGTGTTGGAGCTTCATATCCTTCCCGAGGCTAAGAGCCGTGGAGACCTGCCTGTTCGTTTTTTGAAGGTATAATTTTTTAATAAATAGATCATCATCCGTTTTCTTTTCCCATATATTATTGCATAAATTTTCATTACTACTGTGGTTTCAGAGTTTAAGGTCCTTGAAATATAATCACTAGCTGTTTTCCATCCTATATGGTTGCAGAGCACAAAGACTCCCAAGGAATTTGCAGAGGAAGTGGTGAAAGAGGCACATCAGTATAATGGGTTTAACCTGATATTAGCCGACATTACTTCCAAAACCATGGTTTATGTCTCCAACAGGCCAAAAGGAGAACCCATTATCATTCAAGAAGTTTCTCCAGGAATTCATGTGCTCTCAAATGCAAAGCTCGACTCCCCCTGGCATAAGGTAAAAAAAAAAAAAGTAATGTATATTGTACTCCCAATTCTGATTAAAATTGAGGGGAGATTGTAGACTCCTTTAGTTTCACCGGAATCTTTTGTTTTAGGCCAAAAAAATTCAAAAGCAAAAAGGTTTTTGAAAATGAAATTCATAGTGCAAGATTAGGTACGGATAGCAACAGCTATGGAATACGTGTGCTTCTACATAGGTTGACCAAAAACAGAGGAATAAACGTCACTCAATTCTCTCAAAAGAAAATTTCATTCTTTTTTTATGGGTAAGTTCAAAAGAAAATTTTCATAAAAAGGTAAGGTAACTTTAAGGGTGCGTTTGGTATGCAAGAATAGGACAACGGGAAAGGGAATCTTATTCCCATTACAATTCATTTCCATGTTTGGAACACTAATGTTATTAGATTCCAATTCGGGGATTGGAGGCCCAGTGGAAACGAAATACCCAAAATATATGGGAATCTCAAACCCATGCAGGATGTGGTTTTCTGATTTTCATTATCCAATTAGTGTGTGCAGGCAAATTATACATCATGTTCTATTTATAGCGCGTGTCTTGTTTGCAATAAGGGCTTGGGTTATGTTCTAGGTTAATGACCCTGTTTCTGTTGTGGAGTCCAACCCCATTGAAACCTCTCCACGATGCATTTTATGACTCTTTTTTTGGATAATACTATCATATTTATACGCATACCAAAATAAGCTATCGACTCCCCTTTCTCCCGCAGGCTCAGCGCTTGGGACTGAATTTCAAGGAATTGATTGGTAAACATGGAAAAGGTGATATACCCGTCAAAGAGATGATCGAAAAACTAATGAGGGACACAGTTAAAGCAGATAAAAGCAAGTTGCCTCGAATTTGTTCTCTTGACTGGGAGTTCAACCTAAGCTCTGTATTTGTCCAGGTGGACACCCCACTGGTAAGGCAACCAGTTATTTATTATGTCTAACAATCCTAATGGTTTCCTTTCCTTTTTTTTTTTTTTTAGTTAAACTCATTGACTACAATACTCTGATGTACAGGGACGTTATGGCACAAGAAGCACCGCCGTATTGAGTGTACGAGCGAGTGGGGAAGTAAGCTTCTATGAGATGTATCTTGAGAAGGAAATGTGGAAGGAGCGAACTGTGAAATACCAAATTGAGAATCCAAATTGAGCAACCGAAGTAGATGGATATAATAAAACAAACAGTCAATGCCTAAATAAGAGATTTCTCGTCCATTTATACATATGCATATATGAGTTTATGTCTCTATCTATCCACAAACCCCAATATATCAATCTATTCTGTGAGTACAATGTCAATTCAGCGTTCCAAAATACATACATATCTCTTTATAGTGATTGCTACTATCAATGTAAAATTTCAGTTGTAATTTCAAGAATTCGAGTGAGATGTGGTAACATGTCAAGGCTTTCTGGTAACTTAATATAAATGATAACTGGAAAGCCACTTATGGGTGAATAAAACCCACTATTTGTTAAAAAAAACTTAATCGTGTCAACAATGGTATCCGTAAAGTGACAAGTAAACCTAGAACTCAGTAAATGTAACTCTCACATAGAATACAAGCTGGATCAGCAGACACTGATGTTTGGGGTTTGGTGTGGCACCCTAAAGCTGAAATTTTATATAACCAACTCAAACTTGACAAGGCCTCAAAACCAACTCAAACTTGACAAGGCCTCAATCCCAACTACTTGGGGTAGGCTTACTTAAATGCTTTTCCGCCATTTAGTTCTATACCTAGAACCACATTCCATGTCAAAATGTTGGAAACCACGTCTTCTTTAAAACCAAACTTCCTACATACATACCAACATACATACATATAAACAAATGATGGTTGGCGATTATTTATGAGTGTGCTATGTTTATTGTCCAAGATTCATTGTAATTAACCACTTTAAACTCTGCAAGTCCTAAATCAGATTTTAAAAAGTTTATTATATTGATAGGAAGAGGCTAATATCTGTGATCTGCAAGCATATATAAACAAAACTAAAAAAATCATCTCACATAATAAACAAATATTAAAGGCATGAGAATTCATAATTAGTAATTACACTAAATATCAAACAAGTCTTACGAACCTCCCCTTTCAAGTTGCAACAATTGTGACATCATTTGCTTATCCAACTTAAACCCTGCTGTCTCTAATTCCTTGCAAACCTCCCTACACTTTGCCAGCCTCCCAGAAACCACATAAATTTTGATCAATTCCCGATAAATGTCATATGTTGGAGAGAAGCCCACCTCCTTAAGTTTCGAAAAATATCTAACAGTCCTTGAGAGATCATTTAAAGCAACAAAAAGCTTTATCACCACACGATAAGCTGGTAGATCAAAGAGACAATTTGAAGCCTCCATTTCCCAAACCAGAGCCAGCGCCTCCCTGTATTTTTTCTCACAGTAACGACTATGAATCATAGTAGTGTACATAACCACGCTTGGATCATGCCCAGATTGTTTAAACCAGTTAAACAGAGCCTCCACAATTTCAAACTTCCCAAGCCTTATGCAAACTTTCATGATAGCTGTACAGTCCTGCTGCCTCAGACTCAAATCTTCTCTTTCTCCAAGCTCATCCAGTAAGGACAATATAAGCATGTGTTTATCTGGGTTCTTGCCGAGCTCCAGTATCAGCTTTGCAGAAATGCTCGGGTCCAACATTCTATTACAATCCTTAGCAACCAAGAGAAGCTTCCAGGCAAGACTCAAGCTCCCCCCTTAATAAAACCCCTCACCATGGCCTCGATCACACCCCGACTGGCTAAACTAGTAAATTTCTCAAGGTTGAATGGCACTTTCAACTCATGGGTCCTTGCCAGGACCTCAACCGTCGAAGCCAAAATGCAACCATCAGGAAAGAGGTGAGGTTGTTTCTGAGCCCAACAGAACGTCTGTAAAGCTTGCTCAGGAAGACCCATGTGACCCAATTCCCTGATTGTTAACGAGAGAGAGCCCTTCCGCAGATATCGAGCCCACTTGTTGAGAATGGAAGACACATTTTCCTCTGAAGGAAGGCTTCTAATCTCTCTGGCCAGACCAATAAGGAATTCTGGGTTCTTGTATACTTGCTTAGATATGGATGCCCGCAAAGAAAACTCCATTGGAGAAGCCCTTCTGACATGTCTCTTTTCCGTAGGAAGTCCCAACGGACGAAGTTTGTAAGGAAGAGGGAGAGGAAGGGGCCTTTCCCTGTTCAATTTCCCAGGTTTTTGAGGGATCCTCCCTTGAAACAGTGATGAAATCGCTTCAATCTCATCTGAATCCCAAACGACTTCCTCTTCTTCTTTGTTTTTTTCATCATCTTGATATTCTTGATATTCTTCTTCTTCTTCTTCTTCCTCTTCTTCTTCTTCAGTACTATCATCATGACCATCAATCAAAATGGTTTGATCAGTTAAATCAGGTTTTTCACTACAAATTAAATCCGTCTGAGACGGGCCTGTGCCAGAGCTTCTCTCCTTCAAAAATATGTTAATACCAGGGTCCGGAGGAAGCTTGCTGCGCCGTGGATAACGAAGGTTCTTAGGTAACTTTCTGTGGTAAATTCTCGTATTAGATTCCACCATGAAAGTTACCCTACTAATATTTGAAAATTTCCTTTTGAATTCATACCCTTGGGGTGGTTCAAGTGGCCAAATTCTCATTCCAGACACAGCATACGTGCCAAAGGATGAGACCATGCAATCCATTGTCACAAATACTACGCCTGTGGGATTCCAAATGTGTTGTTACTAATTATATGCAGCGGATGAGAAAGAGTACATATATTTCCTACCAACAAATCATTCCTTTTTTAACAAAGAAATTATAGTTCTCACTCACAGGCCATCTTCAGTTCAAACTTAAAGACTAGTAAGGGATGTTCCAGTTACTCCAAAATCGAAATACTCAGTGAAATGAAAATAAAATGAAAACTCCTGTCAAATAAGCGAACCATTAATATGGAGATAAAAAGACTTCAGCCATTAAGCATGAACCTCTCAAACCATTTCTTGGAACACATGGTAAAGCTAATTTAAATATTCAAACCAAAGGTGCAAAGATAAGCATCAGTATGTGAACTTGTCAACAAGTGAACTTACCTGAAGTTCAGAGATCAAGTGTAAGGCATCATTTGCACTAACTTTGCACCAACGAAATTACTTGGAAATAACATAAGCATGATAAAACACAAATCAACATGAAGATATAATACATTGAAGAAGGCCATCAAGTGGAAAACAAACTTCTTGACCGAAACATACAAATAAGATTAAGAAGAAAGGGAAAAAAATAACGAAAACAACAATGAAATAACAGTTAATTGGTAACTGGGTACTTATGATACAGGTTTTAGTTCAACAATAACATCTAGAGGACATATTTAAAAGAGGAGAATACAAGAAGACTATGAATTGATGACAAACTTCTTGAAAAAATATTAAGTGCGTAAAAAAAAATACAATTGAAATTATAAAGAAAAGAATGAGGAAAAAACAATGTTGTAAAGTGGTTGTTATGCGTTATGACACTAAGATGCAGGTTTTGCTCTTTTTCAACAAAATACTGATCATTCTCCTTTTCTATAATTCTATTGTAAATGACAAAGCAAATTTAAATTCAAAAGTCTTTAATTTGCAACATGGCATTAAGGTACGGGGTAAAATCATTTGATGCAATGACGCCCCATTGACTATTTCTTAGCATCACGGAGTAATACTTCCCAATGGACAACCAAAAGAACACCAACCCACAAATGAGTCTTGCGACATTTCCTTGTTGGAAACCAACAACACAACAGGACATACAAGGTTTGTTTTTTTTTTTTTTTTTTTTTTTTTTCCCTAGTCCAAGCGGATCTTAAATGTTTAGCTATTAATCAGCAGGGTAGGGCCACCATAACCTGTAAAACCCTAGCTGTAAATAGGCCTGGCAATCTGGGCGGGTTGGGTGGGTTCGGGTTATTAATGGTTTATATAATTTGTGTCATTAATGAGTAGGGCATAACCCAACCCAATTACTGTGCATACCCAAAACCAACCAGAAAAAACCCAAAGTCAGCATGGATCAATACCCAACATCCCAACCCAAGTATGACCTGGACCAGATTCAAACCCGACCCGTTTTCTGATCCAACCCTTTTTTCTTCTTTTTTTTCACAATAAACAAACTTACAACTTTAAAGAAGAAAAACATGAAAGTAAATTGAAAAAAAATAATAAAAAGTGATAGATCAACATTAAAATAAAATAAATGCAACTAATGAGCTATGATTCTGTTACTCAGTGTTTGGGGCATATAGTAGATGTAGAAGTAAAGCACATAAGAAATTCACAAAGCTAAAACACATAGAGAGGGAATGTGCCCAAGCACATGTGGCATGGTAAAAGCCCTCTTTTCATGCACAATGTGATCAATAATACAGCAATATCCTGAACTAAGTTCTTAAGTGAAACATGCAACTGTCATAAACTTAAAATAAAGGAGTGAACAGCTATATGACTACATCCTATAAGGAATTCAGTTATCGTTGTACAGTACTGGTCCTGTTAATGCTAAATTTCCCAATGGTTTCTGATCCTTTTTTTTACAAAGAACAATACAATTCTGCATATGCAACATTTTAACACCCAATTTCTTGAAAAATCTCAAAAAACAACAACAATTCTCATGATTAGAGCTTAAACCCAGAATCATTTCCTCCAGATGGTTCCATTGTTGCCTTGTTGGAAGATCAAGACCATCATTCACCGCATACCAAAACATCCTCTTGAATCATATATATATATATATATATAGAGAGAGAGAGAGAGGGGGGGGGGAATTACATACCTTTATGAGAGGAATAGAGAAGAATTTGTGAAATACTGAAGCTGCGTTTTGAGAATTACTTCCTTGCAGATCAAAGCCAATACCCGATAATGGAATATATCATTCACCTCTAGACGGCGAAAGAAAAAACCGCTTGGCTTTCTCGCCTGAGAGCACCGACACAACACACCTCACCGCTTGGATTTCTCGCCTGAAAGAAAAAACCCCTTCTCTACTGTTTTTTAGGAGACGGTGGAGTGGGTGAGGTTTCAGACTGGTTAGGTTGGGTCCGTCTCTCTTTCTCTCTCCGGAAATGGAATGCCCCTCTTCGATGGTCTTGCCGCCGCCGATGGTCTCTTCTTCGCAAAGAGAATGGAACGCTGGAAGGCTGGAGCCTGGAGGCAGTGAATGGAAAATTGCCCTAAGCACCTAAGCTTATGTTTGTTAAGTTTGAGACCCGACGGGTCCGGTCATGTAACCCATAACTAACTTATTTATAGTCGGGTTGGTTTTGGGTAACCCATTAACAACCCGTTTAATATTTTATGAACCCAAATCCATTTAATGCGGGTGAGTTTGGGCAGGTTCATATGTGGCAATCAGAGGGTTCCATGGATTAATTCGTTGAAGAATTTAAGATATGAATAAGAGGAGTTATATTATACAGGATGGTGATCAAAAGTAAGCACGTGATGAAATAATAATATAATATATATCAACATCCACATTAGAAATTATATCTTGTGCATTAGTAGGATATGAGGTATATTAAACCAATGCAAATGATACAATCTCTAATACATAGTGTTGATAAGAACAAAACCGATAATATACATACAGAAGAGATCTTCATTCTTCCAATCAACACACATATATCATTCTTTGTTAGAGGGTTACCTTCTTCAAAAGTGCAAAGCAAGAACGAGGAAATAAGACCGCGGAGGTAAGGCGACTTCTTCGGCCGGCCTTAGGATTAGTGACTCTTTTCGCTAAATAGGTTGCTCTCACTCTTCCAATATCTAAGTTCAGTTGGCGCCTTTTGCAATATACGCTGGGCAATGAAAGCCATTGTTTGTTTGTTTTTGTTTTTGTTTTTTTTTTTTTTGAAGTATAAAGTAAAAATAAAAAACCTCTAATTGCATTTGGTTTTAGGGAATGGAATAGAATGGGCGTGGAAATGGAATGAGAATGAGAATGGAAATGGGAATGGACATTCAATTCCAATATTTGGTAAGGGGTGGGAATGGAATGAAAAAACATAGATGGGAACTATTTTTAATGATTTTTACTCCTTGAAATGTGGGAATAGTCATTCATTTTAGTTTGGGAATGAATGGTTATTCCCTTATTAGAGGAAATAGACCCTCACAAAATAATAATCATTTCATTCCCTTGTGCAACCAAATACTCATTTTTTTTTTAGAAAATGAAATCACCATCCCATTCCCTCCCTCATTACCTCATAACATAAGTAGTAAGTACTTTCTTCCCTTACTATTTTATCCCCTTCTTATCCTTTTTCCTTCTCCAATACTTACATGACATTGGTGAAGTGGAAAGTTTAATCCAATACAAATTTCAAAGATTTTAAATTAAAAATAACAAAAAAAACCCCTCAGCTCACCCCAAACTCCCGTATCATAAATAAATGGTTATCAGTGTCAATCTTTAAATAGAAACAGTTTTAATAAATACATTACTAAATTAAACAAACTAGATAAAACTTTATTTTTGTGGAGAATAATGTCGGGCATACCTACAATGCTGATGAAGCATTCATTCTTGAAGCTTAGTTTGGAACTACAAGGTTGTTGCGAAGTTGGTCTTAATTGGGGACCATGACAGCCACTCATCTGGACAATTGGACCTTTGAGTCTTAGGTCTGTGGACAGATTAGCAACTTCGAGCTGATCTGATCCAATATCTGGATATATCAACGGTTTATAAATACATAGCTGAGTTTGTTAGTTTCCAATGTCCAATCCGATAATCTTATAGAAAACAACAATGCAATAGAATAAAATAAAGGTATGAATTTTAGAGAGAGAGAAGAGAATTAATCGTGAATTTCTATGGTCATGAGAAAGAAAATAATTTGAGAGGTAGATTTCAATATTTTTATTTCATAATATTTGTACTCACCATAGAATTATAGTAACATTAAATAAATATATTAATTTACATATCGGATTGAATTATTGGATCAGATTAGGTAACATCCATTTGATTTGTAAGTAACAAATTATCGATTTCGGGTCGTTAACAAATAGAGTTTCTCATATCAAAACTATTTGATCAGATTCAAATCAAAATTTGATCCATTAACAAGATGCCTTCTCGTGTGTTATTTTTTTTAGCCATTGGGATTTAGTCATGATTAAGTTCAAATTTTCTTACAAACGCCCTCATGGGCATGGGGTCTTGATTATGGCTGATACGGTAGGTATGGCCTTATAATATAGGACATACTATGGAAGGGGGACTAGGGGATAGGGCCATCCACCCAATGGAGTGGGCTTAGTTTTAATCATTTTCTTTTCACTGGAGCCAAGGAAACAGAGGCCCAAAAGTCAAACCGTCCCACCGGGCAGCCCATGCACAACCCCTAAAGGAGAAAGCACAAAGGAAACACAAAAAAAGGCAGAGTCCTAGGCTCATAGACTCATTGAATTGAAAGAAGCGAATAGGATGAAAGTGCACAGATCGGTGACGTGGCATGAAATTTCAGATCCCGCCTAAACGCGGATTTCATTTCACTCGCAATTGAATTTCAATTTCCCCCAAACTTAATATCTCCGCCTTTCGGCGTCTCAACTCCCTTCGTATCCCGCATCTCGCTCTCTCTCTCTCTCTCTCTCTCTCTGCGTTGAAACCCTAACCCTAACTCTCCAAGCGGTATGAACAGCCGATTTATTGCGGTTTTCCACCGTTTTTCACATATTTCGGTCGATTCTCGTAGTATTTCTCACTGATCCGACTGTAATTGCAGGAATCGCCATGAAAGGAGCTAAATCC
Organism: Liquidambar formosana; assembly: GCA_039720395.1. Lineage (NCBI taxonomy): Eukaryota > Viridiplantae > Streptophyta > Magnoliopsida > Saxifragales > Altingiaceae > Liquidambar > Liquidambar formosana. The sequence goes on from CM077833.1 coordinate 32,054,070, forward strand.
AAGGGAGATACCAAAAAAGCAGACACCAGGTAAAGTTCTACCCATACCATAGTTGTATTTTCACTCAATAGTTTAGCTGTTTAAGCTGTATGGAAGAAAACCTTCGGATCATGAAGTTTCAGATCTAAGCTATCAGAAATACTCTCTCTCTCTCTCTATATTTATATTTATTGTATAAATTCTAATATGTTTTTGTATTCACTTATAGGTTGTCTGTGAAGAAAGGTGGTGCTGCTAAAGCGGGGAAAAAGCCAACAAAGAAGGAAAAGGCAGCAGCGAAGGACCCTAACAAGCCTAAGAGGCCTGCGAGTGCCTTTTTTGTTTTCATGTAAACACTAATTTTCTTAATTTTTTTCGTCGTTGTACTGCAATTTTTATTATTCATCTGGATTTCAACCTTTTCCCCTTCCTGATCACAGGGAAGAGTTCAGGAAGCAGTACAAAGAGAAACACCCTAACAATAAATCAGTCTCTGTTGTAAGTTTTTTCAATATTGCATCTGTTGGGGTAAATCTCCTTTTGGTTATCAATAGTTATGTATTAATTTTTTTTAAAATTATAAATATTATCATAATAAAATTAGGTCGGCAAAGCTGGTGGAGACAAATGGAAGTCGTTGACAGAAGAAGTAAGTAATTAACAAATATGGAAATTAATATTTGTGTATTATTCGTAAATCAATATAATTATTGAAATTATATGAACACAATTCAGGAGAAAGCTCCATACGTAGCTAAGGCAGAGAAGAGGAAGTCTGAATATGAGAAGAACATGAAGGCTTATAACAAAAGACAGGTTCTTTTTATTTTAAACTCTCGCCTGTCGTTTTGACCCCATATTTTTCTCATAATTCTGTTTATGGTATTGATTAAGTGTATGCTTTATTTGGGAAAATTAGGCTGAAGGTGCTAAAGCAGCAGAGGATGAAGAGGAGGAATCTGAGAAGTCGCAGTCTGAGGTGAATGACGATGAAGATGATGAAGACGGCAGTGGAGAGGTTTGTTTTGTGTTTGGAATTAAGCAATCAATTACAATTTTGCCATTAGAATTTTCTCTACTGAATGATTGTTGTTTCTCTTGTGTAGGATGAAGATGATGAGTAAGACTTGTGGGAGGATAGCGTAGTCATGTAGGCTGTGAAAACACTTGATCATCCGGTGTTGATGATTTGATAATTCCGTGTTAATCAGTTTTCCTCCTTTATTGTTCTCTTGGAAGAGAAATTATATCCATTTCCCCCCTTTGTCATTTTGTTTTGACCTTTCAGAATATGAATCGTTATAGATTTGAAACTTGGCTCTATCTGTACTATGCTTCAAGGGCTAATGATTTAGCAAGGGGGTTTCATCTTTTGTAGAGCTGTTATCTATTTGATTTAGTTTCCAATGATAATTGCACCACTAACCCCACCTTCTTTGCTTGTGAATCATTAAATTTTTTTGTTTGTTTTGCTCATTCTTCTACCATTCCTCACAGTATTATTGGAATGATTGCACGTTTTCCTTGTTAATTCAAACTAGATAGTGTGATACTCAATTGGATTCATCCTGTGGAAGTCGTTACCATTGTCATGAACTTGTAGTCACTGTCTAAGTTGTGTTAAGTTCGTTGATTGATACCAGAGTTGTTCACCTGGTATGAGCTTTTCTATTTGATGCCTTTTTTTAGTGTCTTGCAGTATCTAAATTTTGCGAGATTTTTCCCCACTGTTTTAAGCCATCGCTATTGATTTGTCTAATTCTCTGAGAGATTGTTGTCATTTAATGCTCTTTGTCTAATAAGCTTTCACATATTTTCTCCCCTTTATCCAACCTAACATTTATTTAGAAGCCTTTTTTTTTTTTTTTTTTTTTTTTTAGAGTTTGGGGAGAGGTTTGTGTTGCTTCCAAAATATGTTTGTTCTATTTTAGAAATCTTGTGTTGCTCTGTTCCTTTCGAACCTTCTATTTTTCTTGGTGGATCTTGATCCTTGTCAGGATGTTTCATATTTTTCGATGCTTATCTTTCCTCTAATAAAACTATGGCCATGTTTGTTTAGTTGGAATGGAATGGAATGGGTGGGAATAGAATATGATTCCATATTTGAATTAGTTTGGAATGGAATGAGGTTTGAAATAAACATTGGGGAATGAATATCATTGTGACTTATTGATGTTTGATTTCATTCCCATTTAATTATTTCATCCAAACATGTTGGGAATGAATTGGAATGTGATTTCATTCTACCCATTCCATTCCAACCAAACATAGCCTATATGTAGTTCTCTCGCCCCTCACTGGATGTGGGTATATTGCTCACTTGTTATATGATATGTGCCCAGTCATTTGGGACTAGACACTGGTGTTCGTTGCTTCAGGCACTAGTCTTTAACATTCTTTTGTATCATGCCAAAATCTTTTTTTACTGTTTCGTTTGTTGGGGCTGCCGCATCCTTGTATTGCCTACACGTTTTGTTTAGGTTGAGATCCTTTTAGGGTTGGTTTACCAAGGAAATGGTGTAAACGAGTAGTAGGTTCAAGCATGGCTGTATAGAATTGAGATCAAGTAGCTTGGTTATTTAAAGTGTTAATCACCTTATTGAGCCGAGTAATCTTTTACCTGAGCTTGGCTTTAAAAGTGTGATGTCCTCTGCTAGATTATCATATTCCTGAAAAGTGAATTTTGATCTTCTTAACGAGGAAATTCAGCCTTTTTTATTTATTTATTAGTCTTTTTCCTTCCTATAAACAAGTAAGTTCATGAGTGTTTCAAAATGTATGTTACTTGGGAAAGCGAAAGAAGGTTACAAAAAGGCATCACAAGAATTAAAATCGGATACAAATCCAACCTAATTATTGTGGTTCAAGAAAGGGGTAGTCCGTGTATCCAACAACGGGGTCATCTGTGTAAAAGGTGCTTCTGTTTTAAGCCATCGCCATTGATTTGTCTAATTCTCTGAGAGATTGTTGTCATTTAATGCTCTTTGTCTAATAAGCTTTCACATATTTTCTCTCCTTTATCCAACCTAGCATATATTTAGAAGCCTTTTTTTTTCTTTCTTTCGTTCTTTTTTTCATTTTTTTTTAGAAGTTTGGGGAGGGGTTTGTGTTGCTTCCAAAATATGTTTGTTCTATTTTAGAAATCTTGTGTTGCTCTGTTCCTTTCGAACCTTCTATTTTTCTTGGTGGATCTTGATCCTTGTTAGGATGTTTCATAGTCTTCGATGCTTACCTTTCCCCTAATAGAACTATGGCCATGTTTGTTTAGTTGGAATGGAATGGGTGGGAATAGAATATGATTTTATGCTTGAATTAGTTTGGAATGGAATGAGTTTTGAAATAAACATTGGGGAACGAATATCATTGTGACTCATTATTGATGTTTGATTTTATTTGATTTAATTATTTCATCCAAACATCATGTTGGGAATGAATTGAAATGTGATTTCATTCTACTTATTTCATTCCAACCAAACATAGCCTATAAGTAGTTCTCTTGCCTAGATGTGGGTATCTTGCTCACTTGCTATAACCTGTGCCCAGTCATTTGGGAGTAGACACGGGTGTTCGTTGCTTCAGGCACTAGCCTTTAACATTCTTTTGTGGCATGCCAAAATCTTTCTTTTACTGTTTCCTTTTTAGGGGCTGCCGCATCCTTGTATTACCTACACATTTTGTTTAGGTTGTTATCCTTTTAGGGTTGGTTTACCAATGAGATGGTGTAAACGAGTAGTAGGTTCAAGCATGGCTGTATTGAATTGAGATCAAGTAGCTTGGTTATTTAAAGTGTTAATCACCTTATTGAGCCGAGTAATCTTTTACCTGAGCTTGGCTTGCTTGGCTTTTAAAGGGTGATGTCCTCTGCTTGATTATCATATTCCTGAAAAGTGAATTTCGATCTTCTTAACGTGGAAATTCAGCTTTATTTATTTATTTGTCTTTTTCCTTCCTATAAACAAGAAAGTTCACGAGCGTTTCAAAATGCATGTCACTTGGGAAGTCGAAAGAAAGTTACAAAAAGGCATCACAAGAATTAAAATGGGATACAAAGCCAACCTAATTATTGTGGTTCAAGAAATGGGTAGTCCGTGTATCCAACAACGGGGTCATCTGTGTAAAAGGTGCTTCTGTCATACTTGTTGAGCACAGCATCAAGCTCGAACCTCCTCGGCAAATCTGGGTTAGCCAAAAACAAGCGTCCAAACGTAACAAGGTCAGCACCACCATTAGCAATCACTTCATTTCCATCGTTTCTATTGTATCCACCTGCAACAATGAAAGTCCCCTTAAAAGCCTTTCTCATGGGCAAGAGACTACATTTGGTCTCCTGCCTCTCAAACTGTTTGACCATCCTCGGCTCGATCATATGACAATAAAGTATCCCATGTTTGTTCAAAGATTGGGCCATGTAAAGGCCAAGACCATCAGGGTTTGAGTCCCCACTGTCATTGTAGTCAGCAAAAGGAGAGAGCCTAATGCCAACTCTATCAGCTCCGATTTCATCGACAACGGCTTTAACTACTTCTAGGGGGAAGCGGCAGCGGTTCTCTAAGCTCCCTCCGTATTCATCTGTTCTATCATTCACTTGGTCTTTCATGAATTGATCCACCAAGTACCCATTACCTCCATGAATCTCCACTCCATCAAATCCTGTACATTCAATTGCAAATTTTCCTATTATGCGCATGCAAATGTAGACTCTAAAAGTGATCTTGATCGACTAGTCGATCAAGCTTTCTTAATTAGTCTTTAACCATGAGTTTGTTTGGTGGATTACCGGCTTCCATAGCGTTTCTTGCTGCAATTCTGAAGTCATTGACGACTTGAGAGATTTCATTGGTGCTTAGTCGTTGGGGTGGCGAGAAATCTGCGGCGGTAGTGCCATCGATGTGAACCTTAGCTGCTACTGGCTTGCTAGTACAAGAGATCGGAGGTTGGCCATTAGGCTGGAAACCTGTTTAACTAGCTATCAGAAATTCAGAATTCAAAAGGATTACATAACAATCCTTACTCTCATTAATCCTACTTGGAATTTTTGGTAATGGAGATAGGGAAAAAAAAGGGGTGGGGGTAAATGAACAATACTTGCCTACATTGATGTGGCACATTTTGGAAGTGTCACATGTCCATTTATCTGTTATTTTTCATCTTTTATTATTTTACTAACTAGGACCGCATGCACTTTCTATTTTTCTAATAGTCAAATGAATAATATGTTGCCAATAACATGTCCCATCCAAATAAGGGTGAGGGGTTTGTAGAGATTTTGGTTTCAACTCTGTACGAATGTGTGCGTTCTCTTACCATTTGTAAAAAAAAAAAAAAAAAATCAATAATATGTTTATAAAAACAGGATGATTATATAACATGCCCAGTCATCACTCACCAATCACAAAGAAGTTTTTGCTTATTGGTTAGTCAGCAAGTATTTTTCAGGAAAAAAAAGAAAAAGAAAAAGAAAATACCATAATTAGAAACTCTCCCTGCATGCCAAAGTTGGCAAAAGAATATGCCCCCTTTCTCATGAACAGCGTTCACAATTGGTTTCCATGCTTCCACTTGTTCTTTCGTCCAAATGCCAGGAGTATTTGGATAACTGCGTATATGAGAAGAATAATATGTATACATAAGCTTGTATATTCTTGTCTCTTAAATATTGAAAATTTTGGCATCCCAAAACCCAATATCTTTTTAGTACTGGACAGTGAAAATTCCAACATACCAAAAAATTCCATCAATCTAGTCAATTGTTTGATCTCAAATTACTAAATTAGTCATAAACTTCTTTTTAAAAAAAGGTAAAAACAAAATTAGTCAGTAACATTACAATTGATCTCTAGCGTTAATTCAGACAAAATAGTATGTAATTTATTTATATCGCATCTAAGACAGAAATAGAAGCTGTAATTTTGTAGTAAATCTCTAAGATTACCCTTGAGCAGTGTCTGAAATCCCAGAAGCTTCTCCAATCAAGAAGCCACCCTTTGTTGTCCTTTGAGAGTAATACAAAATGGCATGTGGTTGAGCAATAAAGTTATAAGATCTCGATCTTGATAGTGGTGCCAAGATTATCCTAAAAACATTTAAAACCCCAAAAAATAATAATTACTCCCTCCCTCCAACAAAGATTGGTCAAGTTTGACCAAACGCAGTTTAGAAAAATTACCATTATCTTCGCTCGTAAGTTATTAAATTTCATCTTTCTAAAAATATCATCCTCTTACTTGGTATTGGATTTTGCATTGAAAGTAATGAAATAATAAAGGATATATAGAAAAGTTTAAAAAACTTATAATTTGATTTTTCAAAATGGACAAACATTTTATAACACAGAACCCATCTTTGTGGCACGAAAAGAGTAATTAATTAATGATAAATCGAAGTTAATTAATTCACCCAACCTTCCACTTTCGGTTTTGTTTTGTTTTTTTTTTCTGGTCCAATGGAAACCTAGCAAATTCAAGGAAAATTTCCCAACAATTTGGGTGAGGTTCATGTTGGACGTTTGTGGAGTCAAACTGATCGAACATTCCACATCAGATTTGGATCGTTTGATTAAGCTACCTGGAAATCGGAATTGGACCAATTTCACACACACACACACATATTCAAGCTATATAATTCAACTCAAGCTAATACCTTTTTCATTTTTTTGTTTTTCCTGAGGGAAGGGAATTTCTTATTTTTAAACGTGAAATTGAGTGCCTCATTTGGATGGATGAATCGAAGTTAGAGAAGAGAAATCAAATATGCAAGTTGAAACGGATCGATGCTTACCTGTGAGAGAGATGGAATTTGCCCATCTTGTAAGGAGTTAAGAGGGGTATTACCTCCATCGCACCTTTTCTTCTTCTCTATTCTTCGATTTTGTCTCCCAAACAACCTTTTTCACGCCGTTTCAGAGCTCACGGGAAATATATATCTTCACATAATATAATTGTGGGAAACACCGGCCTTAAGGCTTGTTTGGACACTGGAGATACCTATAACAATTAGAATGGTCATTGTTTTCTGCGTTAATTAGACATTACCAAACACAGAATAGGATCTTAGATATAGTCCAAATTGGTGCTGACGTATTGGTCATGTGTGTTAGCCGTTAGGTGACTTTTATTGGTTATAATACAATGTCTACAATAAGAGGACAGATTTGACTATTCAGAATGAGGGTGTGCCACGAGTTCATTGTAATTGGCTTGGAACAAATCCATTCCAAGGATCCATATCAAATCGGACTCTGAGCTGGCTATCAATCTCATCCTTGGTGACAGCCTTATGCATCTTGCACACCCCATGTAAGAGGGATGAAATTTGCCCATCTTGTAAGGAATTAAGAGGGGTATTACCTCCATCGCACCTTTTCTTCTTCTCTATTCTTCGATTTTGTCTCCTAAACAACCTTTTTCACACCGTTTCAGAGCTCACGAGGAATATATATTTTCATATAATATAATTGTGGGAAACACCGGTCACAGGGCTTATTTGGACATTGCAGATGCCTATAACAACTCCCCCACATAATCAACCTAAAGAATGGTCATAGACGTTACCAAACACAGACTAGGATCTTAGATATATAGTCCAAATTGGTGTTGACTTATTGGTAAGAGCAGTGATACCAGGACGACCAGCAAGAGGCAAATTCTGGGACGAAATAGGTGTCAACTTTTGATTTGCATTTGGTATACTTTACGGACTTTCATTCAAAACAAAATGTCTAAATTGCCACTTTCCTATTTGAAACCATATTCAATTTCCACCCGAAAATCATGCTCCAAAATTGAAAAACAAAAAACCCGAAGGAAACCGTTGCACAATATTTGAGTTTCAAAACTCAAAAAAATAAATAAATAAATAAAGATGCACCACCATATCTAGTCTTAATTTCATAGAAAATCATGATAATTATCTTAAAATAACTAGCAAAGGAATTATCTTAAAATCATCTGATCATCTTCAAATTCATGATAGTTATCTGATTATCTTGAAATAAATAGCAAAGGAATTATCTTAAAATAACTAGCAAGGACAAAATCGGGATAATTATCTTCAAAATTGGGATAATTATCCTGAAAAATGCAAAAAATTATCCTAATTTGTAAGAAAAAAAAAGTCAGAATATACTTTTTTTTTTTCTTTTTAATAATTATTCTGAAAAATGCAATTTGATACAAGGAGTAGCACAAAAAAAAAAAAATTTAAAAAAAAGAGGAGGATGAAGAAGAACCAGGCGAAACCACTCTCAGATCCAAAGTTGAACAGGCAAACCCCCTGCAGAAATTACACCCCTCCAGCTCCTCGACAGCGGCAGATCGTGGGTGCAAAATTGCACCCATCTATTTCCTCAAATAGTGATAGATCATGGATTTGTAGCCACGGAACGTGGTTGTGGCGTTGTCTTCGTTGACATGAGGTTGGGATGTAGTTTTCGTTGCTTGATGGAATCAACAGACCATGAGAGGAGAAGGGAGAGAAATTTGTGGTATGGGGTGGCTTGTGTGTAGATAAGGTAGGTAGTGGGAGAAAAGTCTGGAAGGGAGAGAGATAAGCTAGATACAGGGAGAAAAATGGGGGAAAAATATGGAAAGTGTCCGTTTTTTTTTTTTCCTTCTCTAAAACGGCTTTTTGGGAATTTAAATGGGTCGGTTCTTAAGTCATCCCCCGTAGTTTCGTCCCAACTATCATTTTTCTATTGGTAAGAATGTGTGTTAGCCGTTACGTGACTCAAACATTAAACTAACAGTGACGGGTATAAAAGTAATCCTCGCAAAGACAGTCTTCTCCCTCTTAAATCATAATACATTTTCTACAATAAGAGGACAGATTTGACTATTCAGCCACGAGAGTTCATTGCAACTGGCTTGGAACAAATCCATTCCAAGGATCCATATCAAATCAGACTCTGAGCTGGCTGTCAATCCCATCCTTGGTGAAAGCCTTATGCATCTTGCACACCCCCACTATGGGGATGACCCCCTTTCTTATGAGAGACATGGTCTCTGCTGCTTCCGTTCCGTCTTAGTTTGGACTTCCATCCTTCCTACCCAAAAAATAAATAAATAAATAAACAAAATTCATAGCCTGTGTTGGCTTTGGGTTAAGCCAGCCACTTAGGCCCAGTTCAATTTGACTCTGACCTTAGTTCAACTATATTATGGCCCACTTACCCCTAACTCTGAAGCCCAATTTATGTTCATAACTATAAATGGGGGCAACATTTTGCCCAGCCCTTATGGCATTCTAGCGTCTCCCATAATATTAGTGAATTAACCAATGGCAAAATAACCTAGTGGTGTTAATATGAAGAAGCATAGGGGTAAGTAATATGGATTATCAAAAATGTATTTATACCACAAAAGCTGTGTACACAACTAGACTAGGCATATCCGCTAGCATTAGAACGCGCATGCACATTCATGCATAGCGAGAATGGGTGCGCGTCTGCGTGATGTGTGTATTATTCTTAAAGTGTTGTTCGAACAAAATAGTAAATACTTGAGGCTTTTTTTTTTTTTTTTTTTTTTTTTTTTGGGTGGGGGTGGGGTGCTATTAATGTTGTGCAAAGCATATATTGTATAATATTTTGGTGATCTACGGAGATTTTTGAAGCACTGTTATTTTCATATTAATTTATATATATTAACAAGAGGTGGGCAAAACATCTCACTTAGGCCCACCGCCGGGTTGAAATAAACGAGTATGGTTGGGTAATGTTTGAACCAATGTTTTGAAAACCAGTCTGCACATTGATCCAATCAAGTGACTAGATTGGTTCGATTTGATTCAACCGGTCGAGTCAAATGGATCAACCGGTTAAGATATATAATAAAGATAAATTTTATTATTTTTTAATTGAAAAATATATTGCAAAAAAGTGAATAAAAAAATGTAATTAGTACATAAATATTAATAAAATTTAAATTTTCAAGTTTAGATTTGAAAACTAATAACTAATAAGTCATAATTAGTGCATAACATTAAAGGAAACAATATAAATAATAAGAACTATATAGATATTTTTTTTTTAATTTTTTTTCGTCGATGCATGGTGGATCACTGCTTGTGATTTTATTTATTTTCATTGAACTGATTCGTCTTTGATTCTCTTTTTTTTTTCTTGCTAATTTTGCAATTCAAATAGAGATTTAAAAGTCCAATCATGCAATGCATGCAGAGATTTAAATGTTCATGTAGGCAGAGATTTAAATGTTTAAACATAATTTGTATATATGAGTCAAATTTATTGAAAACTACATACCAGACAAAGCACCAGAAGAAAGGAGACGCAATGAAGGTACATAGAAGACGCAGAAGAAGGAAGCAGTAGTTGTTTTTTCTTGTGTAAGGGTTTTATGATTTTTATAATGTGTTTCTATTTGTATTTATATGTTAACATTGTTAGGGTTTTAAAAATTATAGTTTCCGTTTCCTTAGAATTCCTATTTGGGTTTGGTTTTATTTAATTATTATACGAATTATAGTTTCCTTAGAATTCTTATTAAGGTATGTGTTTTATATTGCTATATTTCTTATATATGCAGAATGGTAGTTGTATATTTAAAAATTAAAATAAGGGTATATTAGTCAATCAAAAGTTTTTTTCACATTCATCTTTTTATAGGTAGTATAGATAATTTTTTGGGTTAATTGAACTAATCAGTCCAAAAAGTGTGTCAGGTCTAGTCGAACCTGGTTCAACCGGTCGGTTTGGGTTGGTTTCAAAACACTGGTTTGAACTGTGAGGCCACTATGAGGGTGAGGTCTTCGTTTTCAATTTTCCTAAATGGGCTGCCTTTAGGGAACGACTATTGCAACTCCCCATTTTTATCACCCCACCCTACATCCTTTAGGTTTTTAAGGTTTTATGCAAAATATAAAAGGTTTTTATGAAAACCGGCCATGATGTCTACCAGAAAACATCATTTTGAACAACTTTGTAGAAGAAAGTTTTTGCTAAATCTATCGTTTAAATATACTTTTTAGCCATTTATAGCTTTTATTTCATTTTTTGCCAAAAAGTCTACCTAAACGATAGATTTTGGAAAAACTTTCTTATGTAAAGTTGTTCAAAATGATGTTTTCTAGTAAACTGTGCGATCGGTTTTTGCAAAAACCTTTTATATTTTTTATGAAATATTAAAAATCAAAAGAAAAGGAGTGGGGTTATAAGAATGGACGGTTGCAATAGCCGTTCTCCGACCTTTATTTGACATCTTTGGACCTAAACTGCCAACCCTAAATGGGCCTCCATAATTTTGCAGAAGCCCAGAAACAAGTAGCTTGCCCGCGCGCTCACCAAAATTGGGCTTAAGAGCCATTATGCAAACCACACATTTGAAATTAGTAGAAGAATGTCCCTCAATTTGGATTTGAAAAAAAAAGGGCAAAAAAAAAGGTAAAATAATATACTTTTCTTTTTCAAAATTTTGACCAAATTTGGTGTTATCAACTCCCTCACAATGTATGGCACCGAACCCTGCTCTAGTTGGTGGACTAAAATCGGTCTGCCTCCAAAAAAATTATTTTCCCAAAAACAAATGACCACACTAGTGGAGACATGATTACACACCACATCATCTACCTGGACCGAAGATGAATACACTATTAATAAGATTATTATTTTATTAAACGTAACATGAATAATTGATGTTTTGATATTGAAGCTCAAAGTATAAAGCAGAAATGAAAAGGGGCCAGACCAAATCATACAAAGAGCCTTTGAAGATATTCGGTTGTACAAAATCTTGAGCCTTTAGTCCCCACCAAGAATCTTTAGGCTACTTACTTACTGAAATGAAGCTTAGCGTGAGTTGCAAACAAAGACATGTCTTGTCCGTTATTATGTGTTAAGGACTTGGTGGGTAGATGGTGTTGTTAGGTGCACCAACTTTCCTCTGTTCATTGCCAGAATCCAAGAGCTCCATCCATCACCACTTTTCTACTTCCCGCCCCGCTCCTTACTTCCTACTTACTCTCAATCAAAGAGTCTCACTTGGTGGGCTGATTTGGCCCCATTCATTTGCCTATTATAAAGTACCACTTCCTATTTTGCAGATCCCCCCCCCCCCCCCCCCCCCCCCCCCGGCTCTCCCCCCACCACCCCCCCAAAAAAAAAAAAAAAAAAAAAAAAAAAAAAAAAAAACGAACGAACTTGCTCTCGAAATTTTATGAAAAATAGCCGTTGCCTGTGACTTGTGAGCGTGGCCATGGCACTGAAAATTCTTGAAGATTTTACTTGATATATGAATGTTGGAATGTGATTTAATGTTACCTATATTTTTTGTGACGAAATTGTTACCTTATTATCAGTTGTTTTAATGTCATCCTGATATCCACCCTAGAGTGGATATTGAACTTAATTTCACAACCAAGTAACACTTACTAGATTATCCAATTAAGATCACGTAAGACCTTACGGGTATGTAATTCAATTTAATACTTAATATTTCCCCCACTTTTTCTGACTTGTAAAGACAGTTTAAACTGTTACAAAAGTTGCACATGATATGTCGGACCCCCAACATCTTCAAACCCTAATTATACATAAAATTATCAAAAAGTGGTTCGGATGTCTCCCAATTAGGCTCCTACAGCTTTATCCTATGTATTATCCCAAACTCCGTGTTAAGATTAAAAAAGTGATTTTCTCTTTCTTATATGATAATTCATCCATTCATTTTAAGAGAAAAGGGAAAGATACGGACAAGTCAAAGCTAGAGCCTATATGACTCTGTGCTGGTCACATATTTCTATTAAAGTGGGGAGAAAATTTGGAAACCACTTTCATGTTCAGAATGCTCTTGAATTAAGCATTAGCTTGCGCACAAGTCATGGGCTGCATGTGAGGTTTGGGATCACATGGCACTTCAAGACAAGGGACTCACATGTACCTATCTTTCCACCGATATCGACGCGTTAGATGTTTTTTCAAATGAGTTGACAAAAGGCCAAGTGATGAAACTGATTTATTTTACTTTATTTTAATTTTTTACAGGTTCATTTGAAGTAATTAATCCATCGTGTTGATCCAAAAAAAAAACAAAAAAGTACTTAGTCGATCCTTGTTTTGAAAATATTTTACAAGCGACAAAATTAGGTGATAGACATCAAAATTGAAATTAACTAATTTCATATATTTTGCATATTATTGGTGAAAAGAAATTCATCCCATTAAACGAAAAAATTCAAGAGAATGATAGTTCTCGTTGCATATGAAAGTGAAAATTCAAAATAATTATATTTTATAAATTTATAAAAATTGATGTTATAAAAATTTAAAAAAAAATTCCTATTCAAGGTTATAAATTTCTGTGTTTTTTAATAATATTCAAAATACACCATGTGTAGTCCTATAACATTCTCATTTTCCTATCTTACCCTTGGCCAAAAAAAGAATAAAAAAAAAACCATAATTGTATAATATCCATTTGGGACAATTAAACATGCCCTTTCCATTATTATTGAATATAAATATATTTGCCAACCCAATAATAATAATAAAAAGAAGAAGTCAATGTTCGGAGCGAAGGTAGGTTTTTCTTTTTCTTTTCCTTTTCTTCTAAAGTGAAGGTAGGTTCCTTTCTTGACCGAACAACCCACTAATTAAAAATAAAAATAGAAAGAATAAAACAGAGAGTGAATCACATTTGATAAGGCAGTGCAATAAATTTTTTGTTATAAGTACCATATCAAGGTACGAGCTGTGAGGGTGATTGAAAGAAGAAAATTATGGTTGCAGTAATTGCACGCATGGGATGGGTCATGTTTGGGGGGAAAACATTACATGGCAGACAGTGGGAGTCCCATCCTTTGGACCTCAGCGGCAACCTTTAGGTCCACGGTCTCGTAATTCTACTCCATTTTTGGTCTCCGGTTCCTTCAGTTTCACGGTTAAACGCTTCATTTTGTCATTTGATTTAAGGCCTGTTTGTCCCCATATTTTTAAAAGCTGTTCTACGAATATATTTTTAAGAAACATTAAAAAAAAAAAAAAGATCCTTGCAGGTTGGTTGAGCGGTCAAACCTTAGATGTGATCCCATCATCGTTTTAACTCCTCGCAAAGATCATTATTTGTGTGGATATAGGATATTTCACATAAACCGTTAGAAAAATACTCTGAACTGAAATCTCAGCAGAAGTAAGACCTAGAATACCACTACAAGGGGTATTTATGTTTCTTTTCAATGATTTATAAACATATTCTTTTCAATGATTTTATGTTTCTTAAATAATTAAAACAAAAATTGAGAATACAATTTATCGGAAAACTAATCAGTTAATCAGTTTTTTTATAAATAAAAAAATAAAATATGCTCCAAATTTCAAACATTATTATTTATTTTTCATCCTTACATGGTAAGATTCGATTTGACGTTCTTCCAAAGGCACCTTCCTTCCGGAGTAATTTAGTTTTCGTATTTTTCTACGTACAAAATACCAGGCGAGATAACAAATAAGTACACTCCGTGCCAGTATAAAGCAAAAACCCAATCCCAAGCGAGACGACAAAAGAAAATCCCAAAACGCGCTCGACCCGCGAAAATCATGCTAAAATGCGCAGGTAATGACGCTCCACGCTAGTTTACGCAACCCTCTTGCTCCAATACTTTTCGACTTTTCGTGTCTATCTCTCCATATTTATTGATAATAAAGGTGTTTCCATAAGTGAATTAATTTTTGTTTCCATATTCGTCTCTGTCTACCTCATTTACTTCGAATTTACTCTGTGTATGTATGTGGTGGTGTGTTGCTTCAATGAAATGAAGAGGTCGTCACAGGCATGGCTCTGGTAAGAAATGTTTCAGAGAGAGACGATGAAAAAGCAAGAGTGATGGAGTGGGAAAGGCAGGGACAAGTAGAACATCAGAGTCAGAATGGTGGTGGGTTGTATGTGAAGGTGATGACGGACGAACAAATGGAGCTTCTTCGCCGTCAGATCTCTGTTTACGCCACCATTTGTGAGCAACTTGTTGAGATGCATAAAGCCATTACTACTCAACAGGATCTTGCTGGTCTCTCTCTCTCTCTCTCTCTCTCTCTTTATATGTGCATATGACTCGTTCAATTGCCTAGAGTTATTAATTGCTTTGCTGGGTGCAATAATGGTTAATTTAAGGTTTAATGGGTTTTGGTGGTATTCAATAAGCGTTCTATGTTCTCTTCCATGTGAGCTTTTCCTTTTGGAATTTCTTTCTTTGCTAATTACTTGTCCTTTTTTTCCTATTTACTTTTTCTGCAATTTTATGGTAAATATTCTTTCGAGGTTGTGTTGGTGTGCTTCTGTTGTGATATTTTCTCTGTTTTCCTTGAAATTAGCAAATTTCTGCACTATCGTGGGGATTGGGAATATTTTGGGATGCATCAAGAGGGTTTCTGGCAACTTGGTTCTTGCAGTTACTGCATTTCTTGTTAACCCCTTTATCATCATTTGGGTGTTCCTTTTTTTTTTTTTGGCCAACAAGGCTATCAAAGCCTTCGGCTGACTAAACCCCTAAACTGGAGTAATTAAGACCACCCGCCCACTTCGCTGAGGATAAACTTGGCTGGTGGCTTGACCCAGGAAGGCGCAAGTCTTAAAAATCACTAGTCCCTTGGGTTAGTATCTTGGTTAATTTGCTAATAATTTTGAATGCAAATAACCAGTACAATTTTTCTTTTTATTTATTAGTCTTATTTTTGTCATTTAGTGCACATGGGTTTTTCTTGGACAAATAGTGATGGTTGATGAATGCCTGTTTGAAGGCAACAATATGTTAAATCAACAGTTTCTTGTCGTTCCACATCAGGTCTTGTTTGGATGGATGTTGGTCATGGAATTAGGTATGAAGGGAGCTGTTCTGAAGTGCTGTCGTTTGATTTAAAATTTTAGTATCATATATAAATTTCGCTGGATAATTATGGTTGGGTTTGGTATCTTATTGTTATTTGAGATTTTAGTGTTTCTGATTATGGCTAGTAAGCTGGGTTAAATGATCTCTTGTGAATGTTTCTTATTTTTTGAATAAAAAAATGTGTCAAATTCTAAGCCAAGAATGGTGTATCTGGGAAAAAAATGAGTAATGTTCACCAAGAATAATCTGAATCCCCTGCTGAGGTTTGCCGAGCTTGCTTTTGTAGTCAGAGGCGAGTTGTCCTTTATTTTCCGTGCACTAAGATTAATCACAACATGGACGAAGGAAGTTGTATTGTTTTGGAGCTTTCCCACACATGTAGATGAGATTTTTAACTTGAAGAAGATAGTGATTAATTGCTATATTATAAGATAGTGATTATGAAATTAACCTCCATGAAGAAGATAGTGATTCAGCCCATGTACATGAAGAAGATAGTGATCTGTTATTTTCCTTGAGCATGCTATATTATAAAATGTAATTTTACATGAAGAAAATGATTCTGTAAAAGAAGATTATTCTTTCTGTCTTTCTGAATTCTAGTGCTTATGAAATTAACGACTTCCTTATTTTCATGCTTATCCAGGATTATAATAGATCTTGACTAGTTACCAATGAGTCTAGAAACGAGGTTCCCTTATATTTTGTCCAACATCTTGAAATTTATGTGCAACCATTTGTCCTTTCTTAAATAAAATGCCCCCTCAAAAGTCTCTGATATATGCAAGTTGCGTAGGAAGTTGTTGCAGAGATTAGGATTATGTGACTCCACTAAGTCAACTGCCTGTTCTCTCTTCCCCTGACAACCCCCCCCCCCCCCAAAAAAAAATGAAAAAAGAACAGAAAAAAAATAGAGCTCCAACTCTGGTTTAGGATTTCCATATTTTGCCCTTTATGTTTTCTTAGTCCAACTACTAGTCCTCAAAGTAGTTGGACTAATATAAACACTTTAGGTTTACGTTGATTCAGTATTTCTTCAGTCAACTGTTCCTGCTGCATGGCTTCTGGTAACAGAAACTACAGCCATGCATTGTCCTAAACATTTATATTCGAAAATTTCTTTTTTCCTTTCTTTTTCATTTCTGATTGAAGATAAATCCTGGTTCAATCAATTGCTGTTTCAAATTTGATAAATAAATTTTTTTTGGCTTTTAGTTCCTTTAAGTTTGTTGGGTCTTTCAAAGACTAAACTTTAGAAGAGAAACTAGTGTAGTCAAATTAAGCCATTAATTTTGATATAAATGCTTGACTTCTATGTGCTTGAACTCCACCTGTGTTCTTAGATTCCAAATCTCTTGCCACATAGTCATTTTATTTATGGTCTTTTTTCTCTCTATCAAATTAAATCTACCAGAAGTTTCCAAGGAAAAGGTTTGAAGGTTTACAGTATTTAGCTGGGCTTCCCTTTGCCCCTAAAGACAATCACTCTTTCTGTTTTAGGAATGAGACTGGGGAGTCTATATTGTGATCCCTTCATGACATCTGCTGGCCATAAGATCACTTCCAGGCAACGGTGGACACCGACACCTGTGCAGCTTCAAATTCTTGAGCAGATCTTTGATCAGGGCAATGGGACACCAAGCAAGCAGAAGATCAAAGAGATGACCAATGAATTGACCCAACATGGCCCAATTTCTGAAACAAATGTCTATAATTGGTTCCAGAACAGGAGGGCTCGATCAAAAAGGAAGCAATCGGTTCCAGTACAAAACAATGCAGAATCAGAGGTGGAGACTGATGTTGAGTCCCCAAAAGAGAAGAAGACAAAACCAGAGGACATCCAATCCTTTGAGAACTCGGCACCAAGGGCTGAAAATATGTACTTCCAGGGTCCTGAGATGGGTACTGAAATGCATTGCTTGGATACACAACCTAATAAAGAGGAGCTTATGTTTCCATTAGAGCGTGGTTTAAGATCTTCAAGCAGTTTGGGTCATTTATCTTTTTATGAGAGCGGTCTTCCAAATCCAAGTATATATCTACTTCTTGATTTTGCTCTCTTTATTAACCCCACTATGTGAATGCAAAACTGACAATCACTTTTGAACACACACATACAAATTCGCACCTGGTTATCATATATAAAATGCCTTACATTTATCCCAATCTTGTGTCTTGATCTGCTTGGGTTTATTATGAAGATATTTTTAGTGCTGCATAATTTCGTTTTATTTTGTATTCTTTTCCTTATTGCATGCAATTTCCTGCCCATACCATATTTTGGATTCTAGCTATTATTATAAGAATCACACACACATGCATAGACATGAGTTCTCTGTACGTTCTAATGTTCTTATTGCTACTGTTTTTTGGGTTCAGGAATTGACCGGTTGATTGGTAAAATGGAAATTCCAGGGAGTTTCAATCATTATCAGCAGGGTGAAGGATATGACATGGTTGGATGATGCCTAGCTTGACGTTCTGTTGCTGTGCTTGAACACAAGCTTATCAAAGTTGAGGATAATGGACTTATTGAATCAAAGAAGACCTTTAATTGAGGAAAATATAATCCGCAGATATCATAGTAAAACATTTACAATCATACATAGAAGATTAGAATTTTGGCAGACTTGCTAGGGCCAATATCTATTGATGGTGCTAATATAATCCTTACAATCTGATTCCAATGAACTGGGTTTCTTACTTCCATGTTTATTGAATCAGTATATGGATTGGGTTGTGAACGACCAGTGCTTTTGTGTTTAGAGCATTTGTGTTGAACTGAACTGTGATCCAATGAGAAGCCATTGAGCTTTGTCTTCCTTTTATTGTAAATCGCAGTATCATCCTTCCATGCCACTAGGAATGGAATTTTTATTTCATGCATCGGCAAGATTTTGTTATTTGAACTGGGCTGTTGTAGGACAGATAAATTCTTCTCTTCCTTTTCAAACATTATTATGTAATTTGTGGAACTCCGTGGAGACAATCTGACATGGAGCTGATATGCATGTCTTTGCTCAGGCACAATTTAAAGTCCAGTGGAAACTATATATTGCATTGTGTTTTTTAGCAGCTGTTTAAAACCCTTAATTCGATCTTATGAAATTGACTCATTATGAAGCCAATATGGAGAAGGGATTCCGGTTAGAGTCAATATAATGAAGTAGGACATCTCGAGAAATCCCGAGGAGGACAATTTACATGCACTAAAAATTGAAAGCATTTTTAGTGCTATGTTATGCTAAATGAATTACCTTTGGAGACTGTAAAAATGCAATCTCCTTAATCATTCAATATTTCTTTCAGGTTTTTTTTTTTCTTCTTTCCTGTCGGATATCAACCAAAACTTATCTATCAAAATATACATATTCAAGTTCCAACTATCAGTAGCCAATTCTCACATTACAAAACTCAGAAATCAGACCCCAAATAAATAAATAAGACTGAAATTCCAAAATTATCCTATCCAATTGCTAATCAGCTCTCATCAAGTGTAACATCAGGCAATATCTTATTTAGGTTACCAAGAAGAGTGTGAGGATTGCGGAGGTTTTTGTTTCAATCCTCTCATATTGTATTTTACTAACTATAGTCATGCCTCTTGAATTTGGTTGTGACTTGTATGAAAATTTATCGAATTTTTGCAATTCCACTGCGGGCCTCTTGACTTCGGTTGTGGCTTGTATGAAATTTTTCCAGAGGAATTCAAAATTGCAATTCCACAGTGGGCTGAGTGGGTAACCAGTGATAAATCCTCGAAAGCCATTAACAAACTAAACAATTCTCCCTCCCATCTCAACTAATGTGGTGAGGTAATTTTGACCATAGCGGAAGAATGTTGGGGAAATTATAGATAGGTCCTGCTACAAGTAAATAATTATTAACTTCTTAATAAATAACTACTAACTGTAATTACTTCCTCGTGACTGGACCTATCTATAAACAACTTCTGTTATTTAGATCAAATTTAATTTTATCAACTGTCTCACAACATGTGGGACGGACTCCTTGTGTACGTATAGTTGGTGGAGTAAACTTGGTTTCCCCTCAAAAAATAGTTTTCCAAAAAGTAAATGGCCAAATTAGTGGAGATGAGGAGACACAATTCCACGCCACATGATCTATCTCAACCCCGCATGAATTTTTCCTTTTTTCTTTTTGTTTTTCAAAAGAAAAACAAAATGGCCAAATTAGAAGGCAGCTGATTCTAAATTTAACCTTCCAATCTTGTCTTTTCTTTGAGGAAAAATTCATTATAAAACTTTAAAAGAAGCAAGTAATTAACATTTTTTTTTCGTTACTATTGTGCTCTAGGGTCAAAATAGTGTGATATTTATACCACATTTAAGACAGAAATAGCTGTAAAGTTGTAAGATTATCAACCTCGAGCAGTGTCTGAAATCGCATTTGCTTCTCCAATCAAGAACCCACCCTTTGTAGTCCCTTTGAGAGTGATACAAAATGGTACGTTGTTGAGAAATTGATTAATAAAGTCAAGCAATCTCAATTTTGATAATTGTCACAACCTGGATTAACCTCACTGTGATAAATTAAAAGTAGTAAAATTAGTTTATTTGGGTAAAACACGATTAAAAAAAATTGATGGATATTCGATTTGATTATTATTATTATTTTTTTTTTTGGCATGACCCATTAGTAAACGATTCAAACCAGTGTTAAAACTTGTGCCTATTTGAACCGTTTTTCATGAATATCCATCCATTCAAACTTAAATACCATAACCTATATCATTGTTCCACATGGTGCCACACAATTATATTTACATCTCATAACTTAGTTACATGTCTACGCACTACAAAAAACATCAAATCTCTCAACTGAAACTACACCACCCCAATTAAACAAAAAAGCAAAACTAACCTCCAGAAATTAACACCACTTGAATCACTCAGCAATCAACTCAAAATCAAACTAGAAAATTCATACCTAAAATTCCTCAAAATAGCAAATCCTGCCCACCCAAGCACCTTTAAAGGAATTCCACATACCAAACACAAATGTCCAAGAATAGGATGCAGCAACCATGAAACCAAAAATCTAAAAGGCTTCGGACCCCAATCCCTTTCTTCATAACCCAATAAAATCTGACAATGATCAGATGCTAATCTTGGAAACCCCCATTGCTTTGTTTCAGGAAAGATCCCCTATCAAATTTCCTCCCTATCATCGGCAAATCAATTGACCCCAAGTCGTCAACAAAACACGATACTTCCTACAAACCCCTTGAGACTCTCCCCCATCCTATATATAAATATATCTGCTCATAGGCCTCAAAAAAACACATATATACAAAAAATAAAAATAACATAAAAAACCATTCATATGTAGGCCCAAAATAACCAGCACTTCCTCATATTCTCCTCACTTTGCATCCCAAACTCCTACAAGAAAAAATCAAATTATATGAAAAGAGCATACAGGATTCATGAAGCATCAAAGTGGTGAATTAGAACTGGAAATGAAAGAAAATAAGGGGTTAAAAATATCATAATGTCATTGAGGCCCCTATCCAAGTGGTGACTTGTTTTTAATAGATTGGGAAAGAGTTTGCCTCTGGCTCCTGGCTGGGGTCCCACGAATTAAATGGCTTGAATTGGCATATGCATGCCTACTACAAAACATACCTTTTAAAATTTTTTGAAGAAAATGAATTTCTTGACATGGTCTAGCAAACCAGAAGTTTATAAGTTCAATTTAAAAGAGAAATTTAGTGCAACGTTTTGGATGGATTAATTAAAGTTATAGATGATAAATGAAATATGCATGTTTAACGGTTTGGTGCTGACCTGTGTGCTGCTAGCTAGCAGAGCTGAGTCAACCCTACTCACTTCTCTCCATTTTTTGTTGCCCATAATCATCATTCCAAGTGACCTTAACTACAACCATACCGTACTCGCCAAAAATGCTCTTCTTGGATTTCCCAGAAGATCGAGCAAGAAACTCGCCTTGCCAGCGACAATAAACGATAGCCATCTACATAGCCTTCTAGAAAAACCTCAATTATAAGCGATGAGCCGATTGGAATTGTCACCACTGACTTCGACAATGGAACGAGCTGTGGACAACTGCTCAACTCCATGCATTCATCACAGGCCGTCTTATACAGAAAACTTTCACTATCATCTAGGAACTTGCTATTCCGTGCAACAATGATTCCCGAAAAATAGGTTTGTCTTTCATATTAAGGCTAACTTCTACCTTAGCCTCAACAGCTTGCCAGAAAACAGAGTACCAGAATATAGCCACCACCCCCATCTCGCCACCAACCACTGCAAACAGTGGTTTGTCGAACTCATCCCACATTAGAAATTGGTTCCACAATATATGATCTTCAAGGTTGACCCATCGATTTCTGAGTCTGACATGAATTGAGAATGGGTCATCTCCTAATATCGCTTCAGTCGAGCCTCGGAGTAGGAGAGCATCACCGGGATTTAGGTGTTCACCTTGACTGTTTTCATATATCTTCTCCTTGTTCACTCCATTGTCGACGATAACTTCACACTCAAGGGCGCCTGCTCCATGCTTGCTTATGATGTGCAGCATATAAATTTCAGCAAGCGGTAGTGGTTTTCTTTTGCTGCCATGGACATTGACAAGCTGACCACTACTCCTTTCATCGACCACGGGATTAGAGTGTGCCAAAATGCCGAGCTCCTCCTTTGCCTCATCAACTGACCTGATACCCATTGTTTCTACAATATTTGGTGGAATGGAATAGCTCCCACCGTGATCATACTGGATCAATTGTCGGGAAAAGACTACCCACTTGTTTTGCAAATTTGCACATGAACTAGAAACCACAAAACCATCAACGATACTGCTCACCATATCCCTCTTCATGTTGTTAAACCTTAGAGGTTCACAAATGCTTTGGATTATGGACCAAGATTGGCGATGCCATGCTCTCATCGTTGCATGTGTTTTGTGGAGGGTTATGCTGGGCAGTCGAGGTTGTTGAAGGAAGTGAATGTAAATATTTGTCGTACTCATCCCACATAAAAAATAGGTTCACTCTTACCTACTCCACCCTTCCCATTGATTCCTATCTTTTACCAAATCCACATACAACATGTAAGTCACCATCAGACACAGCAGCTCATATAAAATATCTCTGAGGCCCGTCAGAATCTCTTTTGAACCTTCAAATGGGACTACTAGCTCGTTGATATAACCCATCTCCCTATTTAATATCAGACAAATGACATTAAGATCTAATTTTTTCACAAATGATATGATTGCATATTTAAAAAAACACAAAAAAGGGCAAAATTTACTCTAGCTTTTAATAAATAGAATAATCATGAGATCTAAAAAATATTCCTTTGTACCCCACTTAGTTTATAGTTTTAAAGGTTTTATGAAAAATATAAAAGGTTTACACAAAAACTAACAACAATGTCCATTAAAAAAAATATCATTTTGAACAATTTTAAATTTTTATAAAATCTTTCATTTACATGAATTTTTTGGTCCATTTAATTTTTACAAAATGTTTCATGAAAAATAGCCAAAATAATCTTTACTCAGGAATGATGTTTTTAGTGGATAACGTGATTAGTTTTCATGAAAATTTTTTATATTTTTCATAAAACCTTCAAAAAATGTAAACTAGGTGGGGGTCGCAAATGAACTTTTGTGGCAGCAATAGCTCCCTTTTGTTATTTATATCCAATTATTTATATTTATAATTTGTTACTACTTGATATTAGAGAACCAAAACCAAACCAAACCAAACAAAAAGAGTTTGTTTTGTTTGATTTGATTCGATTCTTTTATAGTAATTACTAGGGCCCAAACAAATTCAATGGTTCACCGGCCATAAGCCAAATAAACATATTTTTGTATTGTTTCCCAATTTTTCGAATCATTGCTGCTAGTCTCTTCTTATGAGATTGGTAGTCCTAATTGAGGTATGACGAGTCTCCAGTATCTAGGGTGATACCATCAGTCAAGAACTTCGAAAAATAGGCTTATACTTACCCATCGAATGATAGCTTGCTTTTCAATCCTTTCATTGCGCTATCCAAGATGCTGTCAATGTGCCATACTGTATCTGTTGAATCAGCAAAACAAGAACCAGAAAAAAAAAAAAAAAAAAAAAAAACAAGAGGGCATCAACCAACAGTGAAAAAGCAACAAAGTGACTACGATGAAGAGCTGGGTAACGTAATTCCACAAACTTTTTTTTTCTTCTTTTTGAAGAAAAAACTGGAAAAGAAACTCTTAAAGCTATTAAAGGCGCAAGGCACACCTAAGGCGCAAAGGTCTCCTGGGGCCTAGGCGCAAGGAGCAAGAAAAAGCGCGGGCTTCAGGGAAGTGAGGTGCACAATTTGAAGAAAATAAATAAAAACTATTTTATCAAATGCAGCTAACAAAAATAATCAATTTAAACATATAAAATTGAACACTATTATCTTTGGCCTATAAGCTCAATTGGTTAGTGCGTTGTGCAATAGCGCAGATAAGAAGAAGAATAAAAAAACAAACTGCTGGAGCATTTATTTTCGAAACTCAGAAAATAGCAAAAATTGAAAAATAGAAGAAGAAGACCAGAGAAGAAGAAGAAGAAGAAGAAGAAGAAGGAAGAAGAAGAACAGAGAAGAAGAAGAAGGAAGTACAATACCGCTGGACTGCTGGAATGTTATTTTCGAAAATCAGATAATCGGAAAATCAGAAAATAGAAGAAGAAGAAGAAGAAGAGGAAGTATAGTTCCGCTAAATAGAAGAAGAAGAAGAATAAGATTTTCGAAAATCAGAAAATCAGAAAATAGAAGAAGAAGAAGCAGAAGGAGAAGAAGGAGGAGGAGGAGGTACATACCTGTTCGACTGAGAAGGCTGCACCGCTGGAGCTGGAGGGCTGGAGGGCTGGATCGCAGAGCTTCGAAGGAGTTAGGGCTGGAAAGAGGAAAGTGAACTGCTCTTTCCCTTTTTTTTTCTTTCTTTTTTTGCTTTTTTCAATTTTCAACAGATATAAAAAGATGGTATTAATTTTACTTTTTTACAAAAGAAGGCTGGATTCACTAAGGCGCGCCTCAAATGGGCCTTGCGCCTCAATAAAAAGCCCAAAAAAGCGCGCTTAAAGTGCGCCTTACAAACATCGCCTCGCCTAGCCCAGAGCGAAGCCTAACCCTTGCGCTCGCTTGCGCCTCGCGCCTAGGTGCGCCTCAGGCGCGCTTTTAACAACTATGGTTTGTCCATTAATTCCTTTCCCAGCAAAAAAAAAAAAAAAAGAACTTTAGTTGGTAATCTATTCATTGAACACACTGTAAAGTTGTGCTAACATATCAGAAAGCCAGTGTTCATGGGGCAATATGCACAAATCCAAGTATTAATTGATACATGCGTGTCTATAGACGGACCACTGGTCTGTCTCGGCTTGAAGAGAGAGAAGAGAGAGAAACAGAAAGAGGAGTTGGTGTGGTGTGAGAGGGATCCGAATTCGGTGCTTCGACTGTATGGCATTGCCCAAGTAAACAATATGGAAGAAAATACATTCTCTATCATCTCAATCTAAACGCGCATTCTATTATAATAATGCATTAGAAATAACAAACATCCCAAAAAAAATAAAAAATTTCATGCTGAAGAGCCTATTATTCTGAAACTAATTTTCTGTCCTTAGATTTCACGCATTTCAGAAAATACCATTCGTGTTCTCAAAAACTAGTTTCTAGAAATTTGTCCTAAAAACAACTCATTTTCAGAGAATATCAAAATAATGTTGTTAGGTTTCGATTTTCTGTTTGATGTTAAGAGAAACATAAAACCACGACATGTTGGGATACAAATACGATATAAATATATTGTATTGCATATTTCCCAAAAAAAAAAAAAAAAAAACAAAATCCCTAACATCAAGCTTGTAATACACCTCTAAAATAGCAGCAGCACAATAGCAAATATATATATAAAATAAAACCTAAACTCACCATCAGATATACGGGGGTATGGAAGAAGGAAGAAGCCGACGGTGGAAGCGCTTGTCGTCGACGGGTGGTGGAAGGCGCCGACAATGAGAGAGGAACCGACGTGCCGTGGATGGGGGAGTGGCTCGTCAGAGAAGGGCGTTGCAAGGAGACCCACCCCACCGTACTCTCTTCTCTTCAAAATCGCAATCTGCCTTTTGGGGGGTTTCACCGACTGGAGAAATGAGGGTCTCTCCGACGGGAGGAGAAGAGGAGAAAAAGAGGAAGAGGAAGAGAGATCAAAGAGGAGAGAGGGGAGGAAGAGAGATCCACGCGTCCACCAATCATTGGCTACTGCAGGCTCTAGTGAAATATGCCTACGGGAGCAAATCCAAATCCCTTATTAATGCCATGTTACAGGTGAGTAATTAAAGACAAGATGACAAACATAAATGCCACTCTATGATCGTTCAACAAACATATCAGTGCAGAATACGAAAATATTTTTATTCAGAGTTGACATAAATGCTACTTCGTTCATTTCCAAAACTCATAAATGTCCGGCCGTTGCAAGGGAAATATTATATATTATATGATTTCATTTCAAAGTGACATGCACCAATTTAATACACTCACGCAAACCACCCAGGGGACAAGGAAAGGATTTATATTAATAAAGCCAGATCAGAAATCACCTGCAAATAAACAATTCAGAGAGAAAGAGATATGAATAGGTAGTATTTGTGTTCGTTTTATATTTCAGGATATAATGAGGAAGTGATCCTTTTTGGAATGATTGATTAAGTGATTTTGAATAAAAAGGGAGGAAAGATTTTTTCTTTTTCTTTTTGCATTTTTAATAATACAAATAAGAAATTTATTATAATATTCATGCAATAATCAATGGGGGAGTCAGGTGCCCTATTGGCCTCAAAACATTTTCTTTTTATTTTTATATAAATTACTATTTGATAACTATTTACTAACATAATACCAAAAATTAAAAGATCGAAGTTACTTTTAAGCATATATACAGTTTTTTTATAATAAGTTGATACAAAAATCATTTTTTTGGTATTGCATTGAAAAATGATCACTAGAAATAATTTTTTTTATAAAAAATTTAGAGCCTTCAATTCCTACTTCACAGAATTATACCACGATGCCTCCCCTTGGAAATAACTCCTGGTTCCACTCTTGACAATATTCCTTAAGACTTGAACTTATAACCTCTTCCTATGTAAATGAAAAGTATCACTTAAATTACAAAGTCACTTATTTAATATATATATATATATATATATATATATGGTCATGTTTCCATCAGCACGTATTGAAGATACAACTTCCAATATAAATGTTGATATAAGTTATATTAGTACGTGCAATGTGCTTACTTGATCATCATCATCCTCTCTCTCTCTCTCTCTCTCTCTCTATATATATATATATATATATATAAATATATATATATATAAAAGGCTAATCATATGCGGGATATGTCGGAGTATCCCATTTGATCACGGTCATCCGTGAGTAACACGCGCGCATTCACTCAATTAAACATAAGAAGTGAGTAATTAACATTTTTTAGAATGCAGCTGATTCTAAATCCAACGTTCCGATCTTGTCTTTTCTTTGAGGAAAAATTCATTATAAAACTTTACAAGAAGAGAGTAATTAACTTTTTTTTTTCATTACTATTGTGCTCTAGGGTCAAAATAGTGTGATAGTTATATCACATTTAAGATAGAAATAGCTATAAAGTTCTAAGATTATCAACCTCGAGCAGTGTCTGAAATCGCATTTGCTTCTCCAATCAAGAACCCACCCTAGCTTTGTAGTCCTTTGAGAGTGATACAAAACGGCACATCGTTGAGAAATTGATTAATAAAGTCAAACGATCTCAATCTTGATAATTGTCACAACCTGGATTAACCTCGCTATGATTAATTAAAAGTAGTAAAATTAGTTTATTTGAGTAAAACATGATTAAAAAAAATTGATGGATATTCGATTTGAAATTTATTTTTTTTTGGCATGACCCATTTGTAAATGATTCAAACCAGTGTTAAAACTTGTGCCTATTTGAACCATTTTTCATGAATATCCATCCATTGAAACTTATAAATACCATAACCTATATCATTGTTCCACATGGTGCCACACAATTAAATTTACATCTCATAACTTAGTTACATGTCTATGCACTACAAAAAACATCAAATCTCTCAACTGAAACTACATCACCCCAATGAAACAAAAAAGCAAAACTAACCTCCAGAAATTAACACCACTTGAATCACTCAGCAATCAACTCAAAATCAAACTAGAAAATTCGTACCTGAAGATTCCTCAAAATAGCAAATCCTGCCCACCCTAGCACCTTTAAAGGAATTCCACATACCAAACACAAATGTCCAAGAATAGGATGCAGCAACCATGAAACCAAAAATTTAAAGGCTTCGAACCCCAATCCCTTTCTTCATGACCCAATAAAATCTGACAATGATCAGATGCTAATCTTGGAAACCCCCATTGCTTTGTTTCAGGAAAGATCCCCTATCAAATTTCCTCCCTATCATCGACAAATCAATTGACCCCAAGTCATCACCAAAACACGATACCTCCTACAGCAACGGCATCGATCTATCATTTTTGTGATCCATGCGACCATATTCCGTAATCTGTCCCATTATAATCCTCACCATTGATTTGTTCCATTGCCTTGTTAAACAAATCAATGGTGAGAGATCCGGATCCCTCACATGCTTATCTTTCCAAATCCTTTCTAGAACAATCTTTTTCATCTTTCCTCGACTACATACCCTCCAATGTCATTCTGTCTTGATATTCCAAACCTACTAATGCACCCCTATCTCAAATAATCCAAGGTTATATTTAGGACCTTATTTTATTATTTTTGTGTAATTTATTTGCATCTGCAATGTCTCTCTGGAATTATTGTTTGCATAAAGCCACATCTTGATTATAGAAACCAATTAGAGCATGTCCAAATTGTGTGGAGGAAAAGTGACTCTTAATTACAAAAACCATCCAAGATTCCAAGTTTTCACTTCATTTCATTCAATGCCTTTTTTTTTCGTTGTCAATTGAAGTACAAAAGTGCATATAAATTATTAATGGGTAAAATACATTTACACCCCTTGTATTTACTGACTATTACACTGACATCCCCTATACTTTCTGAAATTACACTGTCCTCCCCTGTCAGTAGGGCTGCAAATGAACTGAGCCATTCATGAACAACTCGTGAACAAGCTTGATAAAGGCTCGTTCGAGCTCATTCGATTAATAAATGAGCCAAGCCTGAGCTTTAATATTAGGCTCGTTTATTAAACGAGCCAAGCTTGAGTAGACCATAGATCAGCTCGTTTACGTTCGTGAACAAGCTTATTAAGGGCTCGTGAATAAGCTCGTTAAAAGACTTATAAAATAGCTTATTAGTAGGCTCATTAAGGGACTTGTATAAATACCCTAATTTATTTTTGGCTTCTCTTTACAGAGTGGACCAATTAACATGAAAGAGATAATACTTCCTTAGTAGTTACATCTTGTACTTATCCGATGAAGATTTTTAAGGTTTGTGAACTTTTATCTTAATGTTTAAAACTCACATTCACGAAATCAAACCAATCTTAAACACGAGCTTGAGCTCGAGCTTGGCTTCTTTAGTTAAATGAGCCGAGCCTGAGCTTTTCTAAATCCTAATGAGCCGAGCTTGAGCACAATAAATTAAGCTCGTTTAAAGCTCGGCTCGTTTATAAATAAACAAGCTTTTAACTGAGCCGAGCTTGAACACTCCAAAGCTCGGCTCGGCTCGGCTCGTTTGCAGCCCTACCTATCAGAACAGCTAAAGTTGACGGGATTAACGGAGGCATGAAATGACAATTTTTCCCTTTAATAAAACACAACATTTTGTACATTTTTTCTTACAGTGGACAAACCCCACCCACCCTCGAACACCAAACCCCACCCACCGCCGACGACCTGTCACAGGCTCCTGCCATACCATTTTTTTCCAATAAAAAAACCCTAAAGGAGCAGATTGAGCACAAAGAAGAAGAAGAAGAGAAGAAGCAGCAGCAGCAGCAGCAGCACTAGCTCCCTTTGCACCCACGAGGTCCCCCTGGTTGCGAGCAAGGCCACTCCGCCCAACCTAAGAATTCCCCCACCCCGCGTCTCCATCCAACTCCATTTTTCATGGCGAACTGTGTTTTTTTTTTTGTGCAATTCAATCAAACACTATAAGCAAAAAACAAAAAAAAATTTAAGAAGAAGACAACCAACCAATGCAAACCCAACAGCCTCCACAATCCGTGATTTTTACCCAAAAAAAAAAAAAAAAAAAAAAAAAGAAGGAAGGAGACCATGGACGCCGGCATCCATGGCCGCCCTTCCCCCCACCCCTTCAGATCATCCTCCCCCCCCCCCCCCATCCATTTTGCCCAACCATGTGAGGGTTTGTAGAGAAACGAAAAAAAAAACAAAAACAAAAAAAAAAAAAAATGCCAAATCTGAAAAAACAACCAGCGGTGTGCTTCACCGGAGACCATGGACGCCGGCATCCATGGCCGCCCCTCCCCCCGCCCCTTCAGATCATCCTCTCCCCCCCCCCCCCTAATCCATTTTGCCCAACCATGTGAGGGTTTGTAGAAAAAAAAAAAAAAAGATGCAACCAGCGGTGTGCTTCGCCGAAGACCATGAACGCCGGCATCCATGGCCGCCCCTCCCCCCGCCCCTTCAGATCATCCTCCCCCCCCCCCCCCACCATTTTGCCTAACCATGTAAGGGTTTGTAGAGAAACGAAAACAAAAAAAAAAAAAAAAAAAAAAAAAGATGCAACCAACGGTGTGCTTCACTGGAGACCATGGACGCCAGCATCCATGGCCGCCCCTCCCCCCACCCCTTCAAATCATCCTTCCCCCCCCCCCCCCCCCATCCACTTTGCCCAACCATGTGAGGGTTTGAAGAGAAACGAAAAAAAAAAAAAAAAAAAAGATGCAACCAGTGCTGTGCTTCACTGGAGACCATGGACGCCGGCATCCATGGCCGCCCCTCCCCCCGCCCCGTCAGATCATCCTCCCCCCCCCCTGGCCCCCATCCATTTTGCCCAACCATGTGAGGATTTGTAGAAAAACGAAAAAAAAACAAAAAAACAAAAAAAAAGATGCCAGATCTGAAAAAACAACCAGTGGTGTGCTTCACCGGAGACCATGGACGTCGGCATCCATGGCCGCCCCTCCCCCCGCCCCTTCAGATCATCCCCCCCCCCCCCATCCCATCCATTTTGCCCCTCACCCCACTTCTATCTTTTTCTTCTTCTTCTTCTTCCTTAAGCCTCTTCTAAACGCAGCATTTGGCTTTAAAAAGGTTAAAATGGGTATTTTAAACCCATTTTTGGCTGACATCAGCAACAAACGTTAAAGGCTCTAACAGCTATTTGACGGATGGGAGGAAGTGTATATTATTTTCTAAAGTAAAAGAGTGCAGTGTAATTTCAGAAAATATAGGGGGTGTCAATGTAATAGTCAGTAAACAGAGGGGGTGTAGATGTATTTTACCCATTATTAAATTATCATACATAGGCGGCTTGACGATGCTCAACCAACACAGTCATCTCTGTGGAAGCATAGCAATTTCAAGTCAACTGACAATACAC
The DNA here is from genome assembly GCA_039720395.1 of Liquidambar formosana. Classification (NCBI taxonomy): domain Eukaryota; kingdom Viridiplantae; phylum Streptophyta; class Magnoliopsida; order Saxifragales; family Altingiaceae; genus Liquidambar; species Liquidambar formosana. The sequence continues at coordinate 32,085,495 of CM077833.1, forward strand.
AAGATATAACCATGCATGAATAAATGAAGCAACAGGCATCACCTAGAGAATCCAAAATTGAACATCCCAAACTTGTTCAAATGAGTTTTAATAAAATTCTAAAAACATAATAACATCAAATTTCAACATCTAGAAATAGTCCAAAATAGAATATCAAACGAGTCAAAGCTTCAAAGACCAAGACACCCGAACATCATTTACTCCAATATATATGTTTCTTTTATAACAAAGGTGTTCGAGGCTTTGACCTTGACTAATCCCTTGGCACGTGCAGTTCTCCCATCCCATACACACCATCCAATTACCAAGCCCTTCAAGCCTTAAGATAGGCCCAAAAGGGGATCAATGCTTTTGGAATTCGAACATTCAACCTACACTTGAGGCTCTTATCTTACTCAGCTACTAGGCTAAGCCCCTGGGGTTATTCTCTCCAATATTTTCTTCCACCTGACAAATGGACAGCCAAAAGGGGCTCCTCATTTCATCCGCATTTTGTGCAAGGAAAAGGTGAGCGTCATGGAGAGAACATAACTACCACTTGTGGGGAGATTCTTGCCAAGCTTTGCAATTTTTGAGTCATTTGGAGTAATTCTTTTTGTGAACATCCCATGTTACTACCTGTTTGCGCATTAATAACGATCTTCTCTAGCTTCTTTCCCTTCTGAAGCAGAAACCGTATAAACAGGATTACAAGTCTAAACTCACAACACCGTGCTACAAAGCCGACAATCTTCACAACCTTGAGATGCAAAAAAGAACACTTGGAACAACCAATTCCGATGTCCAATAGTTTTCCGAAGAATTTTCATCAAACTTGTACTGTAAAAGAAAATTTCGTTAGGCTCAAATTTTTGTTCTAAATTTATATTGTTAGCTTTTAAGGTGGACAAGGAAAGAAACTTCAACACAAAATGACTTCTAGAGGTCACTAAAATGATTACCAAATGTCTAGTTCATTTGTCACAGTTCCAACAGAAACTTGAGTTCAAACTTCCAAAAGAGCCGCTTTTTAGTTTTCCCACAAGAAAGGGAACTTAAGCTTATTCTAGGAATCATTTCAACACTAGGTATAGACAAAGTGCAATTTCGTTGATCATTCAATATTTCTTTCAGTTTTTTTCTTCTTCTTTCCTGTCGAATATCAAAACCAAAACTTTATCTATCAAGATATACATATTCAAGTTCCAACTATCAGTAGCCAATTCTCACATTACAAAACTCAGAAATCAGACCCTAAATAAATAAATAAGACTGAAATTCCAAAATTGTCCTATCCAATTGTTAATCAACTCTCATCAAGTGTAACATCAGGCAATATCTTATTTAGATTACCAAGAAGAGTGGGAGGATTGCGGAGGTTTTTGTTTCAATTCTCTCATATTGTATTTTACTAACTATAGTCATGCCTCTTGAATTTGGTTGTGACTTGTATGAAAATTTATCGAATTTTTGCAATTCCACTGCGGGCCTCTTGACTTCGGTTGTGGCTTGTATGAAATTTTTCCAGAGGAATTCAAAATTGCAATTCCACAGTGGGCTGAGTGGGTAACCAGTGATAAATCCTCGAAAGCCATTAACAAACTAAACAATTCTCCCTCCCATCTCAACTAATGTGGTGAGGTAATTTTGACAATAGCGGAAGAATGTTGGGGAAATTATAGATAGGTCCTGCTACAAGTAAATAATTATAATTGACTTCTAACTTCTTAATAAATAACTACTAACCTAATTACTTGCTTGTGACTGGACCTATCTATAAACCACTTCTGTTATTTAGATCAAATTTAATTTTATCAACTGTCTCACAACTTGTGGGACTGACTCCTTGTGTACGTATAGTTGGTGGAGTAAACTCGGTTTGCCTTCAAAAAATAATTTTCCAAGAAATAAAAAAAAGAAGAGGAAATATTGCATAGCGTTAAAGGCGCTAATACATCACTTTGAATTAAGAAATTCAAAAAAGAAAAAAAAATTGATCATAAAGTGATAGAATTACACCTTGAATACTATATAAAATTTGTGGAATTATTTAATTTTGAATTGGACACCCAAATTTAGATTTTGTCCCCAATTCAGTTAAACAAATGATGTGTCACCATGGCGAATCATTTAAAGTTTTTGTTAAAAGGCTTAATAATTATCTCTTTTAGGCTGACGTGGCAAAAATTGAATGTATTTTCCTTTTTCTTATGTTTAATCGAGTGAAGAACGGGTTGAAGGCAGCTGATTCTAAATTTGACCTTCCAATCTTTGTCTTTTCTTTGAGGAAAAATTCATTATAAAACTTCAAAATAAGCAAGTAATTAACATTTTTTTTTCTTTACTATTGTGCTCTAGGGTCAAAATAGTGCCATATTTATAACACATTTAAGACAGAAATAGCTGTAAAGTTGTAAGATTATCAACCTCGAGCAGTGTCTGAAATCACATTTGCTTCTCGAATCAAGAACCCACCCTCTGTAGTCCTTTGAGAGTGATACAAAATGGCACGTCATTGAGAAATTGATTAATAAAGTCCAACGATCTCAATCTCAATAATTGTCACAACCTGGATTAACCTCCCTGTGATTAATTAAAAGTAGTAAAATTAGTTTATTTGAGTAAAACATGATTAAAAAAACATTGATGGATATTCGATTTGAATTTTTTTTTTTTTTTTTTTTGGCATAACCCATTTGCAAACTATTCAAGTCAGTGTTAAAACTTGTGCCTATTTGAACCATTTTTCATGAATATCCATCCATTCAAACTTAAATAACATAACCTATATCATTGTTCCACATGGTGCCACACAATTAAATTTACATATCATAACTTAGTTACATGTCTATGCACTACAAAAAACGGTGGCTAAGGGACGGTTTGTCTCCATGGATTAAAAAACCATCCCTTACCAGCTCCACAATTATGCTAAAATGGTCCGTCCCTAAAGTCGGCGTCCATATACACTCGGGCACAAAAATTAAAGACCATGCGACTTGGGGATGGAAACTGACCATGCCTAACCCGCATCCATACACTAACAAGGGGCGGCATTCCCAGTAAACCAAGAGATGGTATTTTCCATTGCTTTGTTTCAGGAAAGATCCCCTATCCAATTTCCTCCCTATCATCGGCAAATAAATTAACCCCAAGTCATCAACAAAACACGATACCTCCTACAAACCCCTTGAGACTCTCCCCCATCCTAGATAAATATATCTGTTCATAGGCCTCAAAAACACACATCTATACAAAAAATAAAAATAACATAAAAAACCATTCATATGTAGGCCCAAAATAACCATCACTTCCTCATATTCTCCTCACGTACTGTTGCATCCCAAACTCCTACAAGAGAAAATCAATTTATATGAAAAGAGCATACACGATTCACGAAGCATCAAAGTGGTCAATTAGAATTGGAAATGAAAGAAACTAAGGGGTTAAGAATATCATAATGTTATTGAGGCCCCTATCCAAGTGGTGACTTGTTTTTAATAGATTGGGAAAGAGTTTGCCTCTGGCTCCTGGCCAGGGTCCCGCAAATTAAATGGTTTGAATTGGCATATGCATGCCTACCACAAAACATACCTTTTAAAATTTTTTGAAGAAAATGAATTTCTTGACATGGTCTAGAAAACCAGAAGTTTATAAGTTCAATTTAAAAGAGAAATTTAGTGCAACGTTTTGGATGGATTAATTAAAGTTATAGATGATAAATGATATATGCATGTTTAACGGTTTGGTGCTGACCTGTGTGCTCCTAGCTAGCAGAGCTGAGTCCACCCTACTCACTTCTCTCCATTTTTTGTTGCCCATAATCATCATTCCAAGTGACCTTAACTACCAACCATACCGTACTCGCCAAAAATGCTCTTCTTGGATTTCCCAGAAGATCGAGCAGGAAACTCTGCCTTGCCAATGACAATGTCAACACGATACCCATCCACATAGCCTTCTAAAAAAGCCTCAATTATAAGTGATGAGACGATTGGAATTGCCACCACTGACTTCAACAAAGGAATGAGCTGTGGACAACTGCTAAACTCCATGCATTCATCACGGGCCGTCTTATACAAAAAACTTTCACTATCATCTGGGAACTTGCTATTCCGTGCAACAATGATTCCCGAAAAATAGGTTTCTGTCTTCCATATTAACGCTAACTTTTACCTTAGCCTCAACAGCTCGGCGGAAAACAGAGTACCGGAGTATAGCCACCACCCCCACCTCGCCACTGACCACTGCAGACAGTGGTTTGTCGAACTCATCTTACATTAGAAATGGGTTCCACAATATACGATCTTCAAGGTTGGACCGTCGATTTTTGAGTCTGACATGAATTGAGAACGGGTCATCTCCTGATATCGTTTTAGTCGAGCCTCGGAGTAGGAGAGCATCACCGAGATTTAGGTGTTCACCTTGACTGTTTTCATATATCTTCTCCTTGTTCACTCCATTGTCAACGACGACTTCACCCTCGAGGGTGCCTTCTCCATGTTTGCTTATGATATGCAGCATATAAATTTCAGCAAGTGGTAGTGGTTTTCTTTTGCTGCCATGGACATTACGCGCTGACCTCTTCTCCTTTCATCGACCACGGGATTAGAGTGTCGCACTCATCCCACATAAAAAATGGGTTCACTCTTACCTACTCCACCCTTTCCATTGATTCCTATCTTTTACCAAATCCACATACAACATGTAAGTCACTTTCAGATGCAGCAGCTCGTATAAAATATCTCTGAGACCAGTCAGAATCACTTCTAAACCTTCAAACAGGACTACTAGCTCGTTGATATAACCCATCTCCCTATTTAATATCAGACAAATGACACTGAGATCTAATTTTTTTTCACAAATGATATGATTGCATATTTTTAAAATAAAATAAAATAAAAAACACAAAAAATGGCAAAATTTAATCCAGCTTTTAATAAATAGAATAATCATGAGATCTAAAAGAAATTCCTTTGTACCCCACTTAGTTTACAGTTTTGAAGGTTTTATGAAAAATATAAAAGGTTTACACGAAAACTAGCCGCAATGTCCATTAAAAAAAATATCATTTCGAACAATTTTAAATTTTTATAAAATCTGTAATTTAAGTGAATTTTTTGGTCTATTTAATTTTTAGAGAATGTTTCATGAAAAATAGCCAAAATTATCCTTATCCAAAATGATGTGTTTTAGTGGACAACATGGTTAGTTTTCATGAAAATCTTTTTCATAATACCTTAAAAAAATGTAAACTAAGTGGGGGTTGCAAATGAACTTTTGTGGCAGCAATAGCTCCCTTTTGTTATTTATATCCAATTATTCATAATTTGTTACTACTTGATATGAGAAAACCAAAACCAAACCAAAGCAAACAAAAAAAGTTTGTTTTGTTTGATTTGATTCGATTCTTTTATAGTAATTACTAGGGCCCAAACAAATTCAATGCTTCACCGGCCATGAGCCAAATAAACATATTTTTGTATTGTTTCCCAATTTTTCGAATCATTGCTGCTAGTCTCTTCTTATGAGATTGGTAGTCCTAATTGAGGTATGACGAGTCTCCAGTATCTAGGGTGATACCATCAGTCAAGAACTTCGAAAAATAGGCTTATACTTACCCATCGAATGATAGCTTGCTTTTCAATCCTTTCATTGCGCTATCCAAGATGCTGTCAATGTGCCATACTGTATCTGTTGAATCAGCAAAACAAGAACCAGAAAAAAAAAAAAAAAAAAAAAAAAAAAAAAAAAACAAACATGAGGGCATCAACCAACATTGAAAAAGCAACAAAGTGACTACGATGAAGAGCTGGGTAACGTAATTCCACAAACCTTTTTTTTCTTCTTTTTGAAGAAAAAACTGGAAAAGAAACTCTTAAAGCTATTAAAGGCGCAAGGCGCACCTAAGGCGCAAAGGTCTCCTGGGGCCTAGGCGCAAGGCGCAAGAAAAAGCGCGGGCTTCAGGGAAGTGAGGCGCACAATTTGAAGAAAATAAATAAAAACTATTTTATCAAATGCAGCTAACAAAAATAATCAATTTAAACATATAAAATTGAACACTATTATCTTTGGCCTATAAGCTCAATTGGTTAGTGCGTTGTGCAATAGCACAGATAAGAAGAAGAATAAAAAAACAAACTGCTGGAGCATTTATTTTCGAAACTCAGAAAATAGCAAAAATTGAAAAATAGAAGAAGAAGACCAGAGAAGAAGAAGAAGAAGAAGAAGAAGAAGGAAGAAGAAGAACAGAGAAGAAGAAGAAGGAAGAAGAACAGAGAAGAAGAAGAAGGAAGTACAATACCGCTGGACTGCTGGAATGTTATTTTCGAAAATCAGATAATCAGAAAATCAGAAAATAGAAGAAGAAGAAGAAGAGGAAGTATAGTTCCGCTAAATAGAAGAAGAAGAAGAATAAGATTTTCGAAAATCAGAAAATCAGAAAATAGAAGAAGAAGAAGCAGAAGGAGAAGAAGGAGGAGGAGGAGGAGTAGAAGAGGAGGAGGTACATACCTGTTCGATTGAGAAGGCTGCACCGCTGGAGCTGGAGGGCTGGAGGGCTGGATCGCAGAGCTTCGAAGGAGTTAGGGCTGGAAAGAGGAAAGTGAACTGCTCTTTCCCTTTTTTTTTTCTTTCTTTTTTTGCTTTTTTCAATTTTCAACAGATATAAAAAGATGGTATTAATTTTACTTTTTTACAAAAGAAGGCTGGATTCACTAAGGCGCGCCTCAAATGGGCCTTGCGCCTCAATAAAAAGCCCAAAAAAGCGCGCTTAAAGTGCGCCTTACGAACATCGCCTCGCCTAGCCCAGAGCGAAGCCCAACCCTTGCGCTCGCTTGCGCCTCGCGCCTAGGTGCGCCTCAGGCGCGCTTTTAACAACTATGGTTTGTCCATTAATTCCTTTCCCAGCAAAAAAAAAAAAAAGAACTTTAGTTGGTAGTCTATTCATTGAACACACTGTAAAGTTGTGCTAACATATCAGAAAGCCAGTGTTCATGGGGCAATATGCACAAATCCAAGTATTAATTGATACATGCGTGTCTATAGACGGACCACTGGTCTGTCTCGGCTTGAAGAGAGAGAAGAGAGAGAAACAGAAAGAGGAGTTGGTGTGGTGTGAGAGGGATCCGAATTCGGTGCTTCGACTGTATGGCATTGCCCAAGTAAACAATATGGAAGAAAATACATTCTCTATCATCTCAATCTAAACGCGCATTCTATTATAATAATGCATTAGAAATAACAAACATCCCAAAAAAAATAAAAAATTTCATGCTGAAGAGCCTATTATTCTGAAACTAATTTTATGTCCTTAGATTTCACGCATTTCAGAAAATACCATTCGTGTTCTCAAAAACTAGTTTCTAGAAATTTGTCCTAAAAACAACTCATTTTCAGAGAATATCAAAATAATGTTGTTAGGTTTCGATTTTCTGTTTGATGTTAAGAGAAACATAAAACCACGACATGTTGGGATACAAATACGATACAAATATATTGTATTGCATATTTCCAAAACAAAAAAAAAAAAAACAAAATCCCTAACATCAAGCTTGTAATACACCTCTAAAATAGCAGCAGCAGCAGCACAATGGCAAATATATATATAAAATAAAACCTAAACTCACCATCGGATATACGGGGGTATGGAAGAAGGAAGAAGCCGACGGTGGAAGCGCTTGTCGTCGACGGGTGGTGGAAGGCGCCGACAATGAGAGAGGAACCGACGTGCCGTGGATGGGGGAGTGGCTTGTCAGATAAGGGCGTTGCAAGGAGACCCACCCCACCGTACTCTCTTCTCTTCAAAATCGCAATCTGCCTTTTGGGGGGTTTCACCGATGGGAGAAATGAGGGTCTCTCCGACGGGAGGAGAAGAGGAGAGAGAGAGGAAGAGGAAGAGAGATCAAAGAGGAGAGAGGGGAGGAAGAGAGATCCACGCGTCCACCAATCAATGGCTACTGCAGGCTCTAGTGAAATATGCCTACGGGAGCAAATCCAAATCCCTTATTAATGCCATGTTACAGGTGAGTAATTAAAGACAAGATGACAAACATAAATGCCACTCTATGATCGTTCAACAAACATATCAGTGCAGAATACGAAAATATTTTTATTCAGAGTTGACATAAATGCTACTTCGTTCATTTCCAAAACTCATAAATGTCCGGCCGTTGCAAGGGAAATATTATATATTATATGATTTCATTTCAAAGTGACATGCACCAATTTAATACACTCACGCAAACCACCCAGGGGACAAGGAAAGGATTTATATTAATAAAGCCAGATCAGAAATCACTTGCAAATGAACAATTCAGAGAGAAAGAGATATGAATAGGTAGTATTTGTGTTCGTTTTATATTTCAGGATATAATGAGGAAGTGATCCTTTTTGGAATGATTGATTAAGTGATTTTGAATAAAAAGGGAGGAAAGATTTTTTCTTTTTCTTTTTGCATTTTTAATAATACAAATAAGAAATTTATTATAATATTCATACAATAATCAATGGGGGAGTCAGGTGCCCTATTGGCCTCAAAACATTTTCTTTTTATTTTTATATAAATTACTATTTGATAACTATTTACTAACATAATACCAAAAATTAAAAGATCGAAGTTACTTTTAAGCATATATACAGTTTTTTTATAATAAGTTGATACAAAAATCATTTTTTTGGTATTGCATTGAAAAATGATCACTAAGAAATAATTTTTTTTATAAAAAATTTAGAGCCTTCAATTCCTACTTCACAGAATTATACCACGATGCCTCCCCTTGGAAATAACTCCTGGTTCCACCCTTGACAATATTCCTTAAGACTTGAACTTATAACCTCTTCCTATGTAAATGAAAAGTATCCCTTAAATTACAAAGTCACTTATTTAATATATATATATATATATATATATATATATATATATATATATATATATATATATATATATATATATGGTCATGTTTCTATCAGCACGTATTGAAGATACAACTTCCAATATAAATGTTGATATAAGTTATATTAGTACGTGCAATGTGCTTACTTGATCATCATCATCCTCTCTCTCTCTCTCTCTCTCTCTCTCTATATATATATATATATATATATATATATATATATATATATATAAAAGGCTGATCATATGCGGGATATGTCGGAGTATCCCATTTGATCACGGTCATCCGTGAGTAACACGCGCGCATTCACTCGATTAAACATAAGAAGTGAGTAATTAACATTTTTTAGAATGCAGCTGATTCTAAATCCAACGTTCCGATCTTGTCTTTTCTTTGAGGAAAAATTCATTATAAAACTTTACAAGAAGTTAGTAATTAACGTTTTTTTTTCATTACTATTGTGCTCTAGGGTCAAAATAGTGTGATAGTTATATCACATTTAAGATAGAAATAGCTATAAAGTTCTAAGATTATCAACCTCGAGCAGTGTCTGAAATCGCATTTGCTTCTCCAATCAAGAACCCACCCTAGCTTTGTAGTCCTTTGAGAGTGATACAAAATGGCACGTCGTTGAGAAATTGATTAATAAAGTCAAACGATCTCAATCTTGATAATTGTCACAACCTGGATTAACCTCGCTATGATTAATTAAAAGTAGTAAAATTAGTTTATTTGAGTAAAACATGATTAAAAAAATTGATGGATATTCGATTTGAAATTTATTTTTTTTTGGCATGACCCATTTGTAAACGATTCAAACCAGTGTTAAAACTTGTGCCTATTTGAACCATTTTTCATGAATATCCATCCATTGAAACTTATAAATACCATAACCTATATCATTGTTCCACATGGTGCCACACAATTAAATTTACATCTCATAACTTAGTTACATGTCTATGCACTACAAAAAACATCAAATCTCTCAACTGAAACTACATCACCCCAATGAAACAAAAAAGCAAAACTAACCTCCAGAAATTAACACCACTTGAATCACTCAGCAATCAACTCAAAATCAAACTAGAAAATTCGTACCTGAAGATTCCTCAAAATAGCAAATCCTGCCCACCCTAGCACCTTTAAAGGAATTCCACATACCAAACACAAATGTCCAAGAATAGGATGCAGCAACCATGAAACCAAAAATTTAAAGGCTTCGAACCCCAATCCCTTTCTTCATGACCCAATAAAATCTGACAATGATCAGATGCTAATCTTGGAAACCCCCATTGCTTTGTTTCAGGAAAGATCCCCTATCAAATTTCCTCCCTATCATCGGCAAATCAATTGACCCCAAGTCATCAGCAAAACACGATACCTCCAACAGCAACGGCATCGATCTATCATTTTTGTGATCCATGCGACCATATTCCGTAATCTGTCCCATTATAATCCTCACCATTGATTTGTTCCATTGCCTTGTTAAACAAATCAATGGTGAGAGATCCGGATCCCTCACATTCTTATCTTTCCAAATCCTTTCTAGAACAATCTTTTTCATCTTTCCTCAACTACATACCCTCCAATGTCATTCTGTCTTGATATTCCAAACCTACTAACGCACCCCTATCTCAAATAATCTAAGGTTATATTTAGGACCTTATTTTATTATTTTTGTGTAATTTATTTGCATCTGCAATGTCTCTCTGAAATTATTGTTTGCATAAAGCCACATCTTGATTATAGAAACCAATTAGAGCATGTCCAAATTGTGTGGAGGAAAAGTGACTCTTAATTACAAAAACCATCCAAGATTCCAAGTTTTCACTTCATTTCATCCAATGCCTTTTTTTTTCGTTAATCAATTGAAGTACAAAAGTGCATATAAATTATTAATGGGTAAAATACATTTACACCCCTTGTATTTACTGACTATTACACTGACATCTCCTATACTTTCTGAAATTACACTGTCCTCCCCTGTCAGTAGGGCTGCAAATGAACTGAGCCGTTCATGAACAACTCGTGAACAAGCTTGATAAAGGCTCGTTCAAGCTCATTCGATTAATAAATGAGCCAAGCCTGAGCTTTAATATTAGGCTCATTTATTAAACGAGCAAAGCTTGAGTAGACCATAGATCAGCTCGTTTACGTTCGTGAACAAGCTTATTAAGGGCTCGTGAATAAGCTCGTTAAAAGACTTATAAAATAGCTTATTAGTAGGCTCATTAAGGGACTTGTATAAATACCCTAATTTATTTTTGGCTTCTCTTTACAGAGTGGACCAATTAACATGAAAGAGATAATACTTCCTTAGTAGTTACATCTTGTACTTATCCGATGAAGATTTTTAAGGTTTGTGAACTTTTATCTTAATGTTTAAAACTCACATTCACGAAATCAAACCAATCTTAAACACGAGCTTGAGCTCGAGCTTGGCTTCTTTAGTTAAATGAGCCGAGCCTGAGCTTTTCTAAATCCTAATGAGCCGAGCTTGAGCACAATAAATTAAGCTCGTTTAAAGCTCGGCTCGTTTATAAATAAACAAGCTTTTAACTGAGCCGAGCTTGAACATTCCAAAGCTCGGCTCGGCTCGGCTCGTTTGCAGCCCTACCTATCAGAACGGCTAAAGTTGACGGGATTAACAGAGGCATGAAATGACAATTTTTCCCTTTAGTAAAACACAACATTTTGTACATTTTTTCTTACAGTGGACAAACCCCACCCACCCTCGAACACCAAACCCCACCCACCGCCGGCGACCTGTCACAAGCTCCGGCCATACCATTTTTTTCCAATAAAAAAACCCTAAAGGAGCAGATTGAGCACAAAGAAGAAGAAGAAGAGAAGAAGCAGCAGCAGCAGCACTAGCTCCCTTTGCACCCACGAGGTCCCCCTGGTTGCGAGCAAGGCCACTCCGCCCAACCTAAGAATTCCTCCACCCCGCGTCTCCATCCAACTCCATTTTTCATGGCAAACTGTGTTTTTTTTTTTTTTTTTTTTGGTGCAATTCAATCAAACACTATAAGCAAAAAACAAAAAAAAATTTAAGAAGAAGACAACCAACCAATGCAAACCCAACAGCCTCCACAATCCGTGATTTTTACCCCCAAAAAAAAAAAAAAAAAAAGAAAAGAAGGAAGGAGACCATGGACGCCGGCATCTATGGCCACCCCTCCCCCCACCCCTTCAGATCATCCTCCCCCCCCCCATCCATTTTGCCCAACCATGTGAGGGTTTGTAGAGAAACGAAAAAAAAACAAAAACAAAAAAAAAATGCCAAATCTGAAAAAACAACCAGCGGTGTGCTTCACCGAAGACCATGGACGCGGGCATCCATGGCCGCCCCTCCCCCCGCCCCTTCAGATCATCCTCCCCCCCCCCCCCCACCATTTTGCCTAACCATGTGAGGGTTTGTAGAGAAACGAAAACAAAAAAAAAAAAAAAAAAAAAAAAAAAAGATGCAACCAACGGTGTGCTTCACCGGAGACCATGGACGCTGGCATCCATGGCCGCCCCTCCCCCCACCCCTTCAAATCATCCTCCCCCCCCTATCCACTTTGCCCAACCATGTGAGGGTTTGTAGAGAAACGAAAAAAAAAGAAAAAAAAAGAAAAAAAAAAAGAAGAAGATGCAACTAGTGCTGTGCTTCACTGGAGACCATGGACGCCGGCATCCATGGCCGCCCCGTCAGATCATCCTCCCCCCCCCCGGCCCCCATCCATTTTGCCCAACCATGTGAGGATTTGTAGAAAAACGAAAAAAAACAAAAAAAAAAGATGCCAGATCTGAAAAAACAACCAGTGGTGTGCTTCACCGGAGACCATGGACGTCGGCATCCATGGCCGCCCCTCCCCCCGCCCCTTCAGATCATCCCCCCCCCCCCCATCCCATCCATTTTGCCCCTCACCCCACTTCTATCTTTTTCTTCTTCTTCTTCTTCCTTAAGCCTCTTCTAAACGCAGCGTTTGGCTTTTAAAAGGTTAAAATGGGTATTTTAAACCCATTTTTGGCTGACATCAGCAACAAACGTTAAAGGCTCTAACAGCTATTTGACGGATGGGAGGAAGTGTATATTATTTTCTAAAGTAAAAGAGTGCAGTGTAGTTTCAGAAAATATAGGGGGTGTCAATGTAATAGTCAGTAAATAGAGGGGGTGTAGATGTATTTTACCCATTATTAAATTATCATACATAGGCGGCTTGACGATGCTCAACCAACACAGTCATCTCTGTGGAAGCATAGCAATTTCAAGTCAACTGACGATACACAAGATATAACCATGCATGAATAAATGAAGCAACAGGCATCACCTAAAGAATCCAAAATTGAACATCCCAAACTTGTTCAAATGAGTTTTAATAAAATTCTAAAAACATAATGACATCAAATTTCAACATCTAGAAATAGTCCAAAATAGAATATCAAACGAGTCAAAGCTTCAAAGACCAAGACACCCGAACATCATTTACTCCAATATATATGTTTCTTTTATAACAAAGGTGTTCGAGGCTTTGACCTTGACTAATCCCTTGGCACGTGCAGTTCTCCCATCCCATACACACCAGCCAATTACCAAGCCCTTCAGGCCCTAAGATAGGCCCAAAAGGGGATCAATGCTTTTGGAATTCGAACATTCAACCTACACTTGAGGCTCTTATCTTACTCAGCTACTAGGCTAAGCCCCTGGGGTTATTCTCTCCAATATTTTCTTCCACCTGACAAATGGACAGCCAAAAGGGCTCCTCATTTCATCCGCATTTTGTGCAAGGAAAAGGTGAGCGTCATGGAGAGAACATAACTACCACTTGTGGGGAGATTCTTGCCAAGCTTTGCAATTTTTGAGTCATTTGGAGTAATTCTTTTTGTGAACATCCCATGTTACTACCTGTTTGCGCATTAATAACGATCTTCTCTAGCTTCTTTCCCTTCTGAAGCAGAAACCGTATAAACAGGATTACAAGTCTAAACTCACAACACCGTGCTACAAAGCCGACAATCTTCACAACCTTGAGATGCAAAAAAGAACACTTGGAACAACCAATTCCGATGTCCAATAGTTTTCCGAAGAATTTTCATCAAACTTGTACTGTAAAAGAAAATTTCGTTAGGCTCAAATTTTTGTTCTAAATTTATATTGTTAGCTTTTAAGGTGGACAAGGAAAGAAACTTCAACACAAAATGACTTCTAGAAGGTCACTAAAATGATTACCAAATGTCTAGTTCATTTGTCACAGTTCCAACAGAAACTTGAGTTCAAACTTCCAAAAGAGTCGCTTTTTAGTTTTCCCACAAGAAAGGGAACTTAAGCTTATTCTAGGAATCATTTCAACACTAGGTATAGACAAAGTGCAATTTCGTTGATCATTCAATATTTCTTTCAGTTTTTTTCTTCTTCTTTCCTGTCGAATATCAAAACCAAAACTTTATCTATCAAGATATACATATTCAAGTTCCAACTATCAGTAGCCAATTCTCACATTACAAAACTCAGAAATCAGACCCTAAATAAATAAATAAGACTGAAATTCCAAAATTGTCCTATCCAATTGTTAATCAACTCTCATCAAGTGTAACATCAGGCAATATCTTATTTAGATTACCTAGAAGAGTGGGAGGATTGCGAAGGTTTTTGTTTCAATTCTCTCATATTGTATTTTACTAACTATAGTCATGCCTCTTGAATTTGGTTCTGACTTGTATGAAAATTTATCGAATTTTTGCAATTCCACTGCGGGCCTCTTGACTTCGGTTGTGGCTTGTATGAAATTTTTCCAGAGGAATTCAAAATTGCAATTCCACAGTGGGCTGAGTGGGTAACCAGTGATAAATCCTCGAAAGCCATTAACAAACTAAACAATTCTCCCTCCCATCTCAACTAATGTGGTGAGGTAATTTTGACAATAGCGGAAGAATGTTGGGGAAATTATAGATAGGTCCTGCTACAAGTAAATAATTATAATTGACTTCTAACTTCTTAATAAATAACTACTAACCTAATTACTTGCTTGTGACTGGACCTATCTATAAACCACTTCTGTTATTTAGATCAAATTTAATTTTATCAACTGTCTCACAACTTGTGGGACTGACTCCTTGTGTACGTATAGTTGGTGGAGTAAACTCGGTTTGCCTTCAAAAATAATTTTCCAAGAAAAAAAAAAAGAAGAGGAAATATTGCATAGCGTTAAAGGCGCTAATACATCACTTTGAATTAAGAAATTCAAAAAAGAAAAAAAAATTGATCATAAAGTGATAGAATTACACCTTGAATACTATATAAAATTTGTGGAATTATTTAAGGGGGGTTTGGCCAATAGTCAAGCAAATAGTACTTATTTAGCAATTAGTCAAGAGATGTTTTTTTAAACTCATTTAGTCTATTTAAGTCGCTATTGACCAAAATACCCTCACCCTCATCTCTTTCTCCCTTCTTCTCTGATCTCTCTTATCACAAGTCTCAACCACGTATAAAGCTCAAAAACCATTTCCATGGCAAAGATGAAACTCAACCCTTCAATCAATCCAAACAATGGCTTTCTGCTAAGAAACGATGACCTTTCGCAGTCTATGAAGCAAGTAAAACCTATATCAAGCCCTATCCCTAACGGCTGGTACCCAACCCTATCTGTTCTCATGCTCGCAATCGGCCTCATCGGCCTCATCGTCATCGCTTCATTCTTCATCTATGAAGCAAATGAGTAACCTCTTCTTGGCGAAATTGCAGCGAAATTGCAACTTGGCAAAAGAGCTCACAACAGGAGTAGTGGCACTTCTTGGGTTTTGGATCCATATTCTTGCTACTTGCTTCTAGAATTTATGTTTAATTTCTACATTCGGAAAAAATTTTGCTAATCAGGATCAATTTTGAGGTTACTCGGCAAAACCGCAGCTTAGCCAAAGAGCTCACAACAGGAGTAGTGGCACTTCTTGGGTTTTGGATTCATGTTCTTGCTACTTGCTTCTGGTGTTTATGTTTAATTTCTACATTCGGACAAAATTTTACTAATCAAAATCAGTTTTGAGGTTACTCGGCGAAATCGCAGCTTAGCCAAAGAGCTCACAACAGGAGTAGTGGCACTTCTTGGGTTTTGGACCCATGTTCTTGCTACTTGCTTCTGGCGTTTATGTTTAATTTCTACATTCGAACAAAATTTTGCTAATCAAGATCAGTTTTTTACATGAAAGATGATGTTTTTGACATTTTTAATTGAAGACTTTTTGTGGTTTATGAAACAAAACATTTTTATTTTGAATATGTAATTTCATTTTTGCAAGAAACTAACCAGGTCCTTGTCGTACACCTGTATGCCCAATTTTCGAAGTAGTAAAATTCGCTATAAAATTTATTTCGTATATAAAGTAGTAAAATTTTACTACTTCATTATAAATTTTACTACTGAAGTGGTAAAATTTTACTATTGAAGTAGTAAAATTTTACTATTTCGTAAAGTAGTAAAATTTTACTGTTTTATGAAGTATTACGTTAGACTGTGTCAAGTAGTAAAATTTTACGATTTTAATTTTTTTAATAATTACCTAATCAATATGGATCTTTTTTCGAAAATATTGACGAGTAGATTTCAAAAATATAAAATTTTTTTTAAACGGATATGTATATTGTAAGTTATAAGCTTTTAAAAATTATAATACTAAAAGGCTAAGGTAGTTACATAGGGTGCCCTTAATAACAAAAAATGGAGTGCCCTTAGTAATAATAAGGGTAGACCAGGCATTTTCAAAAAATGTGTGACTAATTGATAAATAAGTTTAGTCTCTTTGATTAATTGACTTAGAAAAACTCTTACTTGATTAATTGCCAATATTTTACCAAAAATTGGACTAATCGCCAATTTCCCCATTATTTAATTTTGAATTGGACACCCAAATTTAGATTTTGTCCCCAATTCAGTTACACAAATGATGTGTCACCATGGCGAATCATTTAAAGTTTTTGTTAAAAGGCTTAATAATTATCTCTTTTAGGCTGACGTGGCAAAAATTGAATGTATTTTCCTTTTTCTTATGTTTAATCGAATCATTTAAAGTTTTTGTTAAAAGGCTTAATAATTATCCCATCCTAGATAAATATATCTGTTCATAGGCCTCAAAAACACACATCTATACAAAAAATAAAAATAACATAAAAAACCATTCATATGTAGGCCCAAAATAACCATCACTTCCTCATATTCTCCTCACGTACTGTTGCATCCCAAACTCCTACAAGAGAAAATCAAATCATATGAAAAGAGCATACACGATTCACGAAGCATCAAAGTGGTCAGTTAGAATTGGAAATGAAAGAAACTAAGGGGTTAAGAATATCATAATGTTATTGAGGCCCCTATCCAAGTGGTGACTTGTTTTTAATAGATTGGGAAAGAGTTTGCCTCTGGCTCCTGGCCAGGGTCCCGCGAATTAAATGGTTTGAATTGGCATATGCATGCCTACCACAAAACATACCTTTTAAAATTTTTTGAAGAAAATGAATTTCTTGACATGGTCTAGAAAACCAGAAGTTTATAAGTTCAATTTAAAAGAGAAATTTAGTGCAACATTTTGGATGGATTAATTAAAGTTATAGATGATAAATGAAATATGCATGTTTAACGGTTTGGTGCTGACCTGTCTGCTCCTAGCTAGCAGAGCTGAGTCCACCCTACATACTTCTCTCCATTTTTTGTTGCCCATAATCATCATTCCAAGTGACCTTAACTACAACCATACTGTACTCGCCAAAAATGCTCTTCTTGGATTTCCCAGAAGATCGAGCAGGAAACTCTGCCTTGCCAGCGACAATGTCAACACGATACCCATCCACATAGCCTTCTAGAAAAGCCTCAATTATAAGCGATGAGCCGATTGGAATTGCCACCACTGACTTCAACAAAGGAATGAGCTGTGGACAACTTCTCAACTCCATGCATTCATCACGGGCCGTCTTATACAAAAAACTTTCACTATCATCTGGGAACTTGCTATTCCGTGCAACAATGATTCCCGAAAAATAGGTTTCTGTCTTCCATATTAAGGCTAACTTCTACCTTAGCCTCAACAGCTTGCCAGAAAACAGAGTACCGGACTATAGCCACCACCCCCATCTCGCCACCGACCACTGCAGACAGTGGTTTGTCGAACTCATCTCACATTAGAAATGGGTTCCACAATATACGATCTTCAAGGTTAACCCGTCGATTTCTGAGTCTGACATGAATTGAGAGCGGGTTATCTCCTGATATCGCTTTAGTCAGGCCTCGGAGTAGGAGAGCATCACCGGAATTTAGGTGTTCACCTAGACTGTTTTCATATATCTTCTCCTTGTTCACTCCATTGTCAACGACGACTTCACCCTCGAGGGTGCCTACTCCATGCTTGCTTATGATATGCAGCATATAAATTTCAGCAAGCGGTAGTGGTTTTCTTTTGCTGCCATGGACATTATGCACTGACCCCTTCTCGTTTCATCGACCACGGGATTAGAGTGTCGCACTCATCCCACATAAAAAATGCATTCACTCTTACCTACTCCACCCTTTCCATTGATTCCTATCTTTTACCAAATCCACATACAACATGTAAGTCACTTTCAAATGCAGCAGCTCGTAAAAAATATCTCTGAGGCCAATCAGAATCTCTTCTAAACCTTCAAACGGGACTACTAGCTCGTTGATATAACCCATCTCCCTATTTAATATCAGAAAAATGACACTAAGATCTAATTTTTTTTCACAAATGATATGATTGCATATTTTTAAAAAAAAAAACACAAAAAATGGCAAAATTTACTCTAGCTTTTAATAAATAGAATAATCATGAGATCTAAAAAAAATTCCTTTGTACCCTACTTAGTTTACAATTTTGAAGGTTTTATGAAAAGTATAAAAGGTTTACACCAAAACTAGCCGCAATGTCCATTAAAAAAAATATCATTTTGAACAATTTTAAATTTTTATAAAATCCGTAATTTAAGTGAATTTTTTGGTCTATTTAATTTTTAGAGAATGTTTCATGAAAAATAGCCAAAATTATCCTTATCCAAAATGATGTTTTTTAGTGGACAACGTGGTTAGTTTTCATGAAAATCTTTTTCATAAAACTTAAAAAAAATGTAAACTAGGTGGGGGTTGCAAATGAACTTTTGTGGCAGCAATAGCTCCCTTTTGTTATTTATATCCAATTATTCATAATTTGTTACTCCTTGATATGAGAAAACCAAAACCAAAACCAAACCAAAGCAAACAAAAAAAGTTTGTTTTGTTTGACTTGATTCGATTCTTTTATAGTAATTACTAGGGCCCAAACAAATTCAATGGTTCACCGGCCATGAGCCAAATAAACATATTTTTGTATTGTTTCCCAACTTTTCGAATCATTGTTGCTAGTCTCTTCTTATGAGATTGGTATTTCTAATTGAGCTATGACAAGTCTCCAGTAGTATCTAGAGTGATACCATCAGTCAAGAACTTCGAAAAATAGGCTTATACTTACCCATCGAATGATAGCTTGCTTTTCAATCCTTTCATTGCGCTATCCAAGATGCTGTCAATGTGCCATACTGCTATCTATTGAATCAGCCGAACCAGAAGGGAAAAAAAAAAACAAACAACAAACATGAGGCCATCAACCAACAGGGAAAAAGTAACAAAGTGACTAAGATGAAGAACTGGGTAACATAATGCCACAAACTTTTTTTTTTTTGAAGAAAAAACTGGAAAAGAAACTCTTAAAGTGTTTGTCCATTAATTCCTTTCACAGCAAAAAAAATGGACTTTAGTTGGTAGTCTATTCATTGAACACACTGTCAAGTTGTGCTAACATATCAGAAAGCCAGTGTTCATGGGGCAATATACACAAATCCAAGTATTGATCGATACATGCGTGTCTATAGATGGACCACTGGTCTGTCTCGGCTTGAAGAGAGAGAGAGAAACAGAAAGAGGGGACTGATGTGGTGTGAGAGGGATCCGGATTTGGTGCTTCGTCTGTATGGCATTGCCCAAGTAAACAATATAGAAGAAAATACATTCTCTATCATCTCAATTTAAACACGCATTCTATTATAATAATGCATTAGAAATAACAAATATCCCAAAAAATAAATAAAAAATTTCATGCTGAGGGGCCTATTATTCTGAAACTAATTTTCTGTCCTCAGATTTCACGCATTTCAGAAAATACCATTCGTGTTCTCAAAAACTAGTGTCTATAAATTTTTCCTAAAACAGCTCATTTTCAGAGAATATCAAAATAATGTTGTTAGTTTCGATTTTCTGTTTGATGTTAAGAGAAACATAAAACCACGACATGTTGGATACAACTACGATACAAATATATTGTTTTGCATATTTCCAAAAAAAAAAAAAAATCCCTAACATCAACCTTGTAATACACCTCTAAAGACAGCAGCAGCAGCAGCATAATAGCAAATATATATATATAAAATAAAAAATAAAACCTAAACTCACCACCAGATATACGGGGTATAGAAGAAGGCAGAAGCCGACGGTGGAAGCGCTTGTCGTCGACAGGTGGTGGAAGGCGCCGACAATGAGAGAGGAACCGATGTGCCGTGGATTGGGGAGTGGCTCGTCGACGAAGGGCGTTGCGAGGAGACCCACCCCACTGTTCTCTCTTCTCTTCAAAATCGCAATCTGCCTTTTGGGTGGTTTCACCGATAGGAGAAATGAGGGTCTCTCCGACGAGAGGAAAAGAGGAGAGAGAGAGAAAGAGAGATTCAAATAGGAGAGAGGGTGGAAGAGAACAGAGAACAGAGATGCAGAGAGAATGAGAGTGGGCGAGCGAGAGAAATCCCTTTCAAAATACAGATCTGCTCCAGTAAGCCCCCTCTAACTGGAGCGTCCCGTAACCAATGGATAGAGGAAACGTGTCCAATTAAAGTGATCTATGGCTGGCAAAAAGAAGTCGTTTGAAGGGGAGAAGCCAGACGTTAACGGCGTGGGACGGAGGGATTCAAAAAACATACCAAAACGCTGCGTTTTGGTATTCATTCCCAAATTTTCAGATCCGAGATTTCGTTCTCCACCGCCGCTCCATCCCTCCTCTTTCCCTCCTCTCTCTCCCTCTCAGATCCACGCACTGCCGGCGACGAGCTTCTCCCCCCTTGCCGGACGGCGCTCCACCCCAGCTCTTCGTCAGCACCCGTTGAAGGCCGTCGGTCGTTCCTCATCTCTTCCAAAACACAATTGAAAACCCACTTATACACCACCATACCCGAACCTTACACCATCAATATATGCAATTTACCTCACCATTAACACGAAGCAACCACCTTACCTACAACAATCTCACCTTCTCATAAGCATAACAGACCAAATTTGGAAAATTGTTTTCCCTTTTCCCGAACCTCCATTTTCTCCCGCATAAAATCTCAAAAACCCATTTAGGCCAACAGTTTCCCAAACCCCCATTTTCTCCAGCAAAGGAGTTTTTTTCCCAAACCTCCATTTTGAGACGGAGAAGTCGCCAGTGGTGTTGCAGTCGGTCGTTGCCCCCTCCCCCCCCCAACCATCCCAACCGTACTGTAGTGTTGCAATCGACCGTCGCCCCCTATCACCAGATTTGTCGCCTGATTCGGTATCCCGTTCGCTGCCATCTTCTTCTCCCCCACCAAAACTAGATCCAATAACTTGAAACATATAAACCCTCATTTTCTCACCTTGCCGTCATGGCAGATTTGAGGAACACAAACCATGGCAGATCTGAATCTTGACGGCAACACCCAATTTTTTCAGATTTGAAGCACCCATCCAAAACCCAAACAACCAATGGGGTACATCATCCCACCAACGGTGAGTGAATCGATAGGGATGGAGAGAGATGAACGGAGATCAAACTTGAAGCGTTTTTTCAATCCCTCCGTCCCACGCCGTTAACGTCTGGCTTCTCCCTTCAAACGACTTCTTTTTTGCGCGTTTTGAATGCCAGTCAAAGATTACTTGAATTGGACACGTGTTCTCCATCCATCGGTTATTGAATGCTCCAGTTAAAAAGGGGTTCACTGGAGCAAATCCAAATCCGATTTTTGAGGGGGTGGGAAAAGAGTTATTAACACTATGTCGCATGTGAGTAATTAAAGACAAGATGACAAACATAAATGCCACTCTGTGTTCGTTCACCAAACATATCAGTGCAGACTACGAAAATAAATTTATTCAAAGTTGACATAAATGCTACTCCGTTCATTTCCAAAACTCATTAATGTTCGCCCGTTGCAAGGAAAATATTATATATTATATGATTTCATTTCAAAGTGACATGCACCAACTTAATATATACTCACGCAAACCACCCAGGGGACAAGGAAAGGATTTATATTAATTTGGATTTATATTAATAAACCCAGATCCGAATTCACCTGCAAATGAACAATTCAAAGAAAAAGAGATATGAATAGGTGGTATTTGTGTTCATGCTCGTTCTATATTTCAGGATATAATGAGGAAGTGATCTTCTTTGGAATGATTGATCAAGTGATTTCGAGTAAAAAAGGAGAAAAAATATTTTCTTTTTTTTTTTTCATTCTTAATAATACGAATAAGAAATTTATTATAATATTCATACAATAATCAATGGAGGAGTCAGGTGCCCCATTGGCCTCAAAACATTCTTTTTATTTTATTTTTATAAATTACTATTTGATAACTATTTACTAACATAATGCCAAAAATTAGAAGATCATAGTTATTTTTAAGCATATATACAGTTTATTTATAATAAATTGATACAAAAATCTTTTTTTTTTGGTATTGCATTGAAAAATGATTACCAAGAAATAATTTTTAAAAAAAAAAAATTTAAAGCCTTCAATTCCTATTTTACAGAATTATAGCACGATGCCTCCCTTTGGAAGTAACTCTTGGTTTCACTCTTGACAATAATCCCTTTTTTTTTTTCTTTTTTTATTTTATTTTATTTTTTTTTATGCCCTCAACAATAATCCTTAAGACTTGAACTTATAACCTCTTCCTACATAAATGAAAAATATCACTTAAATTACAAAGTCACTTAAAATATATATATATATAGTCATGTTCCCATCGACACGTATTGAAGATAAACTCCTAATATGAATGTTAATATAAGTTATATTAGTACGTACAACGTACTAACTTGATCATCATCCTTTAGATATATATAGGACTGATCATATGCGGGATATGTCGGAATATCCCATTCGATCATGGCTATCCGTGAACAACACACGGGCACATTTATTCGATTAAACATAAGAAGTGAGTAATTAACATTTTTTAGAAGCCAGCTGATTCTAAATTCTACCTTCCAATCTTGTCTTTTCTTTGGGCAAAAATTCATTATAAAACTTTAAAAGAAGAGAGTAATTAACATTTTTTTTTTATTACTATTGTGCTCTAGGGTCAAAATAGTGCGATATTTATACCACATTTAAGATAGAAATAGCTGTAAAGTTGTAAGATTATCAACCTCGAGCAGTGTCTGAAATCGCTTTTGCTTCTCCAATCAAGAACCCCCCCCTTAGTAGTCCTTTGAGAGTGATACAAAATGGCACGTCGTTGAGAAATTGATTAATAAAGTCAAACGATCTCAATCTTGATAATTGTCACAACCTGGATTAACCTCGCTGTGATATTCCTTTTTCTTATGGATATTCGATTTGAAATTTTTTTTTTTGGCATGACCCATTTGTAAACAATTCAAACCAGTGTTAAAACTGGTGCCTATTTGAACCATATTTCACGAATATCCATCCATTCAAACTTATAAATACCATAACCTATATCATTGTTCCACATGGTGCCACACAATTAAATTTACACCTCATAAACTTAGTTACATGTCTATGCACAACAAAAAATGGTGGCTAAGGGATGGTTTGTCCCCATGGATTAAAAAACCATCCCTTACAGCTCCACGATCATGCTAAAATGGTCCGTGCCACTTGGGATGGTACTAACCATGCCTAACCGGTATCCATACACTAAGCAGGGGCGGTGTTCCCAGTAAACCAAGGGATGGTATTTTCCATCACTAAGATGCTTTTATCTTAAAAAATAAAATAATAAAATTTTTTTTTTTTTTGATCAGCAAAAGAAAAATCTTATTATTAAGAGAAAGATGAAATACATGAAACCAATGCCAATCCCCACAAAATCCTTCAAATAATCACCCAACCAGACAAACTCAAGCCCCCATAACACAAAAAGAACAATTCTCAGCAAGGTGCTGAGAAAAGACTAACAAACTTACAAAAACCCAATAAAAAGCCGCCCATACGAAACAATTCAACACACGGCCAAGCACTAACATCAAATCTCTCAACTGAAACTACACCACCCCAATGAAACAAAAAAGCAAAACTAAGCTCCCAAAATTAACACCACTTGAATCACTCAGCAATCAACTCAAAATCAATTTTCTCTGAAGATTCCTCAATATAGCAAATCCTGCCCACTTAAAGGAATTCCACATACCAAACACAAATGTCCAAGAATAGGACGCAGCAACCATGAAACCAAAAATCTAAAAGGCTTTGGACCCCAATCCCTATCTTCATAACCCAATAAAATCTGACAATGATCAGATGCTAATCTTGGAAACCCCCATTGCTTTGTTTCAGGAAAGATTCCCTATCAAATTTCCTCCCTATCATCGGCGAATCAGTTGACCCCAAGTCATCGACAAAATACGATAACTCCTACAAACCCCTTGAGACTCTCCCCCATCCTATAGATAAATATATCTGTTCATAGACCTCAAAAAAACACATATATACAAAAAATAAAAATAACATAAAAAACCATTCATATGTAGGCCCAAAATAACCATCACTTCCTCATATTCTCCTCACGTACTGTTGCATCCCAAACTCCTACAAGAGAAAATCAATTTATATGAAAAGAGCATACACAATTCATGAAGCATCAAAGTGGCGAATCAGAATTGGAAATTAAAGAAAATAAGGGGTTAAGAATATCATAATGTCATTGAGGCCCCTGTCCAAGTGGTGACTTGTTTTTAATAGATTGGGAAAGAGTTTGCCTCTGGCTCCTGGCCGGGGTCCCACGAATTCAATGGTTTGAATTGGCATATGCATGCCTACTACAAAACATACCTTTTAAAATTTTTTGAAGAAAATGAATTTCTTGACATGGTCTAGCAAACCAGAAGTTTATAAGTTCAATTTAAAAGAGAAATTTAGTGCAACATTTTGGATGGATTAATTAAAGTTATAGATGATAAATGAAATATGCATGTTTAACGGTTTGGTGCTAACCTGTGTGCTCCTAGCTAGCTCCACCCTACTCACTTCTCTCCATTTTTTGTTGCCCATAATCATCATTCCAAGTGACCTTAACTACGATCATATCATACTCGCCAAAAATGCTCTTCTTGGATTTCCCAGAAGATCGAGCAGGAAACTCTACCTTGCCAGCAACAATGTCAACGTGATAGCCATCCACATAGCCTTCTAGAAAAGCTTAAATTATAAGCAATGAGCCGATTGGAATTGCCACCGCTGACTTCGACAATGGAACGAGCCGTGGACAACTGCTCAACTCCATGCGTTCATCACAGCCATCTTATACATAAAATTTTCACTATCATCTGAGAACTTGCTATTCCATGCAACAATGAATTCTAAAAAATAGGTTATGTCTTCCATATTAAGGGTAACTTCTACCTTAGCCTCAACAGCTTGCCTGAAAACAGAGTACCAGAGTTCAGCCACCACCCCCATCTCGCCACCAACCACTGCAGACAGGGTTTGTCGAACTCATCCCACATTAGAAATAGGTTCCACAATATACGATCTTCAAGGTTGACCCGTCGATTTCTGAGTTTGACATGAATTGAGGACGGGTCATCTCCTAATATCACTTCAGTCGGGCGTCGGAGTAGGAGAGCATCACCGGGATTTAGGTGTTCACATTGACTGTTTTCATATATCTTCTCCTTGTTCACTCCATTGTTGACGATGACTTCACCCTCGAGGGCGCCTGCTCCATGCTTGCTTATGATGTGCAACATATAAATTTCAGCAAGCGGTAGTGATTTTCTTTTGCTGCTATGGACATTAACGAGTTGACCCCTTCTCCTTTCATCGACCATAGGATTAGAGTGTGCCAAAATGCCGAGCTCCTCCTTTGCCTCATCTACCGACCTTGATACCCGTTGTTTCTACAATATTTGGTGGAATGGAATAGCTCCCATCGTGATCATACTGGATCAATTGTCGGGAAAAGACTGCCCACTTGTTTTGCAAATTTGCACATGAACTAGAAACCACAAAACCATTAACAATATTGCTCACCATATCCCTTTTCATGTTGTTGAACCTTAGAGGTTCACAAATACTTTGGATTATAACATAATCCAGTATTGGCAATTCCATGGTCTCGCCGTTGCATATGTTTCATAGAGGGTTATGCTGGGCAATCGAGGTTGTTGAAGGAAGTGAATGCAAATATTTGTCGTACTCATCCCACATAAAAAATGGGTTCACTCTTACCTACTCCTCCCTTCCCATTGATTCCTATCTTTTACCAAATCCACGTCCCATTGATTCCTATCTTTTACCAAATCCACATACAACATGTAAGTCACCATCAGATGCAGCAGCTCGTATAAAATATCTCTAAGACCCGTCAGAATCTCTTTTGAACCTTCAAACGGGACTACTAGCTCGTTGATATAACCCATCTCCCTATTTAATATCAGACAAATGACATTAAGATCTAATTTTTTTCACAAATGATATGATTGCATATTTAAAAAAACACAAAAAAAGGGCAAAATTTACCCTAGCTTCTAATAAATAGAATACTCATGAGATCTAAAAAAAATTCCTTTGTACCCCACTTAGTTTACAATTTTAAAGGTCTTATGAAAAATATAAAAGGTTTACACAAAAACTAACAACAATGTCCATTAAAAAAAATATCATTTTGAACAATTTTAAATTTTTATAAAATCTGTCATTTACGTGAATTTTTTGTTCTATTTAATTTTTACAGAATGTTTCATGAAAAATAGACAAAATAATCCTTACTCCAAATGATGTTTTTTAGTGGATAACGTGATTAGTTTTCATGAAAATCTTTTATATTTTTCATAAAACCTTAAAAAAATGTAAACTAGGTGGGGGTTGCAAATGAACTTTTGTGGCAGCAATAGCTCCCTTTTGTTATTTATATCCAATTATTTATATTTATAATTTGTTACTAGATATGAGAAAACCAAAACCAAACCAAACAAAAAAAGTTTGTTTTGTTTGATTTGATTCGATTCTTTTATAGTAATTACTAGGGCCCAAACAAATTCAATGGTTCACCGGCCATGAGCCAAATAAACATATTTTTGTATTGTTTCCCAATTTTTCGAATCATTGTTGCTAGTCTCTTCTTATGAGATTGGTAGTCCTAATTGAGGTATGACGAGTCTCCAGTATCTAGGGTGATACCATAAGTCAAGAACTTCGAAAAATAGGCTTATACTTACCCATTGAATGATAGCTTGCTTTTCAATCCTTTCATTGCGCTATCCAAAATGCTGTCAATGTGCCATACTGTATCTATTGAATCAGCAAAACAAGAACCAGAAAAAAAGAAAAAGAAAAGAAACATGAGAGCATCAACCAACAGTGAAAAAGTTACAAAGTGACTAAGATGAAGAGCTGGGTAACGTAATTCCACAAACTTTTTTTTTTCCTTCTTTTTGAAGAAAAAACTGGAAAAGAAACTCCTAAAGCTCTTGTTTGTCCATTAATTCCTTTCACAGCAAAAAAAAAAAAAAAAAAAAAAAAGAACTTTAGTTAGAGCATCTCCAACCGTGAGCTATATAGTGTGCTATTGCTATATTATAGCATTTAGCACATGCTGGGATGCTCCAATGGTGAGCTAAATACATGTGCTAAATATAGCAATAGCTCACCCTTATGCCAAATATAGCACAAGGATGAGCTATTGCTATATTTGCCACATCAGTTTTCCCACCATTTCTCAACAACCAAACATCAACAATCAGCTTTCCCACCATTTCTCAACAACCAAACACCTCTGAAAAATAAAAATTCTCTTCCTCCATTTCTCTTTCAAAATATTCTCAGTAATCAAACAACCAACCCATAAATAAATACAATATTTTCCAAAATAATACTGAAATCTTATATAAAAAAAATAAAAGAAAAACATACCCCTTTTTCAAGCATCTCAATTTCCCCGGCATCTCAATACCCTTTTTTAATAGCCATGAATCCAAGGGAGAGGAAGCTCTTCCAGGACCTGTTGTTGTACGCTACCAGCGCTGCTCTGAGCTGCTTCGTTCTCTTCAAAGGCCTTCGATACCTCGACTCCAATCGCGAAGCCACCAAAAAGGCTATCCACCACAAAAAGGAAATCGCTAAGCGTTCTCGGCCAAAGGCTTTGCACATAAACTTCACTCCCGCCTGATGCAGATCTACCCCCAATTTTACCCATATTCCCTCCAGCTTTTTTCTCTCATTCTACCCATAGAACCTGTACGGTGCTGCTCTGATGAGGTTTGATATGGAGAGAGAGAGATCTAAGGGGAAAATGATGTGTGAGATAGAAGAGGGGAGAGGGAGATGGATCCGGAAGGAAGCATCTGGTAAGAAGAGAGAAACACAGAGAGATTTTAGGGCAGAGAACATGTGGCAGAGGGTGTGGCAGAGGAAGAGTATACGAATCTTGATATAGGTAGAGAGAGAGAGAGAGAGAGATAAGGCTAAATATGCTTTTTGGGGCAGAGAACATGAGGGGAGAGTACGTGAGATTGGGATTTGGATTTGGTGCAGTTTGTTACTTTAATTGCACCATGCAGTTACCGCTCGATGGCGGACACGTGGCGCTGCAAGACATGGAAGGTTGAGATGATTTCCCCCAACAGCCCACTAAACCTTAACGGCGTTTGCCGTTTAATAAGAAAAGTGAGTTAAAAACGCTGCGTTTTGGTGGATTTGGGATGTATTTGCAAGTCAAAACGAAAGGGATTTCAGATTTCAATTTCATTCTCTCTCCTCCATCTCCTCTCTCCCCTCCCGCCGCCGCTCCTTCCTCGTCGAAGGGTCACCCCCATTTCCCCCGGCCAACAGCGAGATCCACTTCCCCCTTCACCCCTGCTGCCGCTGCTCCTTCCCCGGCGGCCGGCGAACCCACTTCCCCCTTCGCCCCTGCAGCCGTCCCAGGCGATGCCCAACTCCATCATGTTCAACCCTTTGATTAAATAATCCAACCCAGTTTTATATTCCTTGTCATTAACCATCCATTTTTTCCCCTTGAAGATGCATTTCCCCAAATTAATTTTATTTTTTCTTCTTTTCCTTTGGCTTGGGGTTAATGATAATCCATGACCATGGAAGCAAGGTGCAATGGCCGGTGGCGTCCGAGGAAACAAGACCCCTCCCTTTTTCTGGAACAAATCTAGGCACATAACTCATTAAAAAGAAGAAAAAAATCAAACAGATCTGGGAAAAAAATCAAACAAGACCCCCTCCCCCTTCGATGGCGATGAAGGATGATGGCCTTCTTTGGAGTATACCCATTTTACCCATTGACCTGCACATCAGCGGCACCGTCGGGCAACTCCATTTTTTCCGGCCAACTGTTTTTTTCTTTTTTCTTTTTTCTACTTTAATCAAACACCGTAAGCAAAAACCCAATTTTTTCCCTTTTATTTCATACCCAAAAACAAAAGTCCTTAACCAAATTGAAGGAACAGATCTGGTCTAGGGGTCGTCGGAGATAACCGTTTTGAGGAAAAAAGACGACTTGAAGTTGAGGAAAAAATAAAAATAAGAAAAGAAGAAGAAGAAGAAGAAGAGAAGATGGTTGTCGCCTCGCCGTTGTCGGAGATGGTGGGTTGCATCCCTGGTATGAAAACCCAAACCCCAACGTTAAGCACAGATCTGAAGCATCTAAAAAGCCAAACCCTTTGTATTTTTACCAAGAAAAAAAAAAAAGAAAAAAGGGTAAGACATACCTACGAAGGTTGAAGACCACCGGGGGATTGAGGTAGTCGGCCTGGAACCACTTTTCTTAGTTTCTCTTTTTTTTTTTACAGATCTAATGCCCATGAAAAAAAACAATATCAAAAGAAAAACGTAGAAGAAGAAGAAAGAGAGCCATAGGCGGTGGTAAGTTCGCCGGAATGGATTGACGGCAGGGGAAAAATGATCGGCGTCTCCTAAACCCGACGACGAGGGGAGCGCCTCCGACGATCTGGCCGGACCGCCTTCCTCCCACGGGGGAGACTCGTCGCCGCCGGTGAGTAGATGAGAGAGAGAGAGAGGGGGGGGGAATGAAAATCTCAGATAAGTCAGATCTGCTTTTTCACTTGGGGGAACGTTAACCTATAAAACGCTGCGTTTTGGCAGCGTTTCCGTCACACGCCGTTAACTCATGCACTTTCACCTCAAAACGGATGCATTTTTGGGCGTTTTAAACTCCAGCCGCCGATTCACTTCAACTTGCCATGTGTCACGCATCGTGTGGTAACTGCATGGTGCAGTTAAAGTAACAAACTGCACCAAATCCAAATCCAAATCCGTGAGATTGAGGGGTCTCTATATGTTTTTTGGGGAGAGAAGATATGAGATAAAGTGAAATCTACCTGATTGAGAAAGAGAAAGAAACAGGGCTTTTGGGGAGGGACGTTTATATGTGATATCTGTGTTTGATATCCCATTTGAAAGAGCATAAAAAAATTTAAAAAAAGTCAGTCCATGTGAAAAAAAGTAGATTGAAACTCAGACCATAATTATGGCCATCCCTTTTCATCACACCACTTTCTCTACAAATTGAACCAACATGAATCATTGTTTTTTTGTTTTTTTTTCACAAATTTTTATGGGTTAGAATAATGAAGGTTGGAAAATAGTAGTTGGTAGTTTATAAAAAATAGAGAGAATTAAGTTTGTAGCAAAAAATAACACATTAGATATTATTTGTCACTATTAGAATAACTTGTGCTAAATTATAGCATTTGATATTATAACACGTACTAAAATAACAATAACACATCTTTTTTAACTCACATGGTTGGAGATGCTCATACATACATTGGATTCTTTAGAGAGATAACGTCCAATCTTTCTCAAAAGTCAGAAAGAAGTACCGTGCAGCTCCACAATAGCCTTTTTATAGCCTCCAATTAACATCGTGGGCAGGAAACCCTAAAAAACAAAATTAAAAAAAAGGGTGTGGGGAATTACCTGTACCAATGCAAAACCGCCTACCCATGTGTATGGTGTGGAGAAGAACTCCCATATATAGAACAGTGGCATGGGTCACCTAGTGCAATTAGCCGATCATAGTAGTAGAATTGATCTCATAATGTTATTTTATTTGATTATGGTTCATTGATTGCACACGTGGCTCATATCACGATTTCATGGAAGCCGTTTTGCCTGGCGTGTAGTGTCTGATTCATTAGCATGGCAAGGAGAAAAGTATTTTTTTATATATATATATATATTTTTTTTAGGGGAAAAAGGTTGGTTGGTCGGTACTTGATAGCAGGAGTGTTCATGGTTTTAGTTAAAACCAAAAATCAAACCGAATCAAATTAATTTGGTTTGATTTTTTTGTTATTAGGTTTGGTTTTGATTCTAATTTTAGAAAATCAAATTAAATTGGTTTGGTTGATTCGGTTTGATTTTTTTGTTATTAGGTTTGGTTTTGATTCTAATTTTAGAAAATCAAATTAAATTGGTTTGGTTTTAGTTTTCGTGTTTAAAAGATCAAACCAAACCGAAAAAACCTAAAAATATATAATTTTATATATTACATATTAAACTTAATTTGTAAATTTTATATCATAATAAAAGAAGAATAGGTAATAGATTCAAAATAAACTTAGTTTGTAAATTTTCTATTATAATAAGGGCAGAATAAGTAATAGATTCAAAATAATAGTATACTATTAGAAGAAAGACGTTTGGAATGGGATTATTTTTGTAGATTTTAACTCTCTTATTGTTTTTTCTTTATTAGATTGGCATGTATTAAACTAGCTATTAATGTTGTGTGAGATATTGACATGTATTAGATTGGAGATTTAAACTTGGATTGACATAAGTCAATACTTTTCTATTTTGATATAATATTTAATGTTTTTTTTAGTTGCTAATGTAATGATTTTATTGCATTGTGTATTTTTGCAGCTGTTTAAAACCCTTAATTCGATCTTATGAGATTGACTCATTATGAAGCCAATATGGAGAAGGGATTCCGGTTAGAGTCAGTATAATGAAGTAGGACATCTCAAGAAATCCCGAGAAGGACAATTTGCATGCACTAAAAATTGAAAGCATCTGAAGTGCTATGCTATGCAAAATGAATTACCTTTGGAGACTCTAAAAATGCAATTTCTTTGATCATTCAATATTTCTTTCAGTTTTTTTTTTTCGTCTTTCCTGTCGGATATCAAAACCAAAACTTTATCTATCAAAATATACATATTCAAGTTCCAACTATCAGTAGCCAATTCTCACATTACAAAACTCAGAAATCAGACCCTAAATAAATAAATAAGACTGAAATTTCAAAATTGTCCTATCCAATTGCTAATTAGCTCTCATCAAGTGTAACATCAGGCAATATCTTATTTAGGTCACCGTGAGGATTGCGGAGATTTTGGTTCTAATTTTGTGTGGATGTGTGAGTGTGAGGATTGCGAAGGTTTTGATTCCAATTATCTCGTATCGTATTTTACTAACTATAGTCCTGCCTCTTGAATTTAGTTGGGACTTGTATGAAAATTTATCGAATTTTTGCAATTCCACTGCGGGAGGAATTCAAAATTGCAATTCCACGGTGGGCTGAGTGGGTAACCAGTGATAAATACTCGAAAGCCATTAACAAACTAAACGATTTCTCCCTCCCTTCTCAACTAATGTCGTGAGGTAATTTTGACAATAGCAGAAGAATGTTGGGGAAATCATAGATAGGTCCTGCTACAAGTAAATAATTATAATTGACTACATGCATGAATAAATGTAGAAACAGGCATCACCTAAAGAATCCAAAATTGAACATCCCAAACTTGTTCAAATGAGTTTTAATAAAATTCAAAAAACATAATAACATCAAATTTCAACATCTAGAAATAGTCCAAAATAGAATATCAAAAGAGTCAAAGCTTCAAAGACCAAGAGACTCAGACATCATTTACTCTAATATATATATTTCTTTTATAACAAGGGTGTTCGGGGCTTTGGCCCTGACTAATCCCTTTGCATGTGCAATTCTCCCATCCCATACACACCGACCAATTATCAAGCCCTCAGATAGGCCCAAAAGAGGATCAATGCTTTTGGATTTCGACTACTCAACCTACACTTGAGGCTCTTATCTTACTCAGCTAGTAGGCTAAGCACCTAGGGTTATTTTCTCCAATATTTTCTTTCACCTAACAAATGGACAGCCAAAAGGGCTCCTCATTTCATCAGCATTTTGTGCAAGGAAAAGGTGAGCGTCATGGAGAGAACATAACTACCACTTGTGGGGAGATTCTTGCTAAGCTTTGCAATTTTTGAGTCATTTGGAGTAATTCTTTCTGTGAACATCCCATGTTACTACCCGTTTGCGCATTAATAACGATCTTCTCTAGCTTCTTTCCCTTCTGAAGCAGAAACTGTAGAAACAGGATTACAAGTCTAAACTCACAACACCGTGCTACAAAGCCGACAATCTTCACAACCTTGAGATGCAAAAAAGAACACTTGGAACAACCCAATTCCGATGTCCAGTAGTTTTCTGAAGAATTTTCATCAAACTTGTACTGTAAAAGAAAATTTCGTTAGGCTTAAATTTTTATTCTAAATTTATATTGTTAACTTTTAAGGTGGACAAGGAAAGAAACTTCAACACAAAATGACTTCTAGAGGTCACTAAAATGATTACCAAATGTCTAGTTCATTTGTCATAGTTCCAATAGAAACTTAAGTTCAAACTTCCAAAAGAGCCGCTTTTTAGTTTTCCCACAAGAAAGGGATCTTGAGCTTATTCTAGGAATCCTTTCAACACTAGGTATAGACAAAGTGGAATCATAAAACCATATCATATGAAAGACGGTTACTAGAAATCATTCTTTGTTTAAATTCCTTCCAAGCACACCTCAGTCAATGATTCTGAAGACAAGAAATGGAAGAATAGTTCAAAGAAACCACACCTCTGACTCATAAAGGGAGGTCATGTTTATGACCAATGTCTCCAGATTAAGGGAACATTGTAGCAGGCTTGCTACACCAAGGACGCCACATTTCAGGATGTACATATCCACTATTAAACATTTGCACTCGGACAATGGAGAAATCATATCTTTGAACTCCAAAGTTGATAGAACCTAATCCCAACAAAGCAAGAAGCAAAAAAACAAAATTAAGAGAGAGCTGAATTATATATAATGATACTACTAATCTCTCTGTAAACAAGTATATGCTAGCAGTCGTGTTTCTAATGATCACTAAATTAAGCAAAAAGTTCAACAAACTAAAGATAAATTATGCTTCATAATTGTATATATACCCTGCATGGCTACACGCAATAAATATCACAATTTGAACAATTAAGAAACATCCAAGACTCTGGCACTCCTCATATTATAGAAGCCAATAATCCCATCTCGTCTTAAAAATTCTAATGTATACAAACAAGATTACTCTTGATGAAGATGAGAAATTGACTTGCTACAATCTAGGATGCATAGGTTGCACCATGTCACACCCTGAATTTCGAAGCATGATTGAACAAAAACGTGTTCAAATTTATGAGTTCCATAAAATAATAATAATAATAATAATAATAATTCCAAAACAATACAATTGTACAGATATCATCAAATCTATATAAATAACAAATAAAATAGAACATGTTAATCTATCCAAATCTTTGACCCTTCTTCAATTACATGCACCCAATGATGATTACCTAAAAACTATTAGGGTGAGCTACAACTACCAAGTAGGAAAAATAATTTCTATACAATAAATGAAGTTTCAAATATCATATGCATATTGAAATTTGTAAACAAAAATAATTGATGAAATATACTAATTCAAATTTACAATCAAACACCTCGAATATCATTCCATGGTAAAAAATAATTCAATCTTCAAATATTTTGGCCATCAATAAAATCAACCATCATAATTCATGACATCAAATGATGTCGTTATCATACTTATCAATCACCCTACCTATTAATATCCCATAATTTTCCACATTTGAGCATACATAGATTGAATGGTTAGAACATCCTTAGCTAATTCTCCAACATCCTCTCTTCCTCTCGGTTCTCTCTTCTCTTCTCTTCTCCATCTCTCTTTCTCAGTTATCTCTCTCTTATCTAAAATAATACCCATAAATGACATTATAGGAGGAAATATATTGGCTATATAATAATATAATGTTCTTATAAAAAAAATATAATAATATAATGTATCTATTATGTTATATTCATGGTAGCATCTTGTTGATTGTTAAAGAAACTGGACTTTTCCCACATCTTCCATAAAGTTCCACAATCTCTAATACAATATTTAAAGAAACAGTATTACAATGATAAAATAATATTTTATCTTTCTAAACCGACTTTGGTACATATATATATATATGAGATGCATCAAGATAACTCACCGAATGTAATAATAAATTATGCAAAATTTTGAGGCTTTCATTAAAAGTCTAGAGAATAAAAGAATACATCCTAGTAGATAAATTATATGGGAAATTTCAATTTGATCCTCATCTAAAAAACAAATACAAGAATATTCCCAACGCCCGTTAAGAAGTTCTGAGCCCAATAACATGGCACAATTCAAATGCATAGCATAATGATAATAATAATAATAATAATAATACTTGATACAAAAAATAATAGTAATAAATATCTATATCACATTAGATAACAATTATCTTTCCAAATAAAATTCAACCCGAACATAACTTAAAATTAACATATACAGAGTAATAATTATCCGGGGTGTCACACGCCATTAGAAATTGTCTAGCACAAAAAAGGGTGCTAAACATGACAAGGTCAACTTTATATTCCAAACTAAGATTACAAGTATGGATCAGGATTGGGAGACAAAATTTTACAACAATTTTCACTTTTCTCAATAACTATTTGTGAGACTTATAATTTTTGAAAGTCACCATTGGATACTTAGTCATCCTATGCTCGTCATGCTTGTAAAATATAAAGTTAATCAAAGATTAAGTAACTGCGAGATTTTCATTCATCAGAAATGTGCGTTTATGGATCAAATGGCTACTGGAATCTGATTAATGTGAATTTTTGAATTCATGACATGCATGAGTGTCTAATCCAACGGTGAGCTTAATAAAATGTGGATCACAAAAAAATTTATTGAAAATAGTGTAAAATTGTTGTGCAAAATGTTGTCACAAAATTTTGTCCCCCAATCCTGACCCACTACAAGTATATATTTTTTACTCATTAAGTTGGCTATAACATACCTCACATGTCGAAATTCATGTTATGAAAAGCTAATATAATAGCAGTCCTCACTTTAAATTCCATCGATGTCTTCAAACATGAATCATATGGACTACAATCATAAAAATATATTACATGGTGTCTGCCCATGGTGGGACTGCCATTCACAAAGCAGCTTGTTTTAGTGCTAGTAAAAAAAGTATGTTCCAACATGCTGTTTTTTGAATGCAGATATAAAAGCAGAGACAACAAGAAAAACCAACCTGAATGCCCCAATTCCCCATAGTAAGTTTTTTAACATGACCAAGCCTGTCAAGAAGTTCTCTTAACACATTTCGATGCACTTCATAATCCTCCACCCCATGTTGAATATAAATACTGAGCCAAAAATTCAAGTTACAATCAACCAAAGATTGTATATTTGTTAGCCTTAGCCTCCTTAAGATCATACACCCCAATATGTCCAGTGATTGAAGATTAGGGGCAGAAATTTCCAGCGAAGAGTCATCTTCACTTCTCGTAGAATCTAGATAATCTCTTACCACCAATTTTCTCAAACTTGCTGAACCAATATCCAATTGATTGAAGCAACAACATCCACCCAAATCCAATGATTCCAGTAGTGGAGCCCCTACTAATATCTTTTGTATGGCATCCTCGCTCAAATTCGCATGCCCAATCAACAAACTCTTGAGCGATTTCCAACTAATTAACCCATTAGGCACAACATCACAGCATATCAACTTCAATGTCGTCATTGATGAATTGGTGTATAGATATTGAGGCAATACGTAATGAGGATATCCAGGTTCACCTCCTTTTGATAAAACCAGGCAAAGCTCTTCCACATTCGCACTGCTCACAAAGTGAACCCACTTATCAAAGTGGGACTCATGAAATTGTAAGTACTGGTAACTGACTAAAAATTTATTAATGCGGCAACCCCAGTGGAAAAGTAGGGTTTGATCAACAAAAGTAACAAAGTTGTTCGTAAACTTACGGCTCGAGTTGGAGCAAGTGAAATGGAGGTTTGGGACAAAATTCCGTACAGATAGCCATCTCTGTGATAACATACTGGCTTTTTTGGCGTCTTTGGTGGGCAAAAAGGAAAGGATGTGAAGAAGGATTAAGTCCGGCATGGCATTGATTCGATCTTGTTTTAGGGTTTCTTTTGTCTCACCATTTAGAGTGTCTTTCGTCAAATTGTGACCACATCTTCGATGTTCTCCAGGATTAAAGATTATCTCTATGACATTCCCGTGATTATCGTTCGAATAATCATAGCTTCTCTTCCCGTAACTTCTTTCTGAGTTGGAAGTTTGGCTTCTTTCCTCCATGATTGCAAACACCTTCTCGTTATTCCCGTGAGTGAAGAAACTTTGATTTACATAAATATCGAATGGTGAACCTATGGGAGGTGCGGCACAAAACACACAAATAAATCAGCAATTATTTGACCCGTACTACTGACCCAAAACAAGATCCCATATGACGTGGTCATACCTTTGATATTTAGAACCACATTCGATTTTAAAAAGTCTTTTACAGCGTATAGAATTGCACCACATCATATAGGATTTTATTATGAGTCAAACGGCATTTTGCGAATAAATATCAGCAGTAAACTAGGGACAAAATTTAAGGAGAAAATATAAAAATATTTATAACCAAAAAAACATAAAATTTACAATGAAAATTAATTAGAAATATTAAAATTAAAGAGTAATACATAAATAAATAAATAAGGCTGGTAAGTTTTCCATCTTTCAAAACATTAGGTCTATTTTTACTTTAATACAATTGGTTTAAAATTTATGAGGCAAAACATATATTTAAATACAATTTGTTTCTTGTTTTTTTTTTTATAAAAAAAATCCAAATGGACTTAAACAATATTCCATTATGTACAAATTCAAGTTCTATTCAAATACTCATAATTTTAAGTCCTGTTTTTCATTGGTTCAACTAGACATTAGTAGGAATGGCAATGGAGCAGGCGGGGCAGGGTTGGTTTTGCAATATCCCATCCTGGCCGTGACGTTGTAACATTGTTCCTGTCCCGCATTTGTTAACGGGTCCCTGTCCCTCATATTTGTTGAAATCCCCGTCCCACCTCGCCCCACCTTACTGGGACAGCACCTCAACCATGAAGGATGCAAACAAGGAAACTCTAACAATATGCATGGATTAGGGGTGAAAGAAAACCGACCAAACTGGACCTGACCGAACTGCTTTATTGGTTTTTGGTCGGTTTTTTGACTAACATTGGGTGGTTCAATTTAAGATTTTTTGTTTTTTTGGGTTCCAGTTCAGGGTCGGTTTAGCGAAAAACC
The DNA here is from genome assembly GCA_039720395.1 of Liquidambar formosana. Lineage (NCBI taxonomy): Eukaryota > Viridiplantae > Streptophyta > Magnoliopsida > Saxifragales > Altingiaceae > Liquidambar > Liquidambar formosana. The sequence goes on from CM077833.1 coordinate 32,124,187, forward strand.
GAACCGATTAAACCAAACCGAACCGATTTATATATGTTTTTTTTTCCCCTATATTTGTAACCATACGACATCGTCTCTTATACCTGATATATATATGCTAAACTGGTAAACCCTTCATTCGATCACCACTCAGCCTCACATTGCCATCACTCAACCTCAGCGCCATCGACCAAACCCTATAATCTTCTCTCCGCCTCTCACTCTCCAACGCACCAATACCACCAAATCGTCGGCGATGAGCTTCAAGTTTTTTTAGGGTTCTAAACATGCATTTTACCTCAATAACAAAACAACAACAATATATATAGAGCTTCAAGTTTGCTCTCTCTCAACCTTTTGTTTTTTCTCTATATTTCTCTGTGTGTGTGTGTATATACCCTAATCTCTTGTTTTCTTACAATTATAGGCAACCGTCGCTGTCGAGCCCTAATCCCAAATTTGTTGCCGTCAAGCCCATACGGCCAAACCTTTACTCCCTATTTTAGGTTTTCTACCTCTCTTAGTTTATCTTTCTCTCGATCTCCCCTCATCTCTCTTGTTCTCTTCTTCTTTGTTAATATCTATATAATATAGATTTGGGTTTTTGGTGGAAATCGAAAACCGCACCATTACCAATTTGGTCGGTTTATCATGTATTCTTTTGGTGTTGGTGCGGTTTCAGTTTGCATATGAGGGAAACCGAATTGGTCGATTTGATGGAAAATCTCCTCTAAACCACCCAAACCGCGCCGACTTTCACCCTTAGTTTGGATAAGGAATTTCTATGTGGAATTTGACTTATTTTTATAAAAAATCCTTATAAAAATTTTAAAATTTTTATTAACAAATTTTATCTAAAAATTCTTTATCCAAACATAGCATAATGTTATACCCAACTCCAAATTGACTCAAATCACTCATTACTCGCAAAAACTAAAGATATGAAAATCACTACGTGACCCAAAAAAGAATAAATCAAGTTAAATTATACACATATCACCATGCCGTACCTTATCTGTAGGTAGTAGCATAACACGGCGAAGGCAAAGGGAGTATGAGAGGTGTAGGCGGTGTAACGGCAGTTGCAGCGCCCGACGGTCTGCAGTGTAACTCAGAGGGTGAAAGAACGAGACTTCGAGGGGCTGGGCTGAGGCGCTTCGAGAGAGCGAGGAGTAAGAATGAAGCGAATGAAACCCTAAAACCAGTGCTAACAATTGCCACGTGAAGAAAATAATAGTTTGAAATGACATGTCGCTGCATGAGATCTTCTTTTATAAACGTTGGATTCTTTAAAGAGGTAGCGTCCAATCTTTCTCAAAAGTCAGAAGGAAGTACCATGCAGCTCCACAATAGTCTTTTTTACAGCCTCCAATTGATATCGTGGGCAGAAACCCTAAAAGAAAAATAAAAAAAGGGTGGGAAGGAATTAACTGTACCAATGCGAAACCGCCTACCCATGTGTACGGTGTGGAAGAACTTCCATAGAGTAGTGGCATGGGTCACCTGACGCAATTAGCTAATCATAGGAATGGAATTGATCCATAATCCTATTTTATTTTATTATAATTCATTGATTGCACACGTGACCCATGTCACGATTTTATGAAAGTTCTTTTGTGTGGTGTGTAGACGTGTAGTGTCTGATTCATTAGCATCGTAGGGAGAAAAGGTTGTTTATTTTATTTTATTTTATTTTAGGGAGAAAAGGTCGGCTGGCTGGTACTTGGTAGTGCCTACTCAGCCCTTCAAATATATATTTTTTCTTTTGGTGGGGGAATTGCACTTGGGTGACAGCTTTCCAAACTAATACCAAAAAATACTTACAGATTAGTTTGTAGAAAGTTAACAATTAAACACTTTTTTGGTATTATTTTAGGAAATAGTCACCAATTAAAGTGTAATTTATCTCCTTCTAAATTTTTTTATTTCTATTTTTATAAGTATCTGCCTTCACATTTGTAACACTTATTGTGATCACTAATGATATCTTGGCATTTGTTTTGTTTTGTTTTGTTTTTATTTTTAAATAAGTTTTATAAATATGAAAAGAGAAAAACAATAATTAAGAAGAGAGAGAAAATAAATAAGTAAAGATATGTTTTGAGGTGTAAGGTTTCATATCGACTAACCAATGTTAGTCTTATAGAGGTATAAAATCCTACATCGACTAGTTAATATTGATTTTGTGAGTATATAAAGTTTCGCTTGTCCTTCAAAAGTTAGACTATCCATTATATAGGGTTAACCCAAAATCTTAAAAATAAAGAAATAAAATGAGAGATCTATTAAGAGACAAAGCATCCATTCTTTTATTTTATTTTTTGTTTTTTAATTTTATCAACAGCTAATGTAAGATTAATTTGGTTATAAGATATAAATCAATGCGATGTTCCAAAGAAATATAGTAACTTTCTCAATCGGTTTATTGTAAAGGTTTTCATATTTTAATAAGTCATTTCACAACATTATCTAAAAATAACAATAGAGCATGACAATTTGATAAAATATTAACCTAAATATTTGTAACAAATGACCAATCCTTAAAGATAGAGTCATAAGACAAGCCAATTTATTAGAGTTTCGCTCGAACTTACTTTTAAGATAAAATGAGTCAATCTCAAATCTTATTTTTAAGCTTGTTAATTTATTGAGCCAAAAATTTTATCAATACCAGCCAAACTATTCAAACTTGCTTTGGGATTGGATCGACAAAGGACTCGTTTGAGTTCGCTAATAAGCAAACTATCGACTTGATAAAAGACTTGTTTGAACTTGCTTGTAAGCAAATTATGAGCCAAACTCATATCTTACTTTTGAGCTCTGTTATTTAATGAGTCAAGTTTGAATGACCTACTATTTTGCTCGACTTAACTCTTTTTATTTTATTTTATTATTTTTTATATGACAATGAAACCTTTTGGGCGACTCCTGGGCGTATATAAAATCCTACAACTTATATGGATTAGGTAAGTTAAAAACCCATAAAAACCATTAAACCTTATGTGGCTAGTCCCAAGGAGATTTAACTCGTTTACAGTCATATTAAAAGATGTGACAAATATCTTACCTTATAGTATGGTGACACTTTTATTCCGTATGTGGCTATGTGGGGGAGGTTTAGCATTCAAGCCCTTTAGTAATACTCATTTTGTTATATGATGTCATTGAATCGGGAAAAGAATGACAAATATTTTCATCCCCTTAATTGCAAAAATGACTATTTCCATCTTTAATTTTACCAAGATTACCAATTATATAAGCGTCAACCCAAACTTGCTTGATTATTGATCGTGTTAAGCTTTCAAATCCGAACACAACTTATTTAGTAAGCATGTTACAGATGTCATGTTATCTTACCCATTTGATGAAAAAAGCACGCCTTAAGTTATATTATTCATCAATGAACATTGAAAGTGAAACAAAAAATTGAAAGGGAATTGGAGAAGCACGGCGGGATCCATAAGAGAAGTCTCTTACTTTTATTTTTCCTTACACATTAATGGTGAGACAATATTTGTCATATATTTCATTATTGGTTTTTTATCCATTGAGTAAGTAGGAATGAACATTAGAGGTTGATTAAAGAAATTAATTCGGGTACAAAAATAATGTAATTATATGAGTTAAGACAAAAAGAGTTTGTCCAACTTCCCGCCCAAGAGCAATGGTAAATCGGTATTACGGAGTAACATAAATCACACATTCGTACGATGGAAGCCATCACTTTTGTAGTTTTCTACACCCAAAAGAGAGAGGGGCGGGGGGAGAAAGCCCCTCGGAGAAAATGCCCCATTCAAACGGTTTCCCGCCAAAAGTAAAAAAAGACTGCAATTTTCCCGCATCAACACTAACAAGAAGTGAAGAACAACTTTACAAGGCTACTCACAAAACTCAATGAACATCTTCAAAGATCCCCGCCAAACCACGGAGATGGACTCTGCAACTCCAACGACCAATCCAAACCCTAACCCTAACCCTAACCCTAACCCTAACATTAAAAACCCTAAAAATGTGTACCACATCGGAGGAATACGGGTGGAATTCCCGTACCAACCGTACGGATCGCAGCTCGCATTCATGGGCAGAGTCATCTCAACCCTCGATCGAGCCCAGAGAGATGGTCACTGTCACGCATTGCTCGAGTCTCCGACCGGTACTGGAAAATCTCTATCGCTTCTTTGCTCGGCCCTCGCTTGGCAACAGAACTGTCGGTCCAAGAATCTTTATGCCAACCTTTCCCACTCCAAGCCTGCTCCCGAGGCCTTGTCCGATCCTCTGGCTTACGGCGGTGGATTTGTCCCTGAAACAGAGCCTTCAAGTAAGCGTGATCTTGTTACTCCGTTTACCCTAAACCCTAACCCTTTGTTTGGTTTCTAAAAAAACCGAGGCTCTGTTTATGAGGAAAAATTGGGGAAAAAACTAAAACAAGCTTAAAAACAACTTCCTTTCATAGGCAATCTTTTTCCTTTTCGTTTCCCTTCTTCTCTCCGAGAAAGGGCCTGTTAAGACGTCCAGTGGTATTCAATGACTCATTGGTTTTTGCACGGCATTTGTAGCTACAAATTAATCACCTAAAATGTGGCCATTTAGGAAAAGAGCTATTACCACCATCATTTGTATAAGATCAAATTTAGGATTTCTTGAAAACAAATTTATATTTTTTTACGGTATACATACAGAACGTACCACATTTGTTTGAATGTTCGAGTCTGATGCACAAACGAATTCCATAGATTATTGGATCATTACCTAATTTACTACATTTTGTTGCATTTGCCATTTTTTTTAGTTTAGATTCCACAATTTACATTAACTATATTATGTTTTAACACAAAATGTGTTGTGAGTTGGGATCACTTATTCAAGTCTCATGAGTGATGCATACTAGCCTAGAAGATAGAGACTGAATTCTATGGTGGTCAGACCATTGCAGCTCATTATACCGTACAGGTTTACCATATTAAGCCTTGTCATTTTAACTGTGAAGATTTTGAATTTCATCTTATTCTTCTTGCTGTTTCAATGTGGCATTACATCATGCATATGCAATTTACCCATGTATTTCAGCGGCAGAAAACTTAGAGCCATCTCCATCTGCACCCAACTCCAAGAATCAAAAGAAGAAGATCACACCCACGGTATTTTATGCCTCGTAAGTTTTATTCTCTTGTTCTAGCATTAGGAAAGTTTATTTTTCTTATTAAGTTAATATTTGTGAGGAATTCATTGGTTAGGATGGTCAACATCGTCGAGAAATATTGAGAACTGCTGCAGAAGCTTGTTCACACGTTATATGCACCACTAATTGGTTCAGACGTACACATCTGTTCTGTTGACAGAAAGAAAAAGTTAATCTATTAGTATTTATATTTATTGATATGAGTTTCTATGAAGTAATATTTGTTTTATTTATCTATTCTCTGTATTAAGTTAATTTAATTTTCACTGTTAGTAACATTTCAGGCATAGTTTCTCCTGTTTGGTTGAAATTTAATAAATTATCCACTCTTATATATCGTGCTGATTGCATCATAAGTGTATGCTTCTATATTGTGATACATTCAGGATTAGTAAGCTTGTAGGGTAAACTTTGTATGCCATCCTGAAATATGATGTATCTGTAGCCCTTGATATTGTGACAAGAAAGGGGCTATGAATTGAAATTTGAAAGTTATCTTCAACAGCTTTTATCTACAATAATCTACAATAATTAAGTACAACTCTGTAATGAGTTAGATGGTTTGAGTCTTTACATTCTTCAAGAAGGCTGACAAAGAATCGATATATAAGTAGTAGCGAAAATATTTACTTGGATAAATGGATGTCAGATGGATTGCTTGAATAACATTTGTTTGCTGTCTGCTCTTTTCTATTCAAGGAGGACACATTCACAAATATCTCAAGTGATCCGCGAGTACCGTAAAACCACTTATCGGGTGCCTATGGCGGTTTTGGTAGGTTTATCTAATTCAATTAAACTTGCCAGTTCTTTTCAGCTTGGAATCCTGTAATACAAGATACTCAATCCTTGAGAATCCTGAAGTGTGGTTTGCAAATGGCCGAATATCAAATGTTCCTTTTTATTTTCTATTTTTATTTAACTTATAGAAAATGCGTTATGAAAATTCATGCTTGTATGGTCACTGGTCAGTAATTGTTACCTGGTTATTATGGTGATGTGTTTAACAATTAGCATGAAAAATCTAAGCATTATGAATACGTGGTTTGGGTGTTTGAAACTTCCATGCGTCTTTGTATCTAAAAGATTCAGAGATGGATGTGTGGGACTAATTTATACTTCACGGGGTGTTATTTTATTAAAACTTGCTGATATGGCTTTGTAAGAGGAATTTAGTTTTCGGTGTAGTGTTGGTTTTTGTGTGGGGTGAGCCTTATGAGAAATTTTTGCTTAATAGGGTTTGCCTTTTGGAGACATTCCCCCCTTTTTCCCCCTGTTTGTGTGTTTTTTTTTTTTTTTTTTTTTTTTTTTTTGGGGAGGGGGGGGGGGGTTTATAGTTATAATGTTATGTTAAAATAGACTGAGATGAAGTTGGTGACTTCCCACGTGCCAGTATGTCTCTAAAGTCTTGACATAATTGCATTAAATCCTTGCAAAACAATATTTTTGTTCAATTGTGTACTGGCCCCTGGGAAAGTTGTTTCCTTTGCTAAATATTACTTGTTTAGAGTATTCTCACGAAATTGTTTGAATTATATTGTTTATCCATGCAAACTAGAAAGATATATCAGGTACATGTAGTTAAGTTGTTAACTGGTATTGATATTAAAAATCATTATTCTTGTTTTTAAATTTTTTTTTTTTTTTTTTTCTGTTAAAAAACTTCAATTGATGCAGATATGTATTCTAACTTTCGCTGAATATATATATTTTAAAAAAAATTTGGTCACAAGTTGTTCCAATTTAAGTTTATAGTTGTGCTTGATCACTTCTAGTCTGTATATCTTTTCAGGCATCGCGAAAGCATTACTGCACAAACACAAATTTACGTGGGAAAGAGAATCTTGATGAGGAATGGTATGTTTTTAACCTCACAAGAGCTTCTTGTTTCCATTTTGTTTCTTTTTCTTTCTCCTTTTAAACTATGCATTTGGAAATTTCCAGTAAGCTGCTTCTGAAGAATCGAGATGTCGGATGCTTAGAATTCAAGTGAGTTTTTATCTGCTCATTTTTGTTTATTTTTACCTATCTTCCCAGTCCTGCTGTCAATTTAATATATGAATGTAACAGCCTTTAGCCAAACTTTTTCTCAAACAGAAATGCGCATAAAGTCAAAGGTCATCCATCCCTTCAGAAAGGAGGTTGTCATGAGGCTCATGATATTGAAGATCTCGTGAAAGTTGGTCAAGTCGTGAAAGGTTTTGCTTTGTTTTGTTTTTTATTAATGAAGTTGGTGTTGCCATAAATCAGTTCAGTAATTCACAGATTCTCAATTTTCAGGTTGTTCATATTATGCAGCGCGTTCTATGGCAGATGATGCACAATTGGTCTTCTGCCCATACAGTTACATCATCAATCCAGTCATTCGGGGTGCAATGGAAGTAGATATAAAAGGAGCCATTGTGATTCTTGATGAAGCCCAGTATGCCTCGTATTTTCTTTTCATGCCTGCTAGGGATAATTTCATATTATTTTCTTTTCCCCACTCATTTGGTTGCTGACAAAACCTAAGGAAAGAAAATAAATATAATTTGAAATTATTAAATCTATCACTATTAGTGATCTGAGATAAAAAAAATTCCACTCCGTGGGCCTAATTTAAATAATTGGCTTAGTTTTATTTTTAAGTTTTTAGTTCATTTTCTTGAAATAAAAACGACATTAAAGATATTTAATTTTTTTTATTGATTATAGTTTGATTATTTTCTTTTCCTTGGTTTTCTCAGCCACCAAGTGCAGGGTAAAGAAAAGTCTTCCATTGGCAAGCCATTTTAACCGCTATTGATGTTTTCTCACAGAGCACATGTTATGCATCCTAGTTAGAATTTTGATTAGTAAAATGCGCTATAAAGTGGCCAATTTTAGGTGGTCGGACTGGTTAACTAGTTATCCCAGTGGTACCCATTGTGCATATGTTTTGATAGCTCGGGCTATGTGGGGAGTCAAACCCTGGTGCTAAGTTGCTTTCAACTGCTAGTCCATAAGATGATGCTTGTTAGTCAAAGTGGGCAATCAGGATTATTTCTTTATCCTGTATCCATTTCTCCTATTTTTCTTCTAAATTAGGTTCATTGTTTTACAGCAATATAGAGGACATCGCTCGTGATGCTGGTAGTGTGGATATTGAAGAAGATGTTTTGGATAGTAAGTAATAAATCTATTAGTATTCCATTTCATAATACATTAACGTATACCTTATAGTTGTCAAACCTCATGAAAGAACTGCAGACAGAACTACAGCAACTCTGCCAAGCTGATGCATTGATTTACCAACCATTATATGAAATGACACAGGTAATCATCAGTAAGTCTACTGCACACTTGTTGGTTCCAAAGTTTCATTAATAATTGACTGGTCAATGATGAATCTAAAAATATGTAGGACATCATGAGTTGGATTCATCGGACGAAAAGTACCTTAGAAAAACGCGAGTTTCAGCACTATTTCTCATGGTGAGTTATTTTGGATAAATTTTTTTTTTTCATCCCTCTTATTTTGTTGATTTTATATTTTCTTTGTTGCCCGAAATTTTAATTTAAGGTCTAAAATCAGCTCCTTTGAAAATTATATGATGCCTAAACCTTGCAGAAGCCCATGTTTCTTTAAATTATGCCAGTTGATGACTAGTTCTATGCATGTGGCAACCATTAACTTACTATTAACGGTTGAGATGGGTGCAGATAAAGTAAACATGTGGGTTATTTGTTTATTTATTTTTCTATATTTTTATTTTTAGGGGATTTTTATGGTTTATATTGTGCTGTGTGTTTTAGGCATGCTCTGGTTCATTTAATGAATGCTAACTTTTAAATAATTTTTAGGTATGCTGGCAACATTAAACATTATGACGCTTTATTTGGGATGTTGGAGTAATAAATGTTTATTAAGGTTCATTTAATTTTTATTTCTACAGAAATTTAATTTTGGGCTCCTAGAGTTACTACTTCACTATGCAAGGGGGAGAGAGAGAGAGAGCGAGGGAGAGAGGGAGAGAGAGGGATGGTTTGGAGATTGTGATCCGAGCTTTCTTGAATCCCTCTTTTTCCATGTAATAAAATACTAAATTCCTACAATAGTGCTTGGGCCAGTTGTCAGTTTTCTTCTTATGAAAGCGCACCCTTATAACAATGTTTTCCTCTTTTGTACATTCCACTTAAAGGTAAGCTGTATGTTTAACTACGGCTTTTTGCAAAGGTTGTGCCTTTTATTGTTATCACGTGTTCTTTAATTGTAGGCAATAATGAAAGTAAAGGATTTTTATAAGCTTTCACCTGTACGTTGTTTTTTTTTTTTTTTCTCCAGATATAATATATCTAACAACAACTCGTTAGAGGGTTCTTATTTGCATTTGGAATTCATAAGGACCCTTTATTATAAGTTAAATTAATATCGCTGTTGTAATAATTTCTTCTAGTTGGACCGGTGATAAGGCTTTAAGAGAGCTCCAAGAAGCTAGCATTTCGATACAGTGCTTCCCGAGCTTGCTAGAATGTGCCACAAAGGTATTTTGTTATTATTATTATAATTATGATTATTTATTTATTTATTTATTTTGCATTAATTCTAAGGAGTGCACACTATTTATCAACTTATATTTTTGGTGAAGGCAATAAAAGTTGCTACAGATACAGAGTCAGAGGCAGCTCATTTAAGTGGCATGTCAGTGATAACATTGGAAGGTGCTTGTAGCTTCTTATTTTCATGTCTAGAAACTCTGTTCTTATCCAACCACAAAACTTCTAAATGTTGTAGTTGACTGTCTTTGATGATGTCATGCAGGGTTGTTTTCATCACTTACTTACTTTTTTTCTGGAAATGGGATTCACATATTTGATTATCAGCTTGCTTTACAAAGATATGTTAAAAGAGATGCTGGTAAGTTGTTAACAGTTTTCTTATACCTTTTCATTTAATATATTATACAGAGTATAAAAGTTGAACATTTTTTCACCTGCTGAAAATCAAAGGTTCTAAATTCCTATATTGATATATGAAGGATCTGTTTATTTAGCTATAGACTTTATAGTTATGACTTATGTGATAGTTTAACAGAATGACCATGATCTATACATCATGCAAAATGTTGTATAAAAAAATATTTTCAATTAGAAAACACGTTAAGGTTGGAAATTATCTTTTATTTACTTAAATTTATTCTTTTTAAGTCCTTAACATGCCCCCGAAAGTGAAAAAAATAGTATTTGTTTTTTAGTTTCGCATTATAAGCCATTGAAATGGTAATGTAGAGAAGGGTATAATATATTTGTATCATAAATTGTAATGAGACTAATGTTTGAAGAACTTAACAACCCCCTAAAGAAAAAAAATACTAATGATGGTACCTAAGAGTTTAAGAATGTTGTTCTTTGTTCCCAGTTGGTAAGGGCGAACTAGTGATTGTGTGGTTAGGTGCACTGACTCAGGTTCGATTCCCCGCTAGGAAAACCTAAGATTTAAGTAGGGGGCCGTGGCGGTGGGTTGCTGCGCTAGTCTCCTCAGGGTTTAGGTTCCATAGGTGGGTCCAAAGGGCTTTGCTGTGGGATGGGTCCACCATTATCAAAAGAGAAAAAAAGAAAAAAAAAGAATGTTGTTCTTTGTTGTTATCATTATTCTTGTTATTATGGTACATGCAGGAAGTACTACTGGCAGCTGGACACATACATTTAGTTTGTGGTGCTTGAATCCAGCTGTTGTCTTCAGAGATATTGCTAATCTTTCTTTGTCGGTGATTCTAACATCCGGGTAAGTGTAGGCACTTATTGGTGCTCAAGTGAACTTGAATCTATGACCTTTATTTATTGTGGCACAAGGTTGTTTATCCAGCTTAAACAAACTTGTAATACTCTTGTGTTTCCCATCTTTTAAGCAAGTATTCCTTTAACCAAGTAAAATTTAGTGAGGCTAATAGTCAACTCTTTCTACCTGCTTGGATGGTTGTTCTTCCCAAAATTAGGATATATATATATTTTTTTTTTTCAACACAACGCAGTATCATCTGATCTGATAGTACTTGCTAAATGGTAATATTATTGTTTGTTGTTGTTATTATTGTTCACTTGCTAAGTTGGTATAGTCCATTGGACATTTGGTCTTGATGTCCCACATGCACTGCACTCACCTTTGTGCGAAAGAAAAATGAAATATATGATGTCTCAAATTGTGCTACAATTAGTTGCATGCACCAAAATAATATTTTTCTCTTATATTTTATACTAAACTTCCTCTTTTTTTTTTTTTTTTTTTTTTTGGGGGGGGGGGTTAATTTAGGACTTTGTCCCCAATGAACTCCTTTTCATCTGAACTTGGGGTTCAGTTTGGAACTTGTCTAGAAGCTCCACATGTAATAGATGTCGAATCGCAGGTACGAATGGCATTTTCTATATTGTCTTTAGTGCTCATTATTTGTGAATGGTTATATAGCTTTTCCAGTTTAAAATTATATTATCAAACTTTTCTATGCAGCTGTGGGCTGCTGCAATCTCCACCGGTACGGGTAATTATCCATTGAATGCAAGTTATAAAACGGCAGATGGATATGCCTTCCAGGTATTATGTGAAGTTCTTCATTGGTTTTTGATTAACTGAATGGGATCTTCTCTGCTTATGTAAATGTGTTATCATTTCACTCCTTATGTAGGATGCACTTGGAAATTCTTTAGAAGAAATATGCAAGATTGTTCCAGGTGGGGCTCTTGTGTTCTTTCCTAGTTATAAGCTGATGGAGAAACTGTGTAGTCGTTGGCGTGAAACAGGCCAATGGTCCCGACTAAACGCACGCAAATCTCTTTTTGTGGGTGAGAGTTACTATGTCTATCTCCTTGCATGTTAGTGATTTATGTAGTTGATTATAATGGACCAGATGCGTTTTAGAAATTGTCATTAAAATTGTTCATCTTTCTCATAATTTGGTTGGATTTTTTGTATAGATTCTGGGATTGATCTTTTTTTTTTTTTTTTGCCATTCATATTTTGAGCCATTGATGCTTTGATGTATGGTTGTTTTTCATTGGTTTGATCATCATTATTGTGCAATTCTTCATTAACTGATTTTCTAGATATGTTAATAATTTTACAGGTTTTATTCTGACATTTTAAACTTATTTATTATTACATATATATTTTTAATTAATTGATTTATAAACCAGCAGTTAAATTGTTGACCCAGTAATTGAATCGGTGACCTAACTGTGCTGCTTGCCGGTTTGATGTCCAATCTGGTTCTGATTACTAAGGGTTTGATGCTGACTTCTTTCTTTCTTTCTTTTCTTCTCTTTTTTATTTATTTATTTTTTCCAATATGGTTTATGCAGAACCAAGAGCAGGAAGTCAGGATGACTTTGAGACTGTCTTGAAGGGTTACTATGATTCAAATCGTCAAGGCAATAAACCTACTATTGGGAGAAAGAGAAGGGGAAAGAAAACAGACCCTAATCACTTGTATGCAACAGAGTCTCAAGAAAGTTCTAAGAAGGAAGGAGCTGCTTTTCTTGCAGTTTGCCGAGGAAAGGTGCACTGTTTATATTTAATTATTGAGATTATCTTATGCTACTTAAATCCAGGAGACCAATTCCGTAGTGGAATTATGAAAAAAAAAATTGATTCTACTTTTATACATTAGACTGGAGTAATGTCTGTCCTTGGAGTGCGGGTTTTGATTTATTTGCTTCCTTTTTTATGATCCAAATTTGGAACTCAGTCCAGTCCAAATTTGACGAATCTGTTTTGGTCAGTATATTGGTATTGCCATTGAAATTGACATATTGTTGCTGGAATTATTTGGTGTTCTGTATGAAATCATGTACACAGATATGCAGGACACTTGCTGGAAGCCTAAAAGTTGGATTTGTTTCCTTTGAATAAAAATGAAGAACGATAATAGTCGTGTGTTTTCATTAAAGGGAAAGCAAAATCATATTTTTGTTTTGAAACTAAAATCAATTGAAAATCATTAGAAAAATATATAATGGAATGTATAGTTTGGAATGGGCCAGAATTGACAAATAGATCCTTCTGCATTTATTGCCTGCTTATTAATTGCCTCATGGTAGGAAAAATAGTAAGAAAAATAATGTTTGGCTTCTACTATCCACCTGTCAAGATTAGGCTTTAATTTCTGTTCATTAGTAAATTTATGGAATAGATTAGTATATTGGAGCTCCTGTAGGATTTGTTGAGCCTTGCATTCTGCTATATATTGGTTTCATGACTCCTTGCAAACAGAATGAAGGGCTTTGGTCATTCTGCATATGTAATATTAAACATTGTAGAAAAGTGTGAACTTCTTGCTCACAAGGAGCAATGAGTTTAGGCTCTTGTGTGACAATATATGCTTGCATGAACTCAGGATAGGACATACAGGAGATACTTTGGGTAATAGACAGGCGAGGGCTGTGGATTGCACATGGGGAGTTTTTCTTATAGATGGGAAATTGAGATTAGGGACTTGTTCCTTTTTTGACATTAGACTCCATGCAACAATTTGTTTGAATGTTCATCCGTTCCCTACCATAACGAATTAATCTACCATTTTACATGCTATGACAAAGATACTACCACAATTTTGATCTAGACAATATAATATGCTTTCTAATGTAAAGAAACTTGTGTTTTTGGATGAAATTCCCAGAAAAGGGTTAGAATAGCATTTTGTTTCTTTGGAGGAACCATGTAAATGACTACTTGAATCGGGGTTTTGGGCATTAAGATTCCACCAACTAGGAAAAAGTGGCCTATTTTCTAAAGAAAAACCCAGTATCATAGAAAAATTTTGTCAGACATCTTTTATAATTTTCTACCCTGAAATTGTGGACATATGATGTCATCTGTGGGTTTCATATAACTATGGCATCATCTTTTTCCCAAATTTATGGTGATAAAGGGTCTGTGTTGGCTGTGGTAGGCACTGTCTGTGATGCTAGGATAAACTCAAATATTTATATGAAAGAGCTAAATCTTTCATTTGATTTGACATCATGACCTTCATTAACATACACATCAATCGCTATATAATATTTGCAGGTTTCAGAAGGAATTGACTTTTCCGATGAAGATGCTCGAGTGGTTGTATCCTTTTCTGCTCTCTTGAAGTTTAGGTGACGCTTCAACCTTACAGAACGTCTTTATTAGAGTGAAGGGGATTGTCCATTTCAGCCATTATGATTTGGAGTGATTTTTCTGGTTTCATGCTAATAAGGGCGTCCTAGTGCCCAGCGTTAGTAGCTTCTGTTGTTAATGGTCTCATATATGTCAGTGGATGCATCCAATTCAAATGGAAACATGCTTCTGTTGCTGTTCCTTTATATTTAAGTTTACTTTAATTTGTAATTTCTTGACTATATCTCAGATAATTGTTGGCATTCCCTTTCCAAACATGTAAGCATTCTTATTTACTAAAAAAAAAAAAAGTCAAATGAAATATATTTTGTTATATAGGTCATATCCTGTCGATTGATTCAAACATTTCATCAGACATGATATTCAAATTGCGCAAAAGAAGAAATATAATGACATGTATAAATCATCCAAAAATCTTCTCAGTGGAAATGAATGGTACTGCCACCAAGCCTTCCGAGCTCTGAATCAAGCTGCAGGTAACCTGTCATTGGTTTCACTTTCTACTGTCTTACCTGGGTTTTTTTCTTCTTCTTTGTCTGTCTTTTTATCCATGTGTTCATTTGTTACATTGTTGAGGAATTTGGGACATTAGGTTTTTTTTTTTCCTTTCAAAAGTATTTAATACTTCATAGCTTTTATACTGTTATTTATTGACTATGGGACTACTTATGAATTGATATCATATTTCTTGACACTGTTGCTAATTGCCTTTTCCCTTTTATAGGCCGTTGTATACGACATAGATTTGACTATGGAGCCATCATCTTATTAGGTACTTTTTTTTACATTTTATTGATTATTAATGTTGTTTCTTATAATTAATGAGAGGAATGGGAGATCAGTTCCATTGGTCATTGATAGATTAGCTGGAAAAGTGTGAGCTGTATTAATCTCAGCTGACATGCTGCAGGAAATATGCATCTATGACTTTGAGTATTCAGAAAACCTCTGTTTCTCATTAAAAAGAACTATGGGCATGTCTATGCATTAAATTGGAACACAAATTGAAGGTTAATTGAGGGAGAGAAGACAACATCCTTATAAATCTCTGAATTGGTCATCCAAACGAATGCTCATCTTTATTAATTTTTATATCGGTTATTCATCGCTATGCTACCAGAGACTCCAAAAGCTAATTACAGTAGGTTCTTGTCAATATTTAAGTCTTAGCTTTAAATTCAATAAAGAGGAGGGTTAATTGGTATATACTTCCATTAGTTCCCTAGGACTGGAACTGCAGTTTTGCTCTTAAAGTTAAAATGAAACTCATTTGAGAAAATTTTCAACTGTAAACTCATGCAAGTTCATTTTTCTTGCTACTTCTGAGCAGAGAATAAGGTAGATATGTAGATTTTGATCAAATCCACTGATCTGGTGTTGAAAATAGGGTTGAAACCAATTGTGTGAATATAAGGAATTGCTTATTATCTGTGTAGCTTGAGAAAATGTCACAGGCAATACTCAGATCATGGGTTTAAGTTTTTTCTTCTTTTTTCGAAAATGATTGACCTGGTACAGCCAGTTGAGTGTAATGACGCCCAAAAGAACTCTCATCTCACTTGGTGCATGCTGTTTATGTAGTTTGAGTTTTTTTAATTTCCTTAACTTCATTTGTGGTAATTTTACTTGTTTTCTTTTTGCATCATTTTTATTTATCCATCAATAAATTTTAAAGTAATTTATTTTTGCAAGCAGATGAGCGTTTTCAAGAAGAAAGGAATATTGCATACATTTCAAAGTGGCTAAGGAAATCTATAAGACAGTACGACAACTTTGACATGTCATTAGAGGGAATTAAATCATTTTTCAGCGATGTTAAGGTTCCCTTATGAGTCTTCCTTATTTATTCTGATTTTTCACTTTCCAGATTTTGCTATCTATCATTTCCACATTCAACTCTATTTTTTTTTTTTTAAACTTGAGTCACTCAGTGGAGGAGTATCAATCAAGTAGTTTCTCAACCTAAACTCATTTGCAGGAACGCTTTGGCAAGAAGACTGTGAGTGTCTCGCAAAATTCTGTCATTAATGTGGAAAATATCCTTCTTACAGATCAGAGCAAAGGGTTTACAAGAAAGAAAAATCAGAAATTGAACAAGTCTGATCATTGTAGAGAGAAGGTTGTTTCAAAGAATACTGAAAATACCACTCGGCTGTCTGGATGTCTAACAGATACGACAAAGAATGGTGCCAATTTTCCCAAGCTAAAATCCCAAGGCAATGTTGAAGTTCTGTCATCTGTGATAATGGATGAGAAGGATAGTAGCAGCTGCAGAGAATATATCGACCTAGAATGCAGTCCTCACAAAGACTTAAGGTGAAGGGGAGCCCCTTAATATTCAATGTTCTATAAGTTAATACTGTGTCATAGGCAATTGTAATTATAACTGGTTTTGTGTCCTAAACTAGCTGCCTCATTGTTGTCTTAGGTCCTGCTAGAGCTTACAGGGTCGGTGGGAGCCTTGTCTGTGACTTAAGGCTTTGAGCTAAATTACCTAAATGATAAGGCAATTGCAATTAAAAGCCATAAAAAATTTGACTTCTATTTTTCTGGAGCTGAGTTTCATGAACATAATCTATATTTTTTAAATTTGTATCATTTTTAGTGTCCCATTTTGTTTTTTGTTTTTTTTTGGGAAAACAGAGCATATAATATAACTAAATCGGAACTTTTTCATCTTTTTCTTTAAATTTTCTGTTACATTTTTTTTCAGGGGATTGTGGAGTTCTAATTTTGGCCTAACTCCTCTGGCCAAACCCCTTGTATTCATGAATACTTGGTGTATGTTATTCAAATTTTCAAATGAATCAGAATTTGAGGATAAATTGGCATTCACACATATAACTTTATATCCTTGGTGAAGTTTCTGCCTTGTGTTAGATTTTTATTTTCGTTCAAGCTTTTGGCTTGCATTCAAGCCGTTCGCAAGTGATTGGGTTTATGGCTGTGTTGAGTTGAGTCTTTTAGTTGATGTAAATAGTTTGACTATGTTATGAAATATCTTCACCTCTCAAGTATCAGTATTAAACTACAACTCTACTGAAAGATAAATTCATCTTTTTGCAGGTATTCCCATGCTATATCCATGACATCCTCCTATGACAAACCAAAAGTATCCATTATGAAGGAAACTCCTGGTATGGAAGGTGATATCACTATAGCTAGTCCAGTGTCCTGCAAGGATGAGAACTCTAGTTCAACCATTACTGAGTTTCCAGACCAATTAGAGAATTCAAGTGGAGCTCCTTCCAAAGCCACATGTTTGATGGCTGTCACTCCTGAAAGAAATGTCACTGGAAACACCTACGGCCTTGTACCGGAAATAGAATCATTGTTGAGTTTGAGTGTGAATTCTCATACCCAGAAAAGGAGAAAGTCTATGGGTTCACCATTAGTTAATCTTATCCAAGCAGAATGGTCTGATGCTCTTGATCCCAGAACTCCTGGCCACATTAGTTTTATGGAAAGCTCATTGGCAACTAGGGATGCTAACCGGAAAATTGAATTTGATATTCAGACTAATTGTTCAGAACAGAAATTTACGAAGTCAAATGTCCCTCAATTGCTCACAGTGAATAATCGTGTCATGTCATCTATATTATCTGGTCCTGTTATGGACAAGAAATTACAAATTTTTTGCTCCAAGTGCACAAGCCCATTGGGTCTTCCTGAGAACCATTTATATGTTACATGCTCTTTAACTTCGTCATCGAAAGTTCATTTGGCATCCCTTCTGAAAGGAAGATTGGAACCTCCAGCTATGGATACATCAACTAGAATACCTGTTGTGATGTCCGATATTTCATCAGTTAATCAGAGACTGTGTGATAGATCTTTCGGAGGAGCTCTAGGACAAGGTATTTGGTGTGAAAAAGATGGTTGTGTTTTCAATACAATTTTTTGCCCCTTCTGCAGTACCCCCAACAATTGTCTTGGTGTTCAGATTATGGCAACTGATGCATCAAATGTGCAGTTGCTTAACAAGGTAGAGTTTTAGTCTGATCTTTAATTTCTTTAAGACTACCAATTGCAGTTTAAAATACTCCTATTGTTGCTGGTCCTGCTCTTGCAATTCTGACTTATTTATTTTCCTTTTCTATTTTCTGTTGAATGTGTAGATATTGTTTTATTTTGATTGTTTGGAAATTAAGAGTCTGGAAGCATCAGAGAACGAGGTAAGTTTGAAACAAGTAGTTTGTCAGTTTTATGCCACGTTAAAAATTATAGGAGAGAAGGCAAGGAAAAAGTAGTAATTTGAAATTACTAAACAGGGCATAGTGGAAAAGATAGGAAGCAGTATCATTTCATTTCAAAGAAAAAGAAAAGATACCACCAAGGAGTTCTGTAATTCAAAGAAAATTTTCCTGTCAAGGCAAAATCTATCTTAAAGTCTTTAGGTAATTTGAATGGTAAATGACAACTGTGAAGTGGGGTCCTGGGAGGTGGGAGGGGTGATCTGGATACAGTCCCAAACTTTGTTTTTTAATAGCAAGTTTCTGCTTTCAAGACTCAAACCTGAGTCTTTGCATTTTGTAGGTAAGACTTTTACCATTGCCTGAGACTTTTGCCATTATCATTTCCCTTAAACTACCACAATAAGAAAAGTGATTGAAACTTGACCCTGATTTATATATAGTTATCTGTTAGCTATTTTATATATATAGATCATGTGCGGGATATCCCACACATGATCAAAACTATATATATATATATATATAAAATTGTAAATTTTATCATTTCCATTAAGGAATTGAATAGAATTGAACCATGGTTATCCTTGGAATGGGTAAAAACTAAAATCTTTCAGCATAATTGTAGGATTTATCACCAGCTAGCCACAAAGACCATGGTGGAATTGCAGCTTTGAATTCTTTTGATAAATTCTCATACAAGCCAACACAAGACTCAGGAGGCTGGAGGACCACGAAATCCAAGGTTCTGATTTACGTTCTTTTGATAAATCCAATGTCGAGCTCTTATTTTCAAGGTTTGCCAAGCTGGGAAAAAGTTACATTCCATTTCTGTTGTCTTTGCAGCTGCGACTACCGAAGTAAGGACTTCTTTCAGATAGACAGTCAATGTGGAACCCAATCAGGACCTTATGTAGATATTTGATTTGTATTGCTTGTGATATCCGATTGGATAGATAGTGAACTTATCAGAACTGTATATTTAGTGAAGAGTAAATTATGGAAATCTGCAATTTTTTTTTTTTTTTTTTTGGATAAGGAAAAATCTGCAATTAACATGGATTGACTATACAGACTCAACACTGCTACCCTGATTTTGTAGTCGGAGTAAGTTGGAAGCACCGATTCACAGCTGTGAGGGACACAGTTGCAATCAACCATAGCCTAATGAGGTTTTAGATGACCTTGCAACTTGCTGCATTGATTATGTAACCACTGAGTTGAATTGGCTGCAATTTGCCTGCAGGGGCTCTTTTTCCAGTTTCTGGCCTAATGAGGTAATGTTGCAGTCTGAGCATAAGCAGTTGCATAGGACAGTTTTGGAGTGTAGGTCTGTTTTACTTTGAAGGTTTGTAATGTGAGTGTTTACCGATAGACTAGTATATTTTGGTGGGCAAATGTTGTTTTGATATCTCAGACACTAGAAAAATTTGTGATGGCATTTTTTGGCCTGGGATTTTCTTGTGTATAGCAATAAAGATGATTACTTTTTAGGCAACTTTTTTTGTGTTCATCTTAGAGCACTTTTTGTACCGACTACTAAGCACTATTTGTCACCTTTTTGTTTAATTATTTCTTTATATGAAAGCGTGTTTGTAAAAAAGCGCTTTCTAGAGCACATCTCCTTTAGTTTGACCAAAAACATTGTTGTAAGAGGCGCAATAATGCTATCAAAAGCGCTGTTTTAAAGTGGTGCTTTTTAAATGAAAGCGCTTTACTAAACACACTTACCAGATATTTTTATTTTGACTGTTTAAATGAAAGCGTCTTTATATGTTTATAACCACGCTTTCTATGTATTTGTATTTCTTATACACTCCTTGTTTTCCATGTTTTGTAGAAGGAAATAATAAATTTCTCTTCTCACATAAAAAGAATTAGAAAATAAAAATCTACTTGGTGTGTTGTGTGCACCCCTCCCCCTCCCTCCCCTTCTCTATATTCAAATGAGCTTGAATCAATGGAACAGTGGTCCGACTGTTTAGTCAAAACCAGGAGGATAATAGTTTGTAAGGAAGTATGAAATTGAACAAGAGGGATTAGCCAACCGTAAATTTTTTATGCATAAACACAAAGAATAGCTTCGACACTAATTTCGCAGCAAAAAAAAAGGAAAAAAAGGGCTTCGACACTAATTTTGATGTAACAGATGAAGTACTCTGTACACACACAAGGCTACAATTATACATTCAACAACAAATTTCCCAATCCAAAGAAAACTTGTTTATAATTTGCATAATCCGGTCTAAAACCAATCACAAAACCGGTTTACCATTTGATTAAATTACTGCGGTGAGGAGCGACGTTAGAGACCTCGAATGACCACTTAGGCATGCAGTGGCCAGTGGGACTACAAAGGAAGAGATGTATGGAGGGCATTTTTAATCTTTGCTGGACATATATTTCCTTTAGGCATAACTTTCTCATCACATCACCTAACCTGACGGGTCAGTTGTTTTCAGAGTTCGTAAACACGTACACTCTATAATTTACCCTTAGCCAAAAAGTAAAAAAATAAAAAACCCCTATAATTTACCACTATGGAGCGAATTCTTACATCCATTGAATTGAATAAAAAAAAATTAAAAAAATATATATTACATTACCCATCTTTCACCACCCAACATATGTCACAAAAGAGGATGGATGATGTTATATGGAGTCCCAATATGGTTGAAGTAGATTTTTTGAATTATTTTTCATGAAATATTCTTTAAAAATGAAACAAAGACTATAAATAAAAAATTTTATTTTACAAAATTGTTCATATTGTGGTTGGTATGTACTTGAATTTACCGAAAGTTCTATTTTAACTAACCACTTTTAAGAAAACTTAGGGGTAATATAGTAACTATGGAAAACTGCAATTAGTTGGGCACTTTAAAATTTGAAATTTGCCAGTTATATCAAAACTAATTTTCAACTAACTCCCAAATTAATCTCTCCTAAACGTGTGTTGCACATGGTGGCTAGTGTTTGTTATGGCAATAACCCGCTTCTATATTATAGTTATAAAATCTTGCCTAGGAAGTATAACACAACATATAGTAACAACAGAGATCTAGAGTCCAACACAAGAACCTTTTTTTTTTTTTTGTTCGATGGTCAGAGTGTCTAGGTCAACTTGCGCACATTTCGATTAAATCCGTCCTCGGGTGATCTTAAGGGCGCATTCTTCCATATCGGCCTGATGTATTCAAGAATTAATTTCTAAAATGCTACCTAGAGAAATCGAATCTAGATTAATAAAATAGAAAAACTCTCTTATTAACTGGACTAACTCCTTGGGTGTCCATCACAAGAACTATTCATACTTTCCATAGCACCAAGTGACTTTCACTTTAAGCTGACCGCATTTTGCAGACATATTCTTCTCGGATATTATACCAGAGGATTGAGCAGAAAACTCTACAACGCCCTTGGCAATCTCATCGCCGTCGAAAGATTCCCACAGATTTGCCTCAATTACAAGGGAGTCGTCCCTTGGCACACCTACTACGGATCTCGACAACGGAATGAGCTGCCCAGACCTTACGTCTATGCCCTCCTCCAATTTCTTACGGAAGAGCAAACTTTTAGCTCTTTTATCCATAAATTTACTATAGCGAGCAGTAATATTTCCATAAACATTGGCGGAGACTTCCTCGTCTCCATTTATAAGCAAAACCTCCAATGTGGCCACCACCGCCTTACGAAACACTGCATAGTTCACAACCACCCAACCGTACAAGCCCTGAGCCTTTTCCAATAAGGGCTTGTCATACTCATCGATCGCGTAGGAATGAAAACTACTCCACACCGTCTGCTTGCAAATGACTTCATCATCAAAAAGACAATTGTTGTACTCATATGTGAGAGCCACATCAAAATAAAAGTTGTCGTACGCTACGATAGTTTTACTTGGGCCAATTAGCAAAACATTCTCGCCTGAGCTAATGGATTGAGCATTCTCCCTATTTTGGTTGTAAATGTGATCAACAATCACTCCGTCGTGAACTTTGATTTCCCCGTAGAGGCGGCCTTGACACTGTTGATTGATGTTCTCGAAGCACACCGAGAATACCTCCAAAATTGTTTCTCCATAAGGTCCATAGTCAATGCCATCGTCACTCAGAGGACTTAGCTGCATATGTAACAAGAAAAAAATTAGTTGCGTAAATGATCTATTTGCGAGGAGATGGCCGGCGAGCACGAGAGAGACACACAGATAACGACTATGGATTTCAGACCTAATGTTCTCCCAAACTAAAAACCCAGAATGTCGACTAGGGGTTTCCCATCTAGTTTTTGCCGTCGAAAGAGGAGTCAGATAACGTCTTACCGGTGTAGGGCTTTCCATCGTCGTGCTCCGTTCTTCTTCTCCGTCCTCGTTCTCAGATGTAGGGTTGGAAGCTGATATGTTCGAAGATATAGTGTTAGGGTTTTCCATATTTCCGACCTCGATCTCGATCTCCATATCCGTCGTTGTTTTCAGATCTAAGGCTCGAGGGGGAGAGAAAAGAGAGGGCAGAATCTGATTGCATTGATGGGTGCAGTTAACACGGAGTATGAAAAGTGATTTTAGGTGAAACTACTGGGGGTCAAATTGTAATTTACCCAAATATGAAACACCGCCGAATAAAGCGTTGCTGCACCCATCAAAGCTATCAAATTCGACCCTCTATCTTTTCTCCCACTCCAACCTAGACATGGAAACGACGACGGAAAACCCTAACACCATGAAAACGACAAGATGGAGAACGAGGACAAAGAAATCAGGTTGGTTGATTTCTTTTCTAGTCAGAGTTAAGTGGCCCATTATATCCTAGTATAATCTGACACCCTCAGCTGAGGTTTGCCAAGTTTTCTTTTCTAGTCAGAGTTAAGTGGCGCATGATATCCCTATGCATTAAGGTTAAGCACAACATGGACAAACGAAGTTGTATTCTTTTGAAACTTTCCCTCATTTCATAGCAAATCACATGAAAAAACTTGTAGAAAGGGCATCACTTCTTTGTTTTGCTCAAGGTATTCAATGTTACTTATATTCCAATTGGGCTAATCCGCTCTCATGCTTGTTGGTATGTCTGGGACATTAGGAAACACCTTGTTTTACAGTCCTAATTGAGTTGCATTCTCCTTTTTTTTTTTGAGTTGCATTCTCCTTGTACTGAACGTTTCGTAGAAAATTGTAAACAACTGCCTGTCTCTTTAGTGAATCATATTTTTGTTGGGCAAGCATTTAAGAAATCTTGACATGTTATCTTAGAGAATGTAATTTTACGTGAAATAAGTTATTGACATACTTAGGCTCTATTTTGTTCGGGGATTTTATCATGGACAAGAAGAAGATACAAAGTGTGTGGGATATTTATGAAAAGCAAATAAGACCACGACACGTGTATCTTCTCGGTAATGCGTTCGGGTAACCCGCTGCACTTGGTTATTCAGGACCTCCCTCGGGCAAAGAATGTCCTCGGGGCATCTGAGCCCTCAGGCAAGAATGCCCTCGGGGCATCTGAGCCCTCGGTTCGTGCCGCCTCCGGGTGAGCATGCTCTCGGCCCAATAAACTTTTTCGGGCCACACGAGCGTACGTCTCTCACGAGCATTGAATTAGTCTTATTTTCCAGATCCGACAAGGGAAACCAGGCCGTGGGCAGAGCACGCTCCCGAAAACTGACTCAGGGGATACAACTGTCAACGATCAGGCCTGTAACCCCGAAAGATCCGCGATCTGGTCTGAAACCCCTATTTAACCATGGTTAGTTCGGAACCCTAAATTGACCGCGGTCAGGTCAGAATATTGGCCCAATCTGAAACCTAGCACTTGCCTATAAAAGGAACATGACCTGCACCAAAGAAGGTAAGTTCCCTCGACACAAAAACCCTAGAGATCTCACCTCTCCTTCTAGCTTTCTTTCTCTCTCGACACGGAGATTGACTTGAGCGTCGGAGGGTTTTAGATCGGGAAACCCCCGGTCTCCCTTGACGATCCTCTTTGTTTTCAGGATCCTGTTCTTCGAGCTACCTAGCATTACTATTCATCGGAGAGGCCCAACATTTCCTTACGTCCGGGAGTAATCTCAGTCTTTACGACCCCCCTCGGGTTGCAGCCGCGTGGAATTTCAGATCTCCGGACCTCCTTGATCAAAGCGCTCCGCCAACTGTCCGGATATTTCCCCGTACATAAAGAATTGTACTTTTTCTTATTTGGTTGCAATGGAAAATTGGTAGAAGAAGAATAACTGAAATAATTTTGCCTTGATATGATTTCATCTTTACCTTTCATTTTCTTTCCTCCACATTTTTTTTCCCTTCACTTTTTTTTTCCATGGTAAAATCCACGAACCAAATAAAGCCTAAAAGATGATAATTCTTGCTTTTTTCTAGTGCTTATGAAATTCTTCCCTGTTTTCATGCTTATCTAGGAAAAGAACAGATCTTGACAAGTTACCAGTGAGCCTAGAAAACAGACCACTGCATACCTTATGGTAATAGAAAGTGCGGGATTGTTCTTCACATTTATATTCAAAACTTTGATCTTTTTCACCTTCCTTTTTTTTCTTTTTTTTTTTTGGTTGAAGGTAAGGCCTTGTTGTAGCATGGAATGGATTGTGGAAATACAAGATTATTTTTATCCTCTTCTAATTTCTAATTCAATCAATTGCTGTGTCAACTTTTAATCAATAAATAATTTGTTTCACTTTCAATTTATTTATTTTTTCTTTTTAAAGTTTTGTCGAGGTCTTTCAGAGACTAGACTTGAAACTTGAAAAGAGAACCTCATAGAGTCAATTTAAGTCATCAATTTTTGAAATATGGTCATGTTCTAAATGCTTCAGTTCAATATGTTTTGCCTTCTGTGCGCATTGTAATTTATTTGTTGAACCCCACCTGTGTTCTTTGATTCCAAATTTCTGGCCATTAGATCATTTCCAGGTCGTGGTGGACCCCAACACCAGTGCAGCTTCAAATTCTCGAGTGGATCTTTGATCATGGTAATGAGACACCGAGCAAGCAGAAGATTAAAGAGATCACCACTGAACTGACACAACATGGCCAAATTTATGAAACAAATGTCTTCAATTGGTTCCAGAACAGGAGGGCTCGATAAAAAAGGAAGCAATCGGTTCCAGTCCAAAACAATGCAGAATTAGAAGTAGAGAGACTGACATTGAGTCCCCAAAAGAGAAGACAAACCAGAGAACATGCATCCAATCCCTTGAGAACGCATCACCAAGGGCTGAAAATATACTTCCAGGGTCCCCCAAGCTAGGTACCAAAATGAATTGCTAGGATACACAACCTAATAAAGAGAAGCTTATATTTCCATCAGAACGTGGTTTAAGAACTTCCAGCAGCTTGGGTCATTTATCTTTTAATATATGAGAGTGGTCTGCCAAAATCCAAGTGAAGTCTACTTCTTATTTTGCTCTTAATTGCCCCCACTGTGAATCCAAAATCGAATCTCTCTTTCGAAAACCCCCACACATATGCGCACCTTGTTATCATAGATGCCTTATATTTATCCCAATCTTGTGTCTTGATGTGCTTGTGTTTATTATGAAGTAATTATTTTATTTTGTTAGAAAAAAAAGAAAAAGAAAAGAGAAAAAAAATCACCTCTATTTTGTATTTTATTTTATGACTTAACTCCCTTCTGCATCTTACCCTTAGTAAGGAAAAAAAATCATTTTATTTTGTATTTTTGTCTATTGCATGCAATTTTCCATTCATCCCATGTTTTGGATCCTAGCTATTGTTATAAGAATCACACATGCATGCGCAATCATTAGTTCTCTGAACAGTCTTATGTTCTGATTACTGCTGATTTTATGTGCAGGAATTGAGCCATTGGCCAATTGTTTGGTAAAGTGGAAGTTCCTGGAGTTTTAATCATCATCAGCAGTGAGAAGGATACGACAATGGTTGGATGATGCCCTCCCTTAATGATTTGCCGTGCTTGACCGCAAGCATTTCTAAGTTCTATAAAAATCAAGTTCTCATTATCCATAGACATTATTGGAAGATCATCATCGTATGTGGGAAATGAATGACAAGCCTTATGTGATAGGGTGATAATGTCTGCTGGTCTCTCAATTGATTTTTTTCATGTTTATTAGAGCGTAAAGAAAAAGAATTGCTGCGTCCCTATTATTTTTTTTTCCTCCACGTGTCAAATCCTCGATAAGTGTTCTCAGATGCGTAGCATGTCACAGAGAAACAAAAATTCAGACGCGTATGTAACCCCCAAAAAAACGAAAAGGAAAAGAAAAAGGGAATTTGAAAAAAAATTTTATACATACAAATATACAATGTCAAATAATCTTTCACTCCGTAGATGGTAAAATAAATTTTGAATCATTTCGTTTTAATTATGATGGTTTGTTTGGGCGGGCTAATACTCGAAAAGGATTGTTTTTGGTTGGGCTTCAGCCCATTGAGGGACTTGAGTTGCCAACTTGGCATATGACCTTTGGAAGCAGCTGACTCAAATGGATACAGACCCAACTCGCGACGGGGACGTGACCTTTGGAATTTGGATACATCTGATCTATTGACTGCTTGAGCAGTAGAGCACTACACTTCCCTAAACAAAATTATGGCTACTAAAGTCTCTAAATATTTGACCTTCCAGTATGACTGCTCTGATCTCTTTCAGAAATTAGGACAATTTCAATGATGTGGCTCAGGATGAATTCTTATCGAGGACAATGTAGACACTTAACAGAGCTTTTTACTGTGAACCCTCGTTATAAAGATTCAAATGGATAACCCTTTTCCTCATTTAATTAAGAAAAAAAACCTAGCATTGGTGGTTTTGGGTTGGGTGTGGATCGGCGACGTGTTTACATCCCACTTGGACTGACCCGAGTCCTCCATTGGTAAAAGCCAATTTCACAGCCGTACATTTAAATATTTCGTGAAGAAAGCGGGGTTATTACATAAATATCAACAATAAAAGAATGGTCTAATCCGCTTTCCCGAAACATGTCCCGTTTACAGTCCACGATCTGATATAAATAAATAAATACATATGTGCAAGAACAGCTCTGCTCTGTGCTTCGAATCGCCATATATTCATACAAATCCACAATCCTCCAACACTTTCTTGTCGTAGTTTCTCGACCTAACCACCAAAACCCACCAAATCTTTTCGTTCCCACGAAGAAATTCCTATTCGTCCCTACAGTCAATCGTCCACTTACATTGGTTCTAAGATTTCTCATTCCTGTAATTCCCTTTTTTTCTCATGCGTTGGACATGAATTTGTGCGTGTGATCTGGGTTTGGGTTGAATTAATTTCTTTATTCTAGGGATTGATATAATGGCGGGGCAAAATCAAGGGGCGAATATGGATCTATTCGATGCGTACTTTCGGAGAGCAGATTTGGATGGGGATGGGAGGATCAGTGGAGCTGAAGCTGTTTCTTTCTTCCAAGGATCCAATTTGCCCAAAAATGTTCTTGCTCAGGTTTCTCACATCACCATTCCTTTATATCTCTCTGTGTATATGTATATATGTAATTATTGCGTCGTAGGTTAAATTTATCAATTTTTAGGCGCATAATTTTGGCACTTTGATTGGTGTAGCTGCCGGTTGGAGATTATGTTGAATATTTTGTTGATGGAAATATGAATATGAATTAGGTCAAAACTGTATTTCTGAGAGTTTATTGGATTAAATCTGATTGTAATATGGTCATCTGTGTCCACTAAGGTGTTACTTTATGCCCCCTTTGGACACCCGCGACGAATTTTATATAGAACTATTTGGCTTACCTCATTCGTTTTTCCACACAAACTGTTCTGTATCTTTAAAGGTGCTAGATGACTAGTTGATTTTCTCGTGAGGGAGTGCATTGTTGAACTGTTAAAGTTCTCTGCCTATTTCTGTCGGGGGCGCCTATTGCTTGTTAATCTTTCCTGCCAAAATGGTGAGAATGTTACACAAGGTTATACCCTCGATAGGGTTATTTTAGCAGCCTTTCCACTGGAAATGAGTCATTCCTCAGTTTGGGGAATTAGATATTTAGATCTTTGTTTCTTCCATGGTGCAAATGTATTCATAGTGTTACTAATTGGAAATTGGCTTTTAATACACCAATTGAAAAAAAAAAAATTTTTTCCTTATCATTTTTAGCTCATGAGAGTGTAGACTATGTAGTTGTGAACCTGAGTTTTGAATATAATACATTTGCATTTGTTTTTTTTCCTTTTAGATTCTAGGTCTTGGAGTTGGAGAACTTCATTAGGAATTTAGGACTATTTTTTTTATTTTTTTATTTTTTTTTATAATGAAAATTGGGAATTTAGGGCTATTAATATAATCCCAATATATTTCTTTTCTTTTCCTTAGAAATTGAGACATGACAGTAGCAATTGTGGCATTTAATTATGTTCTTATAGATTTTATTTCTAGTCAGGTAGTGTGGCACCTTAATGGGCATACATGCATGCTCTCTGTACTTTTTAACATTGTTAATGTATCTGTCCACAGTGATAAGCTAATGTCGAAAGAAATAACTATTTGATACATTTTCCCTTTTAGTACCAGGTTGTTAGTTTTTTATTTTTATTTATTTTTATATATTCTGTTAAATTATATATAATTTTTTTTTCATGAAGGAAAGTTGAGACACAATTGAGTCTGGTGCTTCATTGCCGAGTTATTATCTTTTTTCCTATTGCAGATATGGATGCATGCTGATCAGGCCCGTACTGGTTTTCTTGGCCGGACAGAATTTTATAATGCTCTTAAACTTGTAACTGTGGCACAAAGTAAGCGAGAATTAACACCAGATATTGTGAAGGCAGCATTATTTGGTCCAGCTGCAGCTAAAATTCCTGCACCTCAAATAAATCTTGCAGCTACCCCTGCACCTAAATTAAATTCAGTGGCTGCTGCACCTGTGCCACAGATGGGTGCAGTTGCACCAACATCATCTCAAAATCTTGGCTTCAGAGCACAAGGACTTCCAAATGCAAATATGAACCAACATTATTTTGCTTCTCAGCAAAATCAGTTAATGAGACCACCTCAAGCAACGCCTGTTGGTACTACTCCGCGCCCATCACAGGGAATTGTTGGTCCAGAACAAACGAGGGGAGGTAGTATGGTGGGTTCTGGTGTCCCGAACTCAAATATCTCAGGTGATTGGTTCAGTGTAAGGACTAGTGAAGCTCCAACTGGTGCAACATCACAGCCCCAAAACATAGGGATTAGTTCATCAATGCCCTCAACTGCATCAAAAGCTCAAGATTTAGTTTTAACATCTTCCCAGCCAGCAACTAAGGATTCTAGAGCACCAGTTGTTTCTGGAAATGGGTTTGCTTCCGACCCAGTTTTTGGAGGTGATGTGTTTTCAGCAACTTCATCTCTATCGAAACAAGATCCCAATGCGCTGACTTATTCTGCAAGTGGTGCGCCTGCCCCGTCGGCCACTGCTCCAATATCTATGAGGCCCCAATCTCCAGTTAAGCCTGGACCTCTTGATTCATTGCAGAGTTCTTTCACGACGCGACCTGCAGGTGGTCAGCTTCAGCATGCCCAGTCACAGGTGAACTCAAACCAACAGGGTTCCGCTCAAATTACTTCCTCACTTGCATCATCTGGGATATCAGTTGGAGTAGGAAATTCCACGTCCAACCAGTCCCAGCTTCCATGGCCAAGGATGAAGCCATCTGATGTTCAGAAGTATACAAAAGTGTTTGTGGAAGTAGACACTGATAGAGATGGGAAAATAACTGGTGAGCAGGCACGCAACCTATTTTTGAGTTGGAGGCTGCCAAGAGGTACGGGGTCTTTTATTTTGAGATTTTGTTTTAGGCTTCATACATTTTGTGCATATTCATGATTTGGCTGATATAGAAGCTGTGGTCTTTGTATTTATATGTTGCACCATATGTGTGTGTGAGCTTGGCATTTTTGTCTTCATTTGCTTTTTGATTGTTGATAGAGTAAAGAATCTGTTTATGAAGTGATCATACTAATGGTCAATAATAGAAATATTTTTCTAGTCATAAAGGATAATGAACTTTTCTACTCCCTCCATTCCTAATTGACTGTCCCTTTTGAAAAAACACGCTTTTTTAGGAGACCCTATTAAATGCTTTCACATCAACATATATGTTTGAACATTTCAATTTTACCCTTAAGTGTACAAAACATTGGAAAAAGAGAGTACCTTTTCAAGGGTAGTTTAGGAAATCAAATAAGAAAAATCATTAACTTTTTTAATGTGACAATAATTTTGGAACATCCCAAAAAGGAAAGGAGGCCAATTAAATTAGAATGGAGGGAGTATATAATACTGAGGGAGTCACTCATCTAGTCATCTCTTCTCAAGATAATCTGCATCACAGCTAAAAGACTTAAGATCAGCAATTTCTCTCACCATGACCAACAATCTCCAAGGCCCTCTGGCATTTTATTTCACCCATCCAATGTAACTGAGCACTAGCCTCAACTTCCTTGGAGTCTCCCAAATCTAAAGGTTAGGAATAATTATAAATTTCTCATTCTATACTGAGTTGATTATGAATTGGGAGGTTCATTGGCAACTTCTCACTTATCTAATCTATGTTCAAATGATTACATCATGCAAGTCTTATAGTATGAGTTATGAACCCTTAATTCAAATGTTGGAATTCTTGGATAGCTGCAACAAATCTGGATCACCCCAATACTTCATCAAAAGAGGAAAAAAAAAAATTCTGGATTTTTCTTTTTTTTGTGATAAGGATCACCTCAATATGCTGGTTGATATATAGCATTAAGTTTATAGGAGACAAATTCCACAAAATTATTTGGACCATAAGATTCTTGATATAAATTCTTCTCAAGATGAAGTCTATCTAATGTCGTGTAGTTGGGGGTTTTGTGCTCTTGGATCACTTAGGTGGGACACATGCTATGATCACCTAAACCTACTTGCTTATGCACCATGTGGGGGACACATTTTTTGGACTTGTAATTTAACGTTGTGGTTCATTTTTACATTTCCTCTTAAATTTTTCTTGGTATTCATTTTATGATGATTAAATTTGTAACTATACCCTGGCAGCATTTCTTTCTTAATACAGCTAATGGCAGTGACAACTTCTGGATGATGGTTTCAACAGATTGTATTGTTAATTTATGACATCTCTAGATATATTTTGTGTTGTATGTAAGTGAAGCTTTGTAAGGTCATGTGTTTCTTTTAAAATTGCGTCTTGGACGTAATTTTCTGGATACATTTATTTTTGTAAGGTCACGTGTTCTCTGTTTACATTATGCTCATTAATTTTTATTTTATTTTTTGGTTGGCCTTTGTCAGAGGTCTTAAAGCAGGTGTGGGACTTATCCGATCAAGATAATGATAGCATGCTTTCTTTGAGGGAATTCTGCATTTCTCTCTATTTGATGGAGCGACACAGGGAAGGTCGTCCTCTTCCACCAGCACTTCCAAGTAATATTATGTTTGATGAGACACTGTTATCCGTGACAGGTCAATCCACAGCTTCTTATGGAAATGCAGCTTGGGGACCCACTCCTGGTATTGGTTTGAATTGCATTTTTAATCATTTGACCTTACCCCGCTCTTCTATCTCCCCCCCCACGCCATATGTTTGCTGATCTATTATTTATTTTTTTGGTTAGGTGTGAGACAGCAGCAAGGGATGCCTGGTACCCGACCAATGACACCTGCAGGTGATTTGAGGCATCCAATGCAGGTATCTGCCCCTCAGGCTGATGTATCAATGCAACCCAATCTGCAAAAGTCGAGAGGGACAGTGTTGGAGGATCCCTTTGCAAACCATTTTGGTATTGGGGAGCAGAATTCAGTTAATACAAAGTCTCCAGAGGCAAAAGATGCGGAAAAAAAGGCATTTCCTTCCTCCTTTTGGTTTACTTACCTCAAATTTGCTTGAATAGTTAAACCATTTTTTTTTATAATATTTTTAAAAGTTGTTGTAAACTATCTCAGCCTTTTCAGTATTTTGTTGTACTAGACCAAAAGCAAGGACTAGGATATTCTATGTTTACGGGATGACTAAAATTGAATTTGCAAATGATATAGATTAATTGAACGGCAATGCTAATCCAAGGGGCTGTTTGGAAGTTGAAAATCATGACGAGACAACATGCTTCTGGCCAGATAGCTTATTATTTTTCATATTATTAAGATTTGGGCACCAATATTTCAGTCAAATTATTTGCAGAATGCTCTGAATTGTCTTCAATTTGAACATGAACTAGTTCACAAAGGCTGTAATCTTTTGTTCTTCTCTATACTTGCTTCTCTATGCACCCGCTTTGTATCCTGTTAGCTTTAGTATTACTTCTTTTCTTTTGAATCAGATGCTTTTTCTTTCTTTGTTTAAGTTTCATCTGTCCATTTTTCATATCCATGGTAAAAATGCACACCTTATATTTTACATGTGGCTTGCAATTATTGTATCACTCAGCCCCAACTCTTAATGGATCCCACATTCCCACCTAGGTGATGTATTCAGCAGTTAGTTTGAACCATTTGAAAATTTTATTTTATTTTTTTGTTTCAAAAAAAAAAAAATGGTGGAAGTTCCCCCCCCCCCCCCCCCCCCCCCCTCTCCCCTGGCGCATGCACACCAAGGATTTGATAGAAAAATTTCTGCAAATCAAATAGCTTAATATCATCTGATATCTATGTTTTCTGCATAGGTATAATTATTATTCCTGGCTCTCAACTGAAGTTTGCATTTAGGTTTGATAATCACAGTTAATGAAGATTAATAGTGACATTCTTTTGGCTGGAGCAAGACCAGATTTTAATGGTGTAATTCAACTCATGGCAGCCAGTTTTCGTTAGTTGATAGTCCTTTTTCACAAAAAAGATTGAAATTAAGATGAATATTTAAGATCATGAGTCCGTGATTGCTGAATTTTCAAGAATCACTTGGTAGTGAAGTAGCGATTACCTTTCTTTCTTTTTTCCTTTCCTCTTCCTCTATTCTTTGTTTGTGGGTTTAAGCAAGTACATGGTTTTGAGATACAACATGTTATTTGCTTTGTACTTTTTATTGACTAATTCTACATTTTTAGTGTGAGTATACTTAAATGTTCCAAGTAATAAAGACTAAATATATTTCTTTCTTCCAT
The DNA here is from genome assembly GCA_039720395.1 of Liquidambar formosana. Lineage (NCBI taxonomy): Eukaryota > Viridiplantae > Streptophyta > Magnoliopsida > Saxifragales > Altingiaceae > Liquidambar > Liquidambar formosana. The sequence goes on from CM077833.1 coordinate 32,157,757, forward strand.
GGAAGGTCGAAGAAACAGAGAAGGTGATTCTGGATTCTAAAGAGAAGATTGAGTTCTACCGCACAAAGATGCAGGACCTTGTGAGTAGTTTTTCTTTCTTGATCCTTTTTTTAATCTTCTAATATATACACTTCCCTTGTCATCTTTTGAAAGACTCTGGGTAGTTGGTAGTTGGCTCATCTTTAGATGGGAAATATGTAGAAATGATGGCTTGTTAAATCATTCAAATATTTGAGCCGGGTTATGCCCCCTAAAACTCAAGTTCATTGTGATTTAATTTTGACTCACCTTTTCCATTTTTTCTAACTCTTGTTTTTTGATTTCCAGGTTCTATATAAAAGCAGATGTGATAATCGACTTAACGAAATCACAGAAAGGGCGTCTGCAGATAAGCGTGAGGTACTCTCTAAGATGCATAGAAATGATCTTTCATCTGCCAAGATCTGGTTTTTATTGGCTCTATGGTCATAATCTGTGTGTTCCAGGCTGAGTCTTTGACTAAAAAATATGAAGAGAAATACAAGCAAGTTGCAGAAATAGCCTCCAAATTAACTATCGAAGAGGCCAAATTTCGTGATACTCAGGTATCAACTCCTTTTTTTCCCCCCCATGTAGTGAACAGTGATGGCCTAGATATGGTTCCATTTGTATTGACTTACTGAATGTATAAACTAATTGGCTGTTGAGATCATTGTCTTTACATTTGGAATATTGGCAAGACAACCCAATCTAATTCTAAATGTGTGGGGTTACTTGATGAACCCAATTTTAAATTTTGCTCAATCTATTTCTAGGAAAGGAAGATGGAGTTGCAACAAGCAATTGTTAAAATGGAACAAGGTGGCAGTTCAGATGGTATTCTTCAGGTATATTTTAACCAAGTAGCCATGAGGAGTCATGGGAAATTTTATGTGAATTTGTGTAACTCCACTGCGTTGCTGGCTTTTATAGGTTCGTGTTGATCGTATACAATCACATCTTGACGAGCTAATGAGGGGTCTAACTGAACGTTGCAAGAAACATGGATTACATGTTAATTCAACTGCACTATTTGAGCTTCCCATTGGTACCTTCAGTCCCATTTAATTATTTGTCCTGATTCTTCTCTGTGTTTTCTGGCCACCCAACAATACTTTTTTAGCTCTTTAATTTTTCTTATTATTATGTGGTGTTTCACTTTTTGAAGGAACTTTAATTGCAATCACATAGAGTGACTGTTATTGGAAATTATATAAATTTTGGAATATTTTAAGCCTTTTTTTTTCTTTTTTATTTTTTGGATAAAGTAGAATGTATTGAAGCTATAAATGTGTTGTGGAATATTTTAAGCTTTGCCATTCATAATCTTCAATATCCAATTGAAACTTGTTATGACACTCATCTTTCTTTTTTCAAGTGTGACAATATTTTTCCAGTTGAATTTGAGCTCTTCTTTAAGGCTGATTAAATGTGGCTTCTACAACTTACATTATTATTATTATTATTATTTAACTTGCTAGAACGTGTGGAGAAGATAATTCTAGTTAAATTTGGTCTCATGATTGATCACTGGTATCGTTATAGACCACTCCCCTATATTTTCCCTATTAATTTGCATGAACATGGCTTGAAACACTAGTCCTTATTCTTTTCTGTTGCTGTCCACCTTTATGTTTCTTCTTTAGAAGAGAAGAGCTCTTGCACTGTTACTTTTAAAACCAGTATCTCATTCATAAACCTTCTTCACATTTTTGAATTAAGAGTTTGACATAATAACTGGCCAGCATTATCATATAGTTTACTAATGTGGATTTCATTTCTTTTGTATCAAAGCATGGAGTTGGAAAAATTTCTCTTTTCCAATACTATTATTAATCCCATCTCCTTAGCTGAACTTCTTGAGGAAACCCCTCTTAAGTTGCTCTCGAAGTACCAAATGAAATGCATTATGTGGATAGGTACCCATATTAAAAATGATGAGGAAGCAAGATGTTGCTGTCCAATTAGTATCTCAGTAGTACTTTTCTGGGCTTGACATGTTTTACAATTCACAGTGTTCACTAGTTCAATTGTTGTACTGTCCCTTATTAATTTTTTCATACTCCCCATACAATTTGATTTATTTATTAGGGTTCCTTTGAGAACTTTTGTTTTATGTATTGATCTTCTGTTAAGGGTGGCAACCTGGAATGCAAGAGGGAGCAGTTGATTGGGATGAAGATTGGGATAAGTTCGAAGATGAAGGTATGTCCTCTATGTTTCTTGACATGGAATTTGTATTGCATCCCTTGCTTCATGTTGTTTTTTAAACTCCCATAAGTGCTGTTAACTGTTCTGCTGATTCCATTTGTTTCTTTTTCAGGATTTTCGTTTGTCAAAGAGCACACTCTTGATGTGCAGAACGGCATAGCCTCTCCAAAAGCAAAATCTACCTCTGTTTGGATAGAAAAAGCTTCCTCTGATTCATTGTCGAATGCAGATTTTGATTCAGAGAAACCTTTGCATACAGGTGAACATGACCTTGAGAGCGAATCGGCATATGCCCACAGCGAAGATGACCAGGGAAGAAATTCGCTTGGCAGTCCAGTTGGAAGGACTGCACTGGAAAGTCCGTCCCAAGAATTTTCAGATATTCATTTTGGAAAGAGCACTGAAGCGGATACAGAAACCCATAGGTACATTGTTTGATTCATGTCTGGGTTGTTCTTCAATATGGCTTGTCTTGTTTTTGTATTCATTACCTGTTCAATTTTGTTTTTATCTGTTTTCTTTGTGATGCTAAATTATTTGTTTTTGTTACATGATAACGGCAGTGCTGAATTTATTTCTTTCTGTGTACAGAAGTTTTGATGAACCAGCCTGGGGTACCTTTGACAATAATGATGATACAGACTCTGTGTGGGGCTTTAACCCTGTTAATACCAAGGTGAGCCAAATCTTCTAAATGAACATTTCCATTCCTTTTAACGCCGGAATTTCACTGTTGTAGAATGGTTCTTAGGACACCTACCCAATGTAGGGCGTTGGTTAGTCTCCAGAAAAATTATCAGCACATCCTAGTACATCCATAATATGCTCACATATCATATGCATTTGTGTGTGTATTCTCAGTTCAGATAGGGTTTTAGATTTTTTTTTTTTTTTTTTTTTTTGATGAAGTGATAGGGTTTTAGATATTGTCATGCTGTAAACGGTTCAAGGCATATAGGGGATTTCGACCAAGGGAAATGGTTCGAGATTTGACCTAGTTGAATGAACCTACCCATCATAGACTTTGGAGTTTGGACCGATCCCATTGCTAGAACTTGTATAATGGCAGTTCAAGATCTTTTTGGTGTATGCCATGAAGCAGCAGAAAGGAGATGCCTGGTCTATTTAAATGTGACATGTGATAATCCACCATTATTATATAATTGTACTATTATTCAAAAATATATTCTCTAATGTTATGCAAGCTTTATGATGCTTTAATCTGCTTAGCAGTGTACTATGGTGTTAAAAGTCACATTGCTGTTTACGGGCTTTGGTGGTTGCCTAGCCATGTCTATATTAACCTTCCCCTTAAACTGCTGTCATCTTGCAGGACTCAGATCCTGAGAAGCACAGAGAAAACTATTTATTTGGATCTGGTGACTTGAGTGTAAGAACAGAATCCCCCCAGTCAGACAGCATCTTCCAGAAGAAGAGTCCATTTACTTTTGGGGATTCTGTTCCCAGCACTCCACACTCCAAGTCTGGGAACTCCCCACCAAGGTACAGTGAGGCCTCAGGGGACCACTTCTTTGACAATTTTTCAAGGTTTGATTCCTTCAGCATGCATGACAGCGGATTTTCACCCCAACGCGAGACCCTCACTAGGTTTGACTCCATGAGCAGCTCCAGAGACTTTGCCCACAGTCGAGAGTTCACTTCTTTTGATGACGCAGACCCATTTGGCTCAAGTGGTCCATTCAAGGTCTCATCAGAGAGCCAAACTCCAAGACGAGATTCTGGAAATTGGAATGCTTTCTAGTCGACGATTTGTTAAACAATTTTCCCTCGTTTTTTCTCTTCGGATCTTGAAGGGTTTTTTTATTGTGGATGTGGTAGCCATTTTTCGTGTGTTGTATAGCCTGGAACTAGAGTTGACACTTGTAAAGTTGTTTGGTGCTGGCTCTGTTGTATTTCTGCCATAACAATTTGTTTGGGCATGCCAGGATAAAAAATAATAAGAGAAACAGATTGCCATTTTTCTTAGAAAGCTTTGATGACCAAGATACTGAAGGAGGAAAAAAATTTCCGGTTGTTTTCTCATTCCCATTTGAAACGCATCTCTTGAATACTCAACCTAATTTAGCATGTGCTTCAGTTCAACTTAACAGTTGTTCAGTTAGGTTCTGTATTTACCCTTTCGGTATGCTGTGTGTACATACAATCACTACCAAGAGGAAGATTTGTTTGAAGAAGTTCTAGATGTAAATTGCTTGAGAACTTACTACATGCACGAATGGATGGAACCAACAACAAACTGGGGTGTGATGAATGACGAATCCCATTCAAATCAATTGTGCGACGATTTGGAATTTACATATAAACCTTCAAACATAAAGATATTATTTGTTTTTTAATGGGAAATGATATCTGTACTCCAAAATATGTTTCCCACACCCCTCTCCCTCTGTCACTATTGAGAAGTGTGGGAAGCTTGTTTTGGGTACCAATAACATTGATCCCTTTTTTGGTTAGATTTATTATTATTATTTTTTAAAGGGTTCAAACCAGTCCAGCCACAAACCTGGTTTTGTTTTTTGATCCAAAGACCTTTGTGAGCTGATGACATCACTCCCCCTCAGTATCGAGGGAGGGAGGGGGTTTGGGTTCTCGAGTTTTAGTTTCGGCCCATTCCATTTTTTTTTTTTCCAGCCATTAATTTTAATTTTTTTAAGCTTTAAGAAAAATATAAAAGGTTTTTATAAAAAGTGTTTACCTAATCAACTAGAAAACATCATTTTGAACAACCTTGATAAAGAAAGTTTTTCCAAAATCTATCATCTAAGTAAACTTTTTGACCATTTATAGTCCCTATTTCATTTTTGACCAAAAAGTCCACTTAAAGTATAGATTTTGGAAAAATTTTATTCTGCAAAGTTGTTCAAAATGATGGTTTTTAGTGGGACCATACGGCCACTTTTCATAAAAACCTTTTATATTTTTTCAAAACTTTAAAAAAATTAAAATTAGTGGGGTGAGAAGATCACTTAAAGGGGTTGCAATATCCGGACCCTTTGTTTTTTTTTTTTTTCATTTAAGATACTCTAATATCCTAATGTTCTTATCTTCACCCAAAAACCAATAATAATAAAAAAAATATATGGAAAAATGGAAAATGAAATGGGTTCTTTTTACTAAATTCCGGTCTGGCAAGAAAAGCTTCATGTATTGTTTTGATATTTCCCCTCCAGCTCATTGTCCAAACATCAAGCTTTTGTAGCTTAATTTGCATGATCCCTACATGTAAGTATGTAACATACCTTTTTACACCTCCTCACCCCTCACCCTTCCCAAAACCAAAGAATAAATAAAAAAGAAACCGCAAAACAGGCACCATATCATGCACCAAGCATGATATGCATCTCTCAGGGTCATGATGTTCGCACTCTGCATAACAGCTATAAAAAAGCTCCCATTTGAGGTGATCTGATATGTCTGCTAGTAGCTTTCTTTCTCTGTTTAATATTGAAGGTAGAAATTGGTTGATTGTGAGAGTTGGAGGTGATCAAACCCTTACCACCTTCTGAAGTAGTAGGGTTTGGTCTCCTCCAATGTCTCACGATGAACCTTTTCTTGGCTGCGAGGTTATGGATCTTCCAATTACAACCGGTTCTGATTACTCAGCTTTTAATACGTAGTCATAATTTTTGTTTTTGTTGCTTTTTTTGTTCTTTTTTTTTTTTTTTCCTTACTAATTATATTTTAATGCTTCAAGGGGGGAAAAAACAGAACGAAACAAAAAGAAAAATGAAGCTTTAAAATTTGATATTCGATAACTTGTTTGAGTGTATTGTCTTTCATGCATATTTAATTTGTTGAGCTCAACTAAGATGCATGAATTGCCAAATGAAAGTAAAATCAGGAAGAAAGAAAAACAGGGTGCACATAATTAGAAATTATTCTAGTCTACGATTGGGCTGAATCACTTCATCCTTATGCTATATAACAGGTGGTGACCTTAAACATGAAAAGCATGCTGGCAAGAACAAGTGCAAGGTGACAAGTTTTAACAACAGAATTGGAGGAAAAAAGCCAGAGAGTAGAATCTTCCACAGCCGTCTAGCACAATGATTGAATGACCCATCTCTGCAGTCCTGAGTTTGCATTGGTGATCAATCAAAACGCTTCAGTCGCAAACCATCTCAACAACACGGGCAATCTATTGTAATAGGAATTACCAAACTTTGTTAGTGGGAAAATGAAAAATGATTCAATTAATTATCTAACCAAAAATTATTTTAAATTAATAATAGAGAAATTATAGAATCTGCTGGAGGCAGAATGAGCCCAATGTGCATATTGTTTCTTCTTCTTCTGTCCAATTCAGAACCTCATCATTATTGTTTCTTCTTCTTCTGTCCCGAACCCCTATTCTGATACTCTCTCTCTCTCTCTCTCTCTCTCTCTCTCTCTCTCTCTCTTAGCTCCCAAGTTCTTAACAGAAGATTCAAAACAGAAGGAAAAAGACATGTGCCTCGGGGTCAATTAGAAACAGGCAAATACTAGCTTCATCACGTGAGAAACTCATCAACACTTTATTCTAATTAAGAGGAAGGGGGTAAAACAGGCACAGGACATTGAAGGACTGAAGTTATATGAAATAATACCAACCTTATTTCATTGTTTGATGTCTTCCATTTCCTTCTGAATTTGATCAAAAGCAGATATCATCGATGATCTCATGTTTGCTATTACTATGAGTGTCTCCAGCGCTGCATAAAATTTAAAAATTCCAGAATAGGTCATCTACTGGTGTCGATGCATTCATGCGCGCGCGTGTGAGAAAGAAGTTATTTACCTGTCTCGAATGAAAGTTGGGCAGCTCGAAGCTTTGGAGAAACCAAAGTTCCAAACATAGACAATGATTTGGATCGCTCTTTCTGAATCTGAGATAGCAGGGATCAGATTTAAAAAATGTCTCCATTTGTACATTTATAAATTCAAATTTCACAGGTTGCATATATAAAGTGTTCAACAAAGATCCTTCTTCCATAGATTAATGGCAAAAATCCATCTGGTACTTCCTTATTTTATTGGAATCTTTGTTTTAATCAAACCTAATATAACAAGGACACAGAAAAAGGTGTTTGTATCAGACGTGGATAACAGGTTGTCTAACATGGTGAGGTGAAAAATAAAATGAACAGTGATAAGGGAGCTAGCACATTAAACAGTGTCCAACAAGTCAAATAATGATGAAATAGAAATGTCCTTGTCACATAGAAGTGAGATCTTTACGGTAAATTGAAAACTTAGATTTATGGGACACTTACTTGGTTGTCAATTTTAAGTGAAGATCCATCACTAGTTGGGCTTTTCTCCAGTAGTTCTTTGCACAAAAGATAAGAGAAAGTGAGAAACACAGGTAAGCAGAAATGACTCCTAGAATTAGGAAGACAGGAATTTCAAGGAACCCATCAGGAAAATCTATCCAGCCCACCAAGAAGATATTGAGCATATTTGGCATATAAATGCAATAAAAAAATTTCACAAACTTCAGCATGGAAGGAACCCCAAAAATGGTTTTAACTGTGTCGCCGAGTATAACATAGAGCAGTTGGTTGCAGATTCCTTTTTCACTGCTTCATGTTTTGCACGATGAATATACTGTATTTCCTCAGCAATAATAGACTACATGTAAATGGAAAAACAAAACCATACCAGAAAACTGTGATGTACCCCGGTGCCGTAGCTGTGGACTATTTGCATTCTTCTGTAGCTTGTCCTCATTGAATTTTGCCTCCTCAGAGCAGCATGTTTCATCATCAGGGAATGACCATTTGTGCAAGGTAAAATGTGGTCGCTTCACCATGGAGCCAACTGCAACAGATCATGAATCATAATTAATATCAATAATAAGGCATAACCGCATAACATTTATATTATATATATTGGGGGGAGAGAGAGAGAGAGAGAGAGTTTTGGAACAAGGGTAAAAATAAATTACAAAAGTTTTCAAACACAGATCATCTGAACCATTTTTGCATTTAAGAGTCCACCTAATATTACTCTTGAAAGAATTTCTTTAGAAATGGACTACTTGTTGTCACTATGGTTTAAAGACTAAATTTAAATATGAAAAACAAGTTTGGCAGAACTTGGAGAAATTTTGACCCAAAACAAAATCTCTAGTGGAGCCTGGAAATCCAGATTACATTTTGTTCCCATAGTAAATTTGGTTATTTAGGCTAAGAAATAGGGTTTCAGCTGGAAACTAGAACAAAAACAAGTATGTGGGATTTTATGAAACCAAGAATGAGAAAAATAGGTAAAATAAGCTAATTTCAAATCTTGAAATTGGACACGTTAATATGACATGAACATAGGCACTCAAAGTAGGACACTTTACATAGGTATGCTACCCAAAAGATTTCAAAGGCTAAAGGTTGACAGATAACAATTTGTGATGTTTTTGGAAGTAATAGCGGGAGTGTTTTGGCTCCAAAATTTTGGGTCAGTCCTCAAATCAATTTCATTAAACAACAGGATAAATGTGAATCATATGATTGCGGGCATCAACCCAGACTTGTTCTAAGCCTAGAATCTCTTATATTAAAAATACATGGTGACAGTTAGAGATCATCTCTTTTCCCTTCCATTGATGCAAGATTACCCACTTTTAGACATACAAATTCTAAGTCCAAGTACCCCTCTAATAACACTGTCCAACGGTATAATGTGTGATGGTGAAATCGCAATTTGTTTAAAATCATCATAGATTTGACATTCTAAAGAGAGAAGGGGCAATAAATTTACCATCATGTTGAGTTACTTGCAATGAAGTGGCAGCAGAGTGGAGTTTGAGGTCAAACAAAGCACTGCTGATGCGTGAAGCGCCCATGGAATGTCGAGCACTGGCCAATTCTAGCCATCCCTGCAAAAGGGAGCCATATGGTTGTGATATTACGTCTTCAACTTGTCGAAAAAGTCAAAAAAATTAAAAATAAAATTAAAAATCAGTAGACGCCCGAAGAATCAGAGAGAATACCAATCGTGTTGAGCTTTACATCTTGTTTTGTTCAAATTACAGTAAAAATCAATCAAGAAACGTAAAGGTTACATATACCTGGCGAAGGGTTGAAGACAATGAATCCATTAGGGTTAGAAAAGTGTCCGCTGAATCGAGAAACTGCAAAACGTTTTCATCTTCTGCTTCTTGTTTTTGCTTTTCTTGTTGCGCTTCGTCTCCTCTTGTTTGGTCCTGCCCTTCCATCCCAGATTCAGCATCAGAACGTCTGGGTTGCGTGCGAGTGCGTTCTAAAAAAGAAACAAAAAACCGAAAGCGTCTTTTTCAAAGGTGCTTTCAATGTAATACAGTAATAAATAAAAAACGTGATTACAAATCACACTTTCATTATAAAGAAAAGTTATCATTAGTACGGACGCTTTTAAATATAAATAAAGCGGTTTTTATAATAGTGCTTTAATTATAATGTGGAGTAATTAAATCGAAATGTAAAGCGTGGTTAAAAACCACGCGTAAAAGGTTGAATGTCATAAAAGCTTTTGATTGACCAATTTACCCTTATTTTATATTTTAAATATATCACTATCCTTATACATGGTACATTGATTGGAGGATAAAATAATAATAAAATATAAAACACATAAAGAGGAAATAAAAATATAAAATACATAAATATAAATAAGAATTCAAAGTATACTGTAATTCGTAAAACCACATAAATAGAAAATTAAATTAATATAAAACTTTAAACCTTAACATATATCATCTACATAATTATGAATTCTATTTTTTTTCATTAACAACGAGATTCTGAATTCTTCTTTCTTCATTAATAACATCTTCTATCTTGTTTGGTAAGTGTTTCCTTACAAAATGCGATAACTTTTTCTTATAATAAAAAATAAATAAATAAAAACAAAACGGTACGTGCAACACACGTGTACACCATCGCCACATATTTGGAGAAAAAAATTAGAGACAATACAAGATTTAGAGATTATAGTACCAATTATACGAGTAGGGTAACAATTTTGAAAGTTATACATCTGGAAGCTAAAGATCTTGAATATAACTTTTTATTTATGTTACCTACAATCCACTGATATTATTGTGGACATTAAAAGAGATGGAATAGGGTGACTACCTAAGTTAAGTCAACACCAAATCCGAAATCACAGTTATCATTGTTTAAAAATTAATTGGGTCAAAAGTTTAGACATTTCTATTTGTTTTAGAGAAATAAGGGTAAATTACAATAAACTTTCTAATGCTTAACTTTATTTCATATAACCTCCCTAAAAAAAATGAATGCACTAACTTTGGATAGGTTTCGCTATTTTAGGGTGAATAATCGAATAGAAATTAGATGAAAAAACAATATATCCTTTTTATATGCTCAATGATATTCGTTCATTTTGATAATGGTTTTTCACCCAAATTTTATTCAACCTTTCACCTGAAACCTTATCAAGGAGCGATATTACATCGATTTTTTTTTTTTGAGGGTTATGTGAGAAATGGTTAAACATTAAGAGATTTATTATAATTAACCCCAACCCAAAATAGTATTAATAATAAGACAATACTCTTGTTACAAAAAAGTTTACTATAGATCATTCGAATTTTAAGTGGGTTTACGCCTCCTCATGTGCATTTTAAACACTTTTAGAATATATCATTTAACCGTAAAAGAATACGTATGAAAATATATGCCTCTCAAAATGGCATGTGACTGGCGTGACGTTTTTCGTGTAATTCTACAAACGATAATTAATAGTGCTATTAATTGCTAAACTTATAACAGTTAAGAAATATATTACAATGATTTTTTCTTTAAAAAATTATGTAAAAAAAAAAAAAAAAAAAAGGCCAAATAAAGAGGCTTTCTTATAATTTTCTACCCTTTCCTACTCTAACCCTCTATTTGGTTCCTAAATTCTACCAAGGGAAAAAAAAAAAAGAAGGGAAAAAAAAAATGAGGAGGAAAGAAAATGAATGAAAAAGATAAAATCATATCAATTCAAAATTATTTTAATTATTTTTTTTCTTCTAATTTTTCATTGCAACCAAATAAAAAAAAGTAAAATACCTTTTATATATATATATATATATATATATATATATATATTTTTTTTTTTTTTTCTTGATAAAATCCATAAACCAAATAGAGCTCTTAGGGAAGGTTTTCCCAAAAGTTTGGTCCAAAACGGCAACTCAAAGTTGATCCTCTAAAGCAAAACGACAGCTCCTATCCCTCCTACAGTGTTTTGGTCTGTTCAACCACGAGGCGACAAAGCATAGAAGGCTTTCTACCTGCGAGTTTTGAAGCACCAGACCAATAAACGCCCCTTCCTTCCTCTCTCGTCGCATCTCACTCTCTTCTTCCACTTCACCACTGCTCTCTCGCTCTCTCTTCTCACGCTTCTCACGCTTCTTTCTATTGCTCTTTCTGCGATCGGAGGGTGGGTGTTCATGCTTCTCGGTTGGTTTGGTTCTATATATATTTTTTTTTTCCTGTGTTTACATACAATTTCTGATCCATTTTTGTGTGCTGAGATTATATGTAAATCCTGATTTCTCTTTTGTTTTCCTTTTGTTTGCTTTCCAAGTGTTGCCTCGCTCCTATTCTTGTTCTTCTTTCTTCTTACCAATTTCTCTCTTATTTCATTTTAGGGTTTTTGATTCTGACTGATTTCTCTTTTGTTTAATATCAGGATCTTTCTTTCAGCTTATTTGTTGGGGGTTTTGGTCGGATAAATAGCTTGGTGGGATGTTGGACATCGGTGGTCCGCCCTGTGCAGGTATTAACATGTAAAAGAAATTCGTGTGAGTGCCTCTCCAATCGAAGAGAAGAAGCGAACTAGAGGTGTGAGGTAAGCCCCTAATACGCTGTTCTAATCACGTTCTGCTCTTAGAATGATTATTATTTGTTATTATCCGATGATTATTATTTAGGTCTTGTAGAAGGATTTCAGTATCTGTTGTTTATTCTGCTAGGATTTTTGCAATGAGCAAATTGGAAGAGGTACAACAATGAGATTAGGGTTGATTTTTAAGTCTCCTTTTTCTTTTTTTAAGGCTGAACGAAGAGGTATCTATAAGTTTTACGTTGTATACATCCCATCAGGACAAAGGGATCCTTAGAAGTGTGACGGCGCTTTCAGGTCCTCTCTCTCCCGCGATTGGGTTTCTCGAACGTAGAAGTGTGACAGCACTCGTCGATTAGCCGTCGTCGTCCTCCGCTGTGTCAAGTGGTAACACTCGTCTCTCTCTTCTCTCTCCAATCATATAAAAAATCCAATGTTTTTTGGGAATTCCTGACCACACACATCGTAGGGTTGATCGTTTTAGTGTTGGTAGGTAGGTGGGTGATGGAGGCAATGGTGAAGAAATACGTGCAAAAATTCAGAAAAGTTAAAGATGAAATGAACCGATGGGACGAACTTCAGTCTCGATTGCTTGCGCAGTTCAGAAACACCTCTTCCATCATCGAGAGGTTGAAGGTCTTTTTGAATTTATCATCAGAGCATGCTTCTTATCAAACTTTTATTTATTTTCTTATATTTATTTAATTCGATTGATTTGATCAGGTAATTCAAGATTCCAAAAATTATGGTAGCTTGAAATGCGTGGACGGCAGTTGGAGATGCTGTGTTGGGAAAGCAGATGGAAGCTTTGGAAACCTATTTTGCTTTCTATGAAAAATACTATGTAAGCTTTAGCAATTCTTCTTACTCTTAACCCTCCCTTTCTTTAGATTAATGTAAGAAATTAAATTTTATGAATCCTAATAGTTTTATTTCCTTCCTGTTTTCCTCTTCTCTCTCAGCAACCAAACAGATGTTAGGTTTTGTTTTACTTAAGTTTTCCTTCCTTAGGTTCAAATTTCTTAGTAATCCCAGAATGATAAAAAGAAACATTTTCCTCCATTTTCTCAGCCACAAAATGGAAGGGCAGGTTTTGTCATGGTCTGCAAGTTTTCGGTTGGAATGTGTTATATAATTCTTCCCCTGATATCAACGTTTGATGCAGAGACCGCATTCTAGAGGAGGAAAATGATTGAAAATGTCAATGTTTGATGCAGAGACTGCATTGTAGAGAGGAAAATGATTGAAAGTTTTTTCATTTTTGGTTTCCTTCATTATTGCTTATTGACATTTCATTAGTAATCTGAATCTGTTTGTATGTTTTGACCGTTAGTGCATGAGAGCTGAATGGTATTTATTGTTTCATTATATTGCCTTCTTGTGCTATGTTAAAAAGATGTGCCAAATTTGCAGGGAAGAGTTTCGTGGTATTGTCTTGTCTCTTGAAAAGATCCTTCGTGATGGTAGACAACTAGTTAAAGGGGGATCAATTCAGTGTACCCCGAAACAACTCCAGCAACGAGTTGGGGTAAAACCGAGCCTTGCAGATTGCTTGGATGGGCTTAGGATTCTTCACGAGATGCACCACTCAGAGTATGAAATTGTTTTTTTGCTTGAAATTCTGCATTATGATTATTTTTCTTTAATGCTGCATTGAATTGTTAAAGGTGAGATAACGATTGGCTTTTGAGCCGTCAAATGAGCTAATGTGATTAGATGGCACAAGGGTAGATCAAGTTGGTCATTTCTGGGACCAGGCTTTTCTTATTGATTTGGGTCTGGAGCCAATTGATACATAGTAGGACTCAAGTTTCAGGCTTTGTTGAGTTGACAAAAGTTGAGCCAATTGATTCAATAGGAGTTGAATCTTTTGGGTCAGTTTCCTGGCTTAACTAGTTTGCATCTTCTGTTATTCTTATATTGTTCCAACTATAGGTCTTAGATCAGTTAGAAAAATGAGGATTTTTCAAACAAAAATTTAAAGAAGCCATCAGATCCATTACTACTTTTCCTAAACTTTATTGGTTACTTTCCTGGTAGAGGCTTTAATTCTCGTCTTTCTCTATTGTCTACCTTCTAGGGTGCATCTATCATATCTAATTTTTATATATTTGTTCATGGTTGAGGTCTTGCATGGGCCTGGGGTTTGCCCAAAGGGTTTCCTCATTTTCAAAAAAATAAAAAATTTTGTTCATGGTCATATTCCCACAAGGCCACAATCTTAAATTCTAAACACTTTGGTGAAAGGGTCAGAATCAAATTACTTGTGGTTCTTAATGACTTACTCAGTTCTAATTTTACAGGTACCTTCTTAAATCAGCAGTGGTTTCAGCACTTGCAGGACTTACCCTGAAACCCAGGTACACAGAGTTAAATTCTTCCCTATTCTTGTGAAATATTTTTTTCCCAATTTCTGATGTATCTGCTTAAAAATCCTTTTTTTTTTCTTTTGTTTTGTGTGTGTGTGTATCTTAATATACATGGGCATTTTCTGACAAGGGCCTCATTTGTTTCTATGGCTTAAAAATCCTTGTCAGATCCCTCATATGGTGTGTAAATTATTCATCATGCATTCACCTTAATGGGTGTATGAAGTTAATATATGCTATAAAACCTGATTAGGAGAATATTCTTGACTGTTGATTCCATTTGTGAATAGGTTTTTTCAAATCAAATCCAGAAGAGAAAAACAGCAAAAAAGAAGAACATCTAATACTAAGAACCTCCTCTATGAAGGCAGGAAATCCCCCTTCCTTCCATCAAGAAGTAGTAGAGAAGGAAAAAAAAAAAAATCAAACTGTAAAATGAATAGGTCTGTGGATCTACTACTGTCAATCAGTAGGTCTGTGGATCTATTATTCTATATAAAAAATCGCCATCTCATAGCACCACCATGACACTGATATTTCTTCTTCCAAGCCCCCCATGCTGTGACTTCAACTTTGAGTATGATGAATAATTGGATAGATATTTATTCAAGTCCCTGTCCCATCCAACCAAAGAGTTGTGATCTAAAAGTCTCGTTTTAGATAGGTGGAGAACTGCGAGTTCTTTCAGAAAAGACTTGCTGCTCCTCAATCTAAAATTCCAAATCATGCGAGTGACTTAGTGCAAGACAAGCCATAACAATAGGGGCTAAGCCTGATGCTAATATACTGGAAAAGGACAATATCTATGGGCATTTCTATGAAGAGTGTCTTTCCATTTTTTCAGGATCAAAAACTTCACATAATTCTTTGTGGGGTGTGTGTGCGTGCATTTCAATATTATCTGGTTGTCTCATTTTATACATTATATTTTGCAAAGCGTTTGAATGTATCTTGACTATATATACATTGCAGTGCCAGTGATCTCGGGGCTCTCCAGCAACTTTTGGTTGATCAGCCCAATATCCCCAAAGAGGAAGGTAGGTGGTGATAGATTTCATAGAGGAAAAAATGATAAATTAGAGTAGGCCTTAATATTTTGTTTGTAAGATATCTATGGATTGGATGTCTATGTAATTGCACACGATTATCTAAATCTTTTGGTGAATAATGATTCAATTTCGGTCTGATATTTATGAGTCAATATAATATGGGTTAAATATGAAAAGTTAGTAGAAAGATAGTTAATGAAATAAATTATAAGAACCATGTGCACAACTAAAATAAATTATTGTTGGAGTTTTCATATTTGTTTTTGTTACCAACGGTTTGAAGTTTAACCATCTTGCACTTGGCATATCATACCCCTTTTTTGGCTAATTATAAACTTACACCATCGATTTGCCACATTTTTTGTGCAGTGCAATTCATCTTTGACATCGTATTTGCAGAAGAAATCTGCTAATCTTTCCTATGCAGTCCAAGAAACTCAGAAGCATTCTGTAAACCAAAATTCTCTTACCATTGTGAGGGTGAAGATGGCAGTAAGCTTGTTCTCTGCTGTTGAAACTGGAAAAGAATGCCTACAAAGGATCTTTAATGACTTCATCTTTGGCAGCCGTTAAAACTTAAGCATTTATGACCTTCTCTGAGGTTACCAGTCCTAGTAACGTGATATTTCTTGTTGCTAGTGTTCAGTTCACTTATATTTTGCTGAAAAATGACCTTTTTTAAAGACCAGGTGTACATGTAAGTTGCTGCGCACCTGAGTCGGATCCTATGTGGTTTATGGAGATTTGAACCTTTTCCTTTTTCAATTGAGTAAGATGTATACATGTGAGTGACCATGCATATATTATTCTTTTTTTATTGAAAATCCGTTGTGAAGGAGTAAACATAATTTCCCACCAAAAAATGGTAAAATAGAAGACAAAATGGCTATTTTATCCTTCGCACCAAGTGATAGTTTGTCTCATGAAGTGTCCTGTGCCTCTCCCTTTTGAGTATGTTATATACAACACAACTATTACCCAATGGATCTTGCAGGATTCGAGGACTTGTGCAAGAAATTGTGTACAAAATTTGTGGTCCATATTACAAGGGTTAGGATAAGAGATTTCTCATTATCTGACGGTCTTATTGTTTTGTTTGTCAATTTTGCAGAGAGTATTTTTGGAGATTAGCTTGAGAATCATGTTAAAAATCTCTACAAAGATTATGTCCCTTGATCTTTACCCTATGTTGGGTGTAATGTCTTTTCCTTTTTCCCTACATATTAAGGTCCATAGGAATTCTAGACTCGACCTCGTTATAGATACACTAGCATTGATTAGGTCTCCAGAGGGTTTAAAAATAGTTGGGAATTAAGGCCATCTGTAAAATCCGGTTGTTTTCAAGCATAGGCGACTGGGTTTTTGTAAACTTATGTCAGCAATATTGTCAATTCAGGACCGTATATTATGTATGTATATATCCCAATATATATTGTTTAATCGAGACTAAAATCCATGTTAATAATAACCTCGAACGACTTCAAGCGGGGACGCGGTGCCTCGCCCTAAACGACTCAGCACTGGAGGAGGTGTGGCGTGCCGGGTCCTAAAACGACCTCGTGGTCGAAGTCTAAACCGTGTGTCTGACCGAAGTAAAAATTGAAAATCTCAAGAGAGACTCGTCATATCCTTTTATGTTTTCAACCCAGAGAAACGTCCAAAGTCGTAGCTCTACACGTGGATGTAAGCATTGTTAAGTAGGCATCGTATGAACGCAGGACACCCACCAAAACATATTTCACCCAAATACATGCACTTCCATGTTTTTATTATATTTTTCCTACCATTTTTTACTTTTTCTTTTTTATTTCCTTATTTATTTATTTATTTATTTATTTGTGGTTTTAGGTTGTTTCGTAATTCACTCTTTCGTGCACTCTTCATAATTTGGTTTACGACCCCAAGCACGTTTGATACTTTTGAACTTGACTTAGAAGGTCAAGATGATAAAGATGTCTTGGCCTTCGTAATTTCCAAGTCAAGATGGAATTTGAAAGGCCAAGGAGGCCTCGTGGAGCAGTGTTTCTGTAAAGGGCAAAAATATGCAAAACTGGGTAATTTCAGGGAATGGCCGTTGCAACCCTCCATTTTTATCACCTCATCCCTCATTTTTTAGGTTTTTAAGGTTTTATGCAAAATATAAAAGATTTGTATGAAAATTGACTCTGATGTCTACTAGAAAACATCATTTTGAACAATTTTGTAGAAAATTTTTTTTCCTAAATTTATCGTTTAAATATGTTTTTTAGTTATTTATAACCTTTATTTCATTTTTTGTCAAAAAGTCTATCTAAACAATAGATTTTATAAAAATTTTCTTCTACAAAGTTATTCAAAACGATGTTTTCTAATGGACCAAGTGATCGGTTTTTGTAAAAACCTTTTATATTTTTCATAAAATCTTTAAAACCAAAAAAAAAAAAAAAAGTAGAGTGGTAAAAATGGAGGATGACAATAGCCATTCCCTAATTTCAGACACATGGAAGGGCAAAAGTTAAATATCTCACCCCAACACAAATATCTAACAGACAATATCAGGTCTTATGATCTTATTTGTCAGCCAACCGGTCACGGTTGATCGCACTCCATCACACTTCATTTCTAGTGGACGTGATCCTTCGAGGCTTAGATTTCAATTAAAAAATTAGTTGTGCTCATCCAAGAAAAAAAAAAAAATTAAAATTGACATGTATTTCTAGGCGTAGTATTTCAGTTGGGTCATATTTGTTTGGTCGAAATTAAGTATTTTTTATTGAAATCTTATTACATTATACGCTTATTTCTTTTATTTTTGTATTTTTATTCTTTTGATTTTAGTTAAACAAACATGTCATCATCAAGTTAAAAAATAATAATAATAATAATAATAGTAATAAAATTTTTTTTAAAAAAAATCGTTTACTCGTTCACAAATATAAGCACCATTTCAACAGTGCAACTTATATCTCTCTTGGACACCTCTAACATCGAAATGTTTGAAATAGGCATCGATCACAAGAGTTGCAGGAGCTTGAATCTGTGTGAAGCCTTTTTATCTCGTTGTTTTTTTTGTTCGCAAATGGGAATACAACATGCACACAGTTTATGAATCCATCTCCAGCTCTCCGCCAATGGGGCCTTCCCGCGTTGGCCCCCGTCGTAAAAAAAAAAAAAAAACGGTGGTTGGTAACCTCTGGTGATATTTGTGCTTGGACAGCCTGTCAGAACCTCAGCGAATTATTAGTTTTAACACTTTTGGTGGGGTCACCGGAGGGTGGAGGTGGCTCCACACACACTCCTTCGTCACTCTCCTACGTCTTTCTCTCTCTTTCTGGCTGTTCGGTTTGTGCATATGTGTCGATGACTATTCGCTTCCAGTCAACCTTTTCTCTCTCTTCCTTCTTTTTTTTTTTTTTTTTAACTACAGTTTCCTCTCACTTGTCTTTTCGCTCTTGTTGTTTTCTTCAATCACACAAGCCCTTTTTCTTCTTCTTCTTCTCCATTTCTTGCCCCTTTTGGTATCGTAGAAGAAGAAGAAGAGCAAGAGGAGGAACCCTAATTCTACTTCTCTGGATATGGAAGATGAAGAACAACTTATTGGAATCTACTCTGTTCGAGAGTCTCCGAAGAGGATTTAGTTCAATCCTTACCAAACTAGAATTAGGGTTTCCACGCCGCGTGCTTCAAGGTTTGGAGAATCTGCAGTAAGGTATGCGTCTTGGTATCCCTTTCTTAAGGATTTGCATCTTTTGTATTGAAATTCTCTCTCTTTTTGTTTTTGTTTTAGCTTTAGCTGTGCTGTTCATGATAATTGGTTCGTGCATAAGTGTCCGCCGTGGATGTTTGATTAAGACTATCCAAAATCTCGTCATTGAACGATTAGGGTTGACTTTCATCTGAATTTATGAGTTGATCACTTGCGTTTCTTATTTTGCATACCTGAAATTACGCAACTAAATTCGTAGTTCTTTGGATTCTTGTTGAATTCTTAATGCTTAACTCCACCGGGTGTTTGCATAATTTATGCAACCATTGTAGCGAATTGATTATCGAGGACAAAAAGGTAAGTGCGGAAGCAATTATCATATGAGCTGCTGAGGATTAAAATTCCTTTCATGGATTGCGTCACATTCTAGGAGGGGTAATTTAGGTGGGCAATCAAGTATTTGATTGCCACAGTCCATTGGAGACTTTGAGTGGCCGACTTTGATTTCAACTTTGAGTCTAGGTTGGGTTTAGATTGAAATTAAATAGGATTTCCTCTCAGACTTTGGTTGTGTCTGCTGTCTCTCCATTGTCTTTTGGTGTTCAGGGTTAACACTCATCTTATTGTCCCTTTCACATGAGAAAAATTTGTGCATAATGGTTGTACCACACCATCATGCCCATGTGGTGTGACATGCCAATAAAAATACAGTAAGAAGGACGTATGCATCAAAGCTTGGGTCAAAGCAAGGGCATATGCATCATGGCAGAAGGGTATATGAGTCAGCAGGTGAAGACTCTAAAGTTATTAGCTTGTCATACCATGTCAGTGTGATGACATGGTGTCACTGTTACATATGTTTTTCTCATATAGACATTTTTCCCCATGTAGAAATCATTTATTCCCTGTTTGTTCCCGGGGAAGTTAAGGAATAGAAATGAAAATCTTGAGTCTTGGAATGGCCATTTTACTCCAAGTGCTCACAAAATTCCAGATTTATCTTGCTCTTCCTTCATCTTCTCATCAGCTAAATAGAGCATTTATTGAATTTTGATACTTTTTTTGTCGTTTTGGGAACTATTTGTCTCAAATCTACAAACTTATATATCATTTTTGTCTGAGTGTCTGACTACTTTTCTTTAAGTTGATTCAATTTTGCCCTCCCATGTGGAATTATCTCTGCTTAATTAGTATTATTACTTTCTTGCAGTAGCTACTATATATCTGATGGCTGAAAGCTGGGATGGAAGTTACGACGCTGGTAGCCAGTCAGACGACAGCTATCATTTTGAGAGGCTACACATTGAGCCTATTTATGATGCATTTGTTTGCCCTTTAACAAAGCAAGTTATGCGGGATCCTGTTACCCTTGAAAATGGGCAAACTTTTGAAAGGGAAGCAATTGAAAAGTGGTTCAAGGAATGCAAGGAGAGTGGAAGGAAGCTGGTTTGTCCCTTGACACTTAAAGAATTAAGAAGCACAGAACTGAACCCTAGTATAGCTTTGCGGAATACCATTGAAGAGTGGACTGCGAGGAATGAATCTGTTCAGCTTGATATGGCTCGTAGGTCATTATCTCTGGGCAGTTCAGAAAGTGATATTATGCGGGCTTTGAACTATGTCCAGTACATATGTCAAAAAAGCCGTTCCAATAAGCATGTTGTGCGTAATGCGGAGCTGATTCCTATGATTGTTGACATGTTGAAGAGCAGCAGCCGTAGGGTTCGGTGTAAAGCTTTGGAAACCCTTCGAATTGTGGCAGAGGAGGATGCTGATAATAAGGTTGTTGAAGGTTTGCTGATTTTTCTTATAGTTTCTCTGGCATTATCACAGGCATGGATGCACTTAGTGCGTCTTGTTAATGGTTTTTCTTGTTTTATAGGAAATAATGGCCGTGGGGGACACTGTACGCACAGTAGTTAAATTCTTGTCTCAAGAGGCTTCCAAAGAGAGGGAAGAAGCTGTCTTTTTGCTGTATGAGCTCTCCAAATCTGAAGCCTTGTGTGAAAAGATTGGTTCTATCAATGGAGCTATTCTTATATTAGTTGGGATGGCAAGCAGCAAATCAGAGAATGTTTTGACTGTGGAGAAGGCTGATCAGACACTGGAGAATCTGGAGAAGTGTGAGAATAATGTGCGGCAGATGGCTGAAAATGGTAGACTGCAGCCTCTACTGACACTACTTCTTGAAGGTGCCTACACTTTCCGTAATATCTTTATGCTTTACAAATTTGTTTGCAAACATAGTGGTGCTTCCTGACTATTTTTCTTTCTTATTCAACACATGGTTGCAAAAGTTGTGGAACACATATTTTTGATTATGTCTGATCAAACTGGAAGTTTCAATTTTTCCATGCAAAAGATATTTTGCTGATTTGTCCATTAAGTCTAATTTTCTTTTTTTTTTTTTTCTTTTCTTTTTTTTTCCATCTATTTTATAACAAGTGAAGTACCTGCGAAGTGACAAAGAACAAGAAGAAATTTACTTACATCCTCTGATCTATACCTGTAGTATTTGAATGAAAACTCTTAGATCTGATGGTTGTAAGGATCAGAACCAAAACCAGCAATTAGATCTGATGGTTATATCATCTGTGAAACTCTCTTGTCCTGTCTCTATTCTCTCTGTTTATTACAATGCTTGCTAATCACTATCTCATTGGTGACTTGCACAAAAATATACATGTTTCCGGACTACCTTCTCTACACTTTCTTTTGGAATTTACCTTTTCTACTCCTTTTGAAACCCTTCAAATTTAATTATTGATACAACTTTCCAGCCCCTGACAAATGTAGTTCAGGTGGTGTCTCTATATTAAACTTCTCTATGAATTGGTTGACAATAGTTTATTCTTTGATACTTAAACCTGAATGATTCCTTTCAATATCATATGAAAAGCTATATTCATCTAGTCAGTGTTTCTTACTCTTTATGACCACAATGGTATGCTTGCAGGCCCTCCAGAAACCAAATTGTCCATGGCTTCATACCTTGGTGAGCTGGTTCTGAACAATGATGTGAAAGTTTTTGTGGCTAGAACTGTTGGTTCATCACTGATTAACATCATGAAAAGTGGTAACATGCAGTCAAGAGAAGCTGCTTTGAAAGCTTTAAACCAGATTTCATCATGTGAGGCAAGTGCCAAGGTGTTGATAGAGGCGGGAATTCTTCCCCCTCTCGTCAAGGACCTCTTCACTGTTGGTGTCAATCAGCTTCCTATGCGACTGAAAGAGGTCTCTGCAACAATTCTTGCCAATGTTGTGAGCTCGGGTTATGACTTTGATTCCATATCTGTTGGACCTGACCACCAGACTCTGGTCTCAGAAGACATAGTTCATAACCTACTCCATCTAATTAGCAACACTGGTCCAGCAATTGAGTGCAAGCTTCTCCAGGTTCTTGTTGGACTCACCTTTTCTCCCACTACTGTTCTGAATGTTGTTTCTGCCATCAAAAGCTCTGGTGCTACCATCAGTCTGGTTCAGTTTATTGAGGCTCCACAGAAGGATTTGCGTGTAGCTTCCATAAAACTCCTCCAGAACCTCTCACCACACATGGGTCAGGAACTAGCTGATGCCCTACGTGGCACTGCTGGCCAGCTTGGCAGCCTAATCAAAGTTATATCAGAAAATATTGGAATTACTGAGGAGCAGGCAGCAGCTGTTGGCCTTTTAGCGGATCTCCCAGAGAGGGATTTGGGCCTCACTCGGCAGATGCTAGATGAAGGTGCCTTTCAGCTGGTCTTCTCCAGGGTGGTTAGGATCCGGCAGGGGGAGACTAGGGGCAACCGCTTTGTGACCCCGTATCTAGAAGGTCTTGTCCGGGTTCTTGCGAGGGTAACATTCGTCTTGGCTGATGAGCCTGGTGCAATTGCACTCTGCCGCGAGCACAATCTTGCCTCGTTGTTCACTGAACTGCTACAGTCCAACGGGCTTGACAATGTCCAGATGTTTTCTGCCATGGCTTTGGAGAACCTATCACAAGAATCCAAAAATTTGACAAGATTTCCTGAGCTTCCAGCACCTGGTTTTTGTAGCTCAATCTTTCCATGTTTTAGCAAACAGCCTGTCATAACTGGACTGTGCCGGCTTCATCGTGGGACATGTTCATTAAAAGAATCCTTTTGTATCTTGGATGGACAGGCCGTGGAGAAGTTGGTAGCTCTTTTAGACCACACGAATGAGAAGGTGGTTGAGGCAGCGCTTGCTGCATTATCTACTTTGTTGGATGATGGGGTTGATATTGAGCAAGGGGTGATGGTATTGTGTGAAGCAGAGGGAATCAAGCCTATACTCGATGTTTTACTTGAGAAACGGACAGATAACTTGAGGAGGAGAGCAGTTTGGGCGGTTGAGAGAATTTTGCGAACTGACGATATTGCATATGAAGTGTCTGGAGATCCAAATGTGAGCACGGCACTTGTGGACGCCTTCCAGCATGGTGACTATCGATCACGGCAGATTGCTGAGCGTGCCCTGAAGCATGTTGATAAGATACCAAACTTCTCTGGTGTCTTTCCAAACATTTCATAGACCTCTTCCACTTCATACGGACAGTTGATGAGCGCGAGGGCCTGTATGTATATTATTGGTTATATTTCCCCTCCGTTCTGAAAGGTATGGAGGCCCTTCTAAAGGTATGATTTGCCAAGCGTCCTAAAAAAACTGCGGGCAGATTTTGTTGTATGTATACAGGTTTTCCCGTTTGTAGAGTGTCAAAAGCCGTTCATTTGTTATTAATGATGTTGTTTTCATTATCTTCCATTTCTTTACATGAACTGTATTTATTGTACTGGCATTTGACAGGGGGGATTTTTTTTAATGCTTTTTTTATGAGGTTTTTAATTGAATTTTTGGGGAAAAATGCTCTCTCTCTCTCTCTCTCTCTGCAAAAGCTTAGATGTACCATCTTTCCAAATTGTCAAGCAGCGATCTTTCATTACAAAGCTGGAAGGTGATATTGCTTCTGATTACGGCATGAAGAGTAATAAACGATACGACTCGGATCAGTTGCTGGGCTGGTGATATTGCGCAGCCACGTTCAAAAAAAAAAAAAAAAAAAAAAAAAAAAAAAAAAAAAAAAACAGGAATCCCAATAGTCGTGCTGAAGTGCGCCAGATCGACTAAGGATCTGAATCTGACCATAATATGCCCCGGTGTAATCTAAGCCCAACAAGCAGGATGAACTTTTAATTCTAATTTCTATAAAGGGCTCCCACAGGAAGTGGATGCCTGTGAAATAATATGGACGGTGCTAAAAGAAAGACCCTTGGGATTTTAATTGGCCCCCCACCCCCCACCAAAAAAAAAACAAAAAACATAAACAAAAACCAAAATGGTATTGAATTTTAATTTGCGTTGCTCGTGCTCGAATCGTTGAAACGTGCTTCGTGTCGTGGCTTTCTGCAGCTTGCCACAGCAATGTAGAGCTTCTTGTTTCCATAAATTCAGAATCTTGTTTATATGATTCAGTAGTGTTTCTTTGGAATCTGCCATACCAGGCGGTTTTGCTACTGTAAACATTTTTTTTGGGGGTAATCATATCAAGGTCAGGGATTTGGCATATTAATACAATGTAATTCACCCAGAATAACAATTTTTAGGGGAGAGGTTTCGTCTCAATTTCTAGCATATTTCGAATTCATCAAAAGCAGAAAATAAGTAGTCAGGTTAACGTTGAAATAGTACTTGGTGTGCGCAATATTCTAGAGCAAAATGGTGCATAGGCCAGCTTATGACACAGGGTTCCGAATACCACCCATATGACATTGCTTTGTCACTGTCATAAACCAGCATTATTGTCTCTAGAACAAGCCAACTGCAAAGGTGCTTGGTCCCCTGAGCAACTTTTACCCAATCCCGAAAGCATTCGAGTGTGAGAAATGTTTCTGCCAATATTTATTGAAAAAGGAGCTTAGGCTAATAAATTCAAAAATTTACATAACCATGTTCTTTTTATTCGGTGTCAGCTCAAAAGTGCCAAATATCGTGACAACTCAATTTAAGAGAACAAAAGCCATCAAAATGGAAGAACAGAAACTCAACAGCGGTGAATACAGATTCAATTTTTCAAATGTTGGTGAATAAATCTCATGAAGGCTACAAGAGCAAAACATACCTCTGTTAAGAGTCTGCATAAGACACTTGAGACCAGAGGTAGTCGCCAAGATACAAATTGAGAATGAGAGAATTCAAATGAGATGGAATATCACAGGTTGCAATGCTGCGTTCAAAATCTCTTATGATTGTGAATTTAAGAATGTTTGCCAATGACTTCACAGATGAAGCACTGCCATTGTTTTAGTCATGCATGAAGAAGCATCCAGTTCATGAGCCACATGATTCCTTGAAATATGGCTCCAGTTCGCCCCCATATCAGATACATCAAACACAGTCAAGAAATCCAATACCTGACCAAATATTTTGAACATTTCAACTCCAAATATCCTGTTTCTATCCGCTACGAATGCAGCATTCCAGTCCATTGGGGCATCTGGATGTACCGAGACCTCGGTCCATGTAAGATACAAGAGATCTAGCTCCCACAACTTTCTAACAGCCTTGTTTCTCCTGCCTATTTGACCATCCCCTTCACACCAGGAGACAGAAAGCATGAACAGCCGGCCATTACAAGATACGAGTTTTGGGTAGTACTCATGAACACGAGGTGGAAATGGAGTGGTTTGGATACCAACCCAAAAGCCCCTTTCTATGTCAAAGGCCGCAAGCCTGTCAGTCTCAGAATAAACATAAAACATCCCATTACAAACGACCCCAGAACAAACAACACCAAAATCCACAGGCAACCTTTGGATGTCAACCCATTTATTTGATACAGAATCATAAATTTCCCCGGAATCCAAAGGCTCGTCCCATGATCCAAGACCTCCTACAGCAATCATCACAAACCTTCTACAATCCCTAGTGTTTGACTGATCGCTTTTTTGTTTGACAAACTTGCACGGCTTTCTACTAGGCAGTAATGAAGCCTCATATTCATCAAAAGCATTTCCATATTGACGTCTTAGTGAAAGCCTGTGAGGATCCTCATAAACATCTGATACCCCACCAACCCGTGACCTGTAAAAACGTCTATCTTGCCGATTTTGCTGAGTCCGATTGATCAAACAATCTGAACTGACCTCAGAAATTCCTAAAATAGGCGTAGATCTTGCATACTTCATAGATGCAACTTTACGCCACGATTTACTCAAGGAGCTGAATATGAAAACCCCTTTGTGAGTTTTGAATGAGCTCCTATCCACCCTCCCAAAGTTGGTTAAGCTAGAACAACCTCCAACAATATAAACATCATCTCGGACACTGGCAACAGAGAACAAGAACCTTCCTTTGAGAAACTCAGCATCTATTCTATGCCATTGATCAAGAGATACATCCAACACATGTATCTCCCCTGAGCAATACCCATTTTTAACAGTACCAAACAGAAACAACCATGGACTCTGATGCAAACCTTCCCGTCTCATCTGCATGAACCTAGGAGTTGTAGTCAAGTTTCTCCATTTCTTACACACAAGGCGGGCATTCATAAGACTAGTCAGTGGGAGCCTCACCAAGCACATTTCCAGAATGTCATCTGGAAGGAAGAGGTGCATTCTACTATTTCCTGCTGATTCTTCGAGTTCTATACCCTTTCTGTTATTCCTCTTCCAAAACTTCTCCTTTACCCCATATGCAAAACAATCAACTCCAGTTTCCTCGGCACCACATATCGTTTTGTATCCCTTTCCTTCTTCACTGGTACTTGACCTCCTCCTACCACTTGAATCCCCAAATTCCTCACTTGTGTCAGCACCAACTTTGCAACCCCCACCCCGACCATAAAATGTAAGACATCTCATAGAAATCCCCCTTGCATTATCCTCTTCTTCTGCTTCACCTTTGTTGTTCTTCTTTCTCAACTTCTGGCTAACACTTCTCACGAGACGTCTTGACACACTCAGAGCCTCAAATTCCTGACTAAGAGATGCTTCTCCTATTAGTCTCTCTGTGATCATTTTGTCTTCTTGTTTTGGGTGACAAAACAGTCATGACATTACCATCTAGCAATTCCAATGGCTTCTCAATCCCAAATCTGGCTCCTCATCATTCATCTACAACAAAGCCTCCCACGACATTAGGCCCAAGAGTACCTGAAGAAGAGATTCATAAACATGAGTGCTGCATAAAAAACTACAACCTAAGAGATATTGATTCAAGCACCCTAATACACGTACAGCCTACCTTAATGATATGGCTAAAGCAGATCCAGTCCAGACATTCCATATGGAATCCAAAGAGAAGTAAAAACCTAACCGCTAACGCTTACTTTGGATGCTGAGAAAATGTGCGAAAAGTGACTGAAACTAAAATCTAAATACTTATACTTTTCATTTTGTGGCGCCTGAGAGAACAAAATTTCTACTCAGGTTAGCCAACTAGGTTAAACATTAGATCCAAATTTTATTTTCCTCAATTTTCTCAGCAACCAAAAGGATGGTTAAGAAATACCAAATTCAAGGCATAAAAGCACCGGGGGGAGGGGGGTTAGGCGATAGGCCCAATAACATTTCACTTTTAGAAACACAGTAGCTCAAAAGAAAATTATCAACACACCGTTGAACTATCATCAATGATAAACACCAATTACCAAACGCAAGCTCTAATAGAAGGAATTATCAGATCTACGCCATTAAAGCGATTTCAAAACATCAATTCAGCTCAAGATTGCAACATTCACAACGGTCGGTAAAATTGAAATAGTCTTGAAAAATCAGCATCAAATCCACTAATCGAGAAGCACCAATACCATATGAGAATTTCAAACTCACGCAGAAGAAACAATAAATCAAACAATCAAAAAGCTAAAACACAAACTAGCGTTCCATTTGGTTGCAAAGAAATCAAAGGAAAGACTAATAGAAACAAAGTGGGTTTTAAAGCGATGCCATGGATTTTCAAAACAACCATTTCACCATTTTTTTTTTCTTTCCTTTCCCTGCGATTTCTCGGAAACCAAACGGGCCGAAGCTGAAATTCCGCATTAAATTTTCTTATTAAAAAAAAAAAAAGAATAAAAAAAGGCATACATAAATATATACCTTGCATAGATTTGGCACTGCTTTGAGAACTCACATAACATATATACATATATATAATATGTATATGTTTTGAGAGTCAAAAGGGCAATAATCTGGAGATGAGAACAAAACCCATTTGCCAAAACAGCTCTGGCTTTCTGCATAAGATTGGAGCTCTGTAAGAGTGAAGACTGTAAACCTGTAGTTTTCACAATTTGTCTTTTTGGGGTATGGTCGGACTGGAATTAGTAAAGCGACTCACCACTGATTAATTAAAGCGACCCACCATCATCTTCATCCCTTTCCCATATGGCATTCTTTCTCTCCCCCTTCTCTTTGTTGTTTTTTGCCATGTTAGTCCTCTCTCCTTCTTTAACACTATTATTTTAAGTAATTTTTGAGGCGTACGTATTTTTTTATAAAAAAAAAACCAAAACAAAAACACTTATGAGTTTGTCTACATTTTTTATTTTTCGAAATTAGTTTTTAATTGGGTCATTTTCAGTGCTCCGTTTTAATTGATTTAAAGTGATCAATACTTTATTTGTCATTAATGGTCTTTGGGCCTAATGGAAGGTCTTCAGTCTAATATGAATTCTTAATCTTAATAAAATAGGTTTAGATATATCATTGTATTAATAGTTTTAGCTCTTATTAAAAATGTGATTAATAGTATTGAACTAAACTGGAGAGCATGTATTGAGCATGTATTGCAATTGCTTTAATGGATTTATATTATTTTATTTCTTTGGCATAATAGCTATACATGAAGTCATGTCCAACAATTAGTATGAGTTTTAACATAACTAAATTATGGTACACCATTGAAGAGTATTGTTGTTGCTTCTTTGTCAATTACAATATTGGCATATCCTTTTTCATTTTTTTAAAAACCAAACAAAGGTGTGTGAGATTGATTTCTTTTAATTTAATCTCACGCAATACATAATTTATCAATAAATTCATACATCCAATAATGATCAAGAGATATCAAGGGCGGAGAGAAGGGGGCAATTGACTATCCTGAACTCTTTCTTCTTTTTTGTTTTTTTTTATTCTTGAACTAAATTATGAGCATTTAAAAACTTGGCCTTGCTTATTTTTATTTAACCTCTAGCTGTCTTTTTTTTTTTTTTTTATTTACTTAAAAATCTGATGAATTTGACCATTTTATTTATCATAATTATTTTTATACCCTATATAATGCTCTTTTTTTTTCCTTTTTTGGGAGAATTTAGATATTCATTTCATAATATAAAGTATATGAGTTTCACAATGCGTACAATCCATTAATTACAATTAACAAAGCCACAAAAAAACCAAAAAAACAAAAAAAATGCTCGAAAGGACAAGAATTGTCTGGGGCCCAAAAAAAAAAAAAAAAAAAGACTCAAAATATTTATCATTAGTCTAAAATCTTGATTTCCTGATGGTTGAGTTTTGACCCTATAAGACCAATGTTCTCACTCCGGAACATTAACGGTGGTTGTACCCTATGACTTGGCAGAAGTTCTCCCTATAAAAAACAAAAGAAGAAAAGAAAGAGGAGAGAACAAATTAGTGGTAAAGGCACTCCCCAAACGGTTGTTAGCCTTACAGCCGTTGGATCATGCTATCTGGATCAGGATACGTTTTAAATTTGAAAGATGGGCACGGAGCTCGATGCTCCCGGTGGTGTACGGTAGATTACGCAGCACTCGATGAGTCAGCGATGGAGTCGTTTTTGTGTTTTTTTTTTTTGTTTTCTTTTTATTTCTGAAAAAAAACCTGTGCTTTTGTTCGAACGACTTGGGATCCACGTGTGACGTTTGTGTGATGTCCGGAATACGCGGTAGTGAAAATGGCAGTGAATTTCTTCGGGTGGTTAGGGGTGGACCCATGAGCCATGACACATCACTTAGTCCAAAGGATGATTATGATACGGAACTACTTCAATTTAAGTGTGGTGGGCTTATTTTTATTTTTATTTTTATTTTGGGGTGGGGTGGTAATGAAGTGTGGTAGGTGGTGACTATTGGGTTTGGCTCCCCCTCCAGTGATTTTTTCTCTCCGGTTATGGTCAAATGACTAATAATATTCTATCATGCTGGCATCAAATTAAGTGAAATGGCTTTGCTAATTGTGCCGTGTCGGCAATTGAATCTTAAGGGTAAGCTCAATTAAATATTTTAACCATTTGCCAACGATTGTATAATGTAGTGGTTTTTCTTATTGGTAAGAAGAGAGTTTTTAGGTTTGAATCTCGTGCATTGAAAAAAAAAAAAAAAAAAAAAACCCCTGCAACAAGAGAGAAAAAAATAAAAAGAAAGAAAAAGGAAAAAGAGGTAAAGGGAACCTATCTTGGGAGATTGGGCATAGGATTTCGACCATTTATATATAAATGTTTTAAATATTTAATTGATATCAGAATCTTTAGATGTGGAGTTTTAAAAAAAATGATAGTTCTAGGGGAAAAATTTTATATCCCATAAAGCTCCCACACAATAATGCTTTTCAATCTAATTTGAAAACGACATTATGGCGTTTATTCATCGCCTTGTTATGCTTAATGATGGCTCACCCTATGATAATTAAAGAAAATTATGTATTAGTAATGATCTTCATATGCTTACCATACTTTATAATATATGCATGTGCCTTTCAGGTAAGAAAGGGAGGAATCAATAATCATGGACTTTTTCAAAAGAAAAGAGCCCAAGGAAAAGTCACATATTAATTAATAATCAATATATAGATAGAGGCCAGCAAGCAATGCAAATAGATAAAAAATTCTTTTTGAGAGCTTTGAAGTGGACCATGAGCTCCCTTTTTTATAATGCGTACAAGGAAGATATAGAATTGATGGTCCAAGATCACATGAGCTTTCTTTATTATAGGGTTTGTGAACTTGGAAGGTAGCAGACTAGCCTAAGAAAGAAATTTGATTTGGACCACATGAACTTACTGCATTTTGAGTCTGAGGGAGCTTTAGTTTGGTGCTCCAAAGAAATCATAAAATTGTGTACCCTTTTCTTATAGTAAGACATAACCTCAATCTTAAAGAGTGAATGTGCCACAGTGGCAAGTTATGTAATTGCAACATTGGACTTTGACTAATTTGGACCAAACAACACCACTTGCATTAAATTGAGTATTGGGTTTATTTGGAAGAAGTTTGATTTGCACCCGTTTAAACGAGCCAACCTACCCGCCCGCCAAGGAGCTGGGTTTGTGTGTGTGTGGAGGCAAGAAAAATAATCTAGAATTGTTCTGATATACAAAGGATCAGGATAGGAAAAACACATTTATGTGTGATAGAACCGTAGAACTTGACTCAGCTCAAACCCCAAGTTGACACGGTCGTCAGTAGTGATTTTTTAAAGTAAGCTAGACTCAAAGTCCAACAAAAAATTTACTCTAGGAATTTAATTATTTAATCGGAACAGGCTCATCTTTTAATATAGCTCTCATATTAATAAAAATTTGTCCTATAATGTAACACCATTATGCTACTATAATCAGGAAGAGATTAATTGAGGGACCAAGGGTCAACGAACATACAAGCCGACATTGGGTTAGTCCATGTCTAAATTATGGGCCCAACTTGATCCCGGTTCTACAAGCTTAAAGCCTAGTTGGACACGACCATTTTAGGATTGGGCCGGCCTCGCGACCGGCCCGTTCCGAAGTTTTTGCAGCCGCGGGGAAGTAAAATGCGCGTTTACGATTGACCTTGAAAAATAGAGGTCTAAGACAGACGAGAAACTCTGCGGGAGAACCAGAGAGAGGGCGGCATCGGAAGAGAAGAGAAGAGAAAGATGGGCGAGTCTCTTGTTTGGGCGGTGACGGTTTTGGCCCTTTTGTCAATGGTGGCTTGCATCGATGACAAATGTGCAGCTTGTAATGCCGTTGCGGTAATTGATCCATCTCTCCATTCATTTCTCCTCATCATTTGGCTTTGATTAGAACTGTAGATCTCTCTAGTCTTCATTGAAAACCCTACAATAATTCCTCAGATTTATATGATTTCAGTTCTTTTAAATTCAATTGCGTAGCGTTATCCTTCTTTGCTAATGCTATGTTTACTCTCTCTCTCTATATGTTTGAAAAAAGAAAAAAAAAAGTACTAGATTGGAGGTGAGATGGTTGTGGATGTCGAGATGTTGTTTTCTTTGTAGAGGTTCATCTTTTGTTCTGTTTTGAGTTGTTTGCCAATACAAGTGTACTTCCATTTGTTACTCCTATTATTTTTATGTTTTTCCATTACTCTACTTTTGATCTCACCAGTCAAATATACTCCTTTGAAAGATTTTATATATGATTTTAGGCTCTTTCACTTCAGCTGTGTGGGGTCATATACCAAGGTCCAAAACATTTGAGCTAATCAACCTCTTTAAAATTGGCTCCATATAGTTGGGATAAGGCTTGCTGGTTCTGATTATGGCAGTATCCATTTTTCATAGTTGCTTTTTGAATAGTTTCCATAGTAAGGGGATTAGTATTTTGTATAATCGATTTTTGAATATTTCATAATAAGGGGAATTGGTGGAACGACAAACCTACTTTCTCATTTTGAAGTCTGTAGAGCTCAATTGAGAACTGATCCTTATTATGATCTGGATAGAAAATTCTTGAATCTGATTGCATTGTGGAATATGTTGCAGGAGGAGCTAGAGCTTGGACTTTCCAATGTAAGAATTTTGTCATTCTTTGTCTGTTTTGTTTTTTTTTTTTTCCTTTTTTCACCCCTTTTCAGTTTCTCTTAAACTTTTTGTTGATAATCTGAGGTGTTTGGGTCATATATGCTCTCCGGTTTCCCCCTGCCCCACCTCCACTTTTTTTTGGTGAAATACTTCATGATGAAAACCTTCGAATTTAATATGGTTTCCAACTTTTACAAGAAATTCATCCTTCTTTTATGCTTTGAATATGGTTTCAATGTGAAAGTGGCGGTGTTAAATCTTGCTGTGCTCACTTTGTATGGCTATTTATCTATGTCACTGCACATAGGTAAATACATTTTAAAATTTTAAAACTTTCCATGCAAAAAATTGATTGCCGCATCCAAGTGGAATGCATAAACCTGTAAATATATTCATGCATGAAAATCCTAAAAGCATATTTGTGACCTCCTGAAATCTTTGTTGCTCTCGTCCCATGCCCGTAGTTAGAAAATCTTTTGATATTTCCTTTGGCGAGTCTTGGGATATTCTACCAACAACTGGAGATAGTGGTATCTTGAAGCAATTTTTGAAAGGGTAGGGAGGAGATGTACAGTCCAGTATCAAATTCTAAAATTGAACTGCTAAATTTTGGTGGATACCAAATTTTGCACACTCATCAGCCTCATAGGAAAACTTTAACTATAGTGTGTTACATCTCATCTCATGAAACCATCATTCACGTGTACTGCTCACTCTACCAAAAGTCCAAAAACAGTTAATAATGATTCAACATATTTCACTTTGTTCTTGTTGTTCTGTTTTCACTATGCTCTCAGGAACTTTTTAGAACTACCCTACAGTAAATTTAAATTTTTTTACAGGAAAAGCCCAGGAATCATTTGGATCTGAGACATCGCTTAGACCCCAAAGGTCAACGCAAAGGAAAGGTAATTGATTACAGGTATAACTTCATGATCTCCTTTAACTTTTCAGGGAAAAATTTGAAAGTCACACATACAATATTATTGCAGAATTGTAATATAATTGTAAAGTTGTCAAAATTGGTTCTTAAATTGGATTAAGACATGTTTGTGGGATTGAATTGAGAATTGTAATATACTTGTATACTACTTGTACTGAAATTTAGGGAAAAGCAAAAAGTTGTCAAAAGAATTGTAATATTATTGCAGAGAAAAGTTCTTCATTAAAAAATGTTATTGTTATTGCAAAGCAAAGTCATCACATTATGTGTGTGTGCGTGCAGGCATGGTGCAATTAACTAATTAAGAATTTCTGCTCCCCTATTACCCCTTTTATAATTTTAAAACTAGATTTCACACATAAAACAGTGATTTCTTTGTTTTGAAAATCTTAAATGCATCTGCGTTTAAAATCTCTTGTCAAATTTATTATTTTTGTTGTGTATGGTTCCAGTCGCAAATGGCTTATGTCTAAATAAGTTTGACAATTATGTTAAACAGAGTTAGCGAGCTCAGAGTTGTTGAACTCCTGGACGAGCTCTGTGAAAAGATGCAAGATTACACTCTTAAGGAGGTATTTTTTCTCTTTTATTTTCTCTTTTCTTCTTTTTATTTTTATTTTTTTTAGAAGTTTTCTTATTTCTTCCCTTTCCATGATGCTCAATAAAAGAGCAACACACGTTTAACAAATTCAATTGCTCGACGTTGAGTTTTGTATCAGAAAATATAGTACCTAGTCGTTAACGTGCATTAGATTTTCATCTATCTCCTCTGGAAGCTAGCACTCAGCTGATTAGCATTTTATAAAATATATTTGTATGAATACAGTGGCAAGTGCACATAAAATGTCAATTTCCCTTTGCTGCTTTTATTTTTTATTTGGCCAATTAATATCTCATGACATGACAGCCTTAAATATGCCAGGTGCAAAAACATCAATATCCATCTTTCAACTTTCTTTTTGCAGATAGATTCAACTAGACGAGAATGGATGAAAGTGAATGACTGGGATAACCTCACAACTAGTATGTATTCATTGTAACATCTTCTAGTAATTTGCTCACCATTTGCTCTAGCTCAGGTGATAAGATTTGTGGGTGGTCATTTCTTCTACTAGTGATTAATCTTTGCAATCTAGGTAAGTTAGTGCTAACTAATTATACACAATGGTGGGCTAATTGACTTTCTTTCAATCAATAGGAAATTACTAACTGTATTACAATTCAAGTTAAAAATACATTCTTTGATGTATTTGTCTGTTTTAGGCATTTGCTTAGTTATTTTCATATCTAGAGAACTTTATGGCCAAGAGGAGAACAATAAAAAGTGTTAATGGTATGGTAATTTCCCCACTTGATATGGAGAATCTGGATGTGTAGCAAAGGTTGATTTCCAATTAAACTTTGAAAGCATGGAAAATTATAACGAGGGTGCATGTCCTTATGGCAAGCATTCTGATGGATTTCTTATCATAGGAATAATGCTTCTTTTTTTTTTTTTTTTTTCTCCATGAACATTTCTGATCGACATATAAATTTTCCTTAAGGCTCTATTTGGTTTGCGGATTTTATCAAGGGAAAAAAATAAAATATAAGGAATTATACTTTTCTTTATTTGGTTGCAATGGAAAATTGGAAGAAGAATAAGAATTGGAATAATTTTAGCTTGATATGATATTAACTTTTCCTTTCATTTTCTTTCCTCATTTTTTTTCCCTTCCTTTTTTTTTCCTTGGTAGAATCCATGAACCAAATAGAGAGTACATGAATTCCTTCCCGCTTGCATCCTGTCTCCTTCTCCCTCTTTCCTCCCTCTGGTTTTGAACAGGTCTCATGTCATTTATAATAATTTTTGGACAGGGAAAGGGACTTTTCTTCTACATTTTTATGGTTAAGCATATGTGATGCCTAGTCTTTCCCTTGTGCATGTTTGCATTTGAGTGGGGAGTTTGTGGGAAATATATTATGCCATCACAGTAGGTGGTTTATTTTTTATTTCCTGGATTTTGGTCCCCCCCCCCCACCTTTTTTTTTTTCTTTGAGTAAGAGATTATGCTCTCATTTTGATAGCACGTCTGTTGCACTGTCCTCCATTCTGGTTTTATGTAAAAAGTCAGGTTTTTTGAAAAATTTCCTATTTTCATGTGGTCGTAGATAAACAAGCGGCTCGGGCATATTCAAAAGATATATCATCTTATTGCGGAAGGTGAGACTTGGAACAGGTTAAAGCTATCTGTCTTTTCATAGTAACCAAAGGTCATTTGTGAAGCTTTGTGGTTTGTAGCATTGGCTCATGTGAGAAATGATGTTTTATATGCCAATTAGTTTCTTCTGTTTCATGATAACCAAGTTTAACTGGTGTGCAAATAATGGCACAGGTTACTCGAGGAAACAGAAGATGAGGTGAGCTCCGTCTACATATATATTTCTGGAAAGGTTAAAGTTCATTTGTGTTTGTATATTGTGTATTGGTTATTAAAATCTACTACATTGATTTTCTTTCAGTTGGCGGAATTGATTAAGAAAGGATCTGTTAGAAAAGGAAATGTAAGCAAGGTTTTATGTCAAGATCTGAGCAAGCACTGCAGCCAGACAAGGTAATTACAAAACTGAAGCTGTAATTCAGCCTCTCAAGAAATACATGTAAAACTGGAAGTATACACTGTCCATGGCTGCTATGCTTAGTTAATTTTTCAAAATTCGTTGCAGTGACCAATCATTGCATGCCATGTCATGGTATTTGTGGACAACGATAGCTATTTCCTAAGAGGGATGAGGCTCTTCCACTTTTCTAGCTATTTCGAACACTTGCAATATCATCAAATTTGTCATACTGAGTCCGTCCCTCTAGTAAAACTTCATCGAAAATTATGTTCAAATGGGCCCACACAAGCTGGTCAAAGTTGATAAAAAAATTCCAATCAAATGTCATTAGATGAGAGAACATCAAACCTTGACTGGCATGTGTGAACAAACCATGTGGCATTTTTTATGAAATTTTGTATGTCAAGACTTTTGAAAGGACCTTTAGCCAACGGTGAGGTGTGTCTCTAGATTTGTGCAATAGAGCTTGGTAATTCTCTGAGGGAGCCCTTGTAGTAGCCTTCCTCTCCACTGAAATGCCAAGGAAAAAGTTATGGAGTAGACTCGTCAAATCAATAGACCTCCCATGTGCAGGCCTATCGACCAGTTATGTCCATGTCCATTAGTGGACTTCCTTTGGAAAAATTTTCCCTTTTTTTGAACTGTGACAAACCACCTACTTGGGGGTTGTCAAGAGTCAAGACAGGCAGGGCTGCTGGTGGGCAACCTACACAGTGAGAAAGGTTATGAGACTTCCTCTGCTTTGTATAGAATTTAATATTTTTTGGAATTTTTGTGCAGTGGTTCCCATGAGGCGGAAAATGAGGATGATGGATCGGACAATGATGATGATGGATCAGATGGAGAACTCTGAATTCACTTTAGATTCATTATTGGTCCTGGGGGCAAAGTGATGCTGTAGAACAGTAAAACTTGTTGTGGAAGGAGTTCCCAATCCTTGATAAAATTGTTAATTTAGTTGCTTCATAACCCAACAAATTTTGCTTATAATTATTCCTCCGATATCTTGTATCACATATTGGTTACTCTCCTAAGCAAATCTTAATATTACTGTCATGTGGTTGATTAAAAGACAGCAGAATGCCTCAGCTGTACTGCCTCTGGCTTGGTGATGTATCAGTGCTAAACAAGTGGGATGGCCATAAATTGTCGTAAAACCTGATGACCATTGCATACCTGATAAATAGGCCGGCTTATGTAAAACCTACTCGAATCAACTCCTCATTGTACTTACATGAGGAGGCCCTCATTGTAGCATTACTTGGAAAAATTACCTTCAAATATACAAATTGAAAACAAGGGCCGGCTTGAATATCACCCTTGAAACGAATCAGTGAAGTCTACAAAATCCATTACTGATCAAGAACCATGCAGCAGAGAAAGTGGTTCATTCTTGAAAGCTCGGTGCTGCGGAACTTGAGTGCTATCCAATACCCATCACAGAGCTCTCAATTCCCAAATTATTCCTACTGGAGATGTGTTGAATGCAACAATGGTATATGCATCTAGAAATTGAACAATCAATTCTTCCAATTGATACAGCATAAGTTATCTTTTAATGTACAGGATATAAAACTCGAAGAGACAAAAAAAAAAAAAAAAAAAAAAAAAAAAAATTTCAAATCCTACATAATTTTGATTTCCCTAAACGAAGCTGAATGTCATCTGTTGTAAAGAGGACGGCTGTGACAGCAGCTCAGGGAAAAAATTGCCCCTATCAATGATAACCTCCAATTTCTCTACAGAGGCCTGGTTCAACAATCCCCTTCACTTTTCATGAGTTACTGTCCAATACCCCCTTCAGAAAATTTAACCCTTCTGCTGATATACTCCTCCGAACTCGGGTTTGAGGTATCTCTATCCGAGGAGGAGGGTCTGGGGAGAAACAAACCACAATAACTGTTAAATTATCACATGTGTTGCGTTTTAGTGCCTCTCTGACCAATTCTCTTGAGCATCTTTCGGGATCATTGTGTAGCATCAGTTCCTTCCTCGCCATTGACACAGCACACTGGCTGCTCATTACATCCCACAGTCCATCACAGCCCATTATAAGGAATTCATCATCCTCAGACAGGAGCGTCTCCTGCAGCTCTGGCTCTGCACTTAAGGGGCAGGCAGAACCTTTGGGGCCCTTCATGTGCCAGTCTCCAAGGGCACGTGCCACAGATAATTGGCCGTTGAGGTAGCCGTCATAGACAACTCCACCGAGTTTCTCAATTCTTAGTCTTTCAGAGGTGTTGTTGGGTTTGTGGTCTGTGGACAACTCAATTGCTCTACCTCGTTTCCCCAAAACAGCTCGACAATCCCCAGCATTGGCAATTAGCATCGTTCTGTGAAGAGTAAACCACATCAGAAGTATGCCAATCCTCACTCCTCAAAACATAGACATGTAGTAATGGTGTTCCAGGACACACTCAAATCTATAGGCTAAAGCAATGCAGAAACTTAACGAAACTATCCATGAAACCAATGATTGGAAACTTTTGAAAAAATATGCTAAAAAAGCTCCAATTTCCCCGTACAACTTTACAAAATCCATAAGAAA
The DNA here is from genome assembly GCA_039720395.1 of Liquidambar formosana. Lineage (NCBI taxonomy): Eukaryota > Viridiplantae > Streptophyta > Magnoliopsida > Saxifragales > Altingiaceae > Liquidambar > Liquidambar formosana. The sequence goes on from CM077833.1 coordinate 32,196,777, forward strand.
ACATTATCAGGCTATTCTTCGCACTAAGAATTTTTTTCCCCATTGATAACTTGTAGTCTATGTAATATATACTTTTGATAAGGGTCCATGTAATATATACTTCACTAACATTTAATTACATCATGATAAATAACTACACACATATGCATATCTACTCCTTACACACCTCAAACCTTTAAATCTACTAGGGACAAGAATTTCCTTGCTCTCACCCCAAATGCTGCATCTACTCCAACCCTCATTTCGTGCTTCTAAGATTAAAAGTGAAGCTTTAAATTCTATTCAGCCTGCTTTAGTTTTTGTTTTTTTCCAAATTAAAATTATTAAAGCACGTTAAATAATAATATTATACCATGTTGCCTAGCAGGATCTTTAAAGGTCAATTTACAGACCATATAGGGGAAACATACCCAAATCTACTTTAGGCTGCTTCAAACAATAAAGTTGACGACAATGTTTAGTAGGAGAAATGGCTGGATCAACTAATAAGCACGGACACTTCTAAAGAGAAGTCAAGTCCATCTCTGTGTTGAAAACATATCAGACATCAACACCCCTTCATCTATGTCCGTGTCCGTGTCCATTTTAGTCAAGGATATCACTAATAAGCAAAGGCAAACTAAATAGAGCTGATTTCAAAAGTAACCAACTAATAAGTATGAGAAGACTTTAGAGATGATCTTGTTAGAGGCTTGTTGCTAAACCATATGGTCTAAATCCAGAGGACTATGCACTCACTCAATTTAGGAAAACAACACAATGAAAAGAAGCAGCACGAATACTACGTGTCCATGACAATACTTTTACGATGTCGCAAATCATAAACATAACAAGGACATTCCTTAGAAACAGTTGAATAGAGATTTTCTTTCATCATAGAAGTGAGTTTAATGATGGTAGGTGTATAAGTATACAGACATCTATCTTAACTGTGTCCTTGTCTTGTCTGTGTCCTGTTTTATAATAATTTTCCATATCGGTGTGTCAATGTCATATCTGTGTCCATGCGACATAAGATCACATTCCAAAAAGGATAACAAGAAAATTAAGAATCATAATCAGCTCTAGAGCTTAATTACCTTCCGAAGAAGAGTGCAGTCAGAGCAGTGGTGCCAGAGGAGATGTCAACAGAACTATCATCTGCAAATGCATGATCAGCTCTAACAAAAGCGCTCTTAATTGCCGTCTCCACACAGACAGGAAAATGGGAGTCCTCAACTATGAATGTAAGTATGTTTTTTCTGATGAATGATGCTGCATCCGTACCCCCATGGCCATCGAACACCTGTCGATATAGACTAATGCTTCTCAGTTCATGGTTCAACAACCCCTCCCCCCCTCTCTCTCTCTCAAAAAAAGGAAAAAAAAAAAATATATTAAAACAAGAGTTAAGTCTCAGTCGATGAGTACATGGCCAACTGAGGTAATTGCTATAGTAAACCAACAACCCCCCAAAATCTCAATCTATAAACTACAAGAGAAAAAAGTAATTAAAAAAAAAAAAAAAAGAAGTGCCAAAGTGCCAATACCCTCAAAATATCAATAGAGAATAACACAAAAAAGAACAGTATAGTGCACAATTTGAAAGGAAAAAAAAAAATCTCAAATATAAATATCAAAAGACTAGTGGTGAGGGACGGTGGGGTAAAGGGTTAGGATTAGGATATGTTAGGGGTTCAAAGCCCTCCAATTGTACCAAAAAAACACTCCCCACATGTTCCCAAATATACTTATAAACCCACCTCCCTTATGATTCTAAATGTCATTAACCTCCCTCATCGTATTAGAATCATATTTTATCCACTTGAAATCCCTAAAAAGCCTGATTTTCCCTAATTTTCAGTCAGAAGTAATATAGTCATTTCTATGGAAGGCAAGTAAGTTTTCAATACCTAAATTAAGTTTATTATTTTCAGAAACCTCCTTTTTTTCTTTTTTTTCTTTTTTAATGAAGCTTTCAGAAACTTCAAGGGAGGGAATTACAATATCACAATCCAACAATTACTATGTACAATATCACAATCCAACGATTACATGCTTTTGTGAGCCAGCTGGTCGGGACACCTCCAAAATTAAATGGGTTTTGACTACCATGTCAAAAGATCAAAGGGAGGCAAAGCGATAAAATGCTAAAATCATATACTAATGTTCCCTTTTGAATAACCTTTAGAGGTAGTCCATCATTAAGGTTTTATTGATTAAACAGCATATGTATAGGGTGTAAAGTGGGGACCCAAATTATGCACCCATGTAAAAGAAATCATGATAAATTAATTTGAAGTGTGGAAGTAATGAAATTAATAGTCAATGAGCCTCAATTTAATATACTAATGATTTCCTTACGCATTAGTGATTTCCTTACGCACCCCATAGAAAGCTCCAGGAGAAGGAAAGTCTGCAGTCGCAGCTAGATGTTCAATAAGATTGTCTATACATATGTGTTCATCCTCCATGTACTGCTTAGGCCCCCTCTCGGCACAGCTTCCAGATCGAAACACAGGTAAGTACCCTGATTTTCCATCTGAAGGTGACTTAATGCCAACAATCCCAACATCCAGTTCCTGGACAATATGAATAGGAAAAGTCAGTTGCTAAGTGTTTCACATGATACACTATCAGAAAGAAGGGGAAAAAGGGCTATACGAAGTAAAAATGGGAGAAGGAGAAACAATTGAAGTCCTGTTTTGTCGCCAGAAAAATGAAAACAAAAGCTTAACATGGTTGTTATCAGATTCCAAAGTTTAGTTTCATTTCCTCCTTACTTGGCAACCAAACAGAGCATAAACGAAAGCATATAGGCATCGACTCAAACTGAACTTTGCATGGTCCATAGCAAATTAATAATTATCTCCTGCAGAAACTTTCTCAAAGACATAGCTTTAAGTTGGGCACAACAAGAGAATATAATGAAAGGACCTGAACATTGTTTTTCAGAAAAAATTGGTTTGCATATACAAGAGCACTTGAATTGTGAAAGCTGATGCAAGTTGGAAACCAAGATCTCAATTGTAGATATACAAAGTCTTAAAGTTCACATTTAAGATAAACTTTAACTTTAAGTTGAACTTTGGTTGCTCATAAATTGAATTGATTTAAAGAATTTAATGGAAAGATAAACCATGGCATAAGGATTTTCAAAAGCAATTTTCTAACAATCTGCCCAGACAACAGAATTGGAAAAATGAAGATATAAGGGCTCCACCATAAGCTTAATAAATAAAATCATACCAAATCGGCGGCACCCAGGATCCTAGCAGAGCTCACATAATGCCGCATAACTGAGAGGTGCCTTGGAGGTTTCCCATTTGTCATTTGTTTCAAGTTATCCGAATTCTCCGAGTTTTCATCTTCCACGGCCAACACATTGCTTTTATTGTAACCACCCTCTAATATCGTAAACGGAGGTGAGAAATCAGTACCTGCTGCCATATTTCCTTCCAAAGCATAAAATAAATCAACTTCCTTAAAACAAACCCTTACTTACAAGCAAAACCTTCTTATATATTCCAGATCACAGCTCAAACTCCACCAAACTTCAACATCGTAGCGACCAACCAAATTACCAAGATCAAATGTAAATTCCCAAACAGAGACAAATTGTAAAACCAACTGAAGCAAACTAAAAAGCTTCACCAAAGGCACCTTAATCTTCGTATAATTACCCAAAAGAGAAAACCCCAATTCAATCTTCAAAACCCAGTAATTCTCAAATCTCCAGTAATATTGAACTCAAATTGATTCACAAATCAAAACCCAATAATCTCAAGTCTCCAATAATATAGAACCCGAATCGATTCACAAATCAAAACCAGGTCTTCTCAAATGTCCAATAATATTGAACCCGAATCAATTTGCAAATCAAACTATCTGAAACCTTCAAACACTTGTGATAAATATCAACGCCAAACGATTATTCTAGTTGCATGAGAAACCAATTACATAAACATGCGTTGCTATCCAAATACTCCAGAAACTTGGATCACAACATCAACAATTTTCAGCAAAATCTAGACGTTCAGTCAATCAATAATCTACCCAGAAAACAATAATTAACGACTAAACAAAACTATAACAGCCCCAAAAATCCAAGAATTCATCAATATATCTCAGATAAAATCAAGATCATTGACAATTACAGAACATGAAACCCTAGAAAAAAGGTAAGAAGTCTCACAGATGACGATGATGATTCTTCTGCTTTTTTTTTTTTTTTTTTTTGCCTTTGTCAGTTGTGTCGAAGAAAACCCTAAAAGAGACGCCTGAAAGAGAAAAGAGAGAGAGAGGAATGCAGGAACCCACGCTTTTTTAGAGAGAGAAGAAGAGAGATAAAATGGAGGATTGTACTGTAGAGAGAGATGGGAGGGACTTGTTGGTATATGGTTGGCGACCGGTGATTCCAGGTAATCCGGTTGATCTTTGTAGCTGTCTGGCGAGAGATGAGTTAATGACAAGTGTTCGTCTCTTATTGGCGGATCTTCTGATTGACCGGATGGCCTCGTGTTGCTTTATGGATCAACGCTGCCAAAGCGTCCCAGCCGTTAGATCTCCGCAGCCTGGAATGGACGGTCGAAAAGCTGTATTTTCGCGCTTTCTCGTAGAGCAGTGGGTAGGTTCGTTAACGGCCGTTAACGTCGACGAGAGCAAGGCCGTTCTTATCATACACGTGTCGGTGTATAATTGGAGGGAGTGGTGTTTCAGCTAAGACAAAACAGTTGCTTCCACCTGTTTCATTTCCACATTTTCCGAGTGGGAATGGGGAAGTGGGAAGTGATTGAGAAGGGCCGTTTCCACTGTGTTCTAGGCGGAACTCTCTGCATGCCGTTGATCAAACGGTGATTGATGCAGAATTTCAACGGACGAGCCAAGGTGTCGAGAACATTTTTTTTTTTAATATCATGCTTTCATGGGTCTGTATGCATTGAATCCCATCCACCCATGGCTTCCATTTTTTTTTCCTTTTTCGAATCCACCCATGGTTTTCATCATCTCACATTCTCACCAAATGCATCTTAAACTACCGGTTCACATTTTTAACTGTTCACTGAAACGCATCGTTTTGAGCATCTCATCAATCGCAATAAAAAAAACATCCAGAAGGACCCATTTTTTGTTTTTACTATTGTGACTTGCCGCATCAAATCAACCCACATGATCATAAAGGGGGAATCCCCTTCTAAAAGAAGGTCGTTTGTATGATCCTACCTGCTACATCCTCAATCAAAAGAGTACTCTCTATATTATTTTGCTTCTAGCCTAGAGCGTGCTGTAATCATCTCCCTCTGATGATCTCAAACCACTCACTACCCCTACCTCTACACCAAACAAGTTGGAATTTAAAATGGAACCGTCAAAATTAATCTCGAAGGTTCTATTGATTGGAGGCTTCCATTTGATAGACTTCTTCTATAGTCACCAAAAGCATTGTTACCTACGTTTCAAAAACACATCCATTTTGATAATAAGAAAGGCACCAGATGTGCAATTTTTGCAAATTCCCATAATAGGATGATTTTTTTTAAATTTTAGGAGGCAGTAATCATGATGTCTAGTTGACATTATTAATAATTTAAGTTGTCATTGCAATTTAATAGTGAGGAATTAATTCAAAAAGGAGTGAGGCCATAGAGCGTCTTAATTTCTCCTATGCTCCTTCTTCTTCTTCTTCTTCTTCTCATTTTTCTTTTTTTTTTTTTTTTTTTTTTTCAATCAAGAATTTCTTGTATGCTAGATTTAAATTTTCTACCACATAGTTCAAGAATTCTTCCGAGTCTGATAGGTTATTGGGCCTATTCCCATGTTCCCAGAGCGGGAAAACCAAGTAGCCCATTGGACTGCTGATAGGTGATTGGGCCTGATTCTAGGTTCCCAGAGATGAAATCAAGAAGCTCATTGGACTGCTGCACAGCAACAAAGCTGTCCAGACCAAATTGGACTCCAGGCCTCTTCGAGGTGTACAAGCTATTATTCTAGATATGAATATTTCTTTCCAGTGATCGTGGTTTTTTTCACTCTTGGTTTTTTGTCCTGCGATCCAGTGGGCGTGGACCCGTGGTTTGTTTTGTTCTCTTCACATATCAAGAATGCTGGCAAAGTCCTATCAAAAATCAATAGTGTTTTTTTTTTTTTTTTTTTTTTGGGGGGGGGGGGGGGTGGGGAGATTTTAGATAGCCCAGGTTATGAGAAAATAATTATAATTAGTTAAGTTACTAGTCATTTACAAAAATGTTAGTAACATTTAGCATTTAACTGTAATTATTTTTTTATAACCCGATCAATCTAAATTTTTCCCGATTAGGAGTTATAATGACATACAATTTTAAAACAATAAGCCCATGGATCTCAGATGGAGTTGTCCAAATTAAGGAAAAGTAGGCATTTGGCGAAAATGTCACTTGAGCTTATCAAGTGGTAAAGCCTAATGGCATGGCCAATGGGATTGTAACTCAAGCGGCACAATTCTCTTTTTAAAGAGAGAGTTTGGAGAAAGTTCCTTTTTTTTTATTTATTTAATATTAAGAGGTTTCATATGCTTTGCATCTAATTAAATTAGGGTAACCATCTAAATACATATGTAGATAGGGAAGGAATAATAGGAAAGGGGATGGGATGGAATACTTTGTTGTATACAATATAATCCAAAGGTTCATTGAAATCTTACTTAGATAGGAAAAAATGAAAAAGAGAGAGGCCTCAATGGCATGAGACTAGAGACTAGGTTTAAATGCTATCTTAATAACGCGTAATCATCCTCGAATCAAAGAATGAAAACAAAAACGAAAATGAAAATAGAAGTCAAAAAGGAGAAAGCATCTTCTTTTTTTATTTTTATTTTTTAATTTTTAGGTCTCTCACAAAGTCACAAGAGTGGAAGCACTCCAAGTTGGGGCGGTGTGCATCAGCACTCGATTCCCATTCGCTTTATTCTTTCCTTCGTCAAATCAACCACCGTTATCATAAGGGAAAGAAAATTACGTATACCAAAAAAGGAAGCAATGCTAGTCTGCTACTGCTCATTTGCACAACTTTCACGTGATGGTGCATTCTCTTGTCCGAGGAAAGGGCTGGGCTTTGTCCCTATCACACCACAACACACCAGATTTGTCCTCCACCACACCGACCCATCAAACACATCCCACCTTCTCCATCATTTCCAAAAGTTGACTACGCCCATGTTTATCACAACACCAGAGTTTTTCCCAAAGTGGTTGGGTTCCTTTAATTATCTTTTATGTCAGATATTGGTATTTACTTTACAATATGAAGATAAAGATGTTAAAGCATGAATTGGATCATCTATGCTGTGATTTGAGGTCACGAATAGATTAAAATGGGCCGTAATACAAAGAAAAAAAATATTATTTTTTTATGTGAATTGGTGACCAACTTGAGAAGAATACACTCACAAGTCACAAACTGTTTTGAGGTCAGGTCTTGATGCTCAGGCTAGAGTTTTTTAGTGGCTCATATTCTTCAATGTCAACAATAGTCACGAAGTGTCTCCGGCCACGTGAGAAAGATCAAGAAAAGTTGAAAATTCTTGAACATCGAGCGTCTCTGTCGCGAATTATACCCCTCCAAGCAAATTCCCACTCCTACGCCACCACGGGATTTTAGTTTCTTGTTTTCTTGTGGGGATTTTATCCCTTACATCTTCCGCCTTTTTTCAATCATAGAGAACCACGGGCCATAACTTGTCCTTCTTCTTTCATGAGTGTGAGGTCGGTGATTGTTCCCCCACTCAATTCCATGTTGGATTTCAATTTCTTTGCTTTTCAGGTGAGTTTGTCATCTGGGTCTTTATTTTTTTGATATGAGGGTCCTTACTGCACCAGAAAACGCCTGGGTTTCGTATATGATACTTTGAACTCTGCTGGGTTTGTATATTTCTCCATAAATGGATTATTTCTCTTCACAATAGTACAATACTGTTGTTGGGTTCAAAGGGTTTTTCTTTCTTCTTGTTTAACGGGTTATCTTATCTTGAAGATACTTTGTGTTTGATTCTCTCCATTCAAAATTCATGTTTATTTATTGTTTCTGGTGTGATGTCTAGGATTTTTGTAGTTTTTATAATGTGGATTCAAGGTTTCGATTTGGACGGAATCTGATTCTGGTTTCTGCTACCTGACATGTTGAATACTCATTGGTTTTCGACGGAGCACTCTCTCTCTCTCTCTCTCTCTCTCTCTCCCACACACACACACACACACACAAAAAACATTTTTGTGTTCTTATGACATGTTTGGATTTGTGGCTTTTGGTTCTTACATATGTTACCTAGTTTTTGCAAACTGCTAGTGCGATACATTCTAAGCAAATACTGGTTTTCATTGTATTTTCTTAAAGCTTTGATGGGCAATTCTCAATTCCCATGAACCAATTTTGCACGAATTCTCTTGTGGAGACACAGGATTGGACTTCTTTTAGGCACGAGTATCTTCGTGTTGTTCATTTAAGATGAATGTGATTTGGCTTCTTTCGCTGTTCCTCTATTTCGATTTGTTCTCAAATGGGTTAAGTAGGAATGTTACTTCAAGACCTGCTGCTGTGCGTATTGGAGGTATATTCTCATTTAATTCTACCATTGGGAGAGTTGCCAAGATTGCCATTGAGGAAGCTGTGAAAGATGTAAACTCCAATTCTAGTGTTCTCGGCGGAACCAAACTTGTTCTAACGGCGCAAGATTCCAATTGCAGTGGTTTTCTTGGCATGGTTGAAGGTACTTTTATTTCCTACTTATTTTCCTGTAGTTGCTTACCTATTTGTCATAGGCAAGAATTATGTTTCGAGCGAATCTATTGATCAAATTTGATATACTGATTATTATGTACTGATAACAGCTTTGCAATTCATGGAGACTGATACTATCGCCATTATAGGCCCTCAATCTTCTGTAGTTGCCCATATCATATCCCATGTTGCAAATGAACTGCAAGTTCCTCTATTGTCATTTGCCGCTACAGACCCCACTCTATCCAATCTTCAGTTCCCCTTTTTTGTTAGGACAACACAGAGCGATTTGTTCCAAATGAGGGCAATAGCAGAGATTGTTGATCATTATGGTTGGAAGGCGGTAGTTGCAATTTTCTTAGATGATGATTATGGACGGAATGGTGTGTCAGCTTTGGATGCTGCACTTGCAGAGAGGCGCTGTAGGATCTCTTACAAGTTGGGGATTCCCCCAGGACCTGGAGTTAATCAGACTGACATCATGGATCTTCTTGTTAAGGTTGCATTGTTGGAGACTCGAGTTATTGTTCTGCATGTAAATCCTGATTCGGGTTTCAAGGTTTTTTCTGTGGCACGCTATCTTGGAATGATGGGTAACGGGTACGTTTGGATAGCCACTGACTGGCTTTCATCTGTCATAGATACCTCTTCTCCTCTCCCTCCTGAGACCGTGGATTCAATGCAAGGGGTTCTTGTCCTGCGTCAGCACACACCGGATTCGGATAGAAAGAGAGCATTTTTATCTAGGTGGAACAAGTTGACTGGTGGCTCTGTTGGGCTAAATTCTTACGGGCTTTATGCCTATGATTCTGTTTGGCTGGTTGCGCATGCTATTGATGCATTTTTTAATCAGGGTGGGGTTATTTCATTTTCCAATGATTCTAAGTTACGTTCTATAGAAGGGAGTCATCTTAAACTCGAAGCGATGAGCATTTTTGATGGAGGAAGGCTTCTGCTGAAAAACATATTGCAGAGTAATTATGTGGGTTTAACGGGTCCTATTAAGTTTAATTCGGACAGGTCTCTTATTTCTCCTGCGTATGATGTTATTAATGTGATCGGAACTGGGGTTCGACAGATTGGTTACTGGTCTAACTACTCTGGTTTGTCGACTGTGCCTCCTGAGACGCTCTACACAAGGCCACCTAATCGTTCGAGTGCAAACCAACATCTATACAGTGTTGTCTGGCCTGGAGATACAGTAACACAGCCTCGTGGATGGGTTTTCCCAAATAATGGGAAACAATTGAGAATTGGGGTACCTAAACGGGTCAGTTACCGGGAATTTGTATCGCAAGTGCCAGGCACTGATAATTTCAAGGGATTTTGCATTGATGTTTTTACAGCTGCTGTAAACTTGTTACCGTATGCTGTTCCATATCAATTTGTTCCCTTCGGAGATGGTCATAAAAATCCAAGTTACACAGAACTTGTGAATAAGATCACGACGGGTGTAAGTACTGCATTGATCTTTGGTATTTAAAATTCGAAGTTAAAACTTTATAGAATTAGTTTTTATGCCTAGCTAATTTTCTTCTGTACTTTTTACAGGAATTTGATGGTGCTGTTGGTGACATTGCCATTGTCACAAATCGGACAAAAATTGTAGATTTTACACAGCCATATGCTGCATCTGGACTTGTTGTAGTGACCCCATTCAAGAAGTTGAACACAGGCGCTTGGGCTTTCCTGCGGCCATTTTCTCCACTTATGTGGTGTGTCACTAGTAGTTTCTTTATTGTCATTGGAATAGTGGTTTGGATTCTGGAGCATAGGACAAATGATGAATTCAGGGGCCCACCTAAAAAGCAAATTATAACCGTCCTATGGTGAGTTCTTACACTGATAAACATGATGTCAAGAGTCACTTATTTGTTATTTATTTTGTATCCATTGCAACTAGGATGATAGGATTTTCATGGCAATGTGGTGAGAAGACGACTGCAGAGGAGTTCTACCAAAGCCCTATGGGTTGAATGATATTTGAGAAGATCATTGTGGCATAATGGTGTTAGATGGAGAGGAGAGAGATCAATTTGGTGGGTGCCTCTGGGTGCATATTTTCTCCAGACACCTTTTTAATGTGTCCCTTATCTTGATTAATTCAAAGAAATTAACAAAATTATTCTCTATGGAAACATATTAGTTCTTGATAGTAATATTTTCAGAAACTAACAGAATTCACATCCTAGGTTGTCCTGCACCTTTTTTCTTGCAAATAGAATACACAAGAATCCAAGAAAAATTTAAAATAAAATTGTAGGAGATTTCTGTACATGATGATAACAACTCGCCATTTTTTGTTCCTTTGACTAAAGAGGTAAATCCATCTCCTTCGAAGCATAGATGTGATTTAATATGTGAGAAGAGAAATATGTATCCAAACTACCCTGAGTAATTGTCACTTATTCTGTGGATTACATGCTTATATCTTCTGTTGGTGCTGGCTTAGAGATTCTAAACTGTCACGTTGATGTCATGAGATCTTATGTTTCTTCTGCCTACTATGAACGACAGTATCTTGTCAAATATTTATTAACATTTGTTTTCTTGAGCATGCTGTATTGCAAAACTGTGAAGTCCCTTGCTGCTGATAACATGGACCAGTATATTAAGAGATAGATTAGTTGCCTTTTAAAAGTAGGAATAACATCTTCTCAGTATCAAAATAATTGGTGTATGATATGGTTTTGTTTGCTCACCTTGCAGGTTTAGCTTGTCAACTCTATTTTTTGCCCATCGTAAGTGAAACTGAGCTTCTTTCAGATATTTAATGCTTATGGTGTGGGCATAAGCATCAATTTTAATTTTGTTGAATTGACTTTTTTTTCCTTTTGCAGGAGAAAACACTGTCAGCACCCTTGGTCGTGTAGTGTTAATTATATGGCTCTTTGTGGTTCTGATAATCAACTCAAGCTATACGGCAAGTCTGACCTCAATCCTTACAGTGCAGCAGCTATCTTCTCATATCAAGGGAATTGAAAACTTGAGAACAAGCGATGAGCGTATTGGATACCAAGTGGGTTCTTTTGCGGAACAATATCTGAGTGAGGAACTAAATATATCGAAATCTAGGCTTGTTCCCCTTGGATCACCAGAAGAATACGCCAAAGAACTCCAACGTGGTTCTGAAAAAGGGGGTGTTGCAGCCGTGGTTGATGAACATCCATATATAGAGCTCTTCCTCTCAAGCCAGTGCACATTCAGGATTGTAGGTCAAGAGTTCTCAAAAGGCGGCTGGGGTTTTGTGAGTATCTATCAAACTGGATTGCTCCATTTTTCTTGTTCAGAAACTTATTAGATTGAACCCTCATACCTCCATTTTCATTCCAAAAGCACTAAGGCTGTAAGCTGTCCTAAAACATAGTCCACCACTTTTTGATCACAGACAGCCTTAATCTACCATTAATTGTTGTCTAACAAAATATTTATTTTCATCAGTTAGGCAAAGCAAAGCTGTAGAATAAAACCAATTAAGAACATTGAGGAGAAACAGTAGGGTGTTCTGCAAATAGATCTGGAATATTCTTGATATATGTGAATAATTCATGTAGTATGGTATCATACACAGTAGTCTGCTTAATGAGAGAGGTACACTTGATTTTGGATTCAAAAGTGTTTTGAGAATTTTATAACAATGAAGGAATCTGATCTAAAAATGCCTAGAGGACTTCACTTATGCCCTTAAATTTTTTTGCATTTAGGTTTTAAGCTCAAAATTTTTATCACGTTTCCATAAATTACATATCTACCTGATCTCTTCTCAGTTTTTAAGCCAATGTGCGAATGAGAAACACTATAATTTTGATTGTCTTTCTTTTCTTTCATGTATTTCTGACTAGGCATTTCCACGAGACTCTCCCTTAGCAATTGACCTGTCAACTGCTATTCTAGCACTATCTGAGAATGGTGACCTCCAGCGGATCCATGATAAATGGCTGATGAGAACCACTTGCAGTTTAGAGAGTGCTGAGATCGATTCAGACCGACTTCACCTTAAGAGCTTCTGGGGCCTCTTTCTTATATGTGGGATAGCTTGCTTTGTTGCTCTGTTCATATATTTCTTGCAGATCATGCGCCGGTTTCGCCGTGCTGCACCTCCTGATTCTGTTTCGAGTGATCAGGGTAGCTCTCGTTCGAGGCGCATCCAGACATTATTATCATTGATGGATGAGAAGGAAGACCACTCAAAGAGCACAAGTAAGAGAAGGAAAGTGGAAGGATCATCATCCCACAATGGTAAGGAAGACGAATTGGAAAGGAATCCAAAGAAGATACAAACACATATATCTATTGATGAAAACATTAGCTTTCATCAATTAACTTAATTCATTCATTAGACCCACCTTGATTGTATCATTGATATGCGATCGGCATCATATAAACCCATCTTTAAAAGCGGTAACTGTTTATACGTGTCAGAATTATTTCTTTTCAGTGGTATATTTTCTGGAAGCATTGTCAATTACAAGCTCTTGTTGTATGCCTACCCCAAAGGACATGGATTATAGTGTAAACACTCGTCTTCCTTGGAATTGAGAATTGTATTAAACTGCTTGACAGGTTATAAGGTATGTTTCCTTTTTGGAAATTGGAAAGTGGTTTTGGATCAAAGTTTCGTGTTAATGCATAATTTATTCTTCGTTTTTTTTTTTTTCTTTTTTTTAAATAAAAATAAATAAATAAATAAATAATAAAATAAAATAACACTCTCTCTTAATAAAGAATGCTAATTAGGATGAAATTAATACATTACATCTTACTTGTTAGATTGGTACTTCCAATATAAACCTCCCGTCAAAGGTTAGAATGAATAAATAAATAAATAAATTTCTCTAAAGAAAAGATATCGTGAGAACGTTTTAAAAAATTATGATGTCCAACTCCTTAAACGAACAAAGATTGTTAGGCAAGAAAGATGTCTTCACGAGACAAAAGGAGTGATTAATACAAGAATCACAATTTCAAATAAAAGATGAATTATGTGGGACCTATCAAAGGGTGAGTTGCATACTAATGTGATAAGATTAGAAAACCGACATGTTAGGAATGAGTTACATTCTTTGTGAGGAGGTGAGATTACTTAAAAGTTAAACTTGTTAACTTGATTTTGGGAATGAGTTACATCCTTTGCGAGGAGGTGAGATTACTTAAAAGTTAAACTTGTTAACTTGATTTTGTAATAGAAAAACGACAAGCAGACCAAATTTGATATTACTCTCTCATAAAGAGTAGGTCCCATGGAATTCTACACACTTGTTTGATAATACTCAACAAATATGGTCAAAATAAGGCTCTTTCCAATATTTACCCACTTGGATCCGTTTAGACGCAAACCGACCTAAGCTCGAATCAAACCTTTTTTTTGGGGTGGTAAAAAATAAGAACTTCATCAGTAAAAGGAATCAATTCAACATTTTGTGCTCGTATTTTTTTAAAAAAATATATATAAGTACAATATCCATTATGTCAATTAGAAGAATCACTCCTAAATTGAAGTTGAAGTCTCATCCTACCCAAAATACACCCCCAATTACCACAACAAGAACCCCTGATGGCCACGGGTCTTGAACTTAGTAGCATGTTTTTTCCCTTAAACATGAAAAATTTTAATGAGTTGGTGGGTTCAACTCTCTTTAAGTGCATATGTATCTTATCTAGCAAAAGATTTTTGGATAAATTGTATAAAACCCTCCTAAAGTATGAGTGGGGTCAATAGATAACTCCTCATATTTTAAATTTGTCAATGTGCTTTCCTTATGTTGTAATTTTTGTCAATGTGCCTCACCGGCACTCGCTATTAATGAAATTTGACCAAAATTAGTTACGTGGTTATGCACGTGATACTGTTAATGAACTTGTGTTGTCCAAAATTACCAAAACTTTTACCTTTGTCATGATTAATTGGATAACCATCAATGATTGATTTTACCTTCCAATTAAATTAGGAGACATATTTATAATATAAAAAACATAATGAGAGTTATCTATCGATCCTGTACTTTAGGAAGTTTACTGCAATTTACCTAAAAAAAAAGTTTAAAAAAAATGAAAAAGAAAAAAAAAGGAGGTAAAGCAACGACAACGACAACGACAACTACTCCTGACGACTCACATGGGATTGTGGGCCTCGCATCAATTCGTACGATTCAAGCCCTCGAGCCCTCAGAGGGCCAATTGTTAAAGAATCTACCTGTGGGGTCCCATCTGAGGCATGGACTTTTGGTATCGACTTTCGAACTGGACACCAATTTGGATCATATATAAGCACGGCCCATTATTGCAAGTACCCAAACTGGTCTTAGTGGCTCAGTCCATAAAAGGGCTAAACTAAGATTTTGACCTCCCTTATAAGATGTTACATATAGTTAATATAATAATAATAATTTTAAATATTATAAAGGATATTTTGAAAAAAAAAAAAATTTATTTTAACTTTTATAAAATGATTAAATATTTTAAAACATCCTAAAATAAAGATAAAATGATCAAATAAATTGGAATGGTGTATGTGCCCCATGACAGAAACCATATATCCTTTGGGGGCATATACACCGAAAAAATAATCTTTGGCACTACTAAGGGTCCCTTCGGCAAAAATGTGAGACGGAGCCAAAAGGCATTTTCGAAATAAATTTTCTACCCTAGCTAGGGCAAATCTTCAGCTAATATTTCGGCCCAAAAAAGAGTAGGAGCTTTGTCAAACATAAAAGCCATTGATTGTGGAGACATTATTACCTTTTGCTATCACATGCTCATCTTTATCTTCTCCCCATAAAAGCACTTTCACGGTTTCACCCACTTTTTTCAGACAAACCAACCAAAAATTCAAATTGAAATCGTATCACAAAACCATCCATAATGCAATACAATATCACCTAGATTGGCAGTGACCAAACAAACAAACAAACCCATGTTCTTACTTTTGACTTGTATTCAATACTAACAATACAGAAGAGCTGTCACCCACATTGTGACACTTCCACCTCTATCATTCCTTGGAGAGATTACTGTTGAGGATACCGGCATGTCCCATAACCTAATCGATCAAAGTAGAAATTAGACGAGAAGAAGAACAAAACCAAAATAAAATTAGACGAGAAGAAGAGCAAAACCAAAATAAATTAAAAGAAATGCATGTTCATGCATCCACAACATACTTACTTGGATCACTGAAGGTAACAAGCCCACTGCCCTTGAAGTCACAGTTCCAATAGTTCCTCCCATGCATCTGGTAATATGCATTCATGGCATACGATGCATGTGCATGGAGCTTGTTAGGCTGAAAACAATCCCCACTATCATAAATTTCCCTGCAGTCCACACCACCAGGCCCACAGCAAAAATCCAACACAGCTTGAAGCACCTTATCGTCTGTATGTGGTTTAGCCACGCACCAAACTGACGGCCCTCTAGCTGCTGCATTGGATAATTTCTCTCCAAACCCCACTGTTCCTCCACTGCTACAAAATTGGCAGCTCAAATCTACTTCATACACCTTAGACCCATCCCCATTAAAAATCCCAAAATTTCTCTCACTAACACCCCCATTTTTTTTGTTCTCATTGAACAAAGCAAACACAAATACCTCCACCTTGTCCTTAGGCTTCATGGGGGTACCTTTATTGGACTGGGCACGTTCAATCAACCTAGTGTTATAAGTCTTTGCATGTTCCGGCGTAGCGGCATGATCGCTGGTATCACCCTTCGACGGCCACCCAGATTCTGATAACATGATCTCGACCGTCCGATTTCCAAACCCTAATGCACTGATAGCTGATCGAACGGCATCAATTTGAGCATCTAGCATATTGTTATACACATACCCTTTAGGGTCACGTACCCCAGTCGCATTGCCTAGTAAAGCGTACTCTAAATCAATCTTACCTGGGTTATCCCTATATGCAAAATATGGATACGCATTGACCATGAAGGGTGCACCAGTATCGGCTAAAAACCCTACTATATCGGTCATGGTTGGCATTAAGTTAGTAGCAAAAGTTGAAGCTGAAGGAGGAAATGATGAAGCAAGTACAGCCATGCTATGTGGTGTTGTCACCTTGATTTTACGGTCGAGCCCACGGGAAACCAGGACTGCATGCAAGTTCTGTATGGCTTGAACCAACTCTTTGGGGTCAAGTTGGTCACCATCGGTTGTTAAGTACTCGTTGCCTACAGCAATTGCCACAATGGAAGTGGCCGGAATGAAGGGCAGGACACGGGTGGCGAACCACTCGTCGGCGGTGGAGGAGTCGCGGCTTATGTTTGAGACGTGATAGTTTTCAACGGCGACAATGAGGTCTATTCCGGTGTTGGAAAAGGCCTCTAGGATTTCTGGGTTGGTGTCGTAGATCTTGACCTTCTCGATGAGAGTGGATTGGAGTAATTGAGCCACTTTCTTTGGTGGTGGGAGGTTGTTTCCAAGGGTGCCGTAGTTTATTCCGACAGCGGAGACCCTAGGAAATGGACATAGGAGGAGGAGGAGTAGTGGCAGAGCAAGGAGCTGGGTGGGAACCATGGTGGTGTGTAACTGAGTGTTAGCTAGCTAGGCGGTAGTGTGAGACCAATTTAGGGAAGTGTATATATGTAGCTGTTACTTTTGCAAGAGCCACTGGATTTTGTAAGAATTACCAGATTAACACTATCCATCTGCCTGTCAAGAACTTGAGTGTAATGATGATACATTGAATGTGGAATCAAAATGCAGTAAATTGAGCATGTCAAATTTGATATATTTAACTTGGTTTTTAATGAATTTGTTTTGCCGTTTTGGGTTTGTCATATCTACTTTACTATATTCTTATAAATTTTTGATAACGGTAAGTGGGTAACACGATTTCTCCGTACTACACAAATCATTTCTCCTTCCTGCCTTGTGTGAATGTGAATACTGGACAGCATGTGATATGTGGGACAGAACATTAGGCAATCAAGGAAAGAGTGTTTATAGACGGAGTATCCGATACAATCGGATGGTCCAGAATCCAGATTAAAGACGGTTAGTGGGCCATGCGCTGAGCCCGAAATAAAAAATAGTGGGCCATGTGAGGGAGCGGGCTAATGATGGACATTGACTAGTGGGGTAAACTGGCATCCAACTAAGTTTTTAGGGAAAAAAAAAAAAAAAAAAAAAAAGGCAAAAAAAGAAGGCCAATTCATCTCGGGTTTTAAACCCTGATTTAGAATCTTTGCAGAAAAACACTGCCCTTTTGCTTCAATAAAGAATCTACCCTCATCAAATAAGGAATACACCCTCATCTAAAAATGCTACTCTTTTCCCAAAAGTCTAAATCTCTCCGTTCCTTGAAATTGAAAGTTAACAAACGAATTTTCACCCCAGAAAAAGGTTTGGTGTTCGATAATAAAGCTACATCTTCTTCCCTTCTCCATTTTTTTTTATTTTAACGACAATTTAAGTAGAGTAAATACGTAAATTGGTTACATATTTTTATATGAAAACAAAGGGGCATGAGCTTAGCCATTGTAGCCAGTAGTTGTACAGTGACGATAAAAATGTGGGGCTGGATGCATCTTTTCTAACAGAAAGAAAGTTGTGTAACCAAAATGCAGACACAATTATTGAAAATGTGAAGAGAGAAAAAGGGGGAGGGGGGAATTTAATGTCCATTCTTGATTTCTTGTTACCCACTACCCGGTGAATTTTAGCAACCTATTCGCTCACATTGGGCATCAAGTCCTGGATAATTCATTTCCTAAAATTAATAATGCCAAAATTAAGATTTCTCTGAAAATGGGGACAACATTTAAAGATTTAAAAAAAATACAAAATAAAAAAAATAACTCCTCCTCCCTGCGGTATCTGTAAATCACAAAAATCAGCATTCAGGAGAGGAAAGAGGTTGGCAAAGACCGGCCCCTTTTGAGAACCCACCCAAGGCGTGGATTGAGGGCCCAGTTGTTTTTGGCAGTCCACGCCCAAAAGTATTGCGGGTTTCCTGTGAAGGTCCTCTACTCCTCTCCATGCAGTCCATTCACAGAGTATAACTACAACCGGGTTTCCTACTCTTTTGTTATGTTACTATCTCCTTCAAAGACTAATTTTTTAATTTTCTTTTTGGTCAATATATATTACTAGGATTAAGGTATCTAATTCCCTGTATTTTTAGTTCTGTAGTTACTATATTAGTTAATTTACAAAATTGTATATGTTTCATGGTACAAGACCTACTTAATTAGAGAAAATAAAGCACTTGGTTGAAAAAGGAAGGGAGAGAATCGGTCATCTGGAAGGCACCAAGCAATTTCACTGCGCCATGCGCAAAAATTTATTTGCAGCTGGTAGGCTGTGCTCGTGTTTGAACAGTCAATGGAAACAGATTCTTCAAGGTGGAAATCTTTCTTCTATTCCAACAAGGATGTTTATTCAAGATTGGATAAGGTATAACTTCAGTGCAGCAGTATAACTAATAAAGTAGGATTCAGCACTGAGTTGGAGCACTTTAATGCAATATAACTTCAGTACAGCAGTATAACTTCAACAAATGATTATATACATAAATCAGACATTTCAATGATATGAATATATCTCGGGCAAATATAGCATCGAAGACACCTACCGAACTAATGGTTTGCACATTCAAAACCTGCGTCTCTGAGGTACATGAGTGTCAAGTGCGGGGGCCGGCAAACATGCTTGACCTGGATAATCTCCACTCAAGCTTGGGCTGATCAATCAGGACTTGAATAAATTCAAATCCAGTTCTCTTTATATTCATATATCTTAGATCCATTGTTTTGCTTTTTCACCAAAGGATGAAGGGGCCCTCCTCCATTGAGTCCATTCATTATGGAGAATGTCACTGAAAGCCTGATAAAACTGAAGGCTGTACACGGAGAAGTCTAACAATCCTTTCAAATTCTTGACAGTATAAGCACAAGAAAAATGTTTAAAAGACCCAAATACAAGAGAAAAGCATCGTGCTTTGAATATTCTACGCATTTCCAATTTCCAAACTATAAATGGACCTAACTGCTCTACTTTCACTACTTTAGACAAATAATAGTGACACTCTTGGCAAGAGAAAGGAGAAAAGGCATATTAAGAACAGATAAGTAGATCAATTAACGAGCTTACATAATTATTTACAATATACTTAAATTTCTACTTACATGAATTATATGAGGAGTTAATTTCAACAAAAATCAGCATTCACGAGAGGAAAGAGGGCAAGAGGAGTTAGGTTAGATTGCTTTTGGTATACTTAAAAAAGAACTCCTCCTCCCTGCAGTATCTGTAAATCACTTTATATACCTCCATTAAAAGTCTTGGAAACCGGCTTGAAAAGTAGCTATCAAATCCTTCTGGAACTTGCCCTAAAATTTCCCTGATTTCCTGAGGAAGTTCCCTGTAGTGATTTAACTTGTTACGTATAACCCGCAGTAAGTCTCGAATGCTGTCAAACTTATAACGCCTGTAGCGGCCAATGTCATTGAGAAAAGCACTTTCCATCTTTTCATCCCATTTTCCATTCAAAGCCACTGTCGCAGTACTTTCTAATGCTTTTAATAGTTCAGATGCATTCTCCCTATCTTCCAATTCAACCCGATCACTAGCATCTCGAAGAAATGAGAGTCGCATCTCAGAACTCCAAAAGAAAGGATGACGCAGAACGTCTAGAGCCTTTGGCCTGTAATATTTAACAGTCGCCCATTAGATAAAGAATAATTTTTAATGCCCAATACCATGGACTTCGGTAGAATCTATAGAATTTACAAATTGATAGTAAGCTGTTAGGTGTCCTCCATACCATGCTTGTAAATGACCAAGCAATGAATAGCCTCGTAGGTTAAGAGGTCTATGCTCGTTATAAAATAGACATCCATAGATATATAGTTAGGATCAAGGGACTTCATTTTTGCACTTCATTTCTGCACCTCATTCTTAAGCCATTGGATTCACAAGATCCAAAGGTATTTCAAAAACCTGACATGGCCAAGCTCCACCCACTATTTGACAAATCAGATAGTGTCAAAACTAGTGCAAAAATTGAATCCCTTGGGCATAAGATTAAGGAGGGCTGTGCTGATAATTGGAGTTCCTAGTCTCCAATTAATTAAAGAAAACAGGACCACTAAAACTTCTTTTAATTTTGAAAAGGTAAAGATGATCTCACCTTGAATCTGGGTCGGGATCTAATAGATGAGAGAAAAGATCCACAGCTTCTGGAATATTCTCCACTAAGAATAGGTCTTTCCGATTATTCACAATATTTACATCACGTTCAAGACTGTCACCATATGGGTGCTTACCCCCTGTGACACAGAAAAAAAGAACACAGCCTAAACTAAACAGATCTACTGCACGAGTCTGACGCCTATTGAGAAGTTGTTCAGGTGCCTGCCAACCTGAACTCCCATAACCTACATTCAACAAAAACACAGAAAGCAAGAGAACAGATATACAATTATTGTCTACATATGCATTATTAGAACATGAAACACATGAAGGGGTTAATGAAGGGCAACCCTCATCTCAAGATTCCAAAAAATAAAAATAAAATTCTGACTGAGGTTTCATAAAAAATAAAAATTTATAAGAAAGCCAATTGATTGGATCATCATGTCAGATTTTTCTAAACTCGCAGCATTTCCTCCATGGGGCTCACCTAGCCCAAGACCTAAATAACCTTACTAACCAACATGAATGTTCAAAACTTTAATAGCATTAACAATAAAACTAATTAGAGATACTCACCAGTAGCATGCTGGGTTAAGGAAGACATGTTGGCAACGAGGCGCTTGCTAATACCCATGTCTGACAGCTTCGCACATAAAGATCTCTCCTTGATGATCAATACATTTTGAGGCTTTAAGTCCCGATGAATAATTCCAATTTCATGCAAATGTGCAAGCCCAGACACTACATCTCTGCAAAATGTAGGGTTGTGGAAAAGATCAAATTCTGACCATTTTCTCATGTAACTCATTCAAAATGTACCATTTTCTTGTAATTCATTCTAAGCAGAAGGAGAATCATATTAGGTAGGGCATGGAAGAGCTCTTATGAAATTGGAAGCAACTAGCTAGTCATGTGTCATGATAATTTGCCCAAATATTAACATCTCCCTCTAAATGTGCCATTTAAAATTGAATCAATTTAAGATCCAATAACTGACAGATGTCAAAGAAAACTAGCAGTGTGGAAATTATGGAACTAGTCTAATGGCAGATGTTCAGCCCACACAAAAAGCTCACTAAAAATTTAACAACTTAGTTCCTCCTCTTTCTGATGCCTTCCTCAGTTGACAATAAATAAAGAGTGTCAAATGAATTTTCTATGGGCAAGTAAAGATGAACAGTCTAAACACCACTTGGTGATAAATAAGGAGATATTGAACCTCTAGATGAGCACTATAGAAAAATACCAAGTTTCCAGGGGAGAGAGAGAGAGAGAGAGCTATAGAAGGACTTTGAACTAACCTCATCAGTTTTATCAACTGTGGTGAAGGATACTCATTGGCTTTCCACAACTCAAGGTCCTTGTTATTTCCCATTATGGAATGTAACTGCATAATGTGCTCATTCAAGAAGTTGGAATCCTGATCCCCAGTAAGTACTTGACTTTGATGAGAAGCAGAGTGTATAGTAACCAAATCATTTAAGCTACAAGTACAACGCTCCAAAGAGAGATAAACAAAATCTTGATCATACTCGACTCCATACCATCTAACAATATTTGGATGCTGATCAGCTGCAATAAGATTCTGAATCTCTTTCAAAGCCACATCATGATGAGTCTGCACAAGGCGTTTAACAGCCACTGGACGGCCATCATAAATTCCCTCAAGTACAATGGTACCATTGCTTCCCTTGGCAATTTCTATGTTAGAGACAAGCAACTTACCAATCTTGCGTCCATCTACATGAACATCAGCAAGATTAGAAAAGATCAACTTTGAATTCCTTTCAATTATCTCCATGTGTTGAAGTTCATTGGTCTCTCCAACTTTATTCGCATGTGAGGTACTTTTCTGCCTTTTCTCGAAACTGGCACTGTTCTTATTTCCCGATTTCCGAGCTTTCTTCTTTTTGGCAATTCCAGCTTGCTCCTTAAATTCCTCACCCTGCTTATTCAACTTACCTTGTCCTCTGGCTGCTAAAGAACGGTAAAAAATGAAGCCCATAATGGACAATACAGGCAAAAGAAATGGAATGAAGAATGTTAAACGAGACCCAATGATTAACTCTGCAAATGTGCTTGAAACATTCACTTTACCACCACCTCCACTGTGGATAGCCAAAATCCCAGAGTATTCAATCTTAGGAGGAGGCAAAGCAAGCATCATTTTGCCTTCATCAAGATGACGAGCCACTGCTAATTTGTCAACTGGCTCTAAAAATGGATTGTGATCAGGAGCAGGAAGAGAAAGCGCTCTGCCTCCAATTAAAGAAAGTGCTCTTCCTCCAGGATGAGCATTCGGAAGTCTATCAAACACTGAAACAAATTTTGAGAAGCTACAATCACGAAATCGGTAGACAACAGCCCTGGTCTGGCAATGCAATGGCAAACCAATATCTTCGCTGTATTCTGAACCAAGCCCTTGGCATCGAAAAGTAGCCTCAAATTCAGCAAATGTCACATTCCATAAAACTTTTCCAGATTTTGAAGAAAAATGCTGCAGTGTATAATCTGTCCTTGTGATGTAAAGTGGCTGCTCAACAGCTTCAAAGTCCACAGCATCAAACTCTTCCAATTCTTCAACATCTTTGCCAAATAAAACAGGCTTTTCTTCATCACTTTGAACCCCTAATGTGGAAGGAGAATCAGCCAATCTGAAAGTGTGAATTACTGTTCCAGACTTGGCATCAACAAGAAATACGGTGGTTTTCTTTGATCCTAATGTAACACCTCCATCCTCTGATATGTATGGTGTACTTCTGATATATTCTTCAGCACTCCGTGAGAGTTTCTGGAATGCAAGAACAATTATAGTGCATTAAGTAATGTAACCATGAAGGAAAAGAGCATGCTCTTCTGTAACACAAATGTGCAGCACACTAGGAAATCCTTAGGCAGGACTTGCACTTATCAGGTTATGCGAACCATCCAATCTACATATATTCAAATTTTTCAAGTGAAGATCCAGATAACAACATTAGAATCAAGGACCAAGATTTCAATCCTTGACAAATTTAAAGGTGAAAAAAATCTCCTAGGTTTCAAACAAGGGAACTTTCTAAAGAAAACCTACTACTAGATATACATATAACCTACTACTAGATATACATATATACATGTATACAGAGAGAGGCAAGATCAAATTACACCTGGTGTAAGACTTTTAACTCGTACATCCATTTGTATCTTTTTGTAGGAATCACATTTTGCCAAGCCCATGGCTGGATTATATATTCCCTTTGTGCACGTCATGCATGCCAAATATCAAGTTAATTGGAGATTAGGAGCTATGCCATCCATAAAGTGCCCCAAATGATTCTAGAGATCCAATTAATGATAAATTTGTCATCCATCAAGTGCCCCAAATTATTATTTTATTAACAAAAGAAATGTGAGTTTACATTTGGCATGCATGATGAGCACAAAGGGAATATATAATCCAACCATGGGCTTCGTGAAATGTGATTTTCACAAAAGTATATTGACAGGTGTAAGAGTAAAAAGTCTTACACTCTTACACAAAGTGTAATTTGATCCTGTCACACACACACACACACACACAATATAAAGGGTAGGTCCACTTACCCGTTTACCAAAGCGACTGCCATGCATATAAAGCTCCCAATCATCACCACAATCTATAAAGAAGTCATTTCTCATTTCAGAGGGAATTTGATTATCACTGCCGTGGTTAAGAAAAGCCTGATATGAAGAATAAATTGATGGACCCGATGTAAATGACGAGACGATTTTCCTTGAATTAATCTCCACTAAATATATTGTTCCATCCAAAGCAGCCATTACCGCAACATCATGTTTACTGAATTTTAAAAAAAATAAATAAATAATAAAAAATAAAACCACAATAAAAAATAAAACCACATTAAATAGAATAAGAAACAGTTAATCCATCATTGTCCAAAATATACTTGCATTTAGTTCAAGATTAATCACTCATGGTTTCAGAATGATACCTATCATAAATCTATGCATTTTTCTTTATCCTCTGTCCCTACTTCACCAATCACCAAACCCCTACTTATTTTTTTTCACTTTTTCACTTTTTCGGCACATTTCACCTCAAATGGAGCTCTCTACCTCCATATTTAGATTCTCCCCATGCAATTCTTCTCAATTACTTCCTCTCTTTGAATTTTTCTTGGCACTTTCACTTCCTTCGTATTTCCAATAACCCAAACGGAAGACTAATTAATTGAAAATGTAAAATTTCGAAACCAAACAATCCATTACAATCTGAGGTTCTAAAAACTGATCTGCAACAACGATAAAGTCTACTACTTTGTGTAAAAAATAAATAAATAAGTCTTAGAAGAACGTAATAGAAGATATACAACAGAGAAATTGGCAATACACTTTCTACAAAACCCTAATTTTCATGCCCTTTGAGCTATATGCATAAATTTGTAATCGATACTCACGGAGTTGGGGGCAATAGAGAGGTGGTCTTGAACGCTATGCGATTTGGATTGGAGATGGAGGTCCCTGAGTTTGAAAAGGCAGCAATTAGGGCAGGAAATGCAGCGATTAACCATAAGAGAACGATCGAAGAACGCTTCATCTCTGAGATTTTGATACACGGAACTATGCTAATCCTATATAAATTATTATTTGCACAAGTTAGGGTTTTTTAATTCTATCTACAGAGAAGAGAAGGAACTCTTGCTATTTTTGTATCCGTTACCGTATGGCGTCGGCGGTTTTATACGGGAAATAAAGCGTGTTTATGGGCTATTCTTACAAGGTGCTGAGAGTCACCGTTGGGTGCGAAAAGGCATCACAAAACGTGGATGAGTGACCACTAGATGATTGCCACGCTGTATGAATTTATATGTGGCGAACATTTATTTGTTTATCTGGCGCCAAGGTGTGAGGGCTTCCACATTAGATTTAGACCTTGTTCGAGAACGGACAAAAATGCTTAGGTAAAGGGCCGCCGTGATTGTTGCGACCCCATCCAGCTCAGGTCCGTTGTATCGGTGTGCACTTTGGCTGCGATTTGAAGATGTCTTACGAAAACGTTGCGTTTTGAGCGGTGGTACAAAAGTTTAGGGCATGTTTGGAGGTATAATTTAAAAATAATGGGATCAAATATTACAATAGAAAACTTATAAATTAGATTTTGATTTAACAAAATAGAAATACAAATAAAGAAATTTTAAATATTGACAATGGTGTTATAAAAAATTATAGTAGGAATCAACTTGACCATATATCCTAACTGTGAAAGTTTAGTTAGTGGTCCAAAATCTCAAATTTAGAGAGTACGTGAAACTCTTCAACGTCCAAGGGAATGAGGAGAATGAGAGGGAGAATTAGCGGAATGAGGAGAATGGAGCAAGAGAATGGGTGGAATCCTAGATCATACGATCAAGTACGTTGAGATCCAAGTTTTTGACCTTTACTAGCTTTCAAAACTCATGCAATACACGAATTTATATATACTAATTGGTGCACGTGTGCGTTGCACGTGAATTTTTTTGAGTTAAATTATTTTTTTAATAATGATAATAATTTTTTTAATTTAATAATTTTATCGTGCCTTTACATAAGATGAAAGTACTTTGATCACTCAATCCTTTACTTTTTTTTATAAGATTATTATTATTTTTTTCATTATCTTTCCTAAATCATAGTACTTAAAATTATCTTTGAAACTTCATTATACATAGGTTCTTTATTATGGTTTGATTTCGATATATATATATATATATATATATATTTTCTTCGTCGATGCGTGATGGATCACTGCTTGTGATTTTACTTTTTTGAGCTTGTACATTTAAAAAAAAAAAAAAGATTTTGAGCCCTTTTTTTTTTTTTTTTTTTTTTGGGTTTGTGATCTAAGTTATTTTCTTTTATTTTTGGTTTTGTTTTGTTTAGTTTGGTATTTGGGATTTGCAAGCAAATATTGCAAAGTTTCATGAACCTGACGATTTGATAGGGACTTTTTTTAGTGGTTCATTACACCTTCCCTTTTTATTTTCTTTTTTTCTTGTGCATTCGTTAATGGGTGTTTTTTTTTTTGGGGGGGGGGGGTTTATTTTGTTTTTGAAAGCCTGCTTCTTTTTTAATTTTCCTTTCAATTGAATCAGTCTTTGATTCTCTTCTTTTTCTTGGTAATTTGACTTGATTATCTTAAAAAATCAGAGATTATATACGAATTCTCAACAAAATATGAAAATTATGCAATAGTAGCAATTTAAAAGTTCAATAATGCAATTCAAGTTTTTTCTGATATGCGAATCCTTAGAAAATAATCAAAAATTATATGTGTTATTCAAAACTTTACTTATGCAATTCAAGTGTTTTTTTTTTTTTTTTTGGCCTCTTAATTTGGGTTTTCATTTGTTTTTGTTCAAGTATACGTCTTTTTATTTTCATTCAACTGATTCGTCTTTGATTATCTTTTTTTTCTTGCTAATTTTGCAATTCAAATAAAGATTTAAAAGTCCAATCATGCAATGCAGGCATAGATTTAAATGTTTATGCAGCAGAGATTTAAATATTTAAACATAATTTGTATATATGAGTTAAGTTTATTGAAAACTACATACCAAAGAAAGCACTAGAAGAAAGAAGACGCAATGAAGACATATAGAAGACGCAGAAGAAGGAAGCAATAGTTGTTCTTTCCTGTGTTAGGGTTTTATGATTTTTATAATGTGTTTCTATTTGTATTTATATGTTAACATTGTTAGAGTTTTACGAATTATAGTTTCCATTTCTTTAGAATTCCTATTTGGGTTTGGTTTTATTTAATTATTATACGAATTACAGTTTTCTTAGAATTCTTATTAATGTATGTGTTTTATATTGCTATATTTCCTATATATGCAGAAGGGTAATTGTGTATTTAAAAATTAAAATAAGGGTGTATTAGTCAATCAAAATTTTTTCTTGCATTCATCTTTTTATAGGTAGTATATATATATATATATATTGCTAAATGATAGGAAAAAACAAATACTCACGTGGAGTCGAAATTCAGACCTTTGTAAATCCTATACCTCTATTAGGATAAATCATGCCATTAGATCAAAGGGGTGTTAATAAGACCGCTGTAAGCGGCGTTACTAACACCGCTTTTATTTCAAGGTGTTTTTTTTTTTTTTTTTTTTTTTTTTTAAGGAAAAAAAAAATTGAAAAAAAGAACAATTATGTTTTATACTCCCTTTGTCCCATAAAGATAGGTCATGACAAAACATAGAGTTTAAAAAAATGTCATCATTGTATTAACTTGTCATTTATTAAGCTCTATCTTTTTAAAAATACTATTTCCCTTTTTATATTGTGTTTTGTGTTGAAAGTAATTATTAAAATAACAAAGAATAGACATTTTGGTCATTTAAGTAAACTTTTTTGCAGTTTATAGTCCCTATTTCATCTTTGGCCAAAAAGTCAACTTAAATTATATATTTTGGAAAAACTTTTTTCTACAAAATTGTTCAAAATGATATTTATATGGTCACTTTTCATAAAAACCTTTTATATTTTTCTAAAAATTCAAAAAATTAAAATTAGTAGGGTGAGGAGATCATTTGAAGGAGTTGCAATATCAGGACCCAACTTATTTCTTTTCTTTATTGGCTTACCCATTTCAGCCCAAATATATTTTTTACTCCCTCTATCCCAAAAATGGACAAGGTTGTCATGTCCATAGCAATCAACGTTAGGGCCTGAAGACATCTACTCAACTCATTGTGGCCTATGATATATAAATTTTTTGAATTCTATAGTTCATATTTTGTTTTAATAAAATTTTGAGTTAATTGTAATGATCTTATGAAAGTGAAACCCAAAGGTCACTGTGAGTAAATTTTAAATTTTTTGTTTTTCTATAAATTAGTGTTTTTATAACCTACTCTAAAGAAATCTAATCGACACATTGTGGCCTATGATATATAAATTTTTTGAATTCTATATATAGTTCATATTTTGTTTTAATAAAATTTTGAGTTAATTGTAATGATCTTATGAAAGTGGAACACAAAGGTCACTGTGAATAAATTTTAAAATTTTTGTTTTTTTTAATATAAAATTAGTGTTTTTATAACCTACTTTGAGATGTATCAAACCCGACCCATAATGAATACTTAAAATAAATAAATAGATTTTTAGAATTGAGAGAGAATTTTTACCATTTTGCAATGCCGTGAATATATACCTGTACACACACATTCACTTGGTAAGGTAAATTCATAGTCAAGTCAGAAGTAACAAGCATAATTCATCAACAGCACGCATCATTTGCAACTTCAAAGCACTGTCATAATTCATTATTTTGTAATTTTGTGCCTCCTTCTCTCACTTGCCATTACAGAATAAGCATTTTTCTGATAATGAACATTAAAAAACCTTGATACCTAAACAGAACTATTTTCCATCAAGCAAAAAAATGTAACCCATGCCATCTATGCTTCATAAACTTTGCACTCCTCATCAGCAGGGTTTGTCTGGCAGAAATCCTCCAATGGGTCTCCACTTCCCACTACAGGCATGCCTGGCCACTTGCTTGCAACCAAATGTGCCAAATCCACCACTCGTTGGCTACAAAAAGAGATCACACAACCATCAAGATACAACTACATTTTAATTCTAAATTTAACATACAGTAACAAACGAAAAAATTTAGGTGTGCATGTGCTAATTTTCTTGCATTATCACCATTTTGGGATCTTGTGATTAGGTCTAGGTCACGCCTCATGTAAGAAAACGGATCCCACAATACGGGTTGTTTATGATTTTTCCTAAACTTTAAAGTCTTTAGTATCACGACCTTTTTCTAAAGTCCCTACGAGTTAGTATCCTCACCTGTATCCCCATTCATTGTCATACCAGGCAACCACCTTGACCATATCATCTCCCATGACCATGGTCAATGAAGAGTCGATGGTGGAAGAAACATCGGAGCATCGGAAATCTACGGACACAAGAGGGACATCACACACGTCCAATATGCCCTTCAATGGCCCATCAGCTGCCTTTCTGAAAGCTGCATTGACATCTTCAGCTGAAATTCCTTTCTTCTCCACATTCACAACGAGGTCAACAACCGATACATTAGGTGTGGGTACTCGGAGTGCAATGCCATTGAGCTTGCCCTTGAGTTGAGGTAGCACCAGAGACACGGCCTTGGCTGCACCAGTGCTTGTTGGGACGATGTTCAATGCTGCAGCCCTGGCTCGCCTTAAGTCTCGGTGTGAAGCATCTAAGAGTCTCTGGATGAAAACATAAGCAATAATTCTTTTCCATCTCAGTACTAGAAGCAAATAATCTTTTCAAACACTTTTAACTTGAAAATTTAAAAGAAAGTATTGCAAGCCCTTTTAATACATGCCCATTTTTAAACCATGTGAAGTAGACTTTAGCATAGAACTTGAACATCTTATGAATATGTGTGCATGTGTGCATGTCATTTACCTGGTCACCGGTGTAGGAATGAGTAGTTGTCATTGTTCCCTTGACAATGCCTGCAAAATAATTGGAAAGTAGTAAATGATGTAAAATTCTTAAAACCTCATTTATTGTATAAAAAAAAAAAAGGGGGAAGAAAAAAAAAAAAAAGGAAGAAGAAGAAGAAGAAGACAAAAAACAGAACAAAAGTGAACCCAATCAATCCAGATTTATGCTCACATTTAAATGGTCCAGAAAGTAGTTTGAAAACAAACCCTGACTATAAATCAATGCTTACCAAGTTCCGCATCCAAAACCTTTACAAATGGAGCAAGACAATTTGTGGTGCAAGAAGCATTGCTGCAAACCCCAAAAAATTTATAAATAAATTTTCAATCAATTTTACACTTTACAACAATAATATATCAAATTGCTCAATTATAACCAAAATTGTCTTGCTAGCATACAAATTCCTTTAGACATACTGACCTTATAATGTCAGCAACTTGGTGGGAGTAATCCCCTTCATTGACACCAACAACATAGGTTGGAATGTCAGCACCTTTGGCTGGTGCAGTGATAATAACTTTCTTGGCACCAGCTTGTATGTGTTTCCCGGCTCCAGGGCCATCCACAAAGACTCCTGTTCCCTGGTATATCAAATAATTTAGTAATTTTAGGGAAATGTTTCAACCAGTTCACATTAAAATGGATTTTGGATTGAATTTTCATGTACTAGTGGATTAGAAAAAGATTACCTCAATCACAATGTCAATGCCAAGCTCAGCCCATGGAAGCTTTAGAGGGTCTCTGCTAGAGACAACCTTGATGGGCTTACCGTCGACGGTAATGGTTTCATTGTCCAATATTTTCACTTCTGCTTTGAAAGTTCCCAACATGGAGTCATATTTTAGCAAGTGTGAAGCCTGCGTGTATTTTTAATACAGATTATTACTTAAAATAAATACTCATCGATTTGTTAAAATTTTACTCAAATTAATTGCCCAACTTAATTAATTTATGGCACAACTAACTCAAATTATATACATATATCCACTTACGTTCTTGACACCACCACTGTCATTGACGACGATAACATCAAGGGGTGAGTTTTTACGGCCATGCCAGCATCGGAGGAAGTTCCTACCAATGCGTCCGAATCCGTTGATTGCCACCTTTAATTTGGCCGTTGTTTCTCCTCGAACAGGAGCGGATGTTGCAGTCTAAATTTAAGAACAAAATTCCAATTTAATTATTAGCGCTAAATTAATTAAGGAGGGTAAAATCATGCAAATTTTAAAATAAAAAAAGCCAACATCTTATCCATTGGAATATATCATCGATCTGATTTGGGAAACTATTCAAAATCTGATTTTGGATGATCAAAGTGGCTTATGAACCAAAAAAGGAGGAAAAAAAGTGGCCATGTAAGTCAAGGGAAACCTGCCCCCATCTGAGCGAGGGGTATGAAAAAGGCGTTATGAAGGTTTTGGGCTCTTTTATCGCTTGGTTTTACAACAATAATTTTTTTTTTTTTTAAAGGATTTCATTCAGGGTAATAATGGTTATTTAAAATCGTGCAAATAATTAATGTTTAAAGCTAATTACAGGCACATATAAGTTCGGGAAAATGTTAATTTTGAAAATTAATTGGCGAACCACCAATATTTAGGACATATCACCACTTGTTAAATGTGCATAATTAAGAATTATCTAGTAAAGCATCAATATTGTAATGGATTTTTGAAGCAAAACCACAATCAATCCGTAAAAATTCATCAAGGAAGGAATATTAGTAGATATAGATAAAACCTTGGGAGTAAGCTGGGCAGCCACCACATCGAAGAAGGATGCCTCTACAGCATTCTTGGCATAGGTCACACATCCACTGGATCGAAGCCCAGAGAACTCAGCCACTTCCAGCCTCTACAGAGCCAAATAGTCATTGAACTAGGAAACAACAATATTATATATACAACCTAGCTGCTAAATTAAAATGGATTCACCCTGAGAGAGAGAGAGAGAGAGAGAGAGAGAGAGACCTTAGAGGAGCATTGAGTGGGGAAAGAGTAGGAAGTCTTGGAGGGAAGCCTTGTGGTGGTAGGGATTCTTGAAGAAGCCAGAGCTGCGTGGGTAGCCATGGCTGCAACTAAACCCAAGAGCGCAACTTCCCCAGTATATATACAGTTTAATTCGTTATTTCAAGTTTAGGATTCATGTTTTCGTTGTCGAACTCTTCTTTTTTAATTTGATTTAATTTTATTATATGGTCGCAAGTGAAAGTAAAAGAACGTGTGGTGAGAGTGTGGTTACATGAAGATTATGAGATAAGACGATATATGGGTCTGCAACTTCAAAATCTGAACCACAGATTGTTCACCCGGCCCATTCCTCCTTTCCTGAAATGCCCTTGCATGATTCTACAAATGACAGACTCCGTAATTACCACAACTGTGGCGGATATGCTTCCTTGCGTGTAACCCAGCCAAATGCAACATCTACGTGGACAGTGGCCTGTATGGGTAGGAGAAAGACTCTACTCTTAAAGTCTCCCATCAAACAAATTTCCAATTTGCATTCTTCTGGCTGATGATGGGAAATCATGATTTATGGTGCAAATTTTTTGAAGGTAAATATCTATGTCGTTTGATGCTAGGAAATAAAAATGTGGGGAGGTTATGTTTGAAAATCATGTTCTAGCTCCAGCAGTGTCCTTGCAAGGAAAAACCTATAGAGGATTTAAATTCAAAAAAAAAAAAGAAAAAAAAAAAAGATAAGAAAAGGAAGAGAAGAAATACAAAAATAAAAAATAAAATAAGAGGAAAAAAAGAAAAGAAAAATAAATTAAGAATTCGGCTAGCATGACAGTCTTTTATTGTTTTACAGACAACCTATATTACTGAATGTGTAGATCAAGATGTGGGGCGGGGCAACAAGTAGAGTCTTCATATGATGGCAAACGTGACCATATACTGAACCATATTTCACAAGGTGTCGATATTTTGGTTTCATTGGAAAATCAACTCATAATTCTCGCAACTGAATTGCAGGAGTGGGAATTAGGGAAAGAAAACGAGAGAGGAAATTTTTTGGCTTCCTGAGAAATGGAACTAATTATTCTCGCAACCGAAGTGCAGGGCGAAGAAAGAAAATTAAGAGGAAAGACAGAAAGCACTTACTAGGAAGGGTATAACAACCATTAAGCGAAACTCTTTACCTTTCGACGACTTAATAGGCTCTGTTTGTATTGACAGAAAACAAATTCAGGAAGATAAATGAATGAGGCTACATATATATCAACTGCCACAGAAAAAATCATATATGATTGAGGGTCAATAAAGAAGGGTAAGGGCACATTTCAACAAGATAGCCAAACATGCAAGTGCAAGAAAAAGCAATTACGTTTAAGACTACAGAAGGTAAGCAATTATTCTTGTTTTCCATTGTGGAAGGATAAAAGATTAACCACAAGCGTGTTGATCATGATGAGCCAAATGAGGGCAATACCATGACATTGCAAGGTCACCTTTCTATCCTAACATCATTAACAGCAAAGATCACATGACAATACAAAGCTGAAAAAGCGCAAATAAATCATCAGCATAATAGCAATTTATAACATTATATTGTATCTTTGGGTTCACAAAACCTGCAAGCAACTGGCCAGATAGGGTGTCGCAATCAATGTGAGGCCCAATCAATTTCCAAAAGTCCCAGCCACTTCCAAACCATTTAAATGAGTCCATCTTACCGAGTAAAGTTGACTTTGATAAGTTGATGTTTCAGTTGAAGGAACAGAACACAGCTGAAGCAATACTGTAAAGTAACTCATCCCAATATTGAGCAGTTTTTCAATTATATTTGGCAGAAATATATTTACTCATACTTGGAACCGCCACATTGGAAGACAAAACTACGTTGGTTGATTGTCATAAGGAAAAGGAAAAGATTACAAGAAATCCAACTATTATTTTCAATCCAGGAATTACTGGTATTGCAGACCAATTATACCATAAGGTAAATCAGGTCATTCTCATATGGCAGCTTCAATTTCATCTGAATTCACAGCTGTTCCATTCGGGGCATCATCAGATCGGAGCTGGGCAGAAACATCATCTATAGCAGAGTTCAGCTGTGCGATCTTCTCTGTCAATATTTTCCTTGTTTTCTGTAAATTGAATAACCCACATATTAGAAATGTCTCATAAAGAGATATGCACCAAGTTGAAGGCACTACAAGGACAAGAGGAACACTAAAAGGAATATTGGCTAAGACCATAAGCAACGACATGATGGCCCATCATTTCAACACAGAAAATGACCCATGATATAGCTGGATGGTGAAAAAGAATCATTGAATATGTGTAATGTAACTTTTGTGAAACCTAGAATAGAAACAATGCAGTTAATATTGATGACCAAAAAATTCCCCTAAAGAGATTATTTTTATAATCCATTCTGGAGCAAAATATAATGTGGGCACAGAATAACAGGAAACATGATCTGTGGAGGGGACTTATGGAGTGTTGTGCAGCCAGTGTATACTGTATACTATCAAATTAAACGGAAGGTTCTATAAAACAACTAGAGACTAGCCATACTTCATGGCACCAATGCTGGGGATTGAGAACCAACATGAAATAAGCTTGAAGGGATGAATTCAGATACAGTACTAGGAAAAATGATGAGTGAAAATCAGTAAAGATGGTTTGGCAATGTGTGATGACAACTACAATACAACACAAGCAAGCAATGACGTATATCAAGTTGAAAGGGGGCTGCAAGGTTGGGGGGAAAGAACCAAAAGGGACATGGTTTGATTTGCTTCTTCAACTACAACAAGAACAACTGGAATGAGCCAGTTGCATACACAAGTGATTATTATGAGAGCAATTAGTTATGAAATTTCAAGAAGAAAACAAAAGCAACAATCATTCATGGAATTCTATAAATGAAACAGAACGACTACATGTCCAGCTAGGATTGACGCTGTTAGAAAACTAATTACAGATAGATAAAATCAAGAACAACTTCTCACCTCCAAAGCTTTTTCTTCATCATATATGAATTTGGGCAGCTTCCTCATCAAATCCTTTCGGTCAGCTCCAGCTAGCACTTTGCTAATCTGTGAAAAGAACAAAGCATTGAAATCATTTAGAAGTAGATGACATGGTGCTCAGAATTATCTTCACAACCCATTTATATAATCAACCATTGGACCATTTAAATTGATGGGCAAATTGATAGTAGAAATAAGAGGTGGGAAGCCACACAATACTATCTATAACTAAATATATTCATGGTCAGTGAACTGATACCACCTGCGGTGCATATACACAACCGAGTGTGCCAACTATTATTCCTCCCAAAACAAAGCCACCAACAAAGATGCCTGCACTACTTGGCCTTCCACCATCACTGTAATTGCACAAGGAGGAGATTGTTATTAAGAATTTCTGGTCTAATTTATATGAGAACCCCACCCCCCCTCTGCTGGACACGGAGTGGGGCAGACAAGAGGGGGAGTAAAAGAAAAGAAAGCAGCTAACAATGACAACCAAAAAGAAATAAAAAATAAAAAATAAAAAATTTCTATATTAGAAACACTGATTAGAAGGGCCTGAGACAGAACTATGTGCTTGGAATATAGCTCACAGCAAAGGAATAACCCCATAATGGCAACAAGTGTAATGTAAAACAAATGGCTCAAATCTCACAATTCACAATATTAGCCAACACTCAATGATTAAGCAAGAAAGAAGTAGCAAAGAAGTAGAGAAAGGAGGTAAAAGAAGCTGGGGGAGGGTTTGGAATCGGCACCAAACCCATAAGCTGAACCCTAGGAATCGGCACCTAGGGGGTGTTTGGAATTGGCACCAAACAAAGGTTTTCAAAACCCACAATTTTAATTCATGATTAAGCTACTCATTACATAGATGGATTCCTATTATATAGGCATGAAAAGGAAATAAAATAAAGGCAAAATATTAAGATAACAATTATAGAAAACAAGCCTATTGTCCAGCTGAAAGTGAAGGCCCTACGGCTCCACCATGCTCTAGCAAGTGCTGATTGTGGGTTCTCCATTTGGAAAATAGGCCCAGCAAGTGCTGATTGTGGGTTCTTCATTTGCAGCATAGGCCTAGTAAGTGCAAAAAGCATATCAAGCATATCTAAAAGGGTAGGGGCTGGTTGGTAGCAAGGGGTGGAATACAGGTGGAATCCTGATTTCCATTTGCAGCCCTGTGTGTGGATTTCTCCACTGCTGTACCGCATCAAAGTGCCTCAAGAGAAAAAGAAAAGAAAAAATGTTGAGAAGGGGGGGGTGGGGGGGAGGCAGTACAGGATTCAATAAATCTGAGGATCACATGACCTTGTACAATAATAAAAAGCATAGTCAAGTGAAAAAACAAAGAGATCTCATATCTTACTAATTCATTACAGAAGAAGATACCTCCAAACAAAGTCTAATTTAGTTCAGAACGAGAAAGATGAAGACATCCAAAAGTATTTCAGAAGTCTGCATTTGTGTGTGGGCTTTTTTTTATGAAGTAATATATGTATTGATGACCGAAAGGCCTTAGCCCATGTACAAGAGACACATACGAGCAGTAGCCATTCGAAAGTATGGGCTGTTTTTCTAAGTTATTAGATGTCTTTCTCAGTTAATAAACTTCTTATTCTCTCTTTTACCTTTCTTCTAATGCTTGGGGTTTAAGAAATGGTTGTTCAAATGTAAAAATGCCTTTCAAAAGTTTCCCCAATATGTACAATGTAAAAATACTACAAATTTGTCAAAATAACGTTTAAATAAGTCCGGTTGAGTTGATAGACAAACCCAAGCATGAAACAAAATCTGATTCAAGAACTCTGGTAAACCAAAGAAGAAAAAAATAAGGAGCCTGGCCACCAACCAGCGATTGCTATCATTTTGTTCTTTCTTATGCCTTCTCACCAATCAGATTTATGATGTTTCTAAGTTATGTGCCAGTCAATGCTGCAGTAGTTTTAGATCTATATACAAATGTTGGCATAACAATAACCAGAACCCACACTGCCATAAAGAAAAGAGCAACCGCAAACCAAGACCTATATGCAATTTTGCCCCTCAACTTGCATCATAATCAGACACAAAGACTGCAAAGCATATGGATAAAAAAAATTAATGGCAAGTATAATACCTATAGCTTGCTTGAACAGAGAGAGGCCTTTTGGAGATGCAAAGTTGCATCTTTCCTTTGCGAGTGGGACTGAAGGACAAGTTGGTGGGGCCCACACTCCCAAGGCATTGGTCCACCGGCTTCAAAATAGATCCTATCAGTAATTTCACAAGAGTGAACAAATTAACAGAATACCAAAACCAAACATCCAAAGAGATGATGCACTCATAAATGTGCCAAACGCGGATTTTTACATCTTCCTAGAGGTGTTCAGGCAGTTCCGGCACCAGAAAACTCACCCTTATCTATGATAAAAAGGAAAATGTTTCCAGAACATCAAAAGAACTCTATTATCGCCTTCAACATATTGAGGGATTGAAATCAATTTAACATCTAAATCTCTGGCTGCCGAGCAATGGATTGCCTACTCAAGTGGGATTTATTTGTTTTACTAAATTGAATGAGACATCCTCAAATGTCAAGTATGCTGATCATCTATATTCAAAGTCATTTGATTCCTACACCAACAAGACTTAACATGGAAGGGAATGAAAAAGTGACAAAAACAGCCATTGCCCGAAAGGAGCACCCTGAATTTCAGAGCCGCAGTGGAACCTCTCATAAACACAACATGTGTCACACACGCACACGCATTAAACTCTGGAAAGTAGGAGCCAGCCTTGGTTTTTTGATAACAGAGGCTTAAACACACCACGTTACCCCAAAAGGAGTAAATTACTCCATATTTGGATGCTGAAAAAAGAAAAAAGAAAAAGGCATATGACTCGATACGCCATCAATCTATGGGAATACCAAGCTCATGTGCCCTAGATCACAGTGAGTGGTCCCATTAACGCGACTGTATCCAGGAAAAACTTCTCAGACATACATGCCTGCTAACGTCTGAACAATCTAATTAAAGCTTTCACCAACAAGCAAGACCAGTGTCCTACCCATTTCGACCGCCATGAGATATAACTATATAACGCAATCCATCACATTTTATAGCCTCCACAGGCCAGATTAAACTCAGTTCACTCACTGACCTTCAACAATAGAAATATAAAATGAAAGTTATGGTCATAAAATCAAAGAATCTACCTCCAAAGAAAAGGAATTCCTATTTTAGGGCCACAATCTTCAACATCACTCCTATTCACACTGACCCTTCTATTAACAAAGAAGTGTTGGCATGCTCAACATGCTAACCGCACGCACAAATGTGATTTGGCGTCGGCTAGAGTGTGTTGAATTTCAGAAATATAACCGATAAGATCTAAATTACAATGAAATTATCGAAAAAAAAAAAATCATTCGATTCGCAGAGGTTTGTGAAACAGTACGACAATAATCAGATCGAAGAAGGAAATGTAAGAGAGAAAAATTACCAGAAGATGGCTGGATTCGTGGACTTCTTGCC
Source organism: Liquidambar formosana (assembly GCA_039720395.1). Classification (NCBI taxonomy): domain Eukaryota; kingdom Viridiplantae; phylum Streptophyta; class Magnoliopsida; order Saxifragales; family Altingiaceae; genus Liquidambar; species Liquidambar formosana. Next base: position 32,235,640 of record CM077833.1, read on the forward strand.
AAAACCAGCGAATTCGACATGGCAGTCATCGTTCAGGATTTCAGAGACAGAGAGAGAGTGTTGATGAGTCTGAGACGGTTGAGAAAAAAAGAAGACAGGTGAACTACTTGGGAGTATTTTCGGATCGATAATATCGATGCTTGGAAACTTGAATATCAGTGATAGAAAGAATGATACAATGCTTCAGGAGCAGCTGATTGATAATGGTCTAGCGATGTTTGCTGATGTTTATTTCGACTTTAGTGGTTCAGATCAGGAGGGAGCAAAGAGTTACCTCCAATCTTATTGTGTAATGAAAGTTAAATTAGGAAACTAAAAGTTTTGGAAAGTGAATTTTTTAAATATTATTTTTTAGTAATTATTTTTTAATTTAATATCCAAAAAAGATATTAATATCAACTTATTACAAATTAATTATAAATATGTTTAAAAATAACTATTATCTTACTTTTTTTGGTATTATCGTGAGATATGATTATCAAATAGTAATATTTCTAAAACAAAAAAACTTTGTTGAACCCGTAGGAAACGGGCCCCCAAAGGCTTCCCTGGCTCCTCCAGTGGTTCAGATACGCGTGGCGTGTGTGCAGGGAGTCAGGACCCAGCGTCTCATTGCGTGCATTGCCCGAGGAATATCTACCCCGTATATGCTTATCTAATGATCCGTTTGGTAATCTTTTTTCAGTTTCTGGTATAGGTCTGTTTGGTAATCACTGAAATCCTACGACGCCGTTTTGAACCTAATCCTAAAAACTTGGTTTAATCACCGGTGACATGACCATTTCCCATGGTAATAATAAAAAGTACTGCAATTATTTTGTACAGGTGAATACAAACAAGTTGCCCCACATTGACTAACAAATGCTTCAAATTGTTGCCCATCTATTCTAACTCATTGCAATTTACTAATTTACCCATATGGGAGATGTTGTGACAATGTTTGCACATATAAGTTGTGTTAGGCATCAACGCTAGGTTGGGAGTAAAATTTTTTCCCTATTGCATTAAAGAAAATATAACATGATGTAATCCACATATAAAAACTTTGGATAAATAAAATGAAATGGGCATTGTGTGAGTGATTAAAAAATTTATTTAGACAACAGATTTTTAAAAATATGTTTTTCAAGAAATTTTCAAAATGATTTTTATAGTGTACAAAGCAACTAGTTTTTATGAAATTTTTTTATATTTTTTATAAATTCTTGAGAATTTTAAAATAAATAAGGGGTGCAAATTTAGTTGAGGAGTACGTGACAATAATTGTGCCATACCTAATACAATGTAAATACATCAAAATTATTTAATTTTCATTTAGATGCTTGAAGAAGTCTTAATTATCAAATTTATAATAAAATATTAAACCTCGAGAAGTGTATTTTGGCTTTTAGAATAATATACAAAAATCAAGGCAAAATGTCCAAGAATCTAGTCAAAATTGAGGAAGCGAGAACATCTAGAATCAATGGTCTATGTATGAGCTAGAAAAGAACAAAATTTGGGTACATTGAGAAATCAAACGCTCCGATGCATTCTAAGCTTGCTAGCTAACCCCATTTTATATTTTATAATGAAGAATAATTACAAGACGAAGAAGCATTTTTATATAATTAATAATAATCCAATAATTAAAAATATGCCTTTCTTTTAACGTTAAATCTCTACAAGGACACTTCCAATCAACCATACCCATGTCATGAAGGCGATTGAATCAAAGGCACAAGAACATCCTTGGCAATATTAACAAAAAGCACAATCAGATTTAACAAATTATTATTATTAATATCAGGGGTTTCATATCAGGGGCGAAACCAAGAACTGCGAGTTGGTGTGGCTAACTGAAAGGGGGGGGGGAGGGAATCTCTACTATATAAATATTGTGAAGAAAAAAAAAATCATTTCATTACATGAAGTCATAACTCTTGAAAAATCATAGAGAACATTAACAATTAGGGGAAAAAAATACAAATGCAACGCATTTGCAAATTTAGGAAAGTGGGTATCTTAGTATTAATGAAATTGTTTAAATGAAAACATAAAATAGAAATCCAATTTGAATGATCTAGGGAAAAAAAGAAGAGAATTTGGACTAAAAGGTGAGGAAAAAAAAATCCTAAGATATGATTCAACCTTTAAGATCGAAATTAAGAAATACGTGAAATTTAGTTGTGCTTTTGTTTAAAAGTATTTACACAACAAAACTAGAAAAAAAAAAAAGTTTAAATACCGAATAATCTTCACAAAATATTGATAAAAAAATGGTAAAAAATCTCAAAAGATTTAAACTAGAACTCAAGTGTTCATTTAGACAGACCCTCCTATTCAAGAACGTATCTAAAAAACAGTGTTGGGACATTTTTATTTTAACTAGTTGGTACACACGTGCGTTGCACGTGAATTATTTTCAATATGATTTTTTTTTCCTAATTAGCCTATTTTCAATATGATTACTTTCATATTTATTTATATTTAAATAAATAATTATGTAATTGTTATACCCGGACCATTTTACCTTGAGTTGTTGAGGACAAGCATCCTATCACTAATGCTGAAGCAATATTTTGATATATGTGTTATGTTATGAGGAGTTGAAGGACTTGGACACTATCTTTATGAACATAAAAAGTATAACAAATACAATTTACGGTGATGAAAGTTCTTGGTTAATTAACATGGTTGATTCTATAAAAAAAAAAGTTCCCACATTTTGCAATGCCCTCTCTCCTATGCATTAGATTCTCTTAAGGTTTGACCTCTTATAACCTCAAATTATGATGAGATCACAGCCATTCACTCTTATAATTACAATCACAGTCATTAATTTCATAAATGGTCAAAACTCAATTTATACAGTCTCTTTCGCCCTCACTTTCATCGTCAAAATCTCTAATCTGGCAAAAACTGCCCTTCTCATTACGTTTCTCTCATCCAACCATACTCCCATTCCCCTCTCATTTACTGCCACTTTGGTGAACAATCTGCTCCCTACAATGTTCTCTCTTTTCTTACTATCAAAATAACACAATTTGGTGAACAAATCTAAGTCGTTTTTTCTCAGCTATACTCCGTGAACCACAACCAAGATTTGGAGACGATCTTAAGTTGCCTCTAGGTTTTTTTTTTTTTTGATTCATCTGTTTATTTGGTGGTATTGTCATCCATTGTCAAAGACACGATTTTTGTGAAGTAAATTCGCTCATGGTTTTTTTTTAAATTTTTTTTTAAAGCGAAACTAATCCCTAGACAAAGTTTTTCTCTCTTTTTCTATGTGTTTTTTTTCTCAATTTTTTTTTTTTTTAATGGCATCATTATCTACATTTTTTTTTGGTCTACGCAAAGATTGAAAATAGTGTAAAGAGTTTTTCATATCTTTTTTTCCCCCTTCATGTAGAGTTTTATCTATTGTTGTCCCCCCCCCCCCCCCCAACCCCTCTCTCTCCCTTTAGGTGATTATGTTTTAATTTGGCAATTCAAACCGAGATTGCAAAGTTTCATTTTTTTTTTCTCTCTTCTACCAATATATATACTAATTTGGCCATTCAAGCAAAGATTGCAAAGTTTTATAAAAAAATAAAAATAAAAATTTATATGTAAGCACAGTGCATAGAAAAACATTAATAGGAAAAAGAATGATGTAGACGAAGTAAACCCTACTAATATTTGAAAATAACAATTGATAATACCAAAGGTTAGAAGTGTGATTGACCTACAAAAATAAGAAACAATAAAAAAGATACAAAAGGTTACTGTGTAAACAAATAGTCATCTTCTTTGGTTTTTAACTTATCCACTACTACACACTCAACCATTAAAATTAGGAGAAAAAAAAGAAAAAACATTGAAAAGAAAAGAAAAGAACAATATTAAAGAGAGAACCTTGTTTTGGTTGATGGGATCAGACCTAAGGAGAACGAAGGACGCCGAAAAGCATTTCTTGTTTGGTTTCTATCGTTTAATTGTTGATATGATATTTATATTATAATTGTTTTAAGGTTTTAGGATTCTATACATGTAATACTTTTTTTTTTTTGAAGGGTTTGTTTTAATTGCAGGATAAAAAGGTAAATATAATTTTAAATAAAGGTGTTATGGTTAATTAAAAGTTTTTTCTGAAATACAGACTTTTATAGGTAGTATAGATATAGGAATTATAGTTTCTATTTCCTTTGAATTCCTATTTGTGTTTTATGTATTAAGGTATGTGTTTTAGAATATATTAAAGTATGTGTTTTACAATTATAGTTTCCATATTTCCATATGTTTCTATTTATTATATAGGAATTATAGTTTCCGTTTCCTTTGAATTCTTATTTGTGTTTTATATATTAAGGCATATGTTTTAGAATATATTAAGGTAAGTGTTTTAGAATTATAGTTTTCATATTGATATATTTCCTATATATGCAAAAGGGTGAGTAGTTATGTATTTAAAAATTAAAATAAGGGTATATAGTCAATTAAAAGTTTTTCTTACATTCATCTTTTTATAGGTAGTATAGATTTATTGGTAAAGCAATGTTAAAATAGAAAAAGTTAATTGATGATTTGACGAAAACATCTAATATGAAAAGTTGTCTCTTGCATAAGTTGAGGGATTTTTTAGTAAAATCATAATATTAATTTGATTCAATGAGGTTGGTGGGTACTCGTAGAAGTTTGTTGAAAAATTGAATTCTATCCGATCAAGTGTCAGTTTTTTTTTTCAAATCTTGCAGGACCATGGGCCCCCTTGGTCTCCACATAATTCCGCCCCTGATTAATATGTTAGGTTGTTGGATCTCATTCCTCATTTTTGGCTCCGATAGCCGGCTTTGATTTTTATAAGACGCACGGAGGGTTCTTGAGACAGTTCCACGAATAACCGACCGCGTTGGTCACCCCCGCCACAAGAATACACCCAGTATATGACAATCTTATAGCGTGGGATGGAGTCTCAGACAGATTGCTTGCTCGCCTATATTCTCTCCCATTTTGCCTGAGAAATCGATGGGAGCTGAATTTGCTTCAGAATAAGTCTTCTTTCTTTTCTTAAGAGAGCTGAGAGTTTAATCCAACTCCATTTTACTCACTGCGATTGCAATGGCTGGTGGCACGGATTATAGGACGTTGCAAGAAACACCAACGTGGGCTGTTGCCACTGTTTGCGCAGTGTTTGTGATCCTATCTATAACAATAGAACATGCGATTCATTCTCTTGGAAAGGTACCTTTTTTTTTGGGGGGGGGGGGGGGGTTCAATTATGGCTAGCTAGCTTTGCATTCAAATATCAGTAAACATTCTTTTGATTGATTTTTCTGGTCTTGTAATGGCAGTGGTTTCAGAAACGCCAGAAGAAAGCCATGAATGAAGCCTTGGAGAAAATTAAAGCTGGTTTGATACTCAATTTTTACATTTTACTTTTGGGATGGTGTTCAATTATCTTGGGATGTGTTATATGGGCCCCCATATATATCTACTTCATGGGCTATTTAGTGAAGGGCATGGTTGTTGAACGGTTGAACCTCATTTATTTATTTTGATAACAAACAATGGTGTCCTAGGTAGCAGGGTAGTCTCCTCATATATTTGAGACATTTATAATTAAGGCTCGACTTGCCACTAGAATACTCTTACTAAGTGCCATTGCCAAAATTTTGATTTCTAATTTATATACTACACAACTCACCTTGGAATTGAGATACTACCAAGAAGGAGACTTTGCCAACTTATTTATAACAAAGACTCGAGAGTGCACCTCCATTTTTTGCAATGGTTTTTATCTTATAGTATGAATGTTTACATTTAAAAGTTATGTAAAACATAAGGGTTCGTTTGGATAAACTTTTACTTACTATTTTTTATTTTCAAAAGTGAAAAAAAAAAACCAAAAGTTTTGAGTGCAATAAATTTTGGAAGTTATTTTTAAAAGTTGAGAAAGTAAAAAATTCTTACTACCTCAACTTTTAAAAATAACTATCAAAATTTTGCACTATAAAAAACTCTTACTTTTTTACTCTTAAAAGTAAAAAATATGAAATAAAAGTCTATCCAAACGGACCCTAAGAGAATGATTTCATTTCCACAACATCGATCAACGTCCAAACCTGAGATTTGACCGAACTTAGTTGATGTTTTCATAATTTTGATGTGCAGAGCTGATGATATTGGGCTTCATATCCCTACTACTCACTGTGGGTACGAGATTCATTGCAAAGATATGCATCCCCAAGGGACTTGGTGACACCATGCTTCCCTGTAAGAAGGACAATAAGAAGGGTGAAGATTATGATAAGGGAGGTGGTTATGGTGGTGATGACCGGAGAAAGTTACTCTCATTTGCCGGAGATTTGATGTGGCGCCGAGTTTTGGCAGCGCCATCCGGTGGAGGTGACTATTGCTCCCAACATGTAAGGCAGCATCCCGTTTGTACGCTAGTAATAGTTTTAACCCAAAACTGAACTTTAATATAATGCCTCAGACGCCTATGCGTCTTCTTTTTGTTTTGTGTATGCACCTTTTGAGTCAATTTCAAGAAACAATGAATTCTAATTTTTGGGCAAGTTTGTACCACACTGGATGACCCGTCCAGGCTGAAAATCTAGATATGATTTGTAATTGAACCCTCGTTTTGTGAACATTAGGGCAAAGTATCGTTAATTACGGTGACAGGAGTGCATCAACTGCACATATTTATATTCGTCCTGGCCGTTTTTCATGTCCTCTACAGTGGTATCACTATGGCACTGGGCAAGCTCAAAGTAAGTTTTATTACCTTAAATATTGAGAGTCACATCGTCTAATCTTCTTTTTACTCATTCATTAAGCGATAAAAAGGAGAGGCCTTGATGATTTGCCCTGTGGAATTTAATCAGATGAAGAAATGGAAGACCTGGGAATCGGAGACAACATCCTTGGAATATCAATTCACAAATGGTGATTCAAATTTTCCTGTTTTGGAAATTATTTTCATTAGTCATTGCTCTGTATTTTGCTTCAATTAGAATAGATTTTGTTGGAATTTGTCAACACAATGCCTTGCTCTGGTTTGGGCCTAGTTAATCTGTTACAGGATTGTTTTTATTAAAATAGGGATTCTATAATTACAAATCAATAATTTGCCGAATAAATCTTGAATCCCAAGTTTGTGACTAGGAATCTAATAAAGCTTAATCTTGTCATTCCAGATCCTGCAAGATTCAGGTTTGCTCGTCAAACTTCGTTCGTGAGGCGCCACGCTGGCCTTTCCAGAACACCTGGGATTAGATGGATTGTAAGCCTAACAAATTCTTTTTCTATACGTGTCTTAAGGCCATGAAGATATGGGCTTGGGCCAAGTATAGGCTTGCTTATTTCGAAATTCCAGATTTTTTATAAAATTGTTCTTCTTATGTGGCCGATAGGTGGCATTCTTCAGGCAATTCTTTGGTTCAGTAACAAAGGTGGACTATTTGACCATGCGCCATGGATTCATCAATGTAAGTGGGGCTTCTCCATTTCCATCTAATTCGGGAGACACTGAAATTATACTGCATCATCATATTGATTTAGACTCATGGTAAATTGAAACTTGCACATGAATTTTTGTCTACTTCAAAAAGATAAAAAAATACATGAAAATTTCTTTTTCCTTTTTTTTTTTTTTTTTTTTCATTTCCTCAATAAATTTTGAATTTTGAATTTTTTTTTAAAAAATAACAAAACTGCAAAAAGAAAAATATTCTACTTTATTGCTCTATTATTATGTCCATTTTACATTTTTACATAGTAAAACCAATGCACTAATGGTCTAATGCAGGCACATTTTGCTCCAAATAGCAAATTCGACTTCCATAAATACATTAAGAGATCCATGGAAGATGATTTTAAAGTGGTCGTGGGTGTTAGGTACTCTCTCTCTCTCCCCTCCCCACCCCCCCCCCCTTCTTGTTGCTGGTTATTTGAATGGAAATTTGACAATGTTGGATTTTTGTTGATTTTGCAGTATCCCACTGTGGATTTTTGCGGTCATATTTTTGCTCCTGAACGTTTACAGTAACTCTCTTCTCTCTCTCTATGTAGAGACATATGATGGATTTTTTTTTTTCCCCTTAAAATTAATATTCTAACATATATAAATGGTGCAGATTGGTTTACACTCACCTGGTTGTCCGTAGTGCCCCTCATTGTAAGACCTGAAACACTAACTTTACTAGATCCAAATTATAAAGACTAAATGTGATTTTAATTCATTTTTGTAATAAATTAATTAATTATCATAATTGATATGGTGTTGTGCAGATTGTTCTGTTAGTGGGTACAAAGCTGGAACTTATTATGATGGAGATGGCTCAAGAAATACAAGATAGAACCACTGTTATTAAAGGGGCTCCACTGGTAGAGCCAAGCAACAAGTTTTTTTGGTTTAATCGACCACAATGGATTCTCCTTTTGATACATTTCACCTTGTTCCAGGTTTATCTACTTTCATAGCTAATTTTCTTTTTCTTTTCGGACTTCTAGAAATAAGAAAAGTACTTTCAAAATTCTTACTTTACAACGTTTTTGCCCTTGGTATTTTTCATTACCTAGTTTCTGAGACATGTTTCTATTCTTACAACTGATCTGGTGCCTCTACAGAATGCATTCCAAATGGCCTACTTCTTGTGGACATGGGTAAGTGAATTCAAACTGTTTTATTAATGTCTAATTTTTAGAGAGAGAGAGAGAGAGAGAGAAGAGGGATAATTTTTTTTTTTTATTTTAAATGGACAACTTTCTACATATACTAAGTTTTAATATATATATATATATATGCAATAATGCAGTATGAGTTTGGGGTCACTTCATGCTTCCACGAAAACTTGGCAGCAATTTTGACAAGGGTTATCCTTGGGGTAGTCCTTCAGATCATGTGTAGCTATATCACCTTCCCTCTCTATGCCTTGGTAACACAAGTGAGTACTGCTGTTAATTTGAATTGCTGATATATATTGCCAATGACGCATATCATACATCCAAAAATACTACTCCTTTTGAAAATCACATTTTCCCATGAAGAAAGTAATAGAAGTAATTCATACCATATGGATGCATATTTGTAGATGGGATCTCACATGAAGAGAGCAATCTTTGAGGAGCAAACGGCGAAGGCCCTTAAGAAATGGCAGAAGGCGGCGAAAGATAGGAAGAAGTTGAGGAAAGCAGGAGAAGCAGCAGATGTTTCTTCTTCTGGGTTCATGAGTGGTGAAACCACACCAACCAATGGTTCATCACCACTGCATTTGCTCCACAACCACCAGCGCCGGTCTAGCACAGCAGACGTTGAAAGCGTTCCAAATTCCCCAATATCTTGCCAATCCGATACCGAGCCCTCGGAGGTTGAGGGTTCCTCCCATAATGGGCATGAAACAAGGACACAAAATGATCTAGAAAGAAATGAACAAACTCATACTACTGATTTTACCTTTGTGAGGCTTTAGAAAATGCAAGGGGCTTTTGATGCATGAATTGTTGTTTTGTATAGGTACCACTGAAATCTGGGCTTTGGTTGGTTCCCCTGTTTCCATATTGAATGATCAAAAACTATAGAATTAATCCACACATTAATTAATTGCTGTAAGAGAGTGCCAAGGAAGCACTGAAAAAGAAGATGCACAAATATTTAATTGTAAGTCTTTTGCATTAATAGATGATAAGTTATTTTAAGTTGCAATAAATAACATCATTTTTTTATTTATTTGTGTTCTTAACTTCTTATTATTACCGTGAAAGGAAAATGTTAAAGAGCTCAATTTATTTATTTATTCATTAAAATTCGCTTACCATCTAACATCGCAGTCACTTGTCAAGCCACATTGGATATATAATTATTTCTTAAATAAAATTTTCAATCGGTTAGCTCTATTGTTACGTTGGTTGGACAAGTAAATACTAGCAAATGAATTAGGTTATATAGCACTATTATATTGCTAAAATGCTATATAAAACCCTAAGTATAAAACCCTCAACCTAATTCCCAACCCAACCCATTCTTCGGGTTGAGGTTTCTAGCCCATGCTTAACCCATGCTTGGGTTGGGCGGACTCAGGCTGGGCACAGGTTACACGGGTTGAGCAGGATTAGGTCGGGTTAAATAGGTTTACGCCGTATTAAGTAGGTTGGCTTGTTTCTTTTCTTTTAGAAAATAATAATAATAATAATATTCTTTAAAAAAAATAAAAGAGAAACCATCTTAATAAAAATGCATTATTGCATATGCACACAAATCTCAATTATCCCAATTCTATTGATTAATCTAGAATTCACGCCAATTTGAAAAATAATTTTTTCACCCAAAAAACAAAAAAAATTGAAGATGAAAGCATCAAAATAATTTTAAAAAATTTAAAGAATTCAAAACATTAACATATATATAATTGAGTACATAAGAAACCATATTCAAATATATTATTTAATATATTTTTAAAATTATATATTATATAGGTCGTGTTCGGGTTGGGTTTGGGTTGCCCTAACCCTTCTTCCCAAGCCCAACCCAAATTGAAATTGGTTGTGATTTTCCAAACCCAATCCCAACCCAATGTATGAAAGATTATTGCCCAAGCTTGTCTTTTGATTGGGTTGGGATCGGGTACAGGTTCAACCCGCCCAAATTGCAACCCTATGTATGAGTAGTGCCCTTCTTCCTAATTGGACAATTGCAACTGATATGATGTGACAACTAAGATGACATTATTACCCAAGAAAATCACTTGAGATGATAACATAACAACAAATATAGAATTGCTAAGTCAACATCATATTCAAGGCATATCGTTTTGATATGAAGTGTAGATCATCACATAAACTGTCATGTTACATAAAAAATAGTTGGAAAAAAAGGGAAAAAAATATGACATCAAGTCATTATCATTACCAGACTTCCAAAAATATTAATAACCTCCCCAAATTTGGTGAAACTAACATTAAAGATAAAATAATACAATAAGTACATGTATCACACCTTATGGCCTATGGGGGAGGTAAGTGATATTTTCCAATGTTGGAGGGATATTAAAGACACTTACCCATGCCAAAAAAGTTATAACCGAAGAAATAAAGATTCCAAACCATTAGTTTAGGTAAGACATTAAATAAATTAATGGTTCATCTTTCCTCTTGATTAAAAAAAGATTATAGAAGGCTTATCATGAGAGCATATGCAATAAAACAACACAACCTTTCCGACAAAAATCTAAGTCCATGTTGAACAAAACAGTAGACAATAATAGTTTAGCGTTTGGGCAGCTCACTTAACCTAACAACTAGCATCCCCCACGAGTCAAAAGGATTATTATATATAATTAGTAAAATTACTAAACCATCCTCATTTTTTTCACCAAAATTCCATTATTGGGATCAAATTTTTGGATTAATATATATAATTGTGGGGTTTATGTAATTAGGTGATTCTAGATTGTGTCTCTTTCTATATTAGGTTTAGCTGATTTTTGGCTTTTCATTGTTTGGTAAACTTCACAGAAACTCCAAGACTCCAAGTGTCTTGCTCTTATTCGGGACATGAATTTCGTGGGCCTCCCTTGATTTGGACCCTCCAACTGAAAGGTCTATTCATGGCCCTGTAAAGGTCACCATAGATTTGATGGACGGTCATGATCAATTATTCTAAGCAAGCAAAAATATGACAGTTTTAACAAGGTTTCTCTAAAGAGAATTTTTGTTATACTGGGTAAATATTGAGTAAGAGCGCTCCCTTATCTCTTCTCACAAGGTCTTTCTATTGTTTTGAATACATAATTTAAGACAACCTTATCAATTTTATCACATTGAGATTGTCTAAAGGTTGAAAATTTAATAAAAAAAATTATTCAAATTGACCTATCTACGTTGGTCAAATTTAACAAAAAAAATTAAGACACTAACATATGAAAGAAAATATTTTTCATTAAATTGCTAGTAGAAAAAAATATGTACGTAAAAGAAGTCTGCACCTGAAAGTACGGAAACCTTACCACTGAGTAGTTGATTAAGTTTGAACGTGAAAGAAGTCTGCACGTGAGAGTGTGGAAACCTTACCACTGAGTGGTTGATTAAGTTAGTACTTTTCCTCGCTTAATGTTTATGTTTGAATCTCCACAACTACTTTGTAAACTTACTCTTTAGCATCCAAATGCTCTCTCTCTCTTTCTCTCTCAAGTATGTTGAGTTACCTTATCCGCATACCTTTTCTTTGTTATCAACAAAATTAAAAAAAATATATATGAAAACTTTGGAAGGATCCTTTATTCCATAATAAATTACGTGTTTTGAGATTCATACAATATTCTTTAAAAATAAGAAAGAACCCAACAATACACTTATAAGGGAGCTCTCATATTAGCATTTCTCATATATATATTTGACAATAAAATATAGAGACAAAACCGCCCTCTTTTACAATTCAAAGAATAAAAATATTATTTTCGTATTTTACGGCTGCCCAACGACCTAAAGAAGCAAAAATAAAATAGCAGTGCCGAGTCAGGGTGCCGGCTTATGCAGTGCTAGTCTGTGTATGTTCCCATATTTCTATATAACAGATGTATTAGATATAACCCAGCAATGGGGAAAAAGGCGTTATTGTCAAACTTGGTCTAACCCAGTCCTTTTTTATTCTCCATCTTCTACTTCTTCCATGGCTCCTCCATCGATGAATCGAACTCCACAAACCCTAGGACTAAAATCTAAGTTCGTGGGTCATCTCAAAACCAGTTTTAAACATCTGGGTCGAGATCCAACTCTCACAAAACCCATTTAAGAATTTGGGTTTTCAGTGAACGGAACTCGGAAGAGAGAGAAAACAAGAACTGACCAGTACTGACAAGTGACAACCTGACATTGTAGTGGTTTAGATTTGCGTTCTGGGTTGGTTTAGAACTAGTTCTTCTTCTTTCTTTCTTTCTTTCCTTTGGTTTTTTTTTTTGTTCCTTTTCAAATGTTGGTCTTGAAGTGTAGATGCTGTTGATTTACACATTTGGACTCGGTCCTTCGTAATGGCTAGGCGTCATGGCTGGGAACTCCCTGCTCACACATTTCAGGTCCATTCTTCATATCTCTTTCACCGTTCGTTCAATTTAGTGGGTTTTTCAAGGATCTTTTGACTTTTGGAGATGAGGTTTCTTTTTTCTTTATTTATTTATTTATTTATTTTTTTCTTTTCGTGTGGTTGTTTGTTGTAAAATTTTGGGTTAATGGGTTGTTGGTGTTTGTCCTGCAATTAATTCAGCAATTTTTTTTTCTTTGGAGTTTTTTATGGGCTACTATAATTATTTTTTGAGTTGCTTTGTTCTTTGACTTCTTGGCTTACCAATTATATGAAGCTAGAAACTGTTAATCTTGAAGGAATTTCCCATTATTTTTGTGCCATGTCCTTACACATTCCTTCATGTCATCCTTGATGGTTTATATGGTATCTTTGTAGTGTAATGGAATTTATGGAAGAATTGTGGAAGTAGTGATTGCATTGTAAAATCAACCAGACCAGACCAGACCAGACCGGGGTGTGTATATGTCGATATTGATGAAAATTTCATTAGTGGAAGAAAATGCTTCTATTAGCATCCCTTTTGGATTAAAACCTGGATTAAGAAATAGTATCATGTGGATTTTGTGTGCTGTATGAGTTTTCAGGTGCAATTTGCTCTCCAAGTTTCAGGTCAGATCACTTGATCTGAATCTACAAAGTCTCCATTACCTGATTTCCTCGTTTTTATAGCGTGGTTTGGTTATGGGAAAGAGAATAAGATAGAGGAAAAGAAAATGCTTAAAATTGGATTCCGTTTAAAACAACGGTGAAATGGTTGAACGGTAGATTTATTGCAGAGTTTATTATTATTATTATTATTATTCCTTATCAAATTATTATTATTATTATTATTATTATTATAAATTTCTCTTTCATTTCAAGAGCTAAATGGAGGTTATATGTCCATCTTCAATAGCAGAAGTCCACCTTAATTTGTTGATAAGCATAAAGTTTATGGCAGAAGTTACCATGGAAATACTCGTAAGCTAAAGAATGATCGATGTCCCAAGGCTGTAATATTGAATCCCATCCATGTTCTGTTAACTTCAGGAGTTAAGTATGTCAATGGAGTCCAATTTCTGATCAATTAGATCTTCTTCTTGGCTAGAGAATGGTTTCATCACTTTAGGCAACTGTGCCCTAATTTCTTGGGTTGGACAGTGGATACACTCACTATCTGAATAGAGGACAAAATTCCTAAATTTGATTCCATGTGCCTGCCTATTATATTTGTTTTTGTCCTCACGTGTAGTTTTCTGATTACAGTTTAATTTATTTTACCATAGTTGAGATGAGGTGCACTTGGAAGCTTAATATATGAGTGCCAGCTTCTTGCCCTTAAATTTTTTCTAAGATTTATTTATTTATTTTATTTTTGCCTTATATCCTTTTAAATGTTGCCAAGAGGGGCTTTTTGTTTCTGTTGTTGTTGTTGTTGCTGCTGCTGAGATTCATATGCTTTGGTCTCCTATCTTTAATTTTGATGAAGCTTACATACTTATCTTATTTTCCTGGTGCACAGGTGGTAGCTATAACAGTATTTTTCTTGCTATCTGTTGCATTTTATGCATTTTTCGCCCCCTTTCTTGGAAAGAAAATCTATGAATATGTAGCTGTTGGTGTGTATTCATTATTGGTAAGTTCATCCCTACTATTCTGTGTATTATGTTTTTCAATAATATCTCTGGCATACCTTATTCACATCTTGGATCTGAAGTCCGAATTTCATTTTTCAGGCACTCTGCGTATTCATACTTTATGTCAGATGCACAGCTATTGATCCTGCTGATCCTGGAATTCTAATTGAAGTTGATAAGACATCAGCCTGTAGATCGCATAATGAAACCAATCTTCCTGGTTAGTGTTTTGAGTTTTGACTGCAATAAAATTCTTTTATTGGAGAAGTACATTAGTTCAGAGAGGCCACATTTTGATGGGTATCTCCAGGGAGACTGGGCCTATAACCAATCTCTCTGGATAATTATTATACTTATGCATGTGTTCTATTGGACCATCAGAAAAATATTATTGATCAATGGTCTGGTGAATTGTTTATGAATATTTGACCTGGGAATTCCCTGCATTAAGTCCACCACTCCAGCCTCTCTTGATTTTGCCACTTGGATGGCAGAGGCAGACAGGGTAGGCATTTGCTTATATTCGTGCCTAACATGAAAATAATCCTCACTTTTTTTTTTTTTCCTTCTTGTGGAGGCAATGTAAGCTGAGGATAAAAGTATCAGTACAAATGCCTCTCTTCCTTGCGCCTTCTTTTTTTTTTTTTTTTTTTTCATTTTAAACTTCTTGGTCCATGATCAGGTATTGCATCTTCCATTGAGGAGCCTAGCAAAATAGGGTTAAAGAATGGGGAAAAATCTAAGAGACATGGATCAATTTGTTCAATTGTTGGAGGATGTCTCTGTGGTTGTATTGTGAGAGAAGATTGCCGTAAGGATGAAGATTATCTGCAGCAACAATCTGGAGAGGAAGATGCTCTATTTTGCACATTGTGCAATGCTGAGGTATGGGAGTCTTCCTCGCGAAGTTCTTTTCACTTGTGTGTAATACAGTCTGTTGATCCCTGGGTAGATTGGATTGCATTTTTTGTTTTTAAGTTAGTGTGAAGATTTTATTTTTATTTTTATGATAAGAAATTTATGGCTGAAAACTAATCACATTTTTTTATTTAAACATAGTAGCCTTTGTATTAGGTCTAAATCTAAGATAATGTTTGAATATGTTCATAATTTTTTTTCCCCTCTCCTTTACTCCCTCCCTCCCCCCCCCCCCTCTCTCTCTACTATCTCCCACTATTTGTCTATACTTTAAGAATATAAAAATAATACTGAAAAAGCTCCTTGGTTTGCAGAGGGCGAAATACATTGTGTTACATTTTCACCCTAAAAGCACCTGGGTTAATAAATATATATATATATATATTTTTTTTTCTCTTTAAAAGCATGAAAAATGAAGAATTTAAGCCTAAAATTGAGTTGCAATGGTATGTAAAGTTCTGTCATGATTGCATAAAAACCAGTTAGGGGTTTCAGTTGTATGTGACTATGTGAATCTCGTGTGCTTAGATTGCTCGCGCATCCCACTTTGTGACAGTGGAAAGCCTTACCTGACACTGGTTGTAATTTAGGATTGAATATTATGTAAATTAGGATTAATTGTTATTCCCATTTGGAATATTTAAACTCACAGGTTTTTTTTCCCCAAGGATATCTCATTTGTAAATGATTTGCAATTGCGTTCTGTGTTCTTTGAAAAATCAGATGTAACCCTTTCTTTTGGTTTGATATTGGAGAAGAATCTCGGTAAGCAACTTTACCTTAGGTAATATTATGTTCTCATGTTGCTTCTATTAGAACCTTAATCGCTGAGCGTGCTTCTGATTTACATGCCAAAACAGGGAGGAAAAGAAATGAAGACCATACTATGATATTGATTACTTTTTTTTTATAGGTGCGCAAGTTTAGCAAACATTGCAGAAGTTGTGACAAATGTGTCGATGGATTTGATCATCATTGTCGGGTGAGTCCTAAACGTTCATTCCTGATAACTCTTCCATTTCAAGGACGATGAGACCCCTCAAGTTGATGTTTCATGACTTGAAATTCTTTTCCAAAATCTATGTAATCAGATTATAATATGATCTTTGCATTATTTGGGTTTTTAATCAAGATATAAGGTTCACCATTATTCTCTTTATGCATAAAGATTCAAGATTAGTTTTGGCCTTTCTGACATTAATCTGCCTTTGTGGTGCAGTGGTTGAATAATTGTGTGGGGAGGAAAAATTATATCTCATTCGTATGCCTTATGGCAGTGAGCCTTGTCTGGGTAAGTTCTAAGAATAAGTTTGTTAGATTTTCCTCTCTTTATTTCTCCTGGATTATGCTTTACTTTTTTCATCTCCATTACCACAACTTACAGTGATTCATGCGTCTACAATTCTTCTTGCGTGTGCATGTGTTTCAGCTTACTTTTGAATGTGGGGTTGGCATCGCTGTCCTTGTTCGATGCTTCGTTGATAGAAAGGGTACTGAACATCAGATATATGATAGACTTGGAGTTGGATTCACCAGGCCACCCTTTGCTACTGTGGTGGTATGTTGCCTGCCTTTTTTACTTTTTTTTATCATCAGAGATTAGTATGATCTTTTCTATAGGAAAATTGGAATGCTGAATCTGTTCTGTGGGTTATGTAGACTATAAATACTAAGATCTCACGCTTTGCATTCCCATATGGAAAGATGGCAAGGCCCCAAATAAAGTTGCAGAATGGAACTTGATGTAACTTTTCTCAGCCAATTTTAGCTTACAAATTCATCTAGATTAGACCCCTTAAATGGTGGGCCTCGATTTGACTCCTTACAGAATCTAATGGCTCTACCTGCACATAAGATATGGTGCTACCCTTGTATGTGAACCACAATGGGAAGTGACTATACTTGTTTTTGTATCTATTTAAATTCCAAGTTCTTGAAAGTTACAGCTGAAGTATGCTTTTGTCATTTTTTACCTTTCCAAGTGAAGGATCATATGTAATGATGATGCTTTTGGCAGTGCGGTAAATTATTTTGCAACATTAGTTTTATGATGAGTTTCCTTCGTAGCAGGCCCTATGTACAGCTGTTTCATTGCTGGCCACTGTTCCATTGGGAGAATTATTTTTTTTCCACATGATTCTTATGCGAAAGGTGTGTTTCCTTAAATACCCTATTCTCTCTTTCTCTCTCTCTCTCTCACACACACACACACACACACGTGCACGGGTGCTCATGTCCATGTACACGCACGCATGCACATTCTAATCTTCAAGGACAAAAAAAAAAAAAAAAAAGAACATTACAATTTTTGCTGTAGGGTATCACTACATATGAGTATGTTGTGGCCATGAGAACACAAAGTGAACCGGCCGGACCATCTGTAGATGGAGGAGATCAACAAAGTCTGCCGTCTTCACCGACCAGTTCAGCTGTGACCGCGATAAGTGGAAGAAGCTCCCTTGGAATGGGCTTGCCATATAAAGGAGCTTGGTGTACCCCTCCAAGGATATTCATGGACCACCAGGTACAATGATATCTTTATTATAATTCTAGCAAAGGAGCACATTTGATGAACATGCAAAAAATATAAAACTGTAATCTTGTAATGGCTGCTATTCTTCTGTAACAGCACCCTAACCTTTGAAGTCAATATGTTGCCTTCTTATAAAGGAGAGGGAAAAAAAAATGATTTATGAGTTAGAACCAGGTGGTGTATCTTCATTGGACTTGTCCCAACTACCATCCAAAACTGGTAATGTCCGCTTAGTATGGGAAAAAATGTATGGTGTTTAAATTAAGAAAGGTTAAGAATGGTAGTGTTAAAAATTTTACATTTTTGATTTGTCAGCTTCACAGCCTTTTAAACTAGAAGCTTTATTTATACTATTATGGAGCTTTTTTTATATTACTCCAGACTTTCGCTGCCATGACCACCACTGCAGTTGTCAAATAATTCTCTTGTCATGTCATCTCATATATTGTATATTGTAAGATATGCTTTAAAAATCGGTAAGGTTAGTTATTCTTGTCTTCTGATATTTGATGAATAGGATGAAATCATCCCACATCTGGAGCCTGGACGGGTGCCATCCACAGTAGATCCGGATGCAACACAACCGGGTGATAAGGGGAAGAGATTACCCCAACGTCCAGTTAGAATCAGTGCATGGAAGCTTGCCAAATTAGATTCTAGTGAGGCGATCAAAGCAGCTGCCAAAGCTAGAGCGTCATCATCCGTGCTTCGTCCAATAAGCTCTAGACATCATCCGTATGATGCTGATCATTTATCTAGTTCCAATGTTAGCGGCAGAAGCAGTCCAATCAGTACTGATCAGGGTTTCTACAACAGAAATGCTAGAGTAGGGACATCAAGGTTATCTCCTTCCAAGAGCTCATATCCACCCAGTCGCGCTAGCAGGGAAGATCTTGAAACATGTGGTAACAGCCTTAGTAATTTTAGCAGTCCCCCCAACATGAACAACTTTACTCCCTCGCCATTGGAGCAGCAAACTTCAAACAGAGATCACTTCAACCCTGTTTATCGATCATCAGCAGATCAGTCACCTTGGTCAGCAAGAGCAAGTGGTGCAAATGAGAATACTGCTCATGATAATCTATCCAGGATACCAGTAAGGAAGAACAACTTGGGTGCTGCAGAAAACTCGAGATCTTCAGTTTTTTGGGATCCAGAAGCTGGGCGCTTCATGTCCACAACTTCCCGTGGCGGTGGTTCTACTTCTCAGGTTCCGG
Organism: Liquidambar formosana; assembly: GCA_039720395.1. Lineage (NCBI taxonomy): Eukaryota > Viridiplantae > Streptophyta > Magnoliopsida > Saxifragales > Altingiaceae > Liquidambar > Liquidambar formosana. The sequence continues at coordinate 32,254,966 of CM077833.1, forward strand.
GAACGGAGCTGCTGTATACAGGTCAATCTATATTCTTTGGTGGCCCTCTAGTGAATGAACAAACGATAAGAGGAACTAGAGATGGTGGTTCATCCGGTGTGGAGAGAGGTTCCACGACTAGTAATTATCAGCAGGGTAGATCATATAGGGGTGGTCAGCTTCCTGTGTTTGTTCCAAGTGATTCCCAGCAAAACCAGTTTTCTTCTAGATTGCCTTGAGCACTCGCTAGAGAAACTAATATGTTTTCCCAGATACATACAGTTAGAGCCAGGATCATATGCTTCTTCATTTGTTTCTGCTTTTTACCCTCCGTCTTGTGCAGGTTTAGATGTCTTGGCTATCCTATTAACCCATACATTGATGCATTCATATTTGAATTATGCAGGCAGCTTTTTCACCATTGTATTCACCAATTGCATTGTGACATGTCATCTTGAGCAGGATTTCTTAATCATTTCAAGTTGATTCATTTTTCTTTTCGTGGGGTCTGAATTTCGAGTTAATACTTTGGTAATTTTGTCACGGGTGCTTGCTCCTATACAAGGTTACAAGTTTAGCTTCGCTCAGAGAACTCATAATTTATGATTGCGTAGAGCCAGAAACCCAACAATTTTGATGATGATGCGATGAATTTAGAATACGAAGAATGCTTCCATGATAGTCTATTGTATGGATGCTGGACAAATGAAACATGTGTGCATAAAAGGTAAGATCGTCATACTGGTTGGACTCAGAATAATAGATTAAATGTATGACTCAGAATAATAGATTAAATGTAAGCTGTATAGGGAAACATGAAATTGGATAGGTGCAAGTCTGTCTGCCCCTTTTGTCACAAGTGGGTCCTCTGAAACCAATGTTGACTACAAAAAATGTGTAACCGTGAAACTGCGTCATTAGCTTGAAGTGGTATTATGAACTAATAAGGTGTGTCATTAGCTTGAAGTGGTATTATGAACTAATAAAGTGGTATTATGAACTAATAAAAATACAGTAAGGAATGTTATAATTGATTGTAGAATCCACTGTCCTATATTTTGTGTGGCAGGTGATATTATTTCACCCCCGTGTTCTCGTTCTTGACATGTCTTACAGTGATGCAGGAGTCTGCTATGTTACACGAGGACGCTCTCTAGTGCTTGATATGGCTTCATAGTTCATATATGTCCATCTTAGACTTTTACTTAGACTTTTACTTATAAGTCTAAGACTTTTACTTATAAGCTTAAACTTATAAGTTGGAAACTTCATATGGTATCAAAACTTGTCGTTCTTGCGCTTGTTATATTCTTGTGTCTGTCTTTGTTATTTACGTAACAGATCCGTTTCTATCTTGTTAGATCTGCACGTGAAAGGGAGTGTTGGAAATCTATTACATTGGTTAATTATAAGTCTTGACATGATTTTATATATACCTATTTGAACCCTCTACTTACAAGCTTTAGTTTATAAATTGAAAACTTAACATCATCATATATGAGAGGATGGTACCCTCGTACATTGCAACAAGCTCACCTTTTCAATGGGTGTTTTTCGATTTTTAGATGTCAATTTTTAGATGCATTGGTCAAAATTTAAAAAGGTTTGATTTGATTGGTCGAGACCCTTCCAATGGAAAAAATTGATAGAGAGAGAGGCGTTATTAGACTCACGAAAATAAATAGAAGCAGGCAACCAAACAACCAAGTCGTTGTAGTATAGTGGTGAGTATTCCCGCCTGTCACGCGGGTGACCCGGGTTCGATCCCCGGCAACGGCGACTTTTTGGCTTGGATTTTTTTGATAAGCAAAAAGGGCAAAGAGGGAGCGGCCAATAATAGCAATCCACCCTTCGACATTACCATAGGAGCCTCTACCCTACTAAAAAATGTCCGGTTTGAATTCATAACTTATTGCCCAAAGGGCGAGTCTGTCACCTCAGCACTACCAAAAATCTAGTGGGTATACAACTAACCAAAATGGAAGGGGATTCAAAGGGGGTGACGCCACACCTTGAACGTACAACCACTTGAAAACCAAAGCTTTCACCACTAGGCTATCACCCTCATATAAGAGTAATCTTAAATCACTCATGTTTCTCATTAAATGATTCATTTTTTGACTGAATCACGAGTGGAATGGTCAATGGTAATTAGAAGTTACATGCCGGACATTCAACGGCATGCGTGGCCGGGAAGATTTTAAGAGGAATAACCTGGGAAGTGAAAGTGGGCAGTGTCTCTATGAGCACATTAGGAAGGAAAGCGAAGGTCGGTTACGTGACTATTGAACTTCTTGTGTTCATGCTGTGCACTTGGCATTTTCAATCACCAAAGGGTCGTTGTAGTACAGTGGTGAGTATTCCCGCCTGTCACGTGGGTGACCCAAGTTTGATCCCCGGCAATGGTGACTTTTTGGCTTGGATTTTTTTGATAAGCGAAAAGATAGAGAGAAGCGATCAACGATAGCAATCCACATTGGGCATTATCATAAGAGTCTCTACCCATTGAAAAATGTTCGGTTTGAACCATAATTACTGTCTAAAGGGTGAGTCCGTCACTTCAGCACCATCAAAGATCTAGTGAGTACATGGCCAAAATGGAAAGGGGTTCAAAGGGGGTACCGCCACGCCTTTAAACCCGCAACCACCTGAAAACCAAAACCTTCACCACTAGGCTACCATCCTTTGATGGGAGTAATCTTAAATCGCACACCTTTCTCATTAAATGATTCATTTTTTGAATGAATCATAAGTGAAATGGTCAATGGAAATTAGAAGTTACATGCCGGACATTCCCCGGCGTGCGTGGCCGGGAAGATTTTAAGAGGAATAGCCTGGGAAGTGAAAGTGGGCAGTGTCCCTATGAGCACATCAGGAAGCAAAGCGAAGGTCGGTCACGTGAGTATTGAACTTCTTGTGTTCATGTTATGCAACTGGCATTTTCGATCATCAAAGGGTCGTTGTAGTATAGTGGTGAGTATTCCCGCCTGTCACGCGGGTGACCCGGGTTCGATCCCCGGCAACGGCGTAATTTTGTGTGCTTGGTTTTTTAAAACCCTGCTGATCCTCGGGTTAAAGGACACATGTAGGCTGCAGCAGCTTGTTTGGATGCATCAATCAGTAATTCTCAGATCACTTGACCCAATATTTTTGCCTCGTGAATCGGTTTCTGCTCATCAGGTATTTGATCCTATGCTGAAACGAAATTTAGTTTCCTGGAATTGCATGATTCCTGCTTATGCATTTTGAATGGAGCTAGTGCCAAAGGATGTGGTGGCATCTATGGGGAATGAGCAAGATGCATGTTTTTAGAGCAACTAATTTGTATATACTCAAATTGGAATTGGTTGACTCATTTATTTTTCTTAATGTTGTGGCTATTGCCTATGATATACATTTAGAAGAACCAAAAAACAAATTTTTTTTTTTTTTTGAAAAAGATATAACATTAAAATTAAAAATAATGTTCACATTTCAAAGTATGAACATTCCGATAATCTTTCTGAATTACTAACCATAACCTTCTAGAAAACCTATTTTCCTATATACACATATCATCATAGTTATATCCCAAATTAGCAATAAAAAACAATTATGTGTTGATGTGACAATAACTATATCATTAGACAAAAAAATTGAGGACAAGGATTAGATATCAATCGAATTACTCTTTTCGAATTTGAAATCAAAGAATATTCTTATTTTAAAATTCATTTTTAAGTCCATACAAAATAGTTTAATTATACGTTATCCTTATAGAAATTGCTTCCAATAGGAGATGTGTTCCGATTCAATTAGTGGAATTCATAATTGTATGTAATTAGATGGGGCATTTAAAAATAAAAAATAAAAGTCAATGAAACAGTCACTAATATATAAACATAGAAATATGATTTCATTCTAAAAATTCAATGTTTCTGTACTTCTATTTTTGCAAAACAAAAAGAAGAGGGGAAAAATTAGGATGACATTTTTCTCTCATCCCTTTCGAGTGGCTATACATTGACGGATTTAGATTTGGTACTATACAGTTTATTGCATAAACGTAAGATTGATGATACGTGGTAAGTAGGAAAAATAAATGATTGAAATTTAAGAGATGCATTTAATGCCCAACGTCTAATAACCCTCTATTTCTCTTCCTTACTCACGTGTCATTGATTCTACGTTTACTGCACTATTCAATAAAAGTAGCTAACCGCATCAAATCCGAATCCATACATTGACCTCATTTAACAAAATCCCTACTAATACTCTCGTTAACGAGTTCAGCAAGGGCAAACTCGAAATTACTGGTCACAACAATGGGCAATCGATGTAATACCAACTGCCACTTGTTCCTTTCCTCTCCGTACATCCCCGGTTCATTACCGTTACAACGACAAACCATCGAACCGCTCTTTCAAAACCAATTCGCACCCAAGAAAAACAGCAAAATGGTTCTTCATTCCCAGAAACTTTTCTGCAACTTTACCCTCTCTGTTTCAAAAATTTACGATGAATGTGCCTTCTTTCAGAGAATTTCAGGGACAGAGGTAGATATAATTCCTGTTTCGGTGGTTGGAGTTTGAGGTTTACGTGAGGGCTCGCTTGGGCATTAAACAATGGTGGCAGGAGGAGTAACTAAGGCGAGGGAGCTTGATCAGACACCCACATGGGCAGTTGCTGCAGTTTGTGCAGTCATCGTTTTAATTTCTATAATATTGGAGAAAGTTATTCATAGGGTCGGAGAGGTAATGTTGAAATGAATAGTTTTTTTTTTTTTTTGGAGTATACCTTGGATATATATATATATATATATATAAACACTTAATTATGGAGAACGCAGACAAGCAATCTTGTCTTTTAGTATATATACATGAAATGATGGGTTGAAGAGGGTACATCGAAGAGATTGGATTTTTTTTCCTTCCTAGGTGTAAAATTTTCAATCCTCTGGGTTCATCGAATTGGATTGTGATTTATTTATTATTATTATTTTTAAAATTTTCCTTGTTTTGTTTTGTGATTTCATTGGAATGAAAGCGCAAAGTCGGTATAATGACAATGCGTTACCTTCCCCCTCTCCCTTTTATTCTTTTATCAAGGCTGTTGAAAACCCGTCAATGGGTTACCTTATCCTTTTATCAAGGCTTCCACAGCCAATGTCTTGGCGGCCATGCTTTAGGCAGCTGCTCTACCTATAGCCTATAGGTAGCCTTCTCTTCTTTGGGATGGCTCACACTCTGCCCTAGGTAGCCCTCTCCTTGAAAGTCGTCCTTGAACCCAAGATGTGGTGCCTGCTGAGATACCAAATGATTTGAACCTCGACCAATGTGCCAAAAGCCTCATGGTTGATAGAATGCATCAGGTCAAGGTCCTTAATTATACATTTAGGATCATAACAGAGAGACACATTAGATTTATTGCTTTTGGTTGATTCCGTTTTAAACCAATCTGAGTTGTGTGTTGAACTGTGATTTGGAGAAAAAAAATGGAGTCTTGAAATTCCTGCAATAGGTTTTGGTCTTGGTTTTGTTTGGGATATGATAAATTAGAGACTTAACCCTTGGAAAATAGATTTCAAGTCTTCTCTTATAGATGTTTCTTTACTTGAATAATTATCCCAAAAAGAAAAAAAAATGTTTCTTTACTCGAAAATAATTTTCAAAAAGTGGTTGGAGCACCAGAAACTTGGGAGAAGGTTGTGCAATACTTGAAGAGATGAGAAGTAGATTAGGATTTGCCGTCTTCAATTTCTCATTTTCTCTCCTTTCTTTTCACGTATCAATTTGGATATTAAAATATTGAATTCAACTTGAAAAACTTTCATAGGGTTCGAGATTGAACCCTGAAAAAATAAAAAAAAAACAGAAGTCTCACTCATCCTATCCTTTTCTTTTCACAATTGGTTCCTCCAACTATAGTTTTTTTCCTCACACCAAAAACCTCGAAAATGGCAGTAATGTTTCTATCATTTGTTTTAATTACAATGGGTCTCTTTGGTACTTATTATGTTGTTTACATTTCAGTTGTTTCAAGAAAAACGCAAGAATGCTTTGTTTGAAGCCCTCGAGAAAATCAAAGGAGGTTAGAACACAGAAGTCTTTTTCTATAGAAAATTTCTTTAGCTTCTGTTTGGATTTACAAAAACTTGAGGAAAAGGAGAATGAAACGCTTGGAAATGCTTTAGAAAGGAATCCATTTCCAAGAGTTTTTCAGCATTTTCCTTTCCTTTCCTTTCCCTCGTTGTTTTATTGTCTTCTGATTTTTCCAATTGATCAATAGTACTGTTTCTGTGGTTTCCTAATGACCAGTCCTCTTTCCAATTAATTTTTGCAGAGCTTATGGTTCTAGGTTTCATTTCCCTAATCCTAACATTTGGGCAAAACTACATTGCCAGCATTTGTATTCCCCTAAAGGCTGCAAATACAATGTTACCATGCCCCTATAAAGGGAAACCTCATCATGAACCAGAGCGTGGGCCTGGAAAGGGCGAGGAGGAACCTCATCATCGCAGGCTTTTATGGAATGAGCGCAGATTTTTAGCAGGTGATGTTGGAGCTGCGGAGTGCAAGCAGGCAAGTGTTTGTTGTTGAGAAATTAAATGTTGAATTTGATCTGCTTGGTTTGGCCATCATTATTGTATAATAAGTTTAGTTACTTATGCTATGGCTGGCATCATTGGTCGTATTTGGTGATGACAAAGCCAAAGATTTTACAAATACAAGCATGGTTATCTAAGACGAAGAAACTCCCTTAACAACCTCTAGTGCTGAACACACGGGTATATGCTCAAAGAGTCATTGAATTTGGTCTGCAGGCATTGTTTCTTATTTGTACAGATTTAGTTAACTATTCTCCATGGCTGAATCTTAATGTCTCTGTACATGAAATTCCATTTTTCTCATTTAATATCTAAAACTCTTCTACCTAGAGCGTGACATCCTCCAGATTTTGATCAATCTTTGCGTAGTAAATATGAGCTTAACTATTATGCAGATTTCTCCAGCATTTTTCTGCCAGCGTTTTAACTTTTTAATTCATTGTTATGGCTTTTATAAAGGATATGAAAACTTAGCTATAATATAAATTATGAAATGACTACGTGCAAACCTGTTTTCCCTAGGTCATTGACTGCTACAATTTTTGCTCAACAGGGTTTCGTGCCGCTTATATCTTTAAATGGATTACATCAGTTACACATCTTTATATTCTTTTTAGCAGTGTTTCATGTAATATACAGTGCGGTAACAATGATGCTTGGAAGATTAAAGGTCAGTATGAATTTCGGAATGTTTTCTTTGGTTATGTTGTAATACTTGAAGTAATCTATTTATGAATGGAGTAGGAGGATGAGAGTGGCATGATTGGTTTAGTGATCACCATGGGATGCGTTTCATCTTCTTTGGAAAGCAGATGGCCTGGCCCATATTACAGGCCTTCTATCCTGATATTCAATTTATTTATTGCATCAATCTATGCCTAGTTGTTCATCTACAGTCCTCATTCGTGCAGATTCGTGGATGGAAGTCATGGGAAGAGGAGAGTACCCATAATGATCAATTTTCCAATGGTATTTTGTTGGAGCATTGCAATAATTCATTATTGGTTTCTACCTTGAAGTTTGCAGTTGTTACTCTCCCTGCATGGAATTCGAATTGTTGCACTTAACTATTATCAGTGCTGAATTGGGTGTGTTTTAATCATGCAGATCCTTCAAGATTTAGGCTTACTCACGAGACGTCTTTCGTGAGAGACCACACCAGTTTCTGGACCAAAACACCATACCTCTTTTACTTTGTAAGAAGGATGTTTCTGACTTGTCCATTACATTTTTTTTTTCATGATGAAATTCAATAGAAGTGATAATAATTTATGGTTTTTTTAAAATTTCCAAGTACTTAAATTTAACTTTATTTTATTATATGAGAAACTTTTATTTTAATTTTTTCATTGCAGCTAGATTCTTGACTGATTTCAAAATCATTTAAAGTAACACAAAATTCTAAATAATTCTCTGTGCCTATTGTTTCATGAATCTAACTTATTTCTTTGATCCTAACTAAGGGGATTTATCTTAAGTCAACAAAGCCATATTACAACAAAATAGAGTTGGCAGCTTTAAAATCTATATATTAATTGCTACAACATGGAGTGGTCCATAAACTAGATAACCCATAATAATTAGTAGACTAACACATTCAAATCGCATAATGAATTGAATATTTATTCAATTAAGTCAAAAGATTAACAAAAACCAAATTAAAAAGAACTTTTTTATATACTTAACTTACTTGTCTTTTAATATTGTTTTTAATTTCCTATTATATGATTATTTTTCTCTATATAATATCCAAAATCGTATTTTTGTCTAGCCAGACTAACTAGGAGTCCAGCCAAGGAAAAAAGAAAAAACGTGTCTTTCCAGTTTGACCTCAGTCTGGTTTTTATGAGTCATAACATTTCTTCAACCCATAGAATTCTTGATGCATGTTGTCTGGACTCTTTCATATTAGCTTATCAGATATTGACGTGCTGCTTAAAAATTCATCTTATGCAGGTATGCTTCTTTCGACAGTTCTTCAGGTCAGTTCGTAAAGCTGACTACTTGACCATGCGCCATGGATTTATCACCGTGAGTTTCTAAGATAATATTTTATTTGTGATTTTATAATTTACATAATAAATAATGGATTATTATATTCTTACAGGTTCATTTAGCACCTGGAAGTAAGTTTGACTTCCAAAAATATATCAAAAGGTCATTGGAAGATGACTTCAAGGTAGTCGTGGGGATTAGGTAAAATTCTATCGTTTGTGTATCGTTGTTACTTCTTGTTGTTTTTAGCAAGTCTTGCCTTTATTGAATATTATGTTGGGACAATATGTTAACATTTTTTCCAGTATTTGTCTGACTTAATTTCTTTAAATGCTGACAGTCCAATATTATGGGCTTCAGCGGTGATCTTTCTGCTTGTTAATGTTAATGGTCAGTATTTTTTTCCCATTTTTTCTATATGGTAGAAGATAGAGTTATTGCTAGAATAATTTCAGTCAATGTACATATATTGTGTTTGAATTCAAACCAGATTTACTATTGTTATTCATTAGTTCACTCATTCTTCCAGGATGGCAGGCTATGTTCTGGGTGTCCATAATGCCTCTAATTGTAAGAATTTTTTGTTCTAAGAAATTAACTTAGATGTGAATTTTTGTCTAAGAAGAAAATAACTAACCATTGGATCGGTTAAAGGTAATCTTATCAGTTGGAACAAAGCTTCAAGCAATTATAACACAGATGGCCCTTGAAATCCAAGAAAGACATGCTGTGGTTCAAGGGATTCCTCTTGTGCAAGTCTCTGACAGTCATTTTTGGTTTAGTTGGCCTCAGTTAGTTCTCTATCTCATCCATCTGACCCTGTTTCAGGTATTGAATTGCCTCTTATGAATGATAATATCATAATTACTGAATAGTGATAGATCTTAGTGGGACAGGAGCCACCAGCATGTTTTACGTAGTGTCACAGGCTAGGAGACAACTAGTTTTTGTTTTACATTATGGCAGTAATTGTTCTTAAACAACCACAAATCTATGTTGTGTGAGGGCCTGCATTTAATAATAATGATTTTTAGGGATTTTCTGAGAATCTGGTTCTTTCCTTTGTGTGCAGAATGCATTCGAGATAACATATTTCCTTTGGATATGGGTAATGCACCCCTCTCTACTTTCTTCCTCACTATTATTTGTTTACTTTCTATTGGTTATAAAAGTAATTTCTGCTGGTGCAGTATGAGTTCGGGTTGAGATCTTGCTTTCATGAGAACTTTGATCTTATTATTGTGAGAGTTGCTCTCGGGTAAGTTATAGTCCCTGTATGGCTGTGAAGCAACTCCAAGAAAGAACTAGCCTAGAGCAAAAAAATAAAAATAATAATAATAATAATCCAAGGAAGCATGTTCCATATTAACAACTTCAAGTAATTTCACCACTTTTTTAAAATTAATAAATAACAGGCAGGTACAATCTGCATTTTTGTGGAAACTAGAAATGGGCTAGTGTGTTCTCATTCTTCTAAGTTGCTTCAACACACACCCAAATCTATCATGTGCAGGAATCAACAGTTATTTTTGTAGCTATAATTGCACATTCTGAATTAATAGATGGGAATTTTAATTTGGCAGGGTAGGAGTCCAATTTCTGTGCAGCTACATTACACTTCCACTCTATGCCCTTGTGACACAGGTACTGTCAAACTAATAATCCCTTTTCTGCTTTCGCCTTATATCACTCTCTCAGTTGGCAGCCGATTCTTTTGGATACATCACTAATATTATATTTGTATCAAGTAATTATTGAGTACTTTTTTATGGGAATTATCAGATGGGATCGAATATGAAGAAGTCTATCTTCGATGAACAAACCTCCAAGGCCCTGAAGAAGTGGCATATGAACGCATTAAAAAAGAAGGAAGGGAGGACAGGACGGTCACCTACTCGGACTTTGGGTGGGAGCCCAGGTGATTCGCCGGTGCATTCCCCTTCACATGCACAACCCCACTTTAAGAATACTGGTCACCCAAATCAACAAGTGTCTGATGTGGAAGCAGACACATCGACCCCTAGACAGAATGCCAATGTCATGACCGATATTGAACTTCAAGGGAATCAACGACCCAGTGACCTACTAACAGGGCCGTGAATATGGAGATAGCAGTGGTGATTGTGTATGAGAATGTTCATGTCATGTTGGTTGCAGCAGGCCCCCACTTGGCCCTGTGGTATCACTTATGTTTCTTTATTACGTTCATTGCATTTATGTGTGTAAATATGAGGAAACTTTTGGGTATTCTTCAACATGTATCACATTTTTGTTTATGATGAAACAGGAATGGAATATCTGTATAACTTTTAGACATCCATTGACTGATTGCTCTAACACAGCTCAACTCTGTGGCATAAGATTTAATAGTCTCTCTTGTGCAATATTGATCTTCACTGTTTTGGTATATGCGAATTTATACCACGAGAACAATTCATACCCAATCTATGCTGCACGTCATTTGGTGTAACCTTATCTTACATAATCTTCACTAGGTTGAATCATTAGGTCCATTGCTTTCATTGGATGCAGTGTAAAACAATGCCAACATGATTTAAGGGTAGTGGCTGTACAATTTGGGCAAATGCTGGTTGTTCCATAGGATGAGCCATCGTTTTAATTGAACTTCATGATCCTAAAAATCATGACCACCCATTCAATTAACTATCATTGAATTATTATAATTTCTTGTTAATTCAGAAAATAACAAGCAAAAAAAAAAGGGTGGAGGGGGTAAGGGATATAATGGTAATTTTGCAAATGGGAATGGATAGAGATATAATGTGGGCTCTACCGGTTTTTAAACCTTTGGCTCTGTTTATGCCAACGGCCATGGCTTCAATGCAGAGCTTCGACAGATGGACCGCCGATCATCTTCAAATCTGTTCGATAACCCTCCACAACCCAAACGTACCCTACAAAGCAAGCTGTTCTTCCTATACCCATCTCAAGAAGATCTGCAATTTTGATTTCTACGTTGCCTTTCACCGTCATTTCGTTACCCCAACCATCAGAGGCCAGAGAGAAACGCAACAGAAAAGCCGTCCCTCTTGAAGACTACCTCACTACCTGTTAGTCACTCAAATCCCCTCTGTTTTACCACCATGTGTATTATATGTATGCGGGTGTTCCATGTTCTCGCTGATATACTTCGTGAGTTGCTTAATTTCTTGCCATGCTTTGATAAATTCTCCAAAATGAACTGGAATACTCGTGTCATGTTTGCGTAGAATTTATTTTATTTTTTTAATTTCAATTATTTTAATTAATTTTTTTTTTGCAATTGTGATTGGTAATTGATGAGCAATGGGGCAACAAAAACCATCTTGAAGACTACCTCCCCTTCTGTTTGTCACTCAATCCCTTTTGTTTTACTACTGTGTATATTACTTGTATGTGGGTATTCATGTTATCACAGACATACTTCATGGGGTGCTTCAATTTCTTGCCATGCTTTGATAAATTTTGCAAATGAGCAGGAATACCCATGTCATATTTGCTTAGGATTTTGTATTTGAATGCGTCATCTGTGTTATATATGCTGATGCGTATGAATGTTTTTGTTGATGTGTTTGCCCTAATGGGATTTATTACTTTCTAAATTCTGAACCCTAATTCCCTAGACTCTGAAATTCTATTGGTTGTTGATGAATTATGTCAGATATGAACCACTTCGGAAGGAAAACAAATGACATTAATTTGAGAAGTGAATGACCAAATGTGATAATATTTTGTAAGGCACACTGCTAACTTTCCTGCAAGCAGGACAATATGAAAGCACAGTGTATTATTATATATATTTGAGGGTTCAAGAGGAATTTAGACAGTTAAGATAATTTCAAAGCATGTTTTCAGCCCAAATAACATATGGAATGTTTAGTGTAAAATTCACTTCAAGCATACTGAAGTATAAAATATTAGATGCTTTGACCAGATTCACATCAAAATGCCTCATAAATATTCTAATATTGGCAATATACTAATGATGGCACAGATTGTGTGGAGGTGAGGATTGTTAGATAGTATTTAGATCTAATTTAACATTTCATATTTGCTTTTCCGTTATTAATTTGTGACTTTTGAAGCAGCTGATGGACTGAAATATTATGATGTTCTTAAGGGAAATGGTCCAGCAGCTGAAAAAGGATCATTAGTTCAGGTTTGTTTGGAAGCTTAAAAAAATTCTGCTTTCAGTTTTTTAGATTTAGAAATACCCTTTTGCTGGCTACTTCACAGGTGCATTTTGACTGCATGTATCGTGGGATTACAGCAATTTCAAGTCGAGAATCCAAACTCTTAGCTGGAAATCGCAGCATTGCCCAGGTTCTTTCCTTGTCCATTTGATATAAAATGTATTCATCTACTATCTATCAATCCAATGTGTTAATCATGACCTTTCTCGGTACAGCTGCCCGACCAGTATTTAGGGTTTACATGTGGGTCCCTCTGAGTGTGCTGTCATTTATACACACATGCAGCTAAAATTTTCATATTCTTTCTCTTCAACTTTGGTTCCCCTACCTTACCTTTTTAACTTTGAACTTAAGAATATAATCAAATACTTGACAAATTGGCCTAGCCTGTGTTTCAAATTTGATGCATGTAATGTGGCAGTATATCCCCCATTCCCCTGTGCACCCTCCCCTCCAATCTTTTAATATCAATAGCTCCATCTTAGTGCTGCAACATGTTTCAGATACTTTGCAGTTCAATATTCAATTTTTATATCACTACGCTAGTTGATTTAATAATTGATTCTTATTTACTATATATATAGAATCGTTTAATTAGCATTCTGTAATTTGGAAGTATTGTTTGCTATAAAAAGGTCCGATTACTGACTAGAAGGTGCCTTTGATTTTAAAAATAAATAAATTCTCTCACTATCACACCTGAATTTGGCTGTCTCCAATATTCCTTCGGTGAGAATAACTTCCAATCGATTACTACTGCACATTGAAGGCATCTTTTAGTCAGTAATCACTTACTCTGAAAATTTCTAGTATTTTATCCCCTGCTCCAGGCTAATTGCTATAATTAATTGGTTAAAAGGTTTAAAATTAGCTTCTTTCTAAATTGAACACAAGTTTTTATGAATCCAATTGAATAGCATTCTATTTCTCTCTAAAATACCATGAATTGAATTCTTAGATGAATTAATGAACTTCTGACACATTCTTCCTTGTATTTCAAGTAGGCGTATGAGTTCAAGGTTGGAGCTCCTCCAGGCAAGGAACGGAAGCGTGAATTTGTAGACAACCCAAATGGTCTATTTTCTGCACAGGCATCACCGAAACCCCCACCGGCATTGTACTCCATAACTGAAGGGATGAAAGTAGGGGGGAAGGTGATATTTATCCTTCCTTTGTTTATTAATTGCTCAGTTTACCCATTCGTTTTTCTTATAGGTTTTAGATGTCTCTATTCACACCAAAACTCATCCTGCTTTTTCTCTCTTTTATCTCTCACCTTTCATCTTACTAGCTTTTTTGTTAACATTTTTTTATTCTCTTGATGCAGAGGACTGTGATTGTTCCTCCAGAGGCAGGGTATGGTCAAAAGGGAATGAATGAGATCCCGGTAAACCCCTTACTCTCAATTCATTGCTTTTACTGCTGCTGCACTGGTTTTGTGCATTGTTTCCTCTTTATCGTTTATTGGAATTTATTCCCAGGCAACAGCCAATCATTTTGTTATTCTACACTATTAGTATCATTTTAAATATTATTGTATACTATTAGTTATTATCTCAACTAAATTGTTTATACATCACATTGTAACAGCGAAACTGAGGTGATTATAGTGGCTATTGTTATAATTGTCATTTTAACTAATAGCTGCAAGGGAAAGAATTTTGCTAACTAAGATTATTGTGATGCCCATGTTCGCAGCCAGGAGCTACATTTGAATTGAACATTGAGCTTTTGCAAGTAGTACCACCAGAAGGAAAGCAGCCTGTTTAGAGTAATGAGAAGTTAATGTTGATTGAAACCCAACTTCTGTTCATTTTTAAAGAGGTGATAACAGAATGATTTTTTTTTTTTTTTGGGTAACTATTATTATTAATATTATGGAGAAGCCTAGTTTTTCCCGGGCCTAACTTCCCTAGTATGTGAATTTCTGATTTCCCTTCCACCCTCTCTTTGCACCTCTTTTTAATTGTGATACGTATTGTAATTTGAGACAGCTATTGTATCTTTTCTTATTTATTTTGTTCATGTAAGATATAAAGCAAGGTGATATTCCATTTTTTTTTCTTTCTTTATAGTTGGGAACCTGATGATTCTTTAGATAAAACTGCAATCTACAATCGATTTGTTGCATGGCGACAACAATCATGAAGGTCAAAAATGGAGCACAGTTACTACCCATTGGTTGTTGGCTGGGTTTCAAAATCTTGAACCCTTGCAGGAAAATAGATCGCAGAGAATAAGAGCATCTAAATGGCGGGTTGCCTTAAATTGTGGCTATCTCGACTAAAAAATGTGCTAAAAGAATGTTCCAAATTAGATGGCCTAAACTACAAACTCATATAGTCTAATAAATTTTGTTGCGCACCCATCAAATGGTTGGTCCCAATTCTTAGATCTTTTTTCTGTTTTTTTTTTCTCTCGTTCGGATTCTTAAAAAAATGCCAAAGCTATCTGTTGCATCTAGTCATTTGATTTATCAGATAATGTGATGATAATGTTTTAGTAATAAATAAAAAATGAAGTCTCATCCACTTTGAACTCAAAAAAGAATAGTGCATCTTACATTGGCTAATGAATAAAAGCAGTAAATTTTCGGCACTCAAAACTCAAAAAGTTCTTGACATGAGGTCTCTTCTGACTGTTTGAGATCCACCAGAAATGGACGGTGGCCTTTTAAATTGGACAAGACCGAGTTCTTTGGGCTAGCGAGGGGAGCTGGGCCGATGCCTATCTCGGGCCCTTTTTATCATCGTGTCACGAGACCACAAGCATCCAAGAATTTGCTAACATACGCTGAGAGCGTAGTGCACATCGGCGTATTTTAAAAGGATCATTTTCTAACATCGCTACGACTAGTAGGCATTGGAGGACCACAATCTCCACTGAGTATCACAATGTTCTTGGCGATTCTGTGATTCATATATATATATATATTTATTGACTGAAGAATTTAGGGCTCGAACTCTACAAGATGGGGTTTCGGTTTGATCTGTTTCTCTTTACAATCGCTGTGCTATCAGCACCTGTACTCTCCGATCTGATCCTCTCCAAGGTCGATCGACGTGTAAGTTTCCCTCCCGATCGATCATGAATTATGTGACTTCTTTTCATATCTCATATGCATATCATTGGAGTTCATGTTCTTCTGGGTTCCTTAATTTTTAGGGTTTCTTTGCTTCTGTTATCTTCTTCTTCTGGAGCTTTAAGATTAGGCAGATTTTTTTTTTTTTTTTTTTTTTTGTTAAATGAAAATTTTGGATCTAAATGCTTCAGTATACAGTATTTTTTGTTTATTTTGGCCTTTTTTTGGGGGGGGGGGGGGTGTTGTGGGGTTGTGAGGTGTGTTGAATGTTGAACTTTTGATCCGTGATGGGATTGGGTTAGGTTGCCTGTAGTTCATATGTGAATCATGTGATAGTTGTCCACACACATATCAATTCAAACATAAATACGAAATAATCATCCTCGGCGATGGATTTGGATGCAGATGCTCACGAATGACTTTTTTTTTTTTTTTTTTTTTGATATTTTAAATTAAGGTAATAAAATAGGGAAATGTGGCTGAACTTAAAGGCCCTAGATAGGTCAGAATGGGTAAATTAGGATGCCTGTAGCCCACCCCAGATAGCGGGGGGGAAAGGCTCGAGTTGAGTTAAGAAATGGTGTGGGACTTTGGGAATAGTTGGCATACTGTATTCCAATTTTATGTAAATTCGAACTCTAAACTTCGTAGCTCTGATCACTTCACCTAGAGGGTCCTTGGGGCATTCTCATCCAAGGTAATGTCATCTGAATAGTAGAAGTATTTTCCAGATTCTAAAGACTAAGATAACCGCCTTTTAAAGACAAATGGCTTCCCTATCTATTCTCTCTCTCTCTCTCTCTCTCTTTTACCTCCTTTGAAAATCCATAGATACCCATAACCCCCTAATAGCAACAATCAGGTATCAATTCTCTTTTCGAGGTTGAACCTGTGATCACTCACTCGACCCTTGCATTTCTAGTTATCTGTTCCCTATTCTTTTGAAGTTTGTATTATTCTACATGATTTCATGGGTCCCCTTGCTTGCTCTTTTTTCACTTTAAAGAATCTCGTGGAGTTCTCTGTTACTTCTCCATATTGTTAATTCACATAAAACGCTGAGAAAAATTTCTGCAGTTTTCAATCATTTCAAGCAAGCATCTAGCTGTCTAGATCAGGTATTTTTGTAGCCTACAAACAAGAAGTGAGAAAAGAAGGATTCTTTTAGATGTTATTCTTCTCTTATGCATGAAGGATTTTGTAGTTGCAGATGCAAAATGGAACCTTTATAAATGCCATGCCAGACATATCTCGTTGTGACTTGACAAGCTGTTAATAGAAGTTCATTGATCACAGTGATTTTCTTTTTCCTTTCTGTATCTCGGTACCTGCTGCTGACCAGATATGATTCTCTCATTTCTCTGTTGCAGATTGATTTGACATCACAAGTTGTACGCATCACCTCAACAATGAAGGTACCTAGCTACTACCCCCGCCCTTTTTTTTTGGCTGTATAATGTTTGGTTTTATGTGGAAACTTAGTTTTATTATTTTTAGTTTATTCTTGAGTATATCATAAGTATGTGGGTTTGAATTTTAAATACTGAAACTGTTACCTTTACATTTGAATCCTGTAAAAGTAAAAATTTTGAGTTTATTCTTGATTTTATCATAAGTTTGTGGATTAAAGTTTTAAATACTGGAACTGCTACCTTTACATGGGAATCCTTTAAAAGTAATTCCCAAATCTGACTTTGTTTCTCTCATATCCTGCTTTATAGGTGGAGAATGCGGGAACTAATCTGGTATCAGAATTTTTGTTGGCCTTTCCTGATCATCAGTCTGAAAACTTGGCATATTTGATGGCAATACCTAGTGAAGGGAAAGGGAAAGCAAAAGCTTCTTCTGTCCCTCTCCCAATTGAAGTTGTCCATCCTGAGGGAATGCCTCCAGCATTGACTTTGTATTCGGTATCGTTACCCAAGGGGTTGGGTAAGGGAGAAAGCTTGACTTTGGACGTCTTGGCTGTATACACCCATTCATTGAAACCATTTCCTGAGAAAATCACTCAGGCTGATATTCAGCTTGTTGTGTTCCAGGATAGTGCACACTATCTCTCTCCTTATCCGGTCAAGGTCCAGTCACTTAGTGTGAAACTGCCTGATGCAAGAATTGAATCTTATACAAGACTGGCAAATACTAAGACCCATGGTTCAGAGATCAAATATGGCCCATATGAGAATCTTCCTCCTTTTTCTTACTCACCTATAGTTGTCCATTTTGAAAATAATCAACCCTTTGCAGTTGCTCAGGAGTTGGTGCGAGAGATAGAAATTTCCCACTGGGGCAATGTGCAGATCACAGAGCATTACAAGCTTCTTCATGGAGGTGCTCAAAGCAAAGGAGAATTTTCCAGGTTTGTTCATATTTTCTTTCAGGTTTATATTATTTTTGGGTGATCACTATTTTATTTGGAAGTTTGATTTTTCCTTAATGCTGCAGGCTTGACTACCAGGCGAGGCCCCACGTAAGAGGTGCATCAGCGTTTAGGAATCTTGTGGCAAAATTGCCACCTAGAGCTCATTCTGTTTATTACAGGGATGAAATTGGCAATATTTCAACTTCTCATTTATGGGGTGATTCTAAAAAGGTCAATATTTGAATTTATGCAAAGAAAGGCACACGAGTTGTTTACTGAATTTACTCAAGTTTTCTCATAAATTGCAGACAGAACTGGAAATTGAACCTAGGTACCCAATGTTTGGTGGGTGGAGAACTGCTTTTACCATTGGATATGGCTTGCCACTTCAGGACTTTTTATTTGAATCAGAGGGAAAACGTTTTCTCAACATCACTTTCGGCTGCCCAATGAATGAGGTGGTCATTGACAATCTCATTGTGAAGGTAAGTAATTTAATGGTTTTCTTATATTTGATATCTGATATCCTTTTAACTGAATCAATGCAGGCTCAATTTGGTTTTGCAATATTTAATCTTGAAAATTGCGCCTTGAAGAAAACATATATTTGGTTGTTAGAAACTTATTTTGGTGCTCTTGGACTACAGGTTGTTTTGCCTGAGGGATCAAAAGACATATCTGCTTCCATTCCGTTTCCTGTAAAACAATGGCAGGAGGTATTACAATACTAAGTTTTTTTACATCCTACCTCTCCTTACCTTTTTAAAATTATTTAATGCCTTTTTCCTATTATATTTCTAAATTTAGGTTTTTGTGCCTTCCATTATTATTTAAAATCTGGAAATGATCCCTTTTGTTAATTGTAACCATTCAATGCAGACAAAGTTTTCTCACTTGGATACTGTTGGTAGACCAGTGGTGGTTCTAGAAAAGACCAATGTTGTGGTGGAGCATAATCAGCATTTTCAGGTAACCATTGTGCTTCTTTTTAATGTAACGTGAAATGTCTAAAAATGCTAGCTGGTGAACCATAAGCCTTGAGGCATAAGGCACAAGCCTATTCTAATGAATAGACTTTTTAGATATAAAAACATATCATAACAAATAGAATAATAATTTTTAGGTTTTAATATGTCATACTTTAATCTAGGAGTTCATATCATTGTGTTTGAACATGATATCATCAGCTTAAAATTTCAAGCATCAAGTTTGTGAGTTTCTCTGGACTGGAAAAGTTGGATAAACCCAAAAATTGATGAATAACGGATGTTTACCCTAATAAACAAGATCTAGTTAAAGAATTTGTGATGTCCAATACACATGAATACGACATAATGCAATTCAGTTTGTGACTCTGTGTGTGTGTGTGTGTGTGTGTGTTCAATTGTTGCTTGTAACATGTTTGTGAGTGCCACTTCATTAGATTTATTTCTTGGTGACCTTTTCTTCAGGATTTTTATGAAATTTTCGTTTTCTATTTTCAGGTCTATTACAAGTTCAACAACCTTTCATTGCTAAGGGAGCCGTTGATGTTGATCTCTGGATTTTTCTTCCTTTTTGTTGCTTGCATTGTCTATATGCATGTTGACATGTCAATCTCCAAGTCTTCTGCTTCTTATTTGGCAAAACTGCAGTGGGATGAGGTAAGTAGAATGCATCAATTGCTACACCAAAAATTAAAAAAAAAAATCTATTGATTTCAAACTTGGTTTTTCATAAATTCAGGTACAAGCAGCAATTCAGCAGGTCCACAGTATCATCAGCAGATCTTTGACAATCCACGATAAGCTAGAAGCATCATTACGTGATCTCTCTAGGACAGGGGATGTTCAAGTTTGTAAAGCAGCTCGCAAAGCAGCTGATGGTTTGTTTAAAGAGCTTTCAAAAGAGTTAAAGCCCTTGCTGGCATTCTTGCAATCTTCTCCACAGGCTGCTCAGATATTGCCCAAGGTTCAATTTCTGTCTACTTGATGCTTAATTGCTTATTATTCTTGGATGTTCATTATTAAGTAATTAGTGTCGACTGGGGAATACCCTCTCTGGAGCTACGTTGTAATCTTGTTGGCTGTTTATATAGGTGGAGGAGCTGGTTGCGAAGGAGAGAGAATTGCAAGACAGGCTAATGTTGAAACACTCAACAGTAGTAGACTCCTATGAGAAGAAGTCTGGGGGACGGGAAATTGAGAACCGGGTTGCTTCGCACCAGCAGAAAATTACAGCCTTGCGGCAGGAGGTTGATGATCTTCTTGAGGTCATTGATGAGATCTAATTGATCTGGGTCAATGAAGTTTTAGATCTAATAGATGGGTGGATTGTTAAAAGGTGTTTCACCCACCTTGACCATAAAGTTTGATGAGCGGGTCAGAATTTTGTTGAGAGTTAAAATGAGTATTTATGATGAGCTAACTCCAATTTCTATGATTTTGTTTATGTTACTATATATATGTAACCTTTTATGCATTAGGTTGCTTGCTTCTCTATGACTATCTAATTGGTGTGCCATCGGCTGATACGAATTCCATTCAGTTGGTCCTGGCTGTTGGGTTATTTCAGACAGCTCCAAATTGGCCTCATATTGCGAAATAGTGGTTGTGGGAAAAAGTCCCTTGTACTGGTGGTCTACATTGATATTGAGAAGGCAAACGTGAGATGCAGATGTGCAAACAATGAGAAACGACAGTATTTTACATTCTAGCAGTAAATGACCTTATTGGATGGTTTGTATATATGCATGTGCACAGGTGGCTTGATTGGATGCCGCGTTCTTTGGGTCTTTGGTTTTGCCCAACCAATCAGATTGCGAAGCAAAAGATGTCAATCCGCATAATGGGGTGGATTCATGGAATCAGAGAAGAGGCCAATTTGCCACCAATCTGGTACTTGTTGAAAGCCGAGTTTGGACCCTCAAGGCCTCTGATCGCATCATACAACGAATTGATTTCCAAAAAAGAGAACATTTATTAATTATTGAAACAAATGATAAAACGTATTAAACCAAAAGGGAAGGTGAAACTTTGTATCTTGTGTTTTTTTATTTTATTTTTTTTCAAAAAAAGTGCCACTTTTAGAATCCAGTAGGCAGAAGAATCCTTATTTTACATTGAAACTCATATTGCCCAAAAGCGATGATTCAAATGGGAGCAAGCATACCAAATCAGATGTGAATAAAATGTGGCTTTGACCTTTAATTTGAGGGGGTGAAACACAAAGTGGTATTGATTATTGAGGGCTGCAGAAGAAGATGCAAAGCCATTGCGCGTGTAGAGCTGATCAGCTTGTGCTACTTCGGTATTTTGGTGACCGCTTGCTGAGAAGACGAAGACGTTGACGGATCGTGAGGTAAGAAAGTTGCCAACTTGGGGATGCTCAGTCATGGAAGAGGTGAAATGAGAAAAGAAAAAGATTGAAAGCTCTGTTGCTAGTAGCAATTTCATTTATCAAAAGCGCTACTACTAACAACGCTTTCGTTACAAAACCCTTTTTCTTTTTTAACCTACTGCTATAACACAGAATATTAAAAAAGGGATAAAGAAAGACAATGTTTTTCATATATCTGGCGGAATTAACCAAAATGTATATATGGGAGAACATTTCATGCAATGAGACAATAAGATTTGTAGTATTTTTTTTGCTATTCTATATTTTCTCAGCAACCAAATAAACCAAGAAAAAAAAAATCCAAAATGATAATAAAAATAAATAAACCCCCTGCTCTTGATTCTCGAAGGTATGCCTCATCCTGAAAACAAAAAACCAAAAAGGGCTCGCACCCCTTGGCACAGCAGCGCCCCCTCACAGGCTCACAGCTGATAATAACATTACCCAGTTCCGTGAGACCATTAGTTGGAAAAATAGGAAGAATAGTGCAGAGTAGAGACAGTCTCCGCCATATCTAGGGTTTTTATCTTGGGCTAGGGTTTCTGTGTAGCAGCCACTTCTACCTACCAAAATGGAGACTTCTTTCAGATATGGCGGAGACTCCAAGGCTCTAAGAATCCATGCCAAGGAGAAGTTTCCCATCGATTCCAAAACCCATTTGCAGGTACCTTTTCTCCATTTTTGTTCCCCTTCTTCTTTCTTTTCAATTTCTCCTACTCTAATTATTATGCCTCGAATCATTTCATTTCTAGGTATTATTAGTTTACTTTCATATTTATACTCTCTGCTTTTACTTCTTGGTTGGTTTGTTGCGAATTTTGTTGCGGGATATTTTTATTTTGAAACTAAGTAGACTCAGTTTCTCTGTTGTCTTATGTACCCTCATGTCAATGTTCGAAAGCATGCAAAATCTTTAGTTATTGTGTATTCATATCAAAACTGCTGAATGGAGTACGCGTTCAATCTTTTCTTCTTCTTTTTTTTTAACACTTAAAGCTAGTGTAGATTGTTTTTGAAAAGTGCTTTCCGACCCTTAACTATATTTTGACTCTGTTTGATTGTCGATAAACCATAGCGAAAGAATTGTATAAAAGGTTGGGATTCCAGTGGCTCTCGTAATAGTTTAAGTTGTATCTTCTTATCCTTTATGATATCTGCAAACACATTCATGTATAATTATATCGGAATAAGATGTATAGCTCTTTTTCGTGGTTTATTATAGGTTCTATCTGCTATTCGGCTGTCGGTGCATTTTGTGTAGTAGCCATTGTGTAGTGGCCATGGAGCTTTTTCTAGATGGCCACCCTCTGGGCATTTTTATTCTGATGGTGAAAATATAGAATAGTGAAATGGACTATATTTTGGTGCATCCATGATCAGAGTCAAGCCGAGCACATGATGCTCTACTTGTTGAGGTGTTGTGAAATGAGAATTCTTTGCATCAGGATAACTCCCTTTTATTTGGAAAATCTTGCACGATGCAAAATACTACTTCTGGATTGGGTTTTTAAAGTACAGCAGTCTTAAAAGGTTCTTTTATTTTATTCTTTTGCTGTGTCAGGTACATGGTGAGCTAGATACAGTACTTGGAGCTCCGGGTTATTGTAGTGCAGTATTAAGGCACTTCTATCCAGATGTATGTATTCATTCTTTATGATTACTCT
The DNA here is from genome assembly GCA_039720395.1 of Liquidambar formosana. Lineage (NCBI taxonomy): Eukaryota > Viridiplantae > Streptophyta > Magnoliopsida > Saxifragales > Altingiaceae > Liquidambar > Liquidambar formosana. The sequence continues at coordinate 32,278,202 of CM077833.1, forward strand.
GATTTTTTTTTTCAAAGCAATTAATTGGTAATTTTCCCTTCATAAGAATGTTAATCGATCTTATAATCTACTGTAGTTGTCTGCTAGCCTCGGTGTAGGATTGCAGTATGATAAACAGGACAAGCTTCGGTATAGTGTGCAAGGAAAAAAGGCTTTTCATGTGACAACGAATGGCTTGTTAAGCTTTAATATCAAGGGACGATGCGATGTTGACAAAGAATTTAGAGAGGTTGGTGTTTTCCTTGAGCTTTGAATACACTGCTTATTAATGTGATTGGTACACGAGAATTGAGACTCCTGTTATTCTGGTTTTGGTGACTTCACCCTTGTTTGACCGTATTAATACAATCGGATGAAAGCACAAATGCTCTTTAGTTTTCTTAAGTCACTGATCCGGTTACATATTGGACTCACACTTTGTTTTTTCCCACATTGGAATCATGTTGATGAGAATTATTAAAGAGTAGGCTCTATATGTTGTTTAATTTTCCTTATGCTGGTTATATCATCTTATACTTTTACAGAGGAAGTCAAGAGGAGCAGCTGAATTTTCTTGGAGCATATTCAATTTTCGGAGGGACCAAGATGTAAGGCTGAGACTTGGCTATGAAGTCTTTGAAAAGGTATTCCCTCCTTAAGTGATCATCAAACAGCTATGAGCCTATGAGTATGTATTCCATTATTTAGACACGTATAATCTAGAGATGGGACTCTTTTTTCCTTTCTTGATTTTTTATTTTAACATGTAGAGGAATTCTTGCTTGCATTGTTTTGGTTTTCCATGGTTTTAGTATATGATTTGTTACTTCATTTTTTATGTGCCTAGCTTTGACAAATTTAATCATTTCATCTTTCAATTTTGTTTTTATTTTTTTGAATTATTACTTTTTCTTTGATGAAAAGGTAAGATTGTAATAGACTAGCAAAAAAGGAAAAACGCATGTTTGGATTATTATGATATTGATATTTTCCACTTGACTGCATTGCATCCAACAATTTTTCAAGGTCCTGCACCATTTTGTGTGAATATCCGCACACACGTGTTCACATGTGTATGCATACATGCATATGTGCATGTGTGTGTATGTAAGCATGTGCGTACCCACTTCTTTCTAGAACCAACCATGGTGTTTTGGAGTCATTTCCCACAAAGGGGATGTTTTAAACATGTCTCAAAGTACAATGACTTGGCTTGCTCTAACTGATTACTGTGAAAATTGTCCACTTGAAGAAAAAAAGGGGGGGGGGGGGTCATTGTGGAGGACCCTTGGCCACGATAAAATGGAGCTTGATTGAACGATGTGACTTTCCAAATCTCTCTCTCTCTCTCTCTCTCTCTCTCTCTCTCTCACACACACACACACACAGAGTAAAAAAGCATTACACTATAACTCTAGAAGCTTGTCTGACTGACTTACATTTTAGAATGAGATATCCATGGGTGGAGATTTGAATAAATTAATTGCCATACCCCCCTGCCTTGCTTCCTAAAACAGATAATTTCTTTGAATTCCCATGAAGCATTCTTCTATCATCTTCATTTTGAAGATCAAATTGACATTTTGCTGTGGTATTGTTGCTATCAATTCCAACTGGAGTACTTTTCCACCTTTGTAAAGAACTACATTTCGTACCCAGTACTTTGTTATTATACGGGTATTGTAAATGCTCTGCCTTTATTCACTTACTGTTGCTGCTTTTCAAATTTCTTATTCTTTTTTATTCAGGTTCCATATCTGCAGATCAGGGAAAACAATTGGACGCTCAATGGCGACATTAATGGTAGATGGAATGTGAGATTTGATTTGTGAAAAAGGCAGGGCCTGACATATTTTTTGGAGGTGCGATATATTGACTCCATGTAAACCATTTACATCAATTTCTGATAGGTAGCTGCCATTGATTAGTGATTTGCTATTACATGGGCCCTTATTTGAACAGAATTTGCCACCCCATGGGGGAGGGGTCTGACCTGTCACTCAGCTCTTAAACTTGGATTTCTTTTTCGTTTCCCTTTTTTATGATGGCAAAAGAATACTTTGCTCTGTGCTCACCCCGCTAAACTTGGATTTTTTTGTACGTTGGGAAAATGTCCCTTTGTCGGGGGGGTTAACTGAATAATGCTAATGTTGAATCATGCTGTCTGTACGAGGTGGCCCTACTATTTGGTCTGATCTTCATCATAGTGTCTTCAATATGTAACCTCGCCATCCCTGTATAGTCTATAGCGCCCCTTCTGAGAGGAGGATGTGCCGATGGGGTAATACATATATAAACTCCAAGGGGTAGCTCTGTTGGTAAGAGATCTTGCCTCACGAAGCAGAGGTTTTGAGTTTGACTCTTGCTCTCCCCTTGGAGCACTCAAACAAGATTTCTATGATTTTTATGCCTTGGTCTGTCCTTAGTTCATATGAGTTGTGAGGTCTTATATAGACCCGGGGTTTGCCCAAAGGTTTTCTTCGTTATAAAAAAAAAAATATATATATATATATATATATGAAAAATTATCTTGTTTTGGTGTGATGTAAAATTGTAGCAGGAAGAAGTGAAATGATCTCCTTGAGTATTCAAAGATCTATCCCTTGTGAATCTATTCTTATACTATAAATAAGAGTTTTGCTTACCTCATCAATAAATGACTTGGTTTCTTCAGTCATTCCTTCCAAAATTCTCTTTTCTCATTCACTTTGGGCCCACTTAGATGACATCAGCAGGTCTTATTCTCCTATCTCCCTCTCCCTCTCCCTCTCCCCTCCTTCAATCTCTTATCCCTTCTTTCCACTTTAAATTTCAAAATTTGAAATGGGTTACTCACTTCTAAGTGCTATAATTCAATCAGTATTTTCTTAAGATATCCATATTTGTTGGCACATAAGTTGCCCTCAAAATTTTATTTTATTTTTTTTTTGGCAATCGGGGTGTAATTTCCACTCTTTTCAAGTCTCAACTAACACTTAGAATATATGAAGCTGGTGATGGTCTAAAGATGAGTGAGAATTTCAACATGTGACATTTGTCCAAAAGTTTGTTATTTTTGTACATCGCGTGGGTCTATTCTAAGATCAACACTGAGGGTTTGTTTGGCAAATTTGAAAATCTTACCACCTAAGTTTAGCCGTTTTTTATTGCACAATGTTTGTTAAATCTCTTTTTTCCAAATAATCCTATTTAGGCGTTTAGCTAGACCCAAAGTGAATAATAGCATTTTTGGTGCTTTTATAAATACTTTAAATGAAGTTACTGATTAGTTCATGCGCATCGCGCGAGTCCATTCTAGTACAATTATATTTTAATATACATCTCTGGCAAGAGAGAAAATGGAGGCAGCAAAACAAAATGTTCAGCGTACCCCCTCAGCCTTAGAATGGGATGGCGTAAGGAGAGAACAAACCAGTAAAGAATTTGGAGCGAACAATGATTTCCAGCTGGTCATGGGATGATTGGATTGGATGGCACTAAAATTATGGAACCCGGAGAAAGAGGGTGCCCTTCGAATTGATTTTTACCTAAAAATGTTCTTTATTTGACGATTTCAATTGAGTTGTTTGGACATTTGACCAAACTCATGAAGATGATTTCCAGCCATTTAACGTCATTCTAGAGAAAGAGAGTTGCGCATAGTGGCTAACACCATTCAATGGGAGTCCAAATTGGATATTGGGTGTCATATCATATCACAACTTAATATAAAATAAAAGTAAAATAGAGACGAGAAAGAAGACCTTATGCATTTGACCATGAGAGTGCATAGGTAAAATGTCCAGTTTTGGGAGTACGTTTATAAAATTTTAATTGGATAATTTATGAGTTTTATAATTTGTGAGAGCATGTTAATAGGTATCGGGGTGTATACGTGGACCCGAACAATAAAAATACGAGACGTGTTCAAGTGAGAGTTGGCCTAAGTGGCCTAAGGATAAGGTTTTGCCTTGGAAAGAATAATAAAAGAGTGAATCAGCGGGCTTGGTGAGGTCAAGTTTTACTGAAAATGGAAATCGGTCCTCACCGGTTCGCACGTTACATGGCACATGGGTGGTTGGGCTGCTGTCCTCATGGACTCTCCCACCTACCCACTAAAGTGACAGCCACGCATGAAAGTATGTCACACAAATTCTCACCTCTGGCGTCTGTTTTAAGTAACATTTTGGCGTAACACTAGGTTGTACTGCTAGACTACTAGCATATTTATATAATAACGATGGACTCTAGTATTACATTGTCCATTCCGTTTTGTTTCTGCCCACTTTGGGCTAAAAATGTTTCCATTTGGAGAATAAATAAAATGGTGACACCCCACCTTACAAGGTCAAATTTTGGTGCCCCCTTTTCCTCCTTTTCTTTAGATTAGATTTTTGGGTTGATTTGTATGCAACATGTAACATTACCGGTGTATTTTTTTTTTAATTCTTTTTTTCAAAAAAGGGTTAAGAAGGGTGGATCAACCTCTAACCCATCAGGTCAAGCCATTCAAAAATAAAATAAAATAACCACACACATTGTATTTAATAGAAAGACTCGAGCTCATTTGTAAGTTCATATTAATTTAAACTCGAATCATTAACAAAACAAATTGTACTTCATTAAAAAAGACTTGGCAGGCCGAATTTATGTTTAAGTGCATGTTGATTCAAACTCGAGCCATTGAACCATACTTGATGTGATGATCACTAATTTATTTCCTTATTCCGACATGATAAGCCATGGTCTGTGGATGCAAGTATTTGTTTTTTTCTTCTTCTTTTTTCAAATAAAAAAAACATTGCTTGCGTTGTGTACAACAAGGGTGTAAATGAGGAGATTCTACTTGTATGAAGGCCAAAACAAAAGAAACACAGTTCTACACCTTTTTCGTTTTTATTTAAATTTTTTAAAAAGTATTTGGAGAGACATACCATCAGTTTATAAAAGCACTCAAAGGATTTCATTACATAAATAAAAACGCTTTAAAACTTCAAAAATCCAAACACCACACTCTCTTTCCTCAGCTACCTTTCACATGACTCATCCCTTTAGGTTTCTCGGCGGCGTCAACTCGTCGACGACCGAGTCGACCTCCCCGGAAACTGACGCCGTTGACTCTGACTTCGTCGTCATCCTCGCCGCCCTCTTATGTGCCCTAATCTGCGTCCTCGGCCTCGTCGCCGTCGCTCGCTGCGCTTGGCTCCGCCGGATCTCCGGCTCCACCACCGTCCCCGGCCGTTCCCTTCCCGTACCTCCGCCGAACAAAGGCCTCAAGAAGAAGATCCTTCGCTCACTTCCAAAACTCACCTACTCCGCCGAATTTACCGGAAAATTCACCGAGTGTGCGATTTGCCTGGCGGAGTTCGTCTCCGGGGACGAAATCCGAGTGTTGCCGCAGTGCGGCCACGGGTTCCACGTGGGATGCATCGACACGTGGCTGGGATCTCGTTCGTCCTGCCCGTCCTGTCGCCAGAATCTGGTGGTTGCGAGGTGTCAGAAGTGTGGCGGATTGCCTGCGGGCTCCAGCGCCGGAGCTGAAACGGAGGGGAGGACGAGGGAGAGAGAAGACGATATCAATAGGTTTTTACCTTAGCAATTTTTTCTACCTTTCAATGTTGTTAGTAATTTATTTTCTTTCAGTTTATATCAGGGGTTTTGATTATATAAATATATATATATATATATTAGGTGGTCCAAAGAAGAAACTTCTAGCATTTTAGGATTACAAGACCAAAATTTAAGTTTGGTTTATAATATTATGTATTTAATTTGGTGTATGTAAATAGTTGAAGTTTAAGTAAAATGTATCAGCGAACAAGACAGAAGTGTTGTGGTTCATTTTACTTGTTAAGTAAGTGATCTGAGTTCAAGTTTATAGCAAAATATTACTCATTTGTTGGATGTTAAGTATTAGGAATAAAAGTTAATTTGGCGATGATATGATAACTTAGTAGAATTCTTCTCATTTATTGAGTGAACGATCAATCGATCTTGAGTTTAAATTTATGGAAAATCATTGATACTCATTTGGTAGCACTTGCACTTAAGTATAAATTTTTTTGTTTGACTTCTCTCACCTTCTCTATTCGGGTGAAAATTGTGAATTAGAAGGTGATTAATTGGACTTCAAATCTAGAGAAAATAAAAAATAAAGGAAGGAAGCAAGTTGCAGTTATAATTACTTTGTTCCCCCTTTGATTATCCATTGGAAAGGTGGCAACGAGGAACACATGCGCACTAAGAAGAAAGAAAGTTCCCCAAAATTGAAAGCCCTTTGAGTTTGTGCCTAAAACGGAATGGATTCATATGTTCCAAGTTGTTTAAAAACTGAGGGAAGGGGGGATGCAAATCATAATCCATGACAATTGAGAAAAGTTTATCACGTATCTTCAATTATTTTGTGTAATGAAGTTTTGATCTCTGTTAGACGGTTTCAAGGGAAAAAGAAAAAGGATCTATGTTGCCTAGGATTAAAAAAAAAAAAAGGTGTTTGCATATGAAGAAGAAATCTCTTGGCAGTAAGGCTCTATTTGGTTTAAAGATTTTATCAAGGAGAAAAATAAAATATGAGGAATTAAACAAAAGTTCAAAAATGAGAAAAAGCTCAAAAAGTGGACTTTGGATACTATGAAGGAAAAGAAAGAAAAATTCTTTAGGAAAAAGCTCAGAAATGGCTCCTTTTCCTTTTCCTTTTCCTTTTCCATTGTTTTCCTAAATCCAAATGGAGCCTAACTGTGTTTTCTTCTCGAAATTAAATTTTCTCCAGGGAATTTGAAGCAAACGAAGAGGGGAGATAACCATTGTTTTTCACTTACACTCTTTGATAGATGGACCATTCCATTTAGCTACTTTTATTGCATCAATTGGGCGACTATTTGGAAAGTTTGAAAATTAAATTGGGCCGAATTTATTCTTTTAATGTTTTTTCGAATTTTAAATAAATCAATTCATAATTGGTTTGTAAAAAAAAAAAAAAAATCATATTTATGTCATTTTATTGCCCAACGCTAAACAAATTTGTAGGAAAAAAAAAGAGGATTCATCTCATAACAACGGTAAAAATGAGTTAAACTCAGCTGAATTTTAATTATCCCTTTGAGTAGTTTACATTCAATGAAATGGAGAATATCATTATGATGCGATGTTTTACGTGCTTTTTACTAGCAAGATGGAAGAGTAAAAAAGCCCACTCGCCCTCTTTTGATAAACAGAGAAAGGCCACAAAAGGGAAATTATTTCTTTATCTATTATGACTATAAAGGAATATTCTTCTCATTTTAACAACAGCCATTACATAGAAAAACAAAAGAATGCAGAATGCATATGATATTTGTAGTGATAAATTTAGCAATGGGTTGGTTGAATTCACTAATGGAGCAAACTTGCTCTTGCAGTGTACAACTGAGTCTGTGACAGTGACATGAGTTGGTAAGCCCTCTACTTGAGCCACTAACAAAATTTTAAAATAAATGTTAGAGATAGCATTTAATATTTAATAGACGGTCACAAAAAGAAACCCCATTTGAAACAATTATCATCTTTTGCTTTTATTATATTATTATTATGAATTTTGTCTTAACCTAAGTCAGATGGTGCTAGTCCAAATTTTTTATTTTAATAATAAACCATTTAGTCCTCTTCGTCTGGAGCCGCTCAACAAAATATGGTGGAGGATCCACCAAAGTGCCCTTATGCAAGTGTGCATGTTCTACAAAGAACAGCCCTTGATTTCTTTAATTATATAACCTAACTCACTAGTGGGTAAATTGCATCTTTTAATTACCAAAAACTAATGTTAATTCGTGCTGTCTTGAGGAGTAAGAGGCCTTTATTTGGTATAATTCTCCGCATCTTTTTTCGCAAGTACTTGATGCTCTCATGCCAAGAACATGATTCATCTCGTCCTTTCTTTTTTTTGGGTCATTCCAAGATAGAGTATCCAAATTTTCGGTTTGATAATCTTTGAAACATGAGTAAGAATACTACTGATCACTTCATAGCAATTAAATTATAAGATAAACCCAAGTGGTGACGTGTAACAAGCATGATTAAGAGTTTGAACATTGATAGTGTGATTCAATTAAAGGATATCCTTTGAAATTATGTTAATATATAAGAGGGTTTAGATTGCAACCTTAAGCAGCTAAGGAGAAGTTGGAAAGTTGCAAATCTCATCACTTTCTGTACATATATTTTTCGTCACAAACAAAGACAGCATATAAGAGACTCAAGACTGTATTTGTCTCAATGACTCCAATCATTAAGTTACCTTATCAGAGATTCAAAAAAACTCCTGTAGTTGTGAGGTTGTTTGGAGATGCAACTTGATCTGTTCAAATTCCTGATTTAATAGAAAGTTTTTATATTTCCCTAAGAAGTTCTTGTATACAAAAAGGCTTGAGAGTGGGAGATTTGGATTTGGTATAGTTGGTTATTTTTACTGCGTGGTGTAGTAAACGTAAGATTAATGACACTTAAGCAAAGAAGAGAAATGGAAGGCTGTTAGGCGTTGGGCCTCAAATGTATTTATCGAATTTTAACACTCTATTTCTCCTCCTTGTCACTTGTCTTCGATCCTACGTTTACTTCTTATCACATTAAGTAATTATCGATAATTATTCTTTTAATAAGAGTTTTTTAATTAATTAGGAAACTTATCACATCAGTGGGTAAATATTTTTGAGAAATGAAGCTGAACAAGATAATATTATTATTCCTTTTCCAATACCTAGGGCCATATGGCAAAGACGGACCTGCAGGAGGGTTGGTTAAAAGGCTGGCCCAGCCCCAATTTGGCACGCAGAGCCCCTTAACGAAACGCCTGAAGCTCAGAAGCAGGTGACTTCGGATATGAAGCGGTGGAGATTTTAAGTTCACAAAGAAGATCGTTCATTCGCAAAACGGTAATTTCTTCGATACCCTAACCCTTACTTTTCTTTCATAATGAGATCTTCCAAACCCTAACTCTGTTTCCTTTGTTAGAATGATATTCAAATGGCATCAATTTGGACTCTGCAATTTCATTCGGTTTCTTTTCAGGTAAAACGTCCCAAATTCTTTCTGCACACACCCCCCACACCCACACCCACACCCACACATACATAAATGTTTTATGTATATGCGTATTTCTCTCATTGTGTTGCTTCTGTTGGCTGAAAATTGTGGGTATATATGTAGCCTTCAATCCGCTCTTTGAAGCATCAGATATCTTCGAACGTATTGGAACTTAGAACCGATTTTGGGTTGAATTATGGTCACTTGAAATGTAACCGAAAAAGATGGTGTCAAGGTTTTGTGTTGAGAGCGATTAGCAGTTCCGTGAGTCCTGATGATGGCAAGTGTGCCCAAGAAGAGGTTGTTGTCAAGACAGCAATAGATGCCGTGGATTCGAAAAGCCCAGTTGGCAAATTCCAAGAGTCGATTAGCTCTCTCCCTCCTGTTATTTTCGTGGTAAAATTCTGATACATTTTCCCGTGAGTAATACGTATGGATATGGTCATATGGAATATCAAATTTATAGGTGGAAATTTAAAATTCAGGTTTTTTATTTTTTATTTTTATTTTTTAACAACAGAAATTTAAAATTCAGTTTGCACATGCATTATTGTAATAGTGTTGGTCTAAGAAGCATGGACATAGATATGTTACCGTTATGACATGACACGGACACGCAGCAGATCTTCAACATATAGGATACAACATGGCATATAAAATATGTATTTCTTTACATATAATTATATTATATCATGTAACATTACATATATCATTCAAAATGCAATCCTTTATATCATTTTTGGAAACCCTAATTGAGTTGTTCATAGAAAAGATAGGACACAAATGAAAACGGAGAGTATGAAGAAGAGGAAGTAGGCAAAGAGAGAGGTGTTGTGTCGGAAGCATGTTGTGTCCGACTCGTGTCCAACACTGCCATGGCACCTCTAGGGAAGTGGTCCATGTTTCCTAGATGTTGATTGATATGTTGGATGGGATTTCCTTTTGTTCTATAAGTAGCAGAATTGGTTTACCTTCTTCATGAAATTTTTGGTTGTAGTAAAATATTAGTAGTTTATACTCACATTCATCTTTTATTATTATCGTTATTATTATTTTTGAATGTCTCAGACTGAAAAGACATGCTGGAAGTCACTTTGCAATTGGGTTATGTATTGCAATGGCATTTCTGGTTATCTCTGTTAGAGTATACATGGCAAGTAAGTCAAGGTATAGCCGTCCTGGCTCTGTAGCTGATCTTGTCAGACGTGGGCAGTTGAGATCTGATAGAAGAGGCATGTATGATTCCAATCTTTAAAACCCCTCCTTCTATCTCTACACGCACCTTTGCATTTGTCGTGTTTACTAAGATTTATTAATTTTGATTTCACTCACCTTTAACCTAAGGAAGGACCATGTCATATGACTCTCCTTATTGGGAACTTTGTTTTATCTGCTGATGAACAACTGTGACTTATAAGTTTTTTTAACATATCAAGCTTTTAGTTATGAAGTGCTCTTTGCAAGATTATGTGTCATATTCCTTGTGAATATATATATTTTATTATTTTGTGCCAGTTCAAGGCCTCTCAAGTATGAAGACCCTTTTAATAACCCGTTGGTGAAGGTTAGTAAGAGCAATTCTACCATAGAGATGTGTGGAAAGGTTTACCGCTTAGCACCAGTCACTCTTACAGAAGAGCAACAAGCTATCCATCAAAAAAGGAGGTCACGAGCATATCAATGGAAGAGACCAACAATATTTCTCAAGGAAGGGGATTCTATACCGCCTGATGTGGACCCTGATACAATTAGGTGGATTCCCGCAAATCATCCTTTTGCAACCACTGCTATTGACATAGATGAGGACTTGGCACAAAGTAATGTTTATCAAAAGCGTGGTGTTCCATACCGTATTCAAGCAGAGCACAAGGCATTACAAAAAAAGTTGGAAGCATTACAGAGTGTAAGCACTTCTAACATCTTCTGGATTACTACGGAACAGGCAAAAACTCTCTCTATGCTTTATATCATTATAACATTCTTTGCCTGTGTCGGTGTGGAGGATTTTGCTTTAGAGGTTGTAAATCCAACAGTAACTCATTCTCATGTCACATTAAAGATCAAAATTTGGAATTGTTTGGAGTTAGTTTCTTTACTCTCTTTTTTTTTTCCCCCTTTTTTTCTTTCTTTTGAATTTTGTTCAAATTAATTAAGATATGAACCATGGTGAAAATTGTTATCTTTTGCTACTAAATCATGTCTTTAAGTAATGATAATTGGAATTTGCACAGGAAATGCATGTTTGAAGATATACAGTCAATTACTATCACAGTCTTATGAAATAATAAGCCAAATTTTAAAAGAAGCTGTAGCTCCCACAAAAAATTCTAAATAAAAATCCAGGGTCTTATGAACGAGGTTGGTGTTTACATTAGCCAAGTTAATCCTACCTTCTTTGTATTTGCCTTTTGACAACTATGGCATGTGCAGTACTCCTACTAACAAAATTACATTATCATTTTTCCTGCAATTATCTCAACCCAGCTTAGGCTCAGCTTTATCATCTGAAAAAAATTAATAAGTTTGTAGGTAGATAAGGGAAACATGTGTGTGCAATTTTAACACTATTTCATGACCTCAATGCACTTGCTGAAGTAGCGGAAAAACTTAAGTTAGTTCTGTAGAATTAAAGTTGATAGTATATATGTTTTTATCTATTTATTTTAATTATTTTTGTTCTTTCATGTTTAATGGTTGTTTTTCTTGAGGTTCAATGCTTAGTAATTTTTTTATCGATGAGTTTGCACATAAATTTTTGGGGATTAAAATGATGATGTATGTGGTTTGGTTACCAATGCAAAGACCCAATTTTACAGAGCCTCTTTGACCATTTTTTTCAGTATTTTTCTTTGTGACTGTTTAATTTGTGTGTTTGCAGGAGCAAAAGCTTAATGAATTGGTGATTGATCCGAGCAATGCTAAAGATTTTGAGAGACCATTCAAGTCAAATTCAAGGTTATACAAACCAGTAGAACAGAGCACCTCTAATAATCAAGTGGATAACTCAAAGCCTCCCAAATCTGATCATGCTCCCAATTCCTTTGGAAGCAATTTATCCTCTGAGGAAATGCAAAAACCATAAGCTGCATCTGGCTTCCGGCAATACTCTCATCTTGTAAAATTGTAAAATTTAATTTCTTCGCAGCAGAACACTAGATTTTTTAAAATTTTGCATTTTAATGCAGCCTATGCCAGTTATCTAGTTGTAAAAGCAAAGGCTGGACTGTAAATAGAATGGAAGTGTTCCATGTGTTAAATTTGTTTCTTTTTGCAGATTGAAATGTATTTTTGTAGAGCGCTTTACTGGCCAAACCATATACACCCCGATAGTCATAGCCTCTATTCCAAACTTCAAATTTATAGTAATTTTGTCACTATGAATGCCATATATCAACATGGCAGTGCTGTATTTTATTTGTTTCAGAGTGCTTAATTTATTTTAACCCATTGCTGATTTGATTCCCTTGAGGTGTACCGAAATGAGGAATGGAGTTTGTTTCATGGACATGGGTGGAGTTGGGCATTTGAGCATGCTGCTGCACTTGCCTGTCAAATAAAGCTCCTCGACATTTCAAGGATTCTAGGAATTATTATGATCATAGATTCCAGAAAGACGTCAAAAAATCTAGTGAGATGATGATCTCAGCAGGCTTGAACTTGCAAGATGGACATCACAAATCAATTAATAGTCAGCTGTATAAAAAAGGAAGAAGAGTATCGGATATGATTCTGGAATTCAAGTAGCAAATTTTTTTGGGTCGGCCGAGAAGGAGCCAATGAGGGGGTTGAGAAGGGAAGAGGAGCTCTCCCCAACGAATCTCAATCCAAATTGGAGGTCCCAACAGAATTATGTTGGCTGGTATGCGTACTAAATCTATCGCGTATCCTATGGCATATATAAGGATCACTGTGGTAAGCCAAATGGACCCAATGTGCACCGGGATTCCTTCGACACCTCTGAGCTGTGTTTCTCTCTAATCCTGCAATTTTTATTCTTCATCGACGCCGCAGCGCTTGTTGAACTTAGGAGCCTTGACACGCTTCTTGCAGTACTCGATGACTCTGGACCAGATCTCGCCGGTAACGTTGGGCAAGCTTATGCCGTCTTGGGAACCCGAGTCCTCGATCATGGCAGTTGTGGGATGCTCTCTGCCGTCATGGTTTTTGTTTGTTTCTCGTTTCATTAAGACGAGAGAGAGAGAGAGAGAGAGAGAGAGAGAGAGAGAAGTGTTACCCGTTGACGGTACAGGGTGAAGACCGGCCGATCGTCGAGGGCTGAGGACGGCGTGCGAGAACCCTAATCGCCGGAGGATAGCCCATCAGATTTAGTTCCCAAAGTTTAGTTCCTTCGTTTTATCATATGGAAAGCGTTTCTAAAAACAACGCTTTCGATAGTGCAGCCCTACTAACGCTTTCAATGTTTTTTTCAAACATCCTATGATTAAAAGCGTTATTAATAATAGCTCTTTCAATGAAAAAAAAGCTCTTGTAAACACGCTTTATATTACATTGAAAGCATTGTTTTTAGACAGACAGGTTTTCATACCTTTTTTTTTTATTATTATTATTAGTTTTTTTTTTAATATATAGCTCAAGTGAAAACGTGTTCAAACGTTTGACCATTGCAAAACCTACACGGTATATCTCTTTCTTCCTGTGCTCTGTTTGTTACCATGGTTTGCAAGAGACCTTACGATGAACCTTCCTCTTCCTCCCGACATCAATGGAGCTGTTACCCCGTTTTTCTGAGTTTCAGGGGCCAAGACATCCGCAAAATATTTGCTGGACCATCTCTACTCCGCTTTGATAGATGCCGGATTTAATGCATGTAGGGATGACAACCAACTACCAACTCCGACGAGAAGATATTTCAACCGCGGCACCAAGCTACTCAGAGCCATCCAGGAGTCGGGGATTTCGTTCATCATTTTCTCAGTAATAAAAAAAAAAAAAAAAAAAAAACCCTAAAGTGGAGCACTGCCACAAATTTTTCCCGACTAGTTATTTTGCGAAAAATTAACTTTAAAAAATATATATATTTTTTAAAAATCCCATTATCAATTATCAGTACTCGATAAAATAAAAAATAAAAAAGGAAAAAGAGGTAAGCTTGTACGATGTTCTTGACTAGTACCCAAAAAATAAAAATAAAAAAGACTGGCAAAAAATTACGACTTTATCATATTATTACTGGAAAAGGATATTAAATTTAATCGTGTAACCTGTTTGAAATAGAAAAATATTCTCAATGCAAAAACAATGCACAAAAATCTCCAAAATCAGGGAGCTGGGATGGAAACTCTAGCAGCCTTAAGAACTGACAAATGTTCAAATCTCAGAATCACTCATTCTTGGCAGCAGTAGTAGCCTTTGCACCAACAGCAAAGAACTCGGTAATAACTTCAAGGGGCATGCCTTTCGTTTCAGGGACCTTCAAGAAGACAAAGACCCAAGAGATGACACATACAGCAGCATAAATTGCAAAGATACCGGATAGGCCAATTGAAGTGAGCAGTTCGGGCAGTGTGTAGGTGACAACGATGTCCCCGATCCAGTAAACTAGTGCACAGATGGCAATGCATAGCCCACGCACCCGTGTGGGAAAAATCTCCGAGCAGAGGATATTTGGGATGGGCCCATAACCCATAACGAAGCAGCAGAAGTATACCACAACACAAGTCGTTGAGATTACTGCCTGGGCCATAGTGCTGATGTCTACACTTCTGCCGATAATACAAATGACGAGTGCTGCTATCAACACAGGAATTGTAGTGAGCAGCAGCTGCCTGCAATAAGGGTTTGCAATTGTTAAAGTAAAATGTAACTAAAAACGTTAAGGAGTAATAGGAAAATTATATTTCCAAGCAAACTAAACAAAATTATCAAACACATGCAAGGTTGTCTGATGCAGCTAAAAAGGCATAATAAAGGATTGCTTTTGTTTATAGCGAGCAATAAACAACAGGAGTCCTTGAATGTGATTGGTCAAAGCTGAATAACTAAAATTGTAAAGAAAAAAGGGAAATGGAAATTACCTTCTGCCAGTAATATCCATAAGCCTCATGGCAATGCCTATACAAGGAAGCATCAGCAATGTTGTTACCGCACTAATTAGGAATGATGCAGAAGTTGTACCAAGGCCCAAGTCCGCAAGAAGAACCTCAACACCTGCCTCCTCAAGAATTTGAGGAGTGTAGTAGAGAACCCCGTTTATTCCAGAAAACTGCAAATACATTGAAAAAAACACGTAAGGTGCAATGATAAGGAAAAAACACAAACAGGCCTTGAATGCCTAAGTTTACACAAGATGTTAGATATGAGATCCAATTTGAAAATTAAATCCAAAATGATAGCGCAAAGGACACCCTCTGTGTGTCGTACACATTACATCCTCCTGCCATATTATGGACTATGTAAAAGGAAACAAACATTACCATAAGTCTTTAAACTGTGCTAAACTTTTAAATTTATTAATTAGCTACCTGAATGAATAAGGTAAAGTCCAATCACATCATTGGTTAAATGAGATCGTAGTGTGAATGGCAGGGGATTTGGAATAGGTTGATTCAACCCTCAAATCAAAACCCATTCAAATATTAGCTAAACAAAGTTAGTCCACTTCATGACAAGACAAAAGAGGGGACTCAAAGGGGGAGGGAAAATAGAGAAATCCAAACTAATCCACATGCATATAAAGCAATATGACATCTGTATTACCTTTTACTTTTTGACGCGCAACATGAGAAAAAGTGGAGGACTAAAAGTCAATGAATTGAAACCATTTCTAACCTGTTGAAGTAATTGGATTCCAATCCCGACAATCAATGCACGCTTGATTCCCGGTTCAAGAAGAGCAGCCCATATTGGCCCTTTTGAAGCAGTTTCAGATGGGTGAACCATTGCCGGCCCAACTGGATGCTGATCCATAAGCTCCTTTGAATAAAGAGCAGGCTGGCTTACCAGAGCAGCAGCCTGGATAAATTCACCTTCTGCAGGACCCTCGCCACCAGGAAGGGAAACAAGAGACCCCCGCCGGGATCCAGGGACTCCCTCCTGGTGCAAATAAATCCTCTTAAAACCTCCTTCCTTCTTTCCATCTTCGCCTTCTTTCTCAGACCATTTCCATGCCAACTGCCAGCCGCCGCCGATGCCCAGACTACTGGCTGGCTCTCCAACATTTCCTTGCGTGAGACTGCTATTGCGTCTCATGCTTAGTATGCTTCCATGGGAAGGAGGTGGGGGCATGTCCTTTTCCATGCTTGTTGTCTGACGTGAGATCAATGGACTATGCAAATTATCATCAGAGTCTCCCTCGCCAGCCTCTGATGTGTAGCCCTCACCTTCCTTCTGGCTCTCTTCATCCCACTGTTCATATTTAACGTGGGGCTCTGCTGTACTGAACATGCTGCCAAAATTTGGAAAAAGCATGCTTCGCATACTTCCAGTCTCAGGGAGATTTTCATGGACACTGCCAAAGAGAGTAACAAGAGGGTCCATAAGAGGCACACTCTGGTTCACCATGCTTCCATGGCGGGACACGAGGCCAAGAGCACTCTGTCCAGTGACAGGTTTGGCAACCCAAGAGAGGCCTTCTTCAGGGCCATATAACTTGATTTGGTCTTTCCCAGTAATAGGCTCCTGATCGTCAGTAAGTTCATTGCCTAGGCCTATTATGTATTCCTCTATAGATGTTTCACCACCAACTCCAAGACCTTCAACTAGCAAAGCCATCTCACCTGTGGATCGAACAAGTAGCAGCATAATTCCCCATAATAATATGGTCAGATTTCTTCGCAATGGGAAAAAAAACACAGTAAAAAAGTCTGGGAGAAATATTTTTTTTTTTTTTTTAAAAAAAAAAAATCCCATCTGCACTCCTCAGGAAAGGATAATATTAACATTGAATGCATTAATAAACCATGAATAACATGGAATAGTTTGAACAATTGTCACATAGCAAATTTGGTTATTTCATTAGTTCTAGAGTGATAGTTTCTGCATTTTCTGTATTCTAATGCAACAATCAAAAGACCACATAACTAACAATTAAAATCAAGTCAATTAAGAAAATATTTAAATGCAAAAAAAAAAAAAAAAAAAAAAGAGAGAAGAAGAAGAAGAAGAAAAACTAAGCAAAGGTATTTGCTTATTGTTGCCTCCTACCTAATAAAGTTCCTCAATATTTCAAGGATTCTAGGAATCGTGATTATAAATTTCAGTAAGACCTCATAAAATGTACTGAGATGATGATGACCTCAGCAGGTTGAACAACGATATCATTAATTAATAGTCAGAAATATAGAAAGGAACGAGAATATCAGATATCTTTCTGGAATTTGAGGAACTTTTTTTAGGGTTGACCTGAGACAGTCCAGAGGTGAGGACGAGAGAATAATGAGGGGGTGAGGGGAGGGGAGGGAACACGAATTCTCCCCAATGAATCCCAACCAAAATCCAAGATCCGACAGAATCATGTTGGCTGGTATAGACGAGAAACATCGGTAAAACCTTGCTAGGAAGCTTAGCTAAACATAGGCTAGAAGCATAAGATTAATAGGTCAACCACTTGGGCAGATGTTCTTATTTACAGGCACACTAAATGTAGTCAAGCACAACATTTATAATGAATCTATAATCCTACTGTCAAATATATAAAGATCTTGGATAGATAAGTCGAACATTATGAGAAAAATATAGTATGATTGGAAAGGAAATACTGGAGCCATTCTCAGGAAAAAGATAATCACTCAACAAACCTTCATACAGTTTTTAAAACACTAGCATATTTTTCTATAATTGCTTTCTTATGCTATTAAATCTACATGAAATACAGATCACTATGGCATGCCAGGTGGCAATGGGTTCAGGAAGTATTACCCAAACCATTGTGAGATGAATGTAGGCTCATTCAGATTGTCGGTTTAAATATGATTATGGTATCTGAGCCATGCTGAACGACATAGACAAGGGGGACAAAGATACGACCGGATATATATGCCAAAACAACAAATTCTTACAACTTGAATACGGGAACATGAGGAGACTTGCCCAAAATCTAACATGTAATAGATATGTGGGTACATCCAGAATGTCTTAGCACATGTACAAGAATGTCCAATGATTGTTGTGTCAGACACAAACATGGATTCCCCATTAGAAGTATGCTAGGAGTTCTAGTTTTCTGTTCAGTATGAAACAGGAAAGTTTTTCAATTGGTTTTGTTGTTCATTCAAATTAATGTTGACATAATTTGAAAAGTGTGATGTAACTATAAGAAGTAGCATAATTGCTTGCATAATTGTATTAAGAGTTTAATAATAATCTATTTAAAACAAACATGTTGCATCACTACGTTAGGAAATTGACAAATCTAACAACAATTAGATAAAAAGTTTCCATTATTCCTCATAACGTAGATGATTATTATACCAATTTCATCTAGAACACATATTATCGCAGGACACATATTTTTTGAAGAACTCTGTGAGGCTAACTCCTCAATGTGAATTAAAGTCGTGGAAAACATAACAAAGTGCATAATTAGAGGCTACTTGCTGCCCAAAGTGAAAGGTAGTCATAACATGTTGACAACTTGAGATTTGCCTAATTCCTAAGAGTGTGCTCCATTTATTATGTAAATATAAAGATTCTAGACACAAAGACATGTGCTTCATAAATATTTTGAGAGAAAAAAGGAACATTCTGGATCAATTTCACTGTAAGTACTGACTCATAGAAAATTTGAGGGAATTCACAGCTACTAGACCAGTGTAATTTTTTTTTTTTTTTTTTTTTTCCCTTTTTCTTTGTCCCTATCTAATTATCTGTTCAAAATCTAAATACATGACGTAAATTGATGAATGCATATCATTTTTCACAACGTCTTTAGAAAGCAAGTACTTACAAAAGTATTGTTTGGCCATAAAATTTTTGTTTTATAATTTTTGTGATTGGAGAATGGAGATGCATGAAATTTGTGACTTTACTCATTATCAAATTCAGTGTTTAATATATTCAACAAATTGTGAAAGTTCCACTGCATATATCACCTAACAAGAGAACAAGAATGCTTTGCCTCTTGCTCCCTCCTTCCTAAAACAATGAGTATAAGAGACGAATATGCACATGGAATGGTATAATCTGGAAAGCAACACAGTGTGGATAAGCTGCATTTAAGTTACTTGGTTAAAACATAGTAGTTATTAGAACTCTCTTCCATGTATGATTTTGAAGAACCAATATGATGCCACCTTGAAGAGCCACACATTCTGCCACAAAAACAGAACATTTTCCTGACTTTGCAGAGGCTGCAACACTAGTGACCCCTGTTCCATTTTCAAACAACACAACTAGCAGAAGCTTGATTGGAGTCCTGTTGAAGGAAGTGATCTCCTAATGTACTCAAAGGTAGTAATCAACTTTCTTGTCCCCACCACACCGGGAGAAGAGAGGGGGGGGGGGGGGGGGGGGGGGGGCAGGGGCAGAGGACAGGTCCTACAGAGCCTCCTTCAGTATATTAATTAAGACTTCATCTAGCTTGAAGCAACTCAAATTTCCCACATCTACTGTGAAGCCAATAGAGTAGGGGATAAGCTTGGCTGAAATTGGCCACTCTGGATCATGTTACACGTACAACTTTAAGCTTAAAGTGATTATTTGTCTTTTAATTTTCTGACTTTCTATATAAACTATACCCAGATTCAACATTGAATACGATTGAACAAGTACGAATCTGTCAGACACATCAACAAAAATCAAATATAAAAATCAAGATGTAGATGTTTCAATCCCTACTAGGGAAAACATATTCACTAATTTTTCACCTTTATTGCTGCTCAATAAACGCAATATGTACATGTGTTAATGATTACACTATCAAAAATATGATTGATTCTGGAAATATCAATATCTGTTTATTTATTAAATTATATGCACCATAGTTACTATTCAATTGGATTTAGAATGATGGATCATTTTTCCTTTGATCAAGTAATAAAAAATGATGGACCATGCCAAATTGCAAAACATTCAGATGCAAAATTATTCAGCCAATTTTCCAAAATGAAAATTCAGTATGTTTAATATTCTCTTACTTCCACAAAAATAAAATAAAATCTATGGGAAATATAGTTTGGCCGATAATTTGGAATGAGAGAAATAGAAATATGTGGAAAATAAATTAGAGATTTTAAAATTTCACTCTCACAAACATCAACTACAGACTTTGTAATTTGAGAATCTAAATTTATAACAAAAATTAAAATTAAGCCCACAATTCAATAATTAGTAACCATTATAACAACAGGTATTACCACACCATGCCAGCAGCAATATAATCACAATGAAGAGTAAACTATTGTAGGGATAAGAACTATAAGAAATTCCCTAAGGTATAAACTATACATATACTACTGTTATAAGTATGCTTTATTATAATGTTTTCAGCATCAATTAAAGTATCTTTTTGATAGAGTCCATAAAATTATGTTTTAATAGTCTATTAAATTTTAATATAACCCATGTGACCAGTACAGCAATATAGCTATAACTGTCATAGTTTAAATGCAAATTATCATATACCTGTGCGTAGCCTTTAAATTTAAACCTTTTTTCCTTGTTATTAATTGCATGAGACATCCTCAATCTATTGAACGGTTTGGATCGTTACATAGAAACGATACATATAAATGAACTGCCCCATCAACTTTGATGGGGCTGTGCCCTATCATAGTTTCTGTCATTGAAAATAACATTTTGACCTACAAAAATTAAAGCTAGATTTGTAACTAAAATAGGGTGAACAAGAGAACTCCAGACATCTTTGCCCTGGGATTGTACAGGTATTATGCATTTTTTCCTTAAAAAATTCCTATATGCATGTTTATCAGAGATAATCTCGCACACCATTCAATCTTAGGGAAAGCTCCTCGGTAGATACATGGAACCAAGCAAGGGGAGCAGGATTTAGGTTGAACATAAAACTATCTACAACGAAAAAGCAATAAGGAATGACCTGAAACATCTTCCCTGCCACGTAATTGCTGCAGAACCTTTTTTGCCTCAAGCATTTTTCCCTTACTCACAAGCCAACGCGGAGATTCAGGCAAGTAAAAAACTGTTAATGCGAAATAAAAAAGAGATGGAATGGAAAGAACCCCAAGCATCAACCTCCAGTTTGGTGAGTCCATTAGTGACATACCAAAAACCATGCAATATGACAAAAACAATCCACCAGAACCACTGAATTGTGGAAGAGTATTTAACCGTCCCCTTATATCAGCTGGGGCAGTCTCGGATATATAAACCGGGACAAGGGTAACAGCCAGACCAACACCAAATCCATCTAATAGCCTTGCTAAAAGTAGGACATAGACGTTGGGTGACCACAACATTACCAACCCACTAATAAAATAGAGAACTGATGAGACAATTAGCATTGGGCGACGACCAAGCCAATCTGATATGGCTCCCGAGCATGTTGTAATAGCTGTGGCTCCAATGAGTGACATAGCCACCACAAGCCCTTCCACAGTAGTTGCCAAATCGAGATCCTCCTTTATGTAAACAATAGCCCCTAAAAGGGGGGAAAAAGGAGTAAATCAAAAGTGTTTCATTCAAAACAAATTCAAGTAAACATAAAAAGTGAACCCAACATTTTGATTCCCTAGGCACACAACTAGCAGATCATGAATTGAGTAAAACAAATTTCCAGCCTATGCATTCTGACTTTGAGGCTTCAAAATCTAGGTCGAGCATTTCTCGCTTCAGATTGAAAAGAAAATTAAAGGACTAGGTATTTATTAAAACCTGCGATTGTTGCATTATCCCATCCCTGCAAAAGGTTACCAATCGAAGCAGCAATAGCCACAAACGCAGCACCCCTCATCTTTTCACCAATGAATTGAACTTCCCAATTCTGAACTAACCTGTACGAAGAAAAACCACATCAAAGATCAAACGATAAGCCATTCCCCCACTAACCCAGATCTAGTACACTCATCAGTAACCCATTATCACTCCAAAAAGGGCTCATGGGTTTGCATCTTCCTATTTAGGCGACCAAACCCAGACTACAGATTCTCTGATTCAAAACATTCTCGCCCACATACAAATATAACATTTATATCCAAAAAAAAATAGAAATCACAGTGAAGAAAAAAAACAAAACAAAAAACAAC
Organism: Liquidambar formosana; assembly: GCA_039720395.1. NCBI lineage: Eukaryota > Viridiplantae > Streptophyta > Magnoliopsida > Saxifragales > Altingiaceae > Liquidambar > Liquidambar formosana. Next base: position 32,300,395 of record CM077833.1, read on the forward strand.
TACTAGAAAACCCATCAACAGCGGCAGATCCAACATGCTCGAAGAAATTCAGATCCCTTGAATTGCTTACCTCTTGAGAACCAGAAAAGTCAGGTAGCAGCTTCAGAGAAAGATTGATACTCAGAGATGAACCAGAAAGGGGTGGGGGGTTTGCAGAGACGAAAGTATCGTTAAGATTACAGCTTCATGCCACACTGTTAGAGTGAACTCTAATTGGTACACAATATAAGCATCTTCGGCAAGGCAAGCTGGCTTCCTGGACGGAATCTTCGTATACGTAAACGAATACACTTCAAAATTTCCAAAGAAAGACGGTAAGAAACGGAAACCACGTAAGGCCCCAGCTTTCCCAACCACCCTTCAAGACTTCAACATCTGCATGCATTCACTCACTGAGTTGAACTCCCCCCACCTCCACCCTATGCCAGCTCAGAAGATCTTAGACTCTGCCTTTCAGTGGCTGTCTGCGTTTCCTTCACCTACCAGATAGCCAGATTATTATTTTTGGTTGGGACTGTTGTGGCCTCGACCCATAAACCTATTAGCATTTCCAGTGATGTGAGCTAAAATATTATATTGTTATTATTTTAGAACATGTTATAAGTGCCAAATGCTATAATTTGATGGAAAGTATTATAATAATGCAAATGACATAATATATTATTTTTTATCACAACCTTCGTTCATTTTATTTTTTATAAACTACCAACTACCATCTTCCAACTTCTATTGTTTCAACTACAAAAGTATGATGCTAACTAGATTTGCCGATATGACTTTTTTTCATCCTTTTTTTTTTTTATATATATAAGATTTCGATGTTATTTTTGAAAATATTGTATTTGTTTACAGGTTGTTTGGTTACTAATAAAATTTTAGAAGAGAAATATTGTATCTTTCACAATTACTAGTGTGTTTGGTTGTTGAGAAATGAAAGGATAGCTAACATGGCAAATATAGCAATAGCTCACATTTGCACAAAGGTGAGCTATTGTTATTTTTGGCATAGGTTTTTAGCACACCATTGGAGCAGTCCAACTTATGCTAAATGCTATAATATAGCAATAGCACAGGTTATAACTCACCACTAGAGATGCTCACAAATTGAAACTTAGATTTTTTATTCAACTACATAGTACACACACACACATATATATATATATATATACACATACACAAACAAAGGATGATGATCAGGTAAGTACATGCTTATATGACTTACATTAACACCCATATTAGGAGTTGTATCTCATGTATTATTGGGATATGAGATATATAGATCAATATAAAAGATACAATCCTTACCTAATACATGGTACTGATATAACTTATACCAACACGGACTGAGAATATAACCTGTACAGACAAAACATATAAATGTCTGCAACCTACTGATCTTCCGGCCTCCAACCGGTCCAACCCAGATACAGATCGAATCGCCGTAGATCTATTCATCTCTTTCCTGCATCTGTTTGATTATAATAAAATACAATAATAAATGACCCATGTAGCTTCTGTTTTTTATTTCTGTAAATTTATTTATTTATATTTTATTCCGCGGGGAGTCGACTGAAGTTCTTTTTCCACAATGGCCTCATTTTTCCTAGGACAGACCCCTATATTTTGTCCATTACTTTCTACTCGGTAAAATATGAAAAATATCCTTTAAGAAATACCCCACCCAAATATGAAAAATATCGATTTGGGAAAAAACAAAAAAAAAAAAAAAAGTGACTGAACTGCTGCTGAGTGAGTGAGTGCTGACCCGAAGAAAAAAATAAATTTTAAAAAAACGTAAAATGAAGAAAAGACAATAAGCCGAAAATGGGGCAAATTATAGATAAATCTGGTTATAAGCATATAATTACACTTAGTGATATTTTTTTTAGTCAAGTTAATAATTATTTATTAGGAAGTTAATACTCATTCTATTAAGAGGAAGGTTCTTGCCATCACATAAAATACCCTAAACCCTTCTTGGTTTATTATTTTGAAGGTTTTATGAAAAATTTAAAAAGTTTCTAAAAAAACTAATCATATAGTTCACTAGAAAACATCATTTTGAACAACTTTGTAGAATAAAGTTTTTCTAAAATCTATAATTTAAACGGACTTTTAGGCCATCTATAATCTCTATTTCATTTTCCATGAAAACTAGTCAAAAAATTTACTTAAATGACAGATTTTAGAAAATTTTTCTTCTATAAAGTTGTATAAAATGATGTTTTTTAATAAACTACGTGGCAATAGCCTAACCCTTCTATTAAATAGTAATTATTTATTCATAGTCGGACCTATCTATAATTCCCCCAATTCTTAGAAAATTACATTCAGCTGCAAGTATTGCTATTGTCTATTTGATCCATATTTTTTACTCATAGTAAAATATCATCTACCATGGTTGTGCCATTATTACCAATTTACCACTTTAAAACACAATTTATTATTTTTTTTTAAAAAATTTACATGTTAAACTGATGTTATGCCATGTGGGATTATATTATGGGTAAAAATTATGCATGAAACAAATGCTCGATTATTTTTACCCGTGCAATCTTCATTAGTGCGGGTTTCATTCCTTGGTGGAGATTTCATCGTCCATGTATTAAAACTATAAATACGACTTAAAGGGCAACATTACTCTCTTGTTATAGAATATATAAATTTTAATAAACATGATTCTACATATGTTGAATACTATTATTGGATTGATTAATTAATTGATGTGGAATTCTTTAAAAAAAAAAAATTATTTAGACCTTTAGTTTTGCTAATAATACAAATCTGTTCATCATTCATTCCACATCAATTGATGATTAATTAAACGCAATCGACAAAATCCTATTACTTTCTAAAACATAAATTCCAACAATCATCGATCAATCATTCCAAGTTATTTACTCTCTTTACCTAAGGTTAAAAAAAATAATACCACACAATATCCTTTAACGGGGGAAAAAAATATTACAATAAAATTTTTTTTTTCTTTTAAAAAAATATCAATGGATAGGGGAAAGAAATCAAGTGGGTAAGTTTGCCGAGTACCTTTAACATTTAAAATAATAATAATAATAATAATGATGTAGGATGAAGAGTAAGTGGGCTATTATTACAATATAGATGTGCCACTTAATGCCAATTATGCAACTGCAATACTGCATCTATCAGATATTACAGTAATTTCATATCCTTTCTTAAAGGGTATTGGACTACAATTACTTAGGTGTTTTATTATAAGCATCGAATTAGATATTTTCCATAAAATATAAATAAATAAATATAATAAAGACAATAGAAGGAGGGATTGGAGAGGAGCAAATCTAAGAAATCTACCTACCCGTCAACAAGAGGCAGAGGACGGCGGTTGTAGCCTCGTAGGAAGTGTCCCAATACGAGACCATTAGCTGCCTCATATGGATCCACGTGGAACGCGTATGAATCCTCTGCATGTGTTGTGATTTCTACACGTTTACCAATCATAGGTCGTTATGCAACCAAAGAAGTCAATTAAATTGACCATCATATCCCTTATTTCCGATTTTTTCCACCCCTTACTTCAGAAACCAAAAATGAAAGGAATCTACTTTCTTATTTTGATCATGTGATTAGGTGTGTGTTTATATAGCAGATATAAGTATTATTATAAGGATATAAATACTTAGAAAAAGAAATTTCTTAAAAAGTTTTAAAATGTGATTCAACAATATTTTAAGATTGTTGCTACGATTTAAACGCTATTCTATTTATTGTTAGTACTTTGTATTTTTTTAATTTCAAAAAGGAAGAAACCTTCCCACCGTTGACCGTGCGAGTATGTGACACCATGACCCGATGCAATTCTAGAAATGCACCTATTGTGTTTATGTAGTTATTATTGATAAAGAGGGGAAAAAGTTAAAATTGAAATTTATCTATAAAATATAGCACAAAAAACAATATTGAGAACCGAAAAAGCAATCTGCCCAATCAAGCCTCAAAGGTATAACGTCTGCTCGTCAGATACATGCCATGCTCATCCGCCTCATCGTGTTAGAAAATTCATATTGACAACTTTTTATGCTGTCATATAACGCATTCTTTAATTTCAAGTTTTTAAAAAAAATTTCAATTTTTCAAATCTCAAGCGATTTCAACAACTATTCAAGGAGACACCTTTTTATTTCCCAAGCAAATACACGACTTATCCTTACAATATATAAACAATTCTCATTCTTCCATTTTCACTTGTAGGTTTCAATAGCTAAATGGTTACAGAATATGGAATGCACAAAGACCTTTGATTCCAATTTGCCCTCGTCATGTGATTCTTGATTTTTATGATTTGTTAGGTCTATTTTTCCTTTTTCTTTTTTCCTTTATTTGAATTGCCAGTTTTTAATATTTTTTAATGGGTGTTGAAATTATATTTTAAAATTTAGAATGATGAGGGAAAAAAATATATTTTCTAAATATTTTGCACGAGACAATCGAACAATCTATTTATTGGTGTCCCTATATCAATATACACAAGAAGAATGCATGTTTTTTAACATTTGGTTACGAACGTAGTTTCCTACAATCATTTACAAGAATCCAAATATATCTTTTGAAAATTTTTACATTTGCTACTGATATTTTATTTAGTAATACTTTATTTTTATAACGTGTTTTTTAGAGTATTTAAGTTGAGTACATATACATATACAAGATTAATTTTACAATAAATTTATTTACGTGGGATTAGTTGAACGATCAAGTTTTAAGTGTATTTTTTTAAAGTTATCATTTCACCTTCTTGCAAAGATCATTGCCTGTGTAAATATGGTGCATTTCACGTTAATTGTTAAGAAAATAATTTAAGTTGAACCATGACGAGAGTAAACTAGGATAATCCTAATTTTTAAATAAATAAAAAAAACATAAAATAAATTTGTGTCATTTGTAATAAGTTTTATTCTATTTGTATATATAAAAGTACGAGGATACTTTAGATTTAAATATTAAGTTATTTTTTATAATTATTTTATTATATTATAATTTTTCTCTTCACATGCACGGGTTACGAGTAGTCAACTATTAAATGGACTGTACTCACAATTCAGACTTAGCACCGGTTCAAAAAAACAAAAAACAAAAAACTCCGGCAAAATTACTCTTTTTCAGTTTTTTGTTCTTTATGCCAGGATCGTGCAAAATTTTTCTGAATGCAAAAGAAAAAACGACGTCGCCTCCGACGTGTATCGCGAGACAAATGGCGTCGTCACTTATTTATCTTCTTTCTCAGTTCCCCTCCATTTTTTAGTCCCTCATGGTCTAAAGCTAGTTTCATGTTCACCCACAAGGCCACAACATTACCTGAACGAAATTCAAATGAGATCGCTCTCAATCTCGAATGATCTTCAACCTTTCATGGCGTCCTCTGAACCATACCGCCCATTTCCCTCGACTTCTATATTCTCACCTCTCCCTCGTGCTCTGCCACAGCTTCTCGGCTCAACAATCTTACATGGAGCTATCCCAGAAATTTTACGAAGCCATGAAATCCTGCGCATTATTCCGGTCTATAGCCGTTTCCCGAAAACTCCATGCCCAACTCATCTCCACGGGTCTCGATTCTTCCACTTTCCTCCAAAACCATCTGTTGAATATGTACTCTAACTGTGGCTTAATAGACGACGCTTTCCGGGTTTTTATTAGCATCGAGTTTCGTAATGTCTATAGTTGGAATACTATGATTAATGGGTTCGCGGAAGCAGGGCATATGAGGGAAGCAGAGAAGTTGTTCGATGAAATGCCTGAGAGAGACACCGTTTCCTGGAACTCGATGATGTCTGGTTATTTCCGTAATGGGCGACTAGAGGATACTGTGAACGTTTTTGTTTCTATGCTTCGGAATTGTAATTGTGCTCCCAGCCCGTTAAACACCTTCTCTTGTGCGATGAAGGCTTGTGGAAGTCTTGGGTATCCTAAATTGGCTTTTCAAATGCACGGCCTCATGGAGAAATTGGATATAGGTGGTGACGTGTCTGTTAAAATTTCGATTATTGATATGTATATAAAGTGTGGTGCGGTAAATTATGCTGAAAAAGTGTTTTTGAGGATTCCAAATCCGAGTTTGTTTTGTTGGAATAGTATGATTTATGGTTATTCAAAATTGTATGGTGTTGGAGCAGCTCTCGATTTGTTTGCCCAAATGCCTGAACGCAACACTGTTTCTTGGAACACAGTGATTTCAATATTGTCTCAACATGGGTTTGGGGCTGAAACTCTTAGTATGTTTGTTGAGATGTGGAGTCAAGGTTTCAGATCAAATTCCACGACATATGCTAGTGTTCTTAGTGCATGCACGAGCAGTTTATGACATGGGATGGGGTTCCCATCTGCATGGTCGGATTGTTCGAATGGAACCGAGTCTTGACGTGTTTGTGGGTAGCAGTCTGATTGATATGTATGCAAAATGTGGGCACTTAAACTATGCAAGGCGTGTGTTTGAAAGCTTGACAGAACGCAATGTAGTCTCGTGGACTTCAATAATTGGGGGAGTTGCACAGTTTGGGTTTGAAGAAGAAGCATTAGTACTATTTAACCAAATGAGAGAGGTCCCCGTGGCCTCTGATCAGTTTACTCTAGCAACAGTTCTTGGGGTCTGTTCCAGTCGAAATGATATATTTCTTGGGCAACTGCTCCATGCATATACAATCAAGCTTGGCACGGAGTCCTCTGTTCCTGTCGGGAATGCTCTTGTTACAATGTATGCAAAGTGTGGAAATATCCAGAATGCAAACCATGCATTTGCGTTGATGCCAATAAGAGATATGATATCATGGACAGCTATGATCACTGCATTCTCTCAGACAGGGGATGTTGTGAAAGCCCGGGAGTATTTTAATAAAATGCCGGAGCGGAATGTCATAACTTGGAACTCAATGTTAGCCACATATATACAACATGGGTTTTGGGAAGAGGGTCTCAAAGTGTATACTCTGATGCTAAGGGAAGGTGTTAAGCCGGATTGGATTACTTTTGCGACTTCCATCAGTGCCTGTGCTGATTCAACAGTGTTAAAACTTGGAAACCAAATTATGGCTCAAGCTGAAAAGCAAGGGTGTGGTTCTAATGTTTCAGTTGCAAATAGTGTTGTTACTTTGTATTCAAGATGTGGTCGAATTGAAGAAGCACGAAAAGTTTTTGATTCTATAGTTATGAAGGATTTGATTTCTTGGAATGCGATGATGTCTGGATATGCCCAGAACGGTCAAGGTAGGAATGCTATTGAGATTTTTGAGAATATGATAAACATGGGATGTGCACCTGATCATATAAGCTACATTTCCGTTCTATCTGGTTGTAGTCATTCGGGACTTGTACCAGAAGGGGAGCATTACTTCAATTCCATGACTAAGGATCATGGCATTCATCCAACGAGTAAGCATTATGTGTGCATGGTAGATCTACTTGGACGGGCTGGGTTACTAGACCAGGCCAAGAATCTGATTGACAGAATGCCTCTTGAACCAGATGCTGCCATTTGGGGAGCTTTGCTTGGTGCTTGTCGGATCCATGGCAACACAAAATTGGCTGAAATTTCAGCAAACAACTTACTCGACTTGGATGTGGAAGACTCAGGAAGTTACATCCTTATAGCCAATTTGTATTCAGATTCTGGCAAATTAGAAGGTGTTGCGGATGTAAGGAAACTTATGAGAGAGAAAGGAATCCGGAAGAATCCTGGTTGTAGCTGGATTGAGGTTGATAACAGAGTACACGTGTTCACGGTAGATGAAACGAATCACCCCCAAATCAAGGACATTTATAGAACGTTGGAGGAAATTATTAAGAAGATAGAAGAGACAGGAAGCTATGTTAGTGCTAGTTCTTTTGGGTTCCGGGGCTACCACAGTGAGAAGCTCGCTGTGGCTTTTGGGTTGATGAGCTTGCCTTCTTGGATGCCTATCCATGTGATGAAGAATCTTCGTATATGCCGTGATTGTCACTTGGTAATAAAGATGATTTCCAATGTTACTTCGCGGGAGCTAATAGTGCGGGATGCAAACCGTTTCCATCATTTTAAAAATGGATCTTGCTCTTGTGGGGACTACTGGTAATCTACTGTATGGAAATTACATCTATTATTCTTAGTCAATTATATTTTTTTCATCTGTCTTTATATACCCATATTAAATTAATATAAGGGACACCATAGATTTAGACTATTATTTTCAGTCATTTTAATTATTTTTCATCGATCCATATACTCATATGTTATTTAACTAGCTGTTTGGTATATGAGATGTGACGAAACAAAACTAATCTTAGAAAGAAATTCCTCAGGAAATAAAAAGGCTAAGTGATATTAAGGTATTACTAGACAAATAAAAAATGATAGAAATAAATAAATAGAGTGCTATATATATTGGATGAAGATTTGTAGCATCCCCCTGGCAGCTGGCAACCTAATAGCAGATGGAAATTATTCTTTATATGGCAAGGTGCAGTATTTAAATAGATAGGAACGGATTATTGTGAAAAAATAAACAATGGAAAAGATCACAGAGAGAGAGAGAGAGAGAGAGAGAGAGAGAATTATCTTACAAAATTTATATATCTTAATATGCCCTTGGAGATTTTGTAAATTTAGACAATTTAATGGTTGCACCAAAAATACTTTAGTATTTAATTACACCATATATCTTATAAATAAATAATAAATAAATTTACTCCGTATATAGATTGTTGTACGCAAGGGACACCCATTTAATCTGAATTATGAAAAGTGAAAAAAATATACATATTTTATTTCCATTTCCAAAATATTGAAACATAGCTACTTTCAAACACCCCGTCACTGGGGGGGAAAAAAAACCCAATGTTAATTACACTACATCCAATCTCATATTTAGAAATCTATCTAAGATTCTGAGGAAGCAACAGTGTTGCTAATTTGACATGGTGACAGATAACCATATGTTCATCCTCACAGTCTCCTCACTGGTGCTTGAAATTTCCGTTTCTTGGGTACAAAGACAGATTGAAAAAGGACGAAGAATGAATTTACTTTTGATTATGAAGAGAAATAGAGGCTCTATCTACTTGGAGAAATTTACGTCGGGATTCCTCATTGGTTTGAGCCACATGTCAGCCATTACACGGGAGGAGATGCTCCACAACAAATCCTGTCCCTTTGATAAGATACGCCTTCCTTTCTTCTCTGCCTTTCCCAATCCATACGCCACAAGCCAATGCATTGCAGTCAGCTTTTGCTTCTCAGTATCCCATACATTCCTCTTTCCTCCCGTTCTTACTTTCAGACCTCCAACGTGCAAACTTGCCACTTTGAACCTCTTCTCATCTTCATATTTTTCGGGCTTGACGTCAGCAGATGTTGCATAAATTAGTGCAATCACAGGGCCTCCTACTGCCTCATATCGCCTCAGTGGATCACGCAGTTGGACAACCACTGCTAGTGTGATAGTTTCTGACTCACCATTGGAGGTAGTCAAACTGCTATTTTTCATCCACTTTTCAAGTGGAACAGCAGAAGCCAGGGGGTGATTCTGATCTTTCCCACTGCCTGTAACTGTCTTTCCATTGAGTGGGGAAACATCAAATGGGGCATCTTCTTCAGTCATTTCTGCCTGTATTTTTAAAGCTTCAACTGCCATAGCCTCAATCTTCTGCATTGAGAATGCCAGAATCTCTTCCACTGTCAATGGGTCTTCATTTACATTCCAAATTCCTGTTGAAATCCTCTCTTTCCTACCTGTACTCATTGCAATTGCCATAGTTTTTACTGCCGCAATGCTACGAGCAGCACTTGAACTAGCGCCTTCTTTGTTCCTCCCATGGATGATCGCTGAAGCAATGCCTTCGAAAGCTATCTGTTCAGCGGTTTTGCCCATCAGTTCATCCACGGGCATTGAAGATAAAATTTCAGTGCTAAGTTCTTCGACCCCAATGGCTGCCATCCTCTGAAATAACTCAATACCACTCATGGATTTATGGGATTGAAGAACCAATGGTTTTGATAACTGCATTGCAAGTTTGGGAGTGTCTTTCCTGGCGACTTTGGTATCTAGAGGATTCATGGAAGCTAAGTAGCCTCCATTTTTGGTTTGAACTACACAGCCCAAGCCCTTTCCAAGATCCGGGAGAAAAACCTGAGATTCTTCTTCTTTAGAATCCTCTGATCCTTCCAGCTGCAGAGGGGTGATATCAGGTTGGTTGAGCTTGAATTCATTAGCCTCTTCAGCTTCGAGCATCTGAAGAAACTCCTTTGTCACCGTTTCCTCATCTGCATCCAGTCCTTGTGATCCAGTTTCTTCTTCTGTTTTGACAATATTTTCTTCTCCCATCATGGATTCAAGAGCTTTTATCTGCTGAGCTATTGAATCTAGCTCTGTTAATCTCGTCAGATGGACCTGATCGTGCACGATTTCTTTGACAACCTCGCTTGACACTGACCTCTCTTCAACAGTTTTTTTGGATTCTTCTTCCTCAACCTCTTTATCTTGGATCTCAACTCCTTTGTCCACAACTTCAAATTCTGGAAGATCAAGATCTTCTATCTTTGATTCTAGTTCTTCTGACCTCTGGACAGAAGGAGAGGATGAAGGCACAGGGGCTGGTTCATCAAGATTCAATTCATCGATTCCTTGCAAGTCTGCTGATGCTCCTGCTTGTGAAGGAGTCCAAGCTCCTGTTCTACTCGACATCTTTGGACTAGGGACACTGAAGGATGATTTTGATTGCTTACGGGCAAATGGTGATGAGATGTTTTTAGATTTTCCCGACTTCATTCCCTCTGCCTGACTATAAATTCCCATCCCTCCGTCTTTCTCCATAATCTGAAATCCCAATTTCAGAACAAGTTCTCCTCCTTTTGCTTTTCCCATTAGATTGAAAGTTGTGTCCCATTGCCTTACTCGTGTACCTTCGAAGCTCTTCTCCATGGATTCCTGAATTAAGAGACTTAAATCCACAGAACTTCTTCCGAAATCCAGCTCTGCAGCATCAACTGCAAACACATAAATCCAGAATGGCCGGGGCTCAAATTTCAGCTGCTTGCCATTGCCCGGACTGCAATAAACATGGCACTTGACAAACAGGGTCTCTTCGAAGTCAGCAGCTCCCTGTGAAACCCTTGATGGCATCGTGTGAACTGCTCCGTCCTTGGTTTCTTTCTTTCTAACACACACAGAAAGTCGAAGCCCGTTCATTGAAGCTGGAAGGCCTTGGACAGTGACGACTTCCACTGAGAACAAACAACTCAACTTCTGCATTCCAATATGGGAAAGAGCTCGAATTGGCTTCCAATTCCAAACTCCTCTCTTCTCTGCTGAGGCTGCTTTGTCATTGAGTATCCTGATTTCTGGTTTATTCGGAACCTTGGCTTGATTCGTCTGCTCGTTTTCGTCATCAAGCTTTGGCCGAGAACGCCATGGGGACAAGGACATGCGCCTGGATCGAGGTCTGGGATTGAGTTTCTCCTCATTTTTAGCTGTGCCAATCTCCTCTGCGGATGGGATTGAGGGGATAGAAGTTCGAGGAAGAGCAAGGGAGGCAGTTCTTCTAGTAGTTGAAGTGTGGGTGTGGGATTGGTAGAGGGATTGGCTAAGTGCTTCAAGTTCTTCCAAGAGTTGAGTATTGGAATTCTTCCTGTCCGAGAACTCTGCTGCCATTATTGGAGAGAAAAGGAAGCCGAGAAGAGAGTGCAACAGGTAGAAAGGATATTGAAGTTTTCTGCAGGGAGATAGATGAATGGTAGAGATAAGAGTTTATTAGATGGATGAAAGGTTTTGAGGTGTAGAAACCGCCATGAATGATGATGAGGGGTGGCAGCTGGTGGTGCTTCTAGGACCAGAAAATTTGTGTGGGTGAAATATGCGAAGGATAAGAGATGAACGTCTCTCTCTCTCGCAGAAAAAGACAGGGTTGAAACAAGACAGAATGTGGTCCCAGAGAATTTATTGTTTGTATTGGTACATAGTTGATTTTATTTCCCTGGAAAGTACTTCTACCTTTTCCTCTTATGTGCACCTTCCAAAAGTTGTTTTGTTTATCTACTGCCTTTTTATTCAGGGTGCTTGCTACAGGGCCTTGCACAGGTCTGATCAGTCTGGTTGAAGTCTCTGTTCACTCATTTTGGTTCCACTTGGTGCGCCCAAAAGATGCGTAAATGCGACCCAAAGCCTCTCTTTTACCTTGGACTGACTCTTGGCTGGACTATTTATTCAAAGTGGCAGCTTATGCCATTTGGCTTGGGGTGCCAAATCTGGACAATGCTGCCATTAACTTGGGCTTTCTCCAGTGCAGTCTACTCCTGGCCAGGTCAATGTGCCCTCTGTGTGTTTTTTTTTTTTGGGACTGTTGGCTTGACTAATCCTAGAATACGGGTAAGACTACCATCCACTCCACTTTGATTTGATTAATGCCCGATAAACACCTTTTTGGTGGCCGGCCTACCAAGACCAATTGTTCTACCCCATTGGGTTAATGTGCCCTCCTTAGCAAAAGTAGCAGGGAAGTTGGCAAGCTGGTACTAACCGCTGCTTACCATAAGGGGCCTGACGTCCTGCTTTTTATTTGTCATACAACATTCCCTCTTTTGCCTGTTTTAATACAACAGCTAAAACAACTGTTTTTGTGATGAATGCGATACCAAAACAAAAATAGATATATAAAATGCATTTTTATCTGTAATATTGTCTTGGTAATGAAATATATGTAAGGTAGTGTTATTTATATATCCTATTTTAATTTTAGGTAGACATTTTGATTATCATAGAAATAGACAGAGAAGTATTATGCTGTCCATATTCTGCTTGATTCTGGCCACACAATTACTCCATTATTTTGTTGATAAGGAACAAGTTTTGTGTCAATAATCAGCTCAATTTGGACTTCATCTGCTTTGCTGATGGTGATATGTGGACGGGCGAGAACCAAATGAGCAGATGAGTGACATAATTTGGTTTGGTTCTCCAGTCAGATGAGGGACATGGTGCTATAGTTGTGCCCACAAAATTAAAAAAAAAAAAAAAAAAATCTCGAGTTGAACAAATGGGAGGGCATTTCGCATACAGCTGCCTATTTGTGATGTTTGAACTTAAGCTTGATTTGCCAATGGCCTTCGGGCTAATGGTATGTCACATCGCAATATGGGTGTGACATTTGCGGAGTTCTTGGTTTCAATTCAGTGTGAGTGTGTGGGTGGATGCAAGGGTTTTTCTATCAGTGACAAAAAAAAAAAAAAAAAAAAAAAAAAAAAAGAAAAAAAAAAAAAAGAGCTTAATATTGGTTGCCCCATTCCAAAAGCTTGATCACAACCCTGCTTGCCAACCTTTGCTCATTAAAATACTAGACTAGAAATTACTAGAAATTATTGTATTCTAGTTGGATTTAAATGACAAGGGTCTGGGAGCCCTTGTTTAACTCTGGTGGGTGTATACTGATCGTTTGGTACCACTTTGGTAGGGCGTATGTTATGGTCCTTGGTAGACTCATCGCAACCGCCATATTTACTCCACATTAAGGCCGTGGGCGAACAAATGTGTTAAAATTGTCCATTGGACCAATTTGAGTAAACATCCAAGAAATAGGAGGTGTATGGTTGTATCCTTCATGAGCATAACTCCAGCATAGTACTCTCTCCACCTTTTATCCATTCTTTTTCCTTTTTTTTTTCCTTTTTTTTTTTTTGCTCTGTCTTCTCTATGAATAAATTAACTAGAATATCCAAAAACAATAAAAAGAATGTGTTTTGAATTATATATGCCATGCTACATGAATATATGATAAGTATAAAAACATATATTTTATTAATTCTATATAAATATATATATATATATCCAAAAACAATAGAAAAGAATTTGTTTTAGACTTTTTAGGATTTGTTAGGTTGATACTTTCAGTGTCGTGTCATAACCGTGCCCGTGCTTATTACGTGAAGAAGAGTTTATGTAAACTCCCTCAATTGTGTTAGCCATCACGTTTGCAAGAGTGTCATACCTACTGAGCTTTGGTGTTGCGTGGACCACTATTTCACCATTGGTGATAGGAGAAGCGAGACACAATCTGAACGAGTCACTTGTCTCGGTTAATGCGGGTCTTTGACCAGAATTTTCTATACTCTTGGACGTCATTTCTTTCAAGCATCAATAAGTAGCCTTCAAGAAATTTCGAAAACGTTATATCACAATTTAAAGAGATGTCGAGGAGCGGCGAGCAGATGGCACGAAAGGCGGAAAGTGAAGAACAGGAAGCGACGGTTGAAGGGCTGCCTCTAGAGAGCAGTCCCTACGTAAAGTACACCGATTTGGAGGATTACAAACGCAAAGCCTATGGCACTGAAGGACACCTCGATCCCAAGCCCGGCCGTGGTGCAGGTGGCACTGATGCTCCTACTCTCTCCGGCAGCGGCCTCTCCGATGGACAAGTTTCTGCCATTGATACAGCCAACCGCCAAGGCATCCCATAATACAATTGACACATCTTTCTTTCCGTTTAATTTCCACTCCAATCTTGTTTAATTTAGTTTGTATTTGTTGTTATTTCTCACCCAAATTCAAAATGGAGGTGTTTCAAGAATTTTTGAAATTGATCGATCTTTGGTGACAGCAGAGGTGGCCCATGCCCACCGTACCCCCTCATTGATGAGCTGAAGGCAACTCCTAAAGCCCTTTTGTGAACAAGGAAATCAATGACCAATAAATAAGTTGAGAGTGTTTTCAACGTGCTTTTGTTGTGGAATTCAAAATGGATTACACTTAAAGCTGGCAAGTTGTTTAAATGTGGGCACAGGGCAGGTCCAAAAGTATAAAACTACCAAGTTAACCAACTAGTTTGTATTACAAAGATTAAGGGATTTTCTAACATGTGCTTTTAAGGGAACATGTTAATAAAGGAAGGGGCTCTATTTTTTGACAATAGATAGAATTAATAAATACTCTGCCTTAACCCTTTAGGTCATGTTTGTTTGGTGGGAATGGAATGGATGGAATGAAATCTTATTCCAATCCGTTCCAAACAACATATTTGGATGAAATAGTTAAATGGGAATGGGATCAAACAGTACTAATGAATTATAATGATATTCATTCCGTAAAGTTTATTTCAATTTCATTCCATTTCAGACTATTTTGAGTATGGCGTTAGATTCCATTTTCATCCTATTCCATTCCAACCAAATAAACATGCCCTCATATCAACAAATGGTTATCAATGCTTTTTCATAAATTTGAACTCAAGATCGCTCATTAAATGAGTGAGAAGAATGCTACTAAGTTAACATACCATCGGCAAAAGGAGTTCTATTGGCACCCTAAACTTCGGAATTGTAATAAAGGCTGTAAATCCATGTTATTTGGAATTTGGAAATCAAGAAGGATCATTTTCACCCTTGCTCAATGCTCAAAAATTAGAACCCACTAGCTGCATTACCAGGGACAAATGGCCTTTAAATTACAAAAAAAATTGTTGAACACCCATGCTCAATGCATTACATTAAGGTTGTGTTTGGTTTGAGGGAATGAAATGGTATGGGAATGGGAATGGAATGAGAATAGGAAGTGAGAATGGATATTTCATCCCAATGTCTAATAAGGGGTGGGAATCAAATGAAAAAACATAAGTGAGACAATTTTTAATGATTTTTATTTCTTGAAAGGTGGGAATAGTCATTCCTTTCTGAACAGAAAGGAATGACTATTCTCTCATTGGAGGGAATAGACCCGACAAAAGAAAAGCCATTTAATTTCCTTATACAACTAAACACTTAATTTTTTTTGAAGAATGGAATCACTATTCCATTCTCTCTCTCATTCCCTTATAACTAACATAGTCTAGTGTTTTCACTATGGCCTTAGTTGCCTCCCAGCAAAAAAATAAAATGAAAAGACTTGGTTGCCTCAAATTATGGAATAATTCAATCCAATCTTCTTTTTATGGGGTTCATTAGTTATGTGAGTTATGAATGTTTAGAAATGGGTTTATTTGACAAGCAAATGGGAAATAGATGTATAATGCAAGTTGAGGCAGAAGTGTCTCAATTGGAAGAGATGAAATCAAGTAACTAGAAGAGCTTTTTCTAAAGAGGTCAGAGAGAAAGGAGATATGTAGGAGGGCAACATAGCCGCATTAGCAAAAGCGTAACAGCAAGCAAGGTTTTGGTGATAGTTTGAAAAAAATTATCAGTTCGTCGGTGTGATTTGACCCTCATAAAAAAACAATAGACAACTCAAATCGAAATACCGAAAAGTTAATAACCTTGTATTCCATATATTTTCTTTCTTACAAAACCTAATAAATCAAAATTTTTATTTCCTTTTTAACCGAAAAATGGGAGAATATACATTGATACATATCTACGCACATGCTCATGAAAAATTAAAAAATCAAAATCTCTTACTGTTTATAAGAGTGGGACATTCCATTAGGCCATTAGGCCCAAGGGAACGCCACTGATGAATTGTTTAAATATGTGCTGGGTTTTTAGTAAACCCGCCCGGGTAACGTATGATCTGGCGTCACACGATAGAGAGTTGCATAAAACATCTGTAAGCACGGCCGTCTACAATTACATCATAGGTATGAGGTCATGTTCGAAAGCTCGAGACTTGTAAACAAAATTGATAGTTGTTTGAGGCGAAGCGAGAGACCTGATCTTGCGAAGGGGGTGACGATTCTCTGCACAGAGGCGTAGCGATGACGTTTATGAGGGGAGAGCCGTTGGTGGCGAAGTTGGCAGTCCTGGCGAGATTTGTGGTTCTTCCGGGAGCCATGGCTGCTGCTTTGCTGTACTCTCCACCAGATTACGCTTCCAAGAAAGATGAATCCAAGTAGAAGATTCACTTTTCCATCCCCAATGTTCGTTCCTTGTTCTCTAATCTTTTCTCTGTGCTAGGATTAGGGTTTTTTATTTGATTCCTATTCTACTTTTTTAATTGTTTGTTAATGTTGAATCTAGGGTTTTTTTTTTTTTAATACCTGATTTAAGGCATATTTTTTCCTTTTCAACTCGAACAACTATGTTAATATATGTTTACCCCTTGTTTGGTTGCTATGAAAACTGAGGAGAATATCAAAATAAATGTTTATGTCGATTAGGTTCCCGAACACCTGAACTGAGGCGAATAAATCGTATAAGCTTAGTTTAATAAGGGTTTTGTTTAATTGGGTTCTCAATAACGATTAGTCTGGATTTAGGATTTTGATTCCTTTTTTTTTTTTTTTTCCCTCTCTCAATCAAGTTAAAAAATGAAAGGACTGGAAGAGGTTGTCCTTTCTAAAATAGAGGGAAAGGTAGATCCTTAAGGACTCTGCCTCAATTCTATGGTTGTGGGATCTGGTGGAATCCAGTGGTTGAGAAGGTTGAAAGAAGACTTAGTGGGTGGAAAAAAGGGGTCTCTCTAAAGGGGGAAAACTGACTTTAATCAATAGCACTCTTTCGAGCATTCCTACTTACTTCATGTCCGTCTTTAAATTTCCCTCGTCCTTTGCTTTGAAAATTGAGAAACTTCAAAATGGCATAGGGGGCGAACTTAAATATCATTTTGTTAATTGGTCGACGGTTTGTCTTACAAAAAAAGAGAGTGGATTGGGGATTAGATCTCTTGTTTATAAGAATAAAGCTCTTCTTGGTAAATGGATTTGGAGATTCGGTAAGGGGGACCAAAGCTTATAGGGAGTGATGTGGTAATTTGGAGATATGGAATTTCTCTAGAAGGTTGGTGGCCCAAAGGTTAGGGGCACCCATGGTGTGGCTTTTTGGAAAGCAACCATGCAAGGTTTCAATGCCAATAGATGTATACTATGCAAGGAAGCGGTGGAAACTGTTGATCATGTCTTCGTTCATTATCATGCAGCATGGAGCTTATGGAGTTTTACCTCCACCTTTTTTGGGATGCAATGGGTTTTGCCCCCTCAATCTCATAGTCTTCTTTCAAGTAGTTTGGGATATGGTACTGCACGTGCTTTTTTGGTGCCTTTGGAGAGAAAGGAACCTTCAAACTCTTGAAGAAAGCTTCTATCGTTGAGCTCAAGTCTTCCTTTATAAAGACTCTGATTTAAGCTCCCTTTACCTTGTTACAACTCTCTTGAGGCCCAATAGACATCTCTCCCTCCTATTTACTCCCTTCTCAAGCCAAGGTGTCTCCTTCATCCTGCATGTATAATTTATCTAGAATTCATCATCCTTCAAAGAGCATAAACAGCTATGTGAGATTATGCATGCTAGAACAGGTGAACTTTCACAATCTTGTATATATGCCCAACTTGCTGATTCTGAGACCTCTCCAATGACCCAATGGCGCACGTAATAATTTTTTTTTGTAGTACCTTCCACTTGATATAGAACAGAAAGTTCTCTAGATAACTGGTAGTCAATATTTAGTAATTGTCCAGCTACTGGGGATTGCTATTTGTTTTATGTTTCTTAGAAAACTGAAGTTTTGTAGGTTTCCTCTCTTTACATTACTGTCCATAATATATTGGCACTTAAAGTTGACTTGTTGGCCATGAAGTTGCAACTGTTAAGTTTTCAGGGAGAGCAAAAGCCCCTCTCCACCAGGAAAAGATTAATTTGGTTTTGTCACTGCTGTTATAACAATTTCTGTCGTGTGTGAGAGTAGGTTTTGCATGTTTGTCCTTGGACACTGGTCTTTGTGCATTGTTGCATATGCATGCCCTATATGTTTCTTTTCTTGGTGAATAAAATTCAGCTTACCTGTCAAACAAACTGTTAATCAGCGGGGGTCGGTTTTGTGTACCCTTGTTTCAAAATACACACCCACACACAAATAAAAGACAGAAGAGGGGGGATCGACGTACTTGCTTTAAATCTACTTGAGTTGTGGAGATCTACATCAATCGTTTTTTTTTTTCCAGTGAGTTTTTATATTAAGTTTGCCACCTTTTTTTTTTTTTTTTCCCCTCTTAGTGACCTTATGCTCTTCTCCCCATTTCATCTTGAACCGCTGTTATTGGGAATAATCTTTTTTTTTTTTTTGTATATTATCCAGAAGGCTGCCATTTGGTTGCTAGTGGATGGATTGGTTGCAACTAACTGTTGATTTTTCTCTTGGTACAGGGACATCTGGACTGGTTAGCTGTGCATGTTTGAAAATTTCCTCACTTGGAAAATTTGGTATGTAATAATTCTCATGGACCAATTTACGTTGGATCTCATATGTGTAGGTAAAATAGAGAGTTGAGATGTTTTCTCCTGAAGGATTTAAGTGACTGTACTTATGCTTGGCTTATTTTGGGAAGGGAACCTTTTGTTCAAACTTTGCATTATGACATACATTCAATGCCCGTACCACCACAGTGTGGTGACTTAACCTCTCATTCGTATCCTCAAAGGACTTGTAAAGCCCTGGCTCCTCTACACACCAATAGCTACATTTCATTGATAAGTCTTTATATTTAGTTATGTTGAGGTGGTTTCTTTCAATTCAAACATTGGTGACACTCCAACGAGTGTTATAATGGTTGTATGATCAAGAATAGTATTGTGTCAAAACAAAAAGTTCTGGCTGCAAGCGCAACACGTGGGACCTTACAGGGTGTACGTTTCTTAGGTTCATTTCTCCCCTCCACTTCAAAGTAAAATAACCCTCAAATGGGAAGATTCTTGTTACAGCATGTGGAATAAGCCAGAGTAAATGAATTAATCTAGTTCACTTAGGCCGCCGCTCTCTTTGGCATGGCTTACCTCCGAATAATTTTAAAGTGGAATAAGCCAGAGTAAATGAATTAAGCTAGTTCACGTAGGCTGCCACTCAATAGGCATGTACATGTTCATAAGAACATCATGTTCCTTGCCAACATTGGTTGTGGTAATGAGGATAATGGGATGGATGGTCGGATGGATGACTGACGGACATGAAGGAGTTACAGATGGTTCAGGACGAAGGCAATGTAACTCTGCAAGTTTTTTTTGTTTTGGGGGGGGGGGATGTGGATTGTGTGGTCAATTAGCGTCCTCCTATGGTCTAGCCGTCTGGGCAAAAAGGGTGGATGGAATGGTTCTGAAACAGGCTAGGTTAAGGAGTTACCCCATTCAAAGGTTAACCCCCTAATTGGCCCAAAAAGTGACCGAGATTGTTTCCTAGTGGTATGGTTCGAGCCTATTGGAGTTTACCCCATGCGCGAGGTTACAAAAAGCTCAGATGGCTATTGGAGAAGAGAAAGCCTATCACAGCCTATAGACTAGTGGAGGGAGGATGGGCCTGCTCTGTTTCCGATGAGTTCCGAACAAAGGATTGGGTCCTTTTGGGAAACAGTGGATTGAAAGATTGAAGAATCCATACTCTGATTATGATGTCTCCATGTCGTACTTATTTTGTCCTTACTTGGTTGTGGACGGTGGTTGTGCATGATTAGCACTTAAATGGGCACCTCCATGCATGTCATCTTCATGCATGCCACTCTCATGTCTACATGCACACCTCTCACGGATAAAGCTATATTTCCACGATGGTACCATCATTCATCATGAGTATTTTATGGTTCGTCGTTCATACACTCCATTATATAAATAACCATGCCATTTCCTTTGTCTCCCTAAACAGAGCCTAGAGAGATGTCGTGGGGTCTGATCCTAGTAGCCTGTGGCCCTGCCGCATGCATGCAGAGGGGACCCATTTCCCATCATCAATCATAAATAAAGGTGATGACGTAGAAATTATGAGCAGCTCCAATCTGATCGATGGCGTCCCATCAAACATACCGACCTCAGAAAACTTTCAGAAGATACAACCCACCAAAAAGCGGCCAAACAAATCTCAGAAAAATAAAAATGCAATCTTTCTACAATAATGACTCCGAAATCCTAAGCTGCCAGTAATCTCCAATATTACATAGATACGTGCGTGAATGGATTATGGATGGAACACTCCACATTTACAGATGTGATGAACAGCAGCAGTACATACACTTAAGACTCTATAGATAGTAAGTATATATATATATATATAGATGTAACGTTGGATGAGATGATTAATTTTAGGGATCCAATGACCAAGAATCTCCAGGGAGTCTGATGGTGGTGGGATCTACCATCATCCGAAAGTCGGCCCTGTTGAAAGCAAGTGAAGTGGACATGTCATGAACAGGATCTGGTGCTGCAGCAGCAGCAGCAGCTGCCGAGAGGCCCAACACACTACAATCCATCTCAAAAAACAAGGGGCTTTGATATGGGTTTTGGTGAAACTTATCCACCCAGTGCAAGTTAGCATCAGATAGTTGGAAATGGGAAAAGTTGGCCTCTGTCTTGCACTGTTTGGGAACAGTGGCTCCTTCTTTCAAAGTGCAATCTTGATGTGAGAGGAGGGACTTGAAGAGGATGGACGGTGATGGGTTGGTGATGGTGTTTTTGTTTGTGGTGATGGTGGTTGGAGGAGTGGGTGAAAAGCAGGAGGGTTGGAACTCATTTGTTGGGAAGTGGTGGGATTCTGAGACAACTGGGTTGGTTATTAGGGTTTTGAGCCCACTTTCTTGGTGGTTCATCAGAAAAGGGTTGTTCCGCAGGGCATGAGATTGAGATTCTAGCAATGCTGTTGGGGTTTGAAGCAATGGGGGCAAGGAGTTTGTGGTGGGAGATGAAGAAATTTCCATGAGGTGGTAGCCTTGTGCTTGGAAAAGTGGGTTTTTCTTCTCTCCGGATTTGTGAAATATTCTGCAAATCACCCATTCTTCCTGCAAAAGAACCCGTTTCATCACATAAAATAAGCTTTAACAGCAGGGAAAAAAAACTTGTGTAAACAAGACTACAAAATAGACTTTAGTGGCCTAGTATTAGGGTTGTGCGCGGGCCGTTTTGGAGCGGTTTAGAAAAAAATTATCAACCAACCCACTCATAGCGGGTTGCAAATTTTCCAACTTTTGAGGCGGTTCGTCATTAACGGTTTGGGTAGGTTTGACGAATTGTATCACGCCCTTTCTAATTAGGGCATTTATAATATATTAGACCTTAGTTAATTAGTATGTTGTAAAAAAAATTAATAAATCAAGAAAATATAATTATTTAAAGTGGTTAAGTGAAGCTTAATTCATACTTGCATAATATTTTAATTCGAAAGATGAAAATTATTTTTTTATGAAAAAAACACTTGATTAATATTAATGAAATTGATGATAGTTAATGTCATTAAAGGTTGAAGGATTCAAAACCTAATATCTTAGCAAAATACTAATAAGATAATATACTATTATAAATTAGAGATATTTGATTTTTATAATTTTATACATATATTATTAAAGGAGGACGATTTAGTTTATGGGCAGGCAGAGCCCGTTTGATATATCTTCCTATCCAAATGAATAAGGGATGATCTTTCCACACAAAAAGTCAACCCGGAAAACGACGAAGAGAGGTGCAGGCTAATAACTTGATTCCCACGGCGCACGTTAAAGAAGTGGAGGGTGGGGTTTTACCTTACACGTGTGACGGTAGGAGAAGTCACCATCCAGGCGGTACTCGTGCATGACCCACTTGGTCTTCTCACCTCGTGGTGCTCTGCCCTTGTAGAAAACAAGGGTTTTCTTCATCCCAAGTAGTGCCCCACTGGAGGCACTGTACACTTCTCTATCTTTGCCTGTTGCTTTCCAATACCCAGCTCCAGTTGCCCGGTTTGTTCTCAGCCCAGTTGGGTACTTCCTGTCCCTCAAACTGAAGAAATACCACTCTTTTTCCCCCATCTTTGCTACATCTGATCGATCAACAACCGTGGGAGTGTAAATTAGGGGACAATAAAACTGTAGACTAATTACTTAACTCTCTCTCAAATGCACATGTATTGATTCAGAGGTGCCAGAAATTAATTAAATGGTACGAGTGATACATACTCAACTGCACAGTTTTGAAAACGACTCATGTAACTAAAATATAAATGACTCCGATAATGCAGAGAGAGAGAGAGAGAGAGAGAGAGAGAGAGAGAGATGTCTGAAAGTTTTGGTAGAAAGCATTTATTGTTTTGGGACTTCGGGGTCCGAACCTATTGTATTTGTATTTATTTGTATGTATCAACAAACATAACCAAACACAGCTTAAATCATGAGACTTTAGCTAGATACCAACAAGTTGTATGAGAAAGCAAAAGAACTACCAAGTGTTAATTAGAAATGAAGTTCATACTTGATTTGCTGTCTTTCTAAATCATGATACACGTACAGTTGCTAATCAACTTCGGTTTAAGTAGAAAAAAAAGGAAAAGGAGCTCTTTGTGAGTGCTTAGAAGCACACCAATTAATTAAGCAAGTGGTGTTCTAGAGTATATATGCACACGCCACCTGAAGGGCAGGAAAAGCCGAAAGGGAAATATTCTTACTGCATATTTTTTCTTGCCATTTTATCTATTTTCCATGTTGGCATGAAGTGAGGTAGCGTACCTGGAAGCTCCCAAGGCTCACATCTATTAAGGTCAACCTCGGCAATCTCCACACCACAGAAGCTGCCATTAAACACTTTTGAAGCCAGATAAAAGGTTATCAGCTCTTCATCCGTTGGATGGAACCTAAACCCAGGTGGCAAACCTTGCTCGTTCACGTCTTCTCCGGTTAGTTCACACAGTACTGCTTCCATTGTCAACATCTCCACTCGACTCTATTTAGTATATGTGTGTGTGCGAGAGAGAGAGTTTGGGGGTGTTGTAAAGAAGGGGATGATTGTAAATGAGTGTGAGTGTAGGTGTAGCATGTGATGCAATAAATATATAGGGGAAGGAAAAGCACTGAAACCGAAGGTGAAGGAAAGGTATGAGGGGGAGGGAGGATAGATTTGGGTTCATAAAGGCTAGAAGTGGGGGCCTACTGAAGCGCACCTGAAGGAGTTCCCAAACAGGCAAAAAATGAAAAATAGTTTTGGGAAAAACGTTAGATATATGGTGGGGGGTTTAGAAGGCTAGGGTGGGGGTGTAATAAATGCTTAGTTGGTTGCAGAGATTTATGCGTGCGTGTGTGAGCATATTGAGACGGAGTCAGGTTTTCAGAGAGATAACACGAAGGTATAGCCCCCTCTCTGAACACTGATATCATCATCATCTACATAATTCCTTCTTTAAACACAAATCTCTTCAACAGGACGACGGTAGTGCCCTATCCAAATCCCAAAAAACTTACTCCATATTGGGGTTTTGGTAGATGTATTTTGTCTCCATTAACTGTTCACGTACGTAGTAAAAAGGTGCTGCATCACAATCAATGCTGAGTCTCGCTCTCTTTTTTCCTTTGTATTTTTTTTAACTTTTTTTGACTGGATGCCAAGCTCTACTCCTTCGTATAATTCACGTGGTGCAAATTAAAACAGCATGCATTGCATTTTACCCTTTTGGAATTTGGAGTGGTTAATATGTAATGGTAATTTTATTTAACACTGTACAAAATGAGCATGGATGGAGCTCGGAAGCAAATGATCGAGAGTAGATGTGACGAATGTACTCTTTGTTTTGCGCCTCCTAATAGTAAATAGGTAAACTTGCAGTAGGAGCCATATCAGTAATGGCATTTTCCCCCTTCACACGAAACCTCTGCCTCTTTAATGAAAACTTTTAAAATGGGGCATTAACACGAATAATTGCTGTGAGTCTTAAGTTGTTATCTTCAAGCTGGTCGGCTGGTAGGAATGACATTATTTAGTTTCTATGACGTTGTTATTAATAATAATAATAATAATAATTAGTCGTACCATCTTCTATGTAATAAATAAATTTATAATTTAGATAGACAAACCTCGTGTTTTGGTGTTCTATGAAGAATTGTTGGATGAAAACGAGTATCCAACTATCCATGAGGAGGATCAAAACCTTTGATACAATGATGATGTGGGGGGGGGGGGGGGTTGACCACTCAAGCTGTCGTTGCATTTTGATCCATCTATTCATTTTTCAAAATATTCTCAAATATTTTTGAAAGAAAAATGTGAAGAGGGTCCAAAAATTTTGTTGTATAATTTTATTTGCTGAAGACCAATAACTCATCTTGGACAATTATTTATTTAATAAAAATTTTGACTAGCTAACCCAATTACTACCGCATCAGTTAAATAAATAAATTTGGACAAATGAATTGTACTGTTATTCTTCAATAACTCAGAATTTTTAATAATGTCATAGGGATAAATAAAGTCCACCAGTCCAAAAAAAAAAAAAAAAAAGGTTCACCAGTAATAAAAAAATAAAAATCAAATAAAAAACCAAAACCAAATGTTTGAAATGATGATAACAAGTTTTTGAAACACTTGATGGACTCAGAGAAGGTCAAATGGTGGGTCATTATTCTCGCTTAGTCCTAACTCCTAACATATATGTAAATGTATATGTGTACATATTTAGTATTCATATGCGTATTTATTTGTAGAGAGAGATGTTAATGACGTGGTAGGATTACGTACGCCTATATGTGCAGAGTAGACCACTGCCCACCCTGATGCCTTCCGTCCCGTTACAAATTCTGCCTATATGTGCAGAGTAGACCACTGCCCACCCTGATGCCTTCCATCCCGTTACAAATTCAAATGTGATAACATCTCTATAAAGAGTACGTCCGCCCTAGGTCTTAGACCACTGATTGCTCTCCACATCTGCGTCCCCCTGATTTTATTAATCGGGTACATGAAACGGGTAACCTAATCAATTTGTAATTCCCCTCATAGTATATATGGAAAAATATTATTCAAATGTCAAGCCGTAGGTTTTATTATAGAGTCTCACTTATTATTCAATGTCTTTCAACAATATTTGAAAATTTTGTAATAGAAAAATTATTCCACACAAGTGGGGAATGTATTTTTATATTTTATTGAAGACACAAAGCAGTGCCTACGAGATGGCATTGTGGGTGTAAAATAAGTGGAAAGAAATAAAAGAAAAATTCTCGAAGCAAGAAGACAAGAGGAAGGAGGGTACTTACCATGATCAGAGGGAGTCGATAGTAATAAATAAGGGGTTCAGGGACGGACCTGGCAGCACCGGCCTAGTCTGTATGTTGGGCCCCGAGGTGAGAGCGTGAGGCACCCCCCCTACGAAGCAACCTAACAGCTATTCGATTCGTCCTCCCACCTCTGCTACGGAGTATTATTATTCTATTCAATTCATACGGCTAACCCCCACTCCATCTCTGTGTAAATCCCTAAATGCCTAAATGCGAATTCCAAATCCCATCGTGGACCCCACTACTCATCCGTACCTTGTGGCAATTAATTTCTGTAATTTGTCGTTGCGCCATTATTAATTAAAAGTGCAGCAATCATCTCCCACACTCCATTTCTCGTAAAGACCCCGAGGGGCACTTTTACTTGGAAATAATAAAGGGGAATTGCAATAAAAATGAAATGGGATTTCGCGAAAACAATCTTCCAAGTGGTCACTTTTATCTTAGTATGTGGACCAATTGTACCCATAACCAAATAAGTCTAGCTCACAATTTTAGTTTATTCATCTTTAGTATTTTTTTTCTTTACCATATTTTCACCTTCCAAATATATGGAAAAGAATATCTATGATTTTAGAATTGACATCGAAATCAATTCCAATATTATAACACAGTTAAGGCCCTTAGGGTTAGGTCTACAAATTGTTGAACCTAATTTTGTAATCGACAGTACGTTTGTCCGTCCAAGAAATCAACCTTCCATACATTTTGTATCTAATTATTTTGTACTATATTGCTATCTCTACTTTTAGGTTTTTTACCCTTTATCACGTTAACTATGGTCCATGGGCCCCGTATAAAACATTCACTCGTGGGACTTGATGATGGAGACTACACAGTCTTACACCTGCTCTAATGCGAAGGCACATGCATCCAAAACAGGAAACCAATTAAGCTAAAACCCCTCCTTTCATGTAATAGTATTAAGGATTATAAATTATAATTTTTAATTAATGGCATGGTTAAAATCTTGTTCAAAAACCCATTCAACGGTAAGCCTCCATCCTCAATGAAATAAACACACATCTGGAACGCACTCGTGCAGATTGCGTGTGGTCTTGCTTACTAGACCTTAGGCAAGGGATCCACTGGCTAGATCTGTCTTTAAATCAACACAATAATAGATAAAGCCATTTTTGACTGACCTCTTGTGGTACAAATAATGTAAATAGGTGGCAACACAATTGACAACTCTTCCCCTCAATAAATTCCTCACACGGCCATCAATCTTATCGCATTAAATTCCTCAAACGACCTCTGAAGTAACCTAATAAACCATCAGCTATCGGCAATGGGGGTAATAATTAATGTTGGTGTGCCTCATTTAATAAAACGTTCGTATAATAAGGCCATGTGGGAGCATACCCCCAGGTTCCGGACCAAGGACTCAACTTTCCCGTATGAGCATTGGGTTTATGGATCAGTCCGTGGAACAGTGGAAGAGTGTAAGGCTCACTACTCACTACTACTATGCATCTCCCCTGAATTTTAGACCATGTTTGAGAACTTTAAAAATTAGATTAGACTAAATCTAGTTCATAACTGTTATCTAGTTTTTAAATAAATCAATTCACATTTGATTTTAAAAAAACTGTGTTTATATTTTATTTTCATAACAAAATTGAACTGTTTAAGAAAAAAGAGATGCTTATCAAACAGTATGAAATCAAAACTGGTCAGAGTTATCCTCAACTGATCAGATTTTTTTATATACCAAACAACTCCTTAGATAAGTCGTCCGATGAGGGTATCCTATAGTCATTTGGACCGGTTTGACATCAATCTTGTGCCAAGCCCACGAGGTAACGCATCAACCCAAGGGTTGACCCGGGAATCCAGTGGACCAACCTTTCCAACACGAAAGCCATGTATAACAAAAATGCTCATTAAGTGGATCTAGGATTTTTTATCTAATTGGTTGACATAAAAAGTTATTGACAATTAAATTTTAAATTTACTTGATCCGTTTTACCGAATTTAATTCTATGCCTATAAAAGGCTTTAAATTACCCATGATTTGAGTTTCAACAAACGAAATTTGGCATTTGGGGCTGAGCAAACGAAAAATAAGTGAGGTTGGGTTGGGACGCTTTAGGAATTTATCAAAAATTACTAGAACCCAAAAAAAAAAAAAAAAAAAACGAAAAAAAAAAAATTCAGTGGTTGCACATGCTCCCAATGCAACCACTAAATCCACCCCTACTCACCAGTTTTTGGGTTAAACTAGTAATTAATGTCATTACTCAACAACAAACAAAACCTAACTTTTGGTTTTTTAATAGTAAGTCGATCAATTAATCTTAATAGGTGGATGAATGGTTCTCAAAATTTAGACCATAAGAAATACATGGAAGATCTTTGGTTTAACTTTTCATTAACTCTTGTGTCAGTCGAATCTATCATTTGCATTATCTAATGTAAAGCAGGCGGTAAACTTACCTGTTTTTGAGAAATTTAGTCAACTCATACCAAGTTAGTGCCACCCACATAACATTAAGTGCTTTATGTCGTAGGATTAATGATGTTAATTAATTGGTTCAACCAATTTCTAGGTTTGGGTAATTGAAACAAACTCCTCTGGTGCACTGCACCACCAGATGTCATGTTTTTACCTCATATATATTGTATCATCAAAGCATGCAGACGATCATGCTTGGAGTGAAAGACTAGTAGAAGAACCAAGCTTAAAGAATTGGCATTCTAGAAACAATTCAACAACTCTACTTGAAATTAAGCAAACATGCATATGGAACTAAATCTGTATAATATAAATCCACCCATCTCCCCTCTATTCTTCATTCATCCATTATTATTCTCCCTTTTTTGAAATCCTATAAACCCTAAACAGAAATGGCTCCCTCCTCATTTTCTAAAATATTTCCTCTCTTCTTTTCCATTTCTCTCTTTGCTTGCGCTTCTTTTGCTCGTGATTTCTCAATTGTGGGCTATTCCCCGGAAGACTTGACATCGATAGATAAACTCATCGATCTCTTTGAATCATGGATGTCAAAACACGGCAAGACTTATGAGAGTCTCCAAGAGAAGTTGCATAGATTTGAGGTTTTCAAGGATAATTTGAAGCACATCGACGAGACCAATAAGGAAGTCAGTAACTACTGGCTTGGATTAAATGAGTTTGCTGATTTGGGCCACGAAGAGTTCAAAAAGATGTATATAGGACTGAAGGTTGAGTTGCCTAAGAGGAGAGAGTCCCTTAAAGAATTCAGTTACGAAGATGTTGCGGATTTGCCCAAGTCTGTGGATTGGAGAAAGAAAGGAGCTGTTACTCGTGTCAAGAACCAAGGTTCATGTGGTGGGTGCCCTTTCTCTCTCTTGCGTACACACACATGCAATCAACAAGCTATTAATTGTATCAAGCGTATATATATAATGGATTAATGGTAAATACTAATGTCTAATGGTGAATATGCAGGTAGTTGCTGGGCATTTTCGACGGTAGCTGCAGTTGAGGGCATAAACCAAATAGTAACGGGAAATTTGACAGCGCTGTCTGAGCAAGAGCTGATTGATTGCGACAAACCCTTCAACAATGGATGCAATGGAGGTCTCATGGACTACGCGTTTGCCTTCATATTAAAAAATGGTGGAATTCGTAAGGAAGAAGACTACCCTTATCTCATGGAGGAAGGCACTTGTGACGAGAAGGAGGTAAAAACAAAGGCCTCAGGCATGGATTAAGCCCATGAAAAAGGGGCCAGTAGCAGACTTAGTCTAACCCTATTCAGGGAACGGTTATTGCAACCCCCCATTCCTATAAGCCCACCCCCCATTCTTTAGGTTTTTAAGGTTTTATGAAAAATATAAAACGTTTTTATGAAAACCGGTTGTGATGTCCACTAGAAAACACCATTTTGAACAACTTTGCAGAAGAAAGTTTTTTCAAAATTTATCGTTTAGGTAGACTTTTTGGCAAAAAATGAAATAAAGGCTATAAATGGTTAAAAAGTATATTTAAACGATAGATTTTGGAAAAACTTTCTTCTGCAAAGTTATTCAAAATGATGTTTTCTAGTGGACATCACGGCCGGTTTTCATAAAAACTTTTTATATTTTGCATAAAACCTTAAAAACCTAAAGGATGGGGGGTGGACTTATAGGAATGGGGGGTTGCAATAGCCGTTCCCATTCATTAAAGGTCGGCCCAAAACATATAGAAGCCCAATAAAATCTACT
Source organism: Liquidambar formosana (assembly GCA_039720395.1). Classification (NCBI taxonomy): domain Eukaryota; kingdom Viridiplantae; phylum Streptophyta; class Magnoliopsida; order Saxifragales; family Altingiaceae; genus Liquidambar; species Liquidambar formosana. The sequence continues at coordinate 32,330,497 of CM077833.1, forward strand.
TCACGACTTGATTGGGTTGACAGTCCAGCCCAACGGATTGCCACGTCTCAGAACTTGGGCTTTGATATTCGGTATAAAATAGGGGAACGGCTAGTGCAACCCCCCATTCCTATAAGCCCACCCCCCATCTATTAGGTTTTTAAGGTTTTATGCAAAATATAAAAAGTTTTTATGAAAACCGGCCATGAGGTTCACTAGAAAATATCATTTTGAACAACTTTACAGAAGAAATTTTTCCAAATCTATTATTAAATACTTTTTAACCATTTATAGCATTTATTTCATTTTTTGCCAAAATAGCCACATTAGAAGCATTTTGTGGATAGTGGGGCCAATTTCCTCTCCATTGACTCCTTCCAGCACAGTCAAATGACTAATCAAATCACACCACATCAGCACTTTAGAAGATTTGGGATCTATTGTCGTCATTTGATGTGTTCCATTCAACATGTGCTGAGTATTTCCCAATTTTTTTTCTTTTAGCCCACCCAAATTCATGTCAACCAAACGTGCAACATAGCAAGTGGATTTTACGTCCTCAATCAATTTTAAGTATATTACATTTCCCCCCTCATTTTCTCATTAATTTTCAGGAAGAAATGGAGGTGGTAACCATTAGTGGCTACCGTGACGTAACAGAGAACAATGAAGAGAGCCTTTTGAGGGCACTTGCAAGGCAGCCCCTCAGCGTGGCTATTGAGGCTTCTGGTAGAAACTTCCAATTTTACAGTGGGGTAAGTCTTCAAGAACTCAACATACCTTCTCTATACTATATACCCATTCTTGCGTGCACCGCCATAGTACCGTTATTTTGCTACTGACATTGGTTTTTATAGGGTGTTTTTGACGGGCATTGTGGAACCCAGCTAGATCACGGAGTGACAGCCGTTGGATTTGGATCATCGAAGGGCGTTGATTACATCATAGTGAAGAACTCCTGGGGACCCAAATGGGGAGAGAAAGGCTACATAAGGATGAAAAGAAACACAGGGAAGCCTGAAGGGCTCTGTGGAATCAACAAAATGGCTTCTTATCCTACTAAAAAGAAGTGAAATTTCGTGATTTCTATTTTTCCTTCTCCCTTACTCTTTCTGCTGTCTTCAGTTGTCATATTGAAATCATGTCACCATTTTTAACAAGTTTCTTTATTTTGGAAAATCATATATAATTTTCTTTGTTTTGTTAAATCATTCATAAATTTAATTTCCTCTTTTCTTTTTATGTATGAGGTTCAATACCTCGATTTCAATTCTAAATCAACAATGCCGGATCCATGTTTGGACATCCTCTCGTCGCTCAAGAGCTCCGTTCTTGTTTTAATTATATGGCCTATGAAAGTAAATCCCATCATCTAAGAAGGGGAAATTAGAAAAATGGTAACCATAAATTATATTTTATTTTTAAAAAGAGAAATGAAGTAGTTTCAATTGTTCCTCGCTCTGATATAGACTACCAATCTGTACAAAAGATGGAGCTAGTAGTTTCAATTTAATGAAATGAAGTAGTTCAAAACTTTAAATTTTCAAGACTTGCATAGAGAAAATTTACTATTTCCGAAACAATTACAGTATACACACTGCCTCTTGCAACTATGAAGAACTTGACACCAACCCCAGTATTTTCCCTAGCCTAGTATCATGTACAAAAGATGGAGTATTTCATGCTTTTAAGATAGAACACGCATTTATTTCTGTCGTTTGAAAAAAAAAAAACAACGGAAAAAGGATCACTCATTGTGTTTGTGTGTGAGAGAGTTCTCTCTAGCTAGGCTGTGGCGATTTCACTGTGAGTTGAATTTGTCCGCAGACTAGAATCTGCAAAACAGCCAAAGAGACACAGCTCGGTACTTTCATCTTCATTCTCATTCTCCTCTAATGATCTCCCCATAGTTTCACGTGTGAAAAAATACGTCACCATCATCCCACAATGCAAATCCCACCAAGAAACACCAACGAAGCTGTCATTAGACCCCTTCGGGATTATCATTTTATGAGTAGCCCACAGAAACCCAACCGAACCAATAATGGCCCCCACCTTTCCGGCGGCGGCAGAAATACCATGACACGTGGATCTGAATCTAGCCGGAAAAAGTTCTGCCGGCACTATAAATGTTGTTGTGTTTGGTCCAAAATTTGAGAAGAAGAAGGTGAGGCCATAGAGGAACATGAAACCTACATTTAAGTTATTGACCCAATATTTATCGTAGGGTATCCCAATGGCTAACAAGCCCATGGCCATGAAGAAAAAGCCCATGATTTGAATTTTGACTCTTCCAACCCGATCGATGAAATAGACGGTGGCCCAATAGCCTGGAATGGTTGAACATGCTGCGATGATTGCTTGGACTTTCGCGGTCTCGTAGGCTTCTCTATACGCGTTCATTTCTTCCTTATCTGGGATACTCGAAGCTGTGGGATATCTGAATCTGGAAGAGGTTGCTGCTATAAAAGACGATATCCAGAAGAAGCCATGTAGTGCAACAAGAGAAGAGATCACGGCCATGGCGTCGGAAGAATTGCCTGGAGAAAAGGGGATAAGATGGTGGCCTTGGTGGGGTTACATGTTCTTCTTCAATCTGGCTCATCGACACATGTAGCACCTTTTCCATGTCCTTGGCTGCTTGTAGGACATTTTGCTCCACTAAAGCTGTATATCTGAAAGACAGTAGAGAAAAGTTCAAAGAAAGTACGCAGCATATTCAATTTTGAAATTTACATAATTTCACTTTGTTCTGCTCTACCTTTCAAAATTTCTTCGCTTTAAATAAAGAAAATTGTAGTTAGTAAACCAACACCTATGTATTTTTCTTCCTATTGGAGAATCTTAAGTGGTTTGTGTTATTTTGCATGTTTAATTTCTATTTTATTACAAGTTATGACTACTAGCGGAGTTAGGAGGGCCTTTGGGGGCACGTGGCCCCACTGGCTCAACCAAGGGGTTTTTTTTTTTCTTTTGAAGAAATATTACCATTTGATGACCATTTTTCACAATAATGTCAAAAAGAGAAAGATAGTAGTCATTTTAAAGCATAATTATAGTCAATTTGTAATAAGTTGACAACAATATCCTTGTTTTGGCATTAAATTAGAAAATGAATACCCAAAAGTAATATTTTAAAATAAATGCTTGCAAGAGCTTTTAATTCCCAATTCCTCCTTCACAAAATCGTAACACATTGCCCCATTGGAGATAACTCATAACTCCGTCCTTGGTTATAGTATTAAATGTTATAATTTGACACATGTATTCTGACGATGCAAATGACTCAATATGAAATTTTTTTGTGCAATCACTATCTGTTCTTTTTTTTCATCCATCTCTGTGCTATTTTAGTATAAGGTGTGTCAAATATAATACAAAAGTGTGCTATTACTATATTTTCAGGAGTAACAATAAAATACATTATTACTAAAATATGATAATAACACATCTTTTAGCACACCATCAAATATATTCTTCAAAAGTGAAGGCGAAAACTACCGCGCGTACGTACAGTTATATACATGCATGAAACTTGGGTCCTGAAGGGCGGCCCCAACCCTCCTCCCCCCAAAGTGGAAAATATTGATTTCGGCCACAGTTGAGTTCATGTCAAGCCTAGGCCTAAAATCGATACCAAATATTTGTCAATGGTAAATAGCTATCAGATGGCCTGATGATGACGATAAAAATAAATCTTTTGTTTTTTTTTTTTTCCAAAAATCTATTCGGTGGTGGGTCTAAATGTACAATACTTATACAATTACAGGGAAGTCATGCAATTAAATTAAAATATAAAAGGAAAAAAAAAATCAAAATGGACAATGTTCGTACAAAGATGATGCAAACAATTGGAGGCAGTCAACGTTAGGCAGGTAAACAATAGACACCCATGGATTTTTTTCGCCGTAAGAAAGTTCAGCAGCACGTGTAACATGCAACCGCATCGGACGGACACAAATGGAAGGAAAATGAACAGAACCAAAAAAAAGTAAAATAAGTTACCTGGCAGTTTCTGGCATCATCATACGCCAGTAATACGTCATCCCTGCGGGAATTGCACCGAACATGAGAATGATTCGCCACGCGAGATCTGCCTCTTCAGGCGTATCAAGTTTGTCTGGATTGGTCACATGTTCAAAAATTTTAGTAACCACCATGGTGACCGCCGAGCTAGCGAGGATGCCAAGACCCTGCATCGAGAAAACGGCGGCTATAAAAGCTCCACGTGTCTTCTTATTGGCGAACTCCGACATGATCGTCGCCGACAGAGGATAATCCCCACCAATCCCGACCCCAAGGAAGAACCTGAAGAACCCAAGGCTGGTTAACACACAGCTCCGAGTCCTACAGATGGAAAACCCACATCCCATGGAGCTCATCACCATGAGCATCAACGCCAGCCCATACACGCGCCGCCGCCCCATTGTATCGCCCAGTCGACCAAACACCAGTTGACCGATGGCCGCCCCTGCTAGAGCCATCCCCAGCGTGGTGGAGATAACGAAGGGTGGGATTTCGTATCCTTTGTCGGCGTAGTATATCCGTCCGATCAATTTCATGATGGGAGGGATACAGAAGAGATCGTAGGCGTCGGTGAAAAGGCCCATGCCTGCGATGATGATGGCCTTGAAGTGGTAGTACTGTGTTCTGGCGCTGTCCAGAGCCGACAGCACTTTCAAAGCCATTGCTAGCTTGCGAACTGAGATTCTTAATTGTATACCACTTCAATTCTGTGTCTTGCGACTATGTGCACACACATATATAGTGGACTGAGGAGGAAGTCAGTTATATACGGACGTACTACCGGGTAATTTCGTTGAAGGCGACATTGACAAGATCGCGAGGACGGACTTTTGATTTGTGGGAGGAAACCATGATTCCTTCAAGATACGGATCCAGTGGTTGGATCCTTTCTTCTCTCCTCTTCTCTTACTCTTCAATTAATCTCTTAAATATATATGGTAAGTTCTCTCACATTTTCTTAAACTCTTCAGCTGTGTATGGATTGAGAGAAGAAAAAAAAAAAAGAAATTGAGAGAAAAAAAAGAAAAGATAAAAGAAGAGAAAGAAAGTAACTTTCTTTTCACTTTGTTTGATTAGTCAGACCTCGTTAATAAAAAGAAAATGAGAGAAAATAGTCACAATTACATTATTACTCCTTTTTATATTTTAAACAGAAGTTGTGTAGGCATATTTGTCATTTCATTACTAATTTATTATTTTTCTCTCCATTTCTCTCCAAATCTCTATAATTTAGAAAAAAAGGTAAATGGATCTATATTCTCTCAATTTTTTCGCATTTCCTTTCTCTTCTCTTTTAAATTAACAATCCAAACGAGAAAAATTGAAAAAAAATCATTTCCTTTTTTCTTCTTTTTTCTCTATTTCTCTCTATCCATACATAGCCTCCTTCTCCAACGTGTGGTGAAAGTGGAGCCTAGAGAGTCTTTAAAGAGTTATGCATGTTGGATGTTATGACCCCTTTTTGTCGCATGTTTTGGGTCTTTTCTTCGATAAGGTGACGTGTTGTAATTATTTTAAAGGAAAACAAATGGGGAAAATTGCTTACATATATGATGCATCCCTTGTTGGAAAAGGTGACGACGAACCTCACACAGACTCACACGTGTCCGTGGTCCTGTGTTTGATTAATTTCCCCTATGCGGAATGTGTGTGGCGCTGTTTGGATGAGTTTTACTTACAGCTGGATTTGATTTGGAATTTTTGGACGTCCCAAGCCAGCAACGTTTGAAAGAGAATGTCTAACAATGCTGTTCGTTTCGAGTTACAACTGGCACTAGTTGGAATTAATTTTGAATTTTTATATTTATATACGCAGGCCCAGGGGATTGTTGCGGCAACACACAAACACAACATAGGCCAGTTTTAATTTGCACCTTCAAACCCCCCTCCAGCTAGGTGCATCACTGCATCCAAGCCTATCCGCTTTGATTCTTATGTTAATATTATTATATATAATAAATAATTAGAAGAGGCTAGGCTACCAATTAAGATGACCCTTTATTCTTATAAATAAATTTTGATGAATGACGACTTTTATATTTTATATCCGTACAATATGAATATGATATATTTCACTATAGTCGTGCCTACTGATTGGGTTATCTTATATTAGAAAAGAGATTTCTTTTATTTATAAATCGTCCAATTAAATCTGGACCATTCATATCATGTGGAAATGTAAAACTCACTAAGATATAGGAGACTCACATGATATAAATGATCCAAATTATTTCGTAAAGTTATTTATTGCAATGAAAAGGATCTTTGCTTTCCATATTATATATGGCCAAAATATCATGCATTACAAGTAGGAGATGACCATGGCATGATAAGGGACGAATAAGAATATTCATGATACCTTGGTAATTCCGTCATAGTAAAATTTAATGAAAGATCGTCATGCCAAATCGACTATTAGGGGTATGGTCCCTCTATCAGGACTTGACCATCGTTGGACCTTTTCCTCCACTTGTGGTAAACCCTGTACTTATAATTTTATATTTATAAAAATAATGTCTTTTTTGTATTTATTCCGAGTCGCATTCAGGATGAGTAATATATGAATTGCTTGAATTCATTGTACATTCATTTGAGGGACGCGCAATTTGACAATTCCATCGTGTACAGTGCAGTCCGTGTGGACCATTTACAGTGACATTTTGTTTGGACTAACGTTTGGTACATTCATATGACAGGAAATAAAATCATGAGATAAATTCTTAGAAAGCTCTGAGAAGTGACGACAAAGATCCAGTTGCAGGTATCATTAATGAGACGAGATGTCGTGGGCTTCATTTAGGAGAGTTGAGGATGACTTTGCTACTAGGTAATTAATTAAGTAAGAAATGGAAGTTTTCAATCAAGTATGAGTTGGTTGGGGTTCTCACTCTTATGTGTATTGTCTCCTCACAATATTTTCATTTTTACTTTCATTCACCTTTCAAAATAATTAACAAAAATCATTTGTATACATTTTTTTCAAAAATTAAATAAAAGAACTAGAGCATAAAAAAGAAGTCTAACATCCCAACTATGTTGACTTCCTAGACTCTCTTAATCATGTGTGTCAAAGTTCTAGATCGATATTATTAAGAAGAGAAAAAGGAATATAAATAATAAACAAAAGAAAAAAGAAAGTTTGGACTTAGTGACTTATAATGTAACAATCCAACTCACAATGAATATAAAACCTAAAGAGGTCGAAATTTGTAAAAAGGAAGAGAGAACATATCATGACAGATGAAAGAAGTTAACTTTTTAGGAAAAGCCCGTTACCATTGAAAATTGAAGTTCCAAATTAGCATATTTATCTGCAATAACATTACCTTCTTTATATATGTGATTATATTGGATTTTCATGTACTGCATATAATATAAACAATTAAGCCATCTAATCCATAAATCCTATGGAGGAGCAAACTCTTTACTCTTGAGACACGATATTACAATACTTGAATTACACTTCAGCCAAACATACTTCCACCCATTGATCCAAACTTGTTTAATACCAGTTATCACTACTAATAATTTTATATAAAAAGAATTATGAGTACCTATATTCACACAAAAAACACCTTTAACGAAACCCTTACAATTCCTGAAAATCAATTGTACAGATAAACATGAATATGTGTTAAAGGTGTTTGTGTCTGGTGTACGTCCATATGTCTATACGCACTTGAAATATTTAGCTACCCATATATGCCTAGGGAGCGACATAAATCAATTTGTCTGGCTTTTGTGCTAACGCTCTTGTAGGTTTGGACGTATGGCCGTACGGGTATGGGGTCTTCGATTTTTGGGCTTTGCTCTGAAGCCATGTTGTTTGTGAATTCGACTGTTTATATACAGTATCATGTTTTGGGGCATGTGAATACCAAAAAAGGGACAAATAAAACAACCACAGAAAATTACGTGAAAAATGTGATTCTTGATTGATTTAGATGTGTGATGGTATTGCTTTGGAATTGTTGTTCTGTCCAAAACTGCCTAAGTACTTACCACCTTCCCATTGACTTCATAATGCATGCTGTAGTTTTAATTGGTGTATCTGCCTTCAAATTTTGACCGCAATTTCGGCAACGTGTTGATTTGATGACTTTGTGGAAAAACTGGCCTCCTACTTTTCCACAAAATTAAATCAGCACTTACCAAACCGTATCATAATTATCTACACTGACGCACTTAAATGGTTCTCACCAACCCATTTGAATGTCATGAACAGATTAATCATTAATTACTGAATTAGGCAATGTCATTTCATGAACAGATCCTTCCCTTCCTAATTTCATGAACAGATCCTTACCTTTCTAATTTTATCGTCGCCTCCATCCATTTTTTGCTTGTCTAAAAAAAAATTTCTCCCCCCTCATTTTTGGGTAACTACCTTGTTACTCCGTGCTTGTTATCTCTGACTTTCATCCTTTCTATCAAGCCCCCTTCTGGTCACCAAGTTTTTGGATTTCCCAAACTCAACTTCAGTTCCTTCCCCCCACCAAAAAAGAAAAAGGTCAAAAAGAAAGTACTGAACTCGGGCTGGGCTGGTTTCAGATTGGGCAACTTGTGTTGGGCTAGGTTGTGCTTCGAGCATAGTAATTGGTTATTTGGGTTGAACTTGAATTGATCCTAGTCTAATTCAACCGAGTTGCAGCCTTAAGGATACCAATGGGAAATTACAAAATTTAATATCCAAAAAATTCAAAGTTGGAATACTTGCTCGCCCATGGTGGAGGACAATGCTTTTAATAATCAGCACATTCTAACTGGAGTGGGGTGAAGATTGGATGGATGGTCTAGTGAAATCTAGACCATTCATGGTAAGTGAGACTTATCAATTCATGTGGGACCCATCAAATATGAATGGTTCAGATTTTATTAAATTATCTAATTAATGAAAAAGGATCTTTATTGAAGTGATATCTATTCTCCTCTTCTGAAAGAAAGGTTTGCAGTTCAAAACATGATTGTGTTAGTGTAACAAAAGAAAGGAAAAAGAAAAAAAGAGAAGGATTTGGGATCCACCAATGGATATGGGTTGAAATTTGGTACCCAAAAAGATAGAAACAATAAATTAACTCTTGTTAAGAATGATTACATCTTCTTCTCACGGTGCCATGCGGTGGAGAATCATGTCCGACCCACCTTCGTTCGTCAGTTTGTCATCTCTTTCTCTAATGGCATTACTAATGGGCTTCTATCTCAAAAAAGCGTATTCATAAAAATTTTTGGAAAAGGAAGGGATATAGGGCAGCGTTAAAGGCTTTTTCATTAGCGAAATCTCTTTCTTCTACCGGGACTTCAAAATGTTTTTTTGTGCCGAGTTTGTCATCTCTCTCTCTAATGGCATTACTAGTGGGCTTCATGTCATTGCAAAGACAAGTTGTCATAATCAAAACCTACTGTAATAGATATCATATGACTTATGATGGATTATACAGATAGGATAGGAGATACAATTTACAACGGAGTACGTCGGAAAATTTTCAAATCCCTTACATATTGCTAATCCAAATTAACTTGTATATGTGACACCAGTACGTGTTTTCTCTAGCCTAGTACATATGTGCAGAAGAGAGAGAGAGAGAGAGAGAGAGAGAGAGAGAGGGGTTTCTCTCTAGGCAGCAGCAACTTGATTGAGAGATGAATGTGACCGCAGACTAGAATTGGAGAAACATCTGAATAAACACAACTCAGTGGCTTGATCTTCTTTTTCATTCTCCTCCAATGATATCCCCATAGTTTCACGTGTAAAAATTAATGTCACGACCATCCCCAGAATGCATACCACACCAAGAATCACCAACAACACTTTCATTCCAATTCCTTCGGGATAACCGTTCTCTTCCTGTTTACGAGAAGCCCACAGAACCCCGACCGTCCCTATAATCGCACCCACCTTTCCGGCAGCACCAGAAATGCCATGACACGTGGATCTGAATCTAGCCGGAAAAAGTTCTGCGGGTACTATAAATGTTGTGGTGTTTGGTCCAAAATTTGAGAAGAAGAAGGTGAGAGAATAGAGGAAGATGAAACCTACGTTTGTGTGTTTCTCCCAATAGCTGTAGTATGGTATCCCTATGGCGAATAACCCAATGGCCATGAAGAAAAAGCCCATGGTTTGAATTTTAACTCTTCCAATGCGATCGATGAGACACACAGTGACCCAATAGCCCGGAATTGTTGCAAATATGGCGATGAGTGCTTGGATTTTTGCGGTATGGAAGGCATCTTCGTAGGCATTCATTTCTCCCGGCTTTGGGAGATAACGCTTGTATATCAGAGACTGGGAGAAGTTGCTGCTATAAAAGACTACATCAACGAGAAACCATGTGGTGGCACAAGAGAAGAGATCCACGCCATGGCGACGAAAGAAGTGCTTGGAGAGAAGGGGATAAGATGGTGGGGTTGGTTGGACTTCATATTCTTCTGGAATTGGGCACATCGCTACGTCTAGCACTTTCTCCATGTCCTTGGCTGCTTGTTGAACATTTTGCTCCACCAATGCTGTGTATCTGAATACAAAATAAATAACAGGAAATATGGATGTGAAAACTAGGACACAAACCTGCGCTGCATTCGAATAGCAAAACAAAACCCAAATTTCTAATCTTGGCAAAAAAAAATTAAAAAGTAGAAGAAAGAAAACATTTAGGGATCAATAACAATTTTCTTTTTCTATTTATTCAAGTAGTTTGTAAATTTATCCAATATCTTCAACATTTTTTATTTAAGGGTTATTTGAAAATTTTAAAAATTGGAACAAGCTTGGTCCACTCCGATCCTTTAATGCTATCGGATTTTATCGCAGCCAATTTAGGGAGGCGGGGAATTTCCGTCTTTTCTTCTGCACAAGGCTAAAAGTTTATAATTAAAAAAAAAATGATAATAATATTTCGAAACTGTCCTAAAAACGATTAAGAACTCTCACAAAGCCAAGGAGAAACCCAGAGACATACAGAGAATTGATGGAAAAATGCAAACCTGGCAGTTTCGGGCATCATCATACGCCAATAAAACGTCATGCCAGCGGGAATTGCACCGAACATGAGAATGATTCGCCACGCCAGATCCGCCTCAGGAGGAGTCTTATCCTTGGGTGGATTCGACGCAGCATTAAAAATTGCCGTAACCACCATGGTGACCACCGAACCAGCGAGGATCCCAAAGCCCTGCATCGAGAAAACAGCGGCGATAAACGCTCCACGCGTCCTCTTATTCGCAAACTCCGACATGATGGTGGCTGACAGCGGGTAATCACCCCCAATCCCCACCCCAAGAGAGAACCTGAAGATGACAAGACTCGTTAACACATAGGTCGGACTCGTACCAATGGATAATCCACATGCGATGGAGCTGAGCACCATGAGCATCAACGCGAGCCCATAAACGCGGCGTCTTCCCATTCGATCGCCGAGTCGACCGAACACAACTTGACCGACGACAGTTCCAAGTGGAGCGATGGCCAGCATGATGGCGACAACAGAGGCTGGAATTTCGTATTTTGAGCCGTTGGGGGAGTCGTCGTCGTAGTAGATCCGGCCGAGGAGTTTGAGGAGCGGAGGAAGACAGAAGAAATCGTAGGCGTCGGTGAAGAGCCCCATGCCTGCGATGATGATGGCTTTGAAGTGGTAGTACTGTATCCTCGCGCTGTCCAGGGCAGAAAGCAGTTTTAACGCCATTTTTGTATACACAAACTCAGATTCTTGTGTTTTCAATGGTGTTATATCTTGTGGAGGTGTTTGTGTATATATATTGTGGAAGTGGGTGAATTGGGTGGGCAGCTGCCTGCTGCTTGGTGGTTTCGTTGAGGACGACATTGATGTGATCCCAGCGTAGACTCGAACTGGCGAGTATGATTCCATGGATATACGGATCATCTTTCTTCGGTTGGCATTAAATACATAAGTTGTCGCCTTCTTGGTTTTCTCGTAGTCTCTCTCTTGTTACAGAGTCGTACATCTGGTAAGGGGCTTCCCTTTGTTATGACGCTTTTGTCGCATGGATGTTTTAGGTTTCTTGCTCCGTTCGGTCAGCTTCTGTGTATGGTAATGCTCTAAATTGGGTAGGAGTGGAATTTCACACTTTTTTAAGTGACCAACCAGTATTAATTTTTTCGACAACTCGATAAAAATGGAGAATCGATCAAGATTTACTTTAATCTAAGGATAATGCTATTTATTGGACCGCCGGCCTTAATAATCCACCATGATGTATCATTAATATATATTGATTTTCTGGGACCTATTATACTAGGATTTTCTTGAAAGTGTGCAGGGCAAATGCCAAACATTTCGCAGGGAATATGGAAGGCCCTAGCTGTTTGTTTAGTTTACACCTGGCCGTTCTTGGAATTGGAAGAGGCAGGGGATGTTGCGACAAGAAAGTGAGACACAAACACAGCATAGACCAGTTTCAGTTTGCACTAATTAAAGACCCTATAGGGCTATAGGTGCATCCAAACAAATCCTTAGCGCTTGTCTTTTCAATTAAACAGGTTGACTACATTTAACAGACTAGTTGGTTTGTCTGAAAATTCTTGACACGACTGATGTGCCTCCTACATCAGGGATGAACTCACTCTTATTAGTACATATATTAAACTAAGGCTGAAGTAGATATCTAATTGTGTATACGTTATCTTGATGCACATATCAGCAGGGAGCCAACTAGGGGTGGTGATGTGACGTAGCGGAAGACTTAATCTAGAAGGAAGGCATCCCCTGTTACTTGAAAACCACTCGAACTTATGAGGTAATACATTTGAATTCACGAGTAAAGAGTATAATCTCAAAAAAGAAATTCTTTATTAATAAAAAATTATTTCTCCTAGTCAAGAGGCCTACAACTTAATTTATAGAAAACCTAGTTCTTGCAAAACAAAAATAACAAAATAAGGAATTATCAAAAATTACCAAAACTGACAAATTCCGTTTTTTGACTTTGTAGTCTTTTTAAAAGCTTCATAAAACCCCTAAAACACTTAGAAACCTTCTAAAATTGACTCCAACTAATATAGTAACTTATAAGGACTCAATTGTACCTAATTAAACCTTAAAAACTACTAAAAACAAGTAAATAAAACCCTAATTAAACTAAATAAAAACGAAAATTACAAAATTAATAATAAAAAATAACTTTGCTTGGATTCTTTGTCCTACATCATGATGGCTAGCCAACACACTAAGCATGGCACCACTACTACTTAATATGATATAGTAAATGTTTATATTGAAAATATTTAATTACAAAAAACCCACCTAATTAAGCATGATTGGGTGCAAAGCTTAATGGTTCGTCACCGCAAACTCACTGGATGAATAGAGAGTTTTTTCCACAACTATACGATTGGTTTTAAAATATTCTGGGTTTATATGAGTTCGGAAAATTTTTCCGAATGTATGCGACTTGTACACGTGGCAACCTAAAAGAGAAACTACGACCCTATCGGCAACCGTTACAATTGCAGCAACCCACCGTTGCTCATCCTAACCCAAATCATCCAGCATTGCAGCCGTGAACGTGCCAATGAAATGGGGGATCCATGAGAAAGGGCCAAATCCATGGCCATTGATTTGCAATGAAGGGCCGAACCAGATCGGAAGATAAAGATCAAAGAAGTCGCGAACCAGATCTGAACCCAATTTGCTGCCATGGTTGGATTTATGCTATTTTTTTCCATATTTTGTTCACCCATAGAAGAGCAAAACCAAACAAAATGAAATATTTTTTTCCCAAATCTGCTGGATTTTGAGGGATTAGGGTTTGTGGTGTGGTTTGATTAAAGGAAAGTGAGGGAATTTGAGGGATTAGATTTTATTTTGACGGAAAATGTTTTGGCTTTTATTTTTAGTCATGGCCGGCGACAATGGAAGCAATGGTCATGGCTCTCTCAAAATATTTTTTTGAAAAAAAAAAAAAAAAAAAAAACAGAGAGATACTGGAGAAGATTTCTCAGAGAGAAAAGGGAGAGAAAGCGTTACTGGCGTCAACTTGCCAGGCAAAAAAAATTGGGTTCCAAACCATAAACCATGGAGTTTCAGTACTGGCAATGGAGTTCCAAACCGGGAACGACCCATACGGCAACAGTTGGCATCGAGGGACCCATTATACCCACGGCGGCGTTGTTCTAGATCTGAACCAGCTCCATCGAATCGTGCGACTCGGGGTCGCCGTTTGATCGAGGCTTTGTGGTGCCATCTACATCAAACCCAGCTCCATCGCCTCTAAGTTACCGCCGTCAAGTCCACCATCGTGTGAGCCTCTCCTACCAATCGCACTTCAAGAAACCAAGTTTCGTCGTCGTCTTATCTACTCCCTTGCTGTTGGGTTTCACCAGCGACTCTTTGCCGTGGAGACCCCCTTGCCTCTTTTCCTTCGTCTAGCCGGTGCACCATGGGCGTATATGTGCTACCACTGTGTACAGGTCATATACATTCGGAAAAATTTTCCGAACTCATATAAACCCAGAATATTTTAAAACCAATCGTATAGTTGTGGAAAAAACTCATGAATAGACTACTGGGGCTACGGAACCCACCTTTTTCATATCTAGATCAGGTTCTAAATCTTGAACCCATTTTTTATAGGACAGAGAGATATTACCCGGACCTACAAAGGCAAGCCATTGTTTCAATTCCTCTATCACTTTATAGTCATTACAACCTTGCTGTTGATTTATGATTAACATTGTGATTACTAAACCTTCTTCTTCTTCTTTTTTCCCAGCTAGATGGGTATCCCAACTATCTGTCCAATGAGTCTCAAATACATAAAAGGTCAAGGTCACTACTCACACCATATCAGATAACCCATGAAAAAAAAATGTCATGTTCCCTCTGCCCACCTCTCCAAAAGTAAAAACTATGATCTTTCTCTTGCTGAGACTTGAGTGTCAGGACCAATTTATATTGCTCCACCCCAATTGGTTTTGTGTGGTTGGTTAACTTTCGTCTATAAATTAAATTGTATTTTTTTTATATATATAGAGATTCCAAGTTCATTTGATATTAAGAAACATACCAGGTGGTTAAACTGTTGAGTCTTTCATGTAATTGTGACATAGCCACGTGGTATCACGAGCTAATAAGAGTCAAACAAAGTGGGATCATGGGGCTAAAAAATATTATGAAAATTTCACTTTAATTTACTTAGCTGTCATTGACCCATGACACCACATCACCTGTGTCACAAGTTACATACAAGTTTTTCTCTAAATTGCTTATTAATTATTTTAAAGGAGCCCAACTGATATTTCATCATCTACAGTGCAGTCCAAATGGGCCTTTAAAGTAACGCTTTTTTGGACTTAGACTTTTGAAGTTAATGAAGATGACCAAAAAAAATAAAAATAAAATCCACAAAACTCCGAGAAAATGACCTCATCTCGATAATTATAATATACATTGAAAATGTGACATTAAATTTTGAGTTCCATTCATTGAATTTTATTTTTATTTTCTTTTTTATTAAGCAACTTTAAAGTTTGAACCCACACTCATCCACTCTATCCCATTTTATAAATTTAATGTATGAACAGTTTCAATCTTAATTTTTGATTGCTATAAGAAGAAATTAGACATCACTTCCTGTCTGGAGCAGACATCATTGATGTATCTTGACGGCTAAATTCATTAGAATAAGTATTGGTATATGCTCCGATCCACAAAAGCCTTTAAAGGGTAGAGAGAGAGAGAGAAAAAAAAAAAAAAAACAGCCCTCAATCTGATGGGCAACAAGAAAGGAAAAACAATATTTATAGGAGCAGAAAAAAAAAAAAAAAATTGAAAAACGATTAACGTGAGCACAGTATGTACAAACGATGAGGGAGAGAGAGAGAGATATACTAATGTGAGCGCTGACTGGAATTTGGGAAAGATGGATCTGAATAAAGATAGCTCCTTAGTTTAACTGGTCATCTTTCTCATTTTCCTCTAATGATATCCCCATGGTTTCGCGCGTAAAAAAAAATGTCACAATCATCCCCATAATGCAAATCCCACCAAGAATCACCAAGGAGTATTTCGTTCCAGTTCCTTTGGGATGATCACTCGCTTTTTGTAAATGATCAGAAACCCACTGAAACCCCACCGACCCAATAATTGCACCCACCTTTCCTGCAGCACCAGAAATGCCATGACATGTGGTTCTGAATCTAGCGGGAAAAAGTTCTGCGGGCACTATAAATGTTGTGGTGTTTGGTCCGAAATTTGAGAAGAAGAAGGTGACGAAATAGAGGACCATGAAACCTTTCTTTGCATTATTCTCCCAATAATTGTATGGTATCCCTATGGCGAAAAACCCAATGGCCATGAAGAAAAAGCCATACATTTGAATTTTAACTCTTCCAATGCGATCGATGAAAAACACAGTGGCCCAGTAGCCTGGAATTGTTGCACATACGGCGGTGATTGCTTGGAGTCTTGCGACCTGGAAGGCATCTTCATAGGCGTTCATATGTTGCTCGTCTGGGACATTGAAGCTCGGTGGATATCTGAGTCTCGAAGAAGTTGCTGCTATAAAAGACGATGTCGACAAGAAACCATGTGGCGGCACAAGAGAAGAGATCGACGCCATGGAGACGGAAGAACTGCTTGGAGAGAAGGGGATAAGATGGGGGAGTTGGTTGGACTTCGAATATTTCTGGAATGGTACTGATGGATAAGACTAGCACTTTCTCCATGTTCTTGGTTGCTTGTGGAACATTTTGCTCCACTATTGCTGTGTATCTGAATACAAAAATAGTGGGAAAAATGATAATGAGAATTAAGACACAAATCTTGCTGCATTCGAAAAACAAAAACAGAACAAGATAAACAGAAACAACGAAAAAGAGAGGTCTGGAAATTTATCCACTATCAAGATTTTTCACTAAACGGTCAATTTTATGCGATTAGCCATCCATTGCGTCATCGATCATATGGGTTTTTAAGATGTCATATAACATTGCTCCATATATATGAATGAAAGTCAAACAGAATGAGTAAGTTTTAACTCTCACAAACCTGGCAGTTTCCGGCATCGTCATACGCCAATAGAACGTCATCCCAGCGGGAATTGCACCCAACATCAGAATGATTCGCCACACCAGATCCGCCTCGGCAGGCGTCTTTTCCCCCTTTGGATTTGAGGCAGCAATGAAAATTTTAGTAACTAGCATGGTGATCCCCGAGCTAGCGAGGATCCCAAGGCCCTGCATGGAGAAAACAGCGGCGATAAACGCTCCACGCATCCTCTTATTAGCACACTCCGCCATGATGGTGGCTGACAGCGGGTAATCCCCACCAATCCCCACCCCAAGCAAGAACCTGAATATCCCAAGACTCATCAACACACTTGTTCGAGTTGTACCAATTGACATTCCACATCCGATGGAGCTGAGCACCATGAGCATCAATGCGAGCCCATACACATGGCGTCTGCCCATTCGATCGCCGAGTCGACCGAACACAATTTGACCGATCACGGACCCTAGTGGAGCGATCGCCAACATGGTGGAGAGAATAGGAGCTGGGATTTCGTTTCTTTTGTCACCCGACTCATGGTCGTAGTAGATCCGTCCGAGGAGTTTGAGGAGCGGAGCGAGACAGAAGAAATCGTAGGCGTCGGTGAAGAGCCCCATGCCTGCGATGATTATGGCCTTGAAGTGGTAATACTGTGGTTTCGCCCTGTCGAGTGCAGAAAGGAGTTTTAGCGCCATTGTTTGTTTCCGTCACTGTAACAGAGATCCTTATGTTGTCTTGCTGCGAGTTGGCCGGGGGATGAATGGATGATATAAATATATAGCCAAGTCATGAGTGAATGCATGGGAACCAGCAAGGCAGTTTCGTTCAGGAAGACAGTGGTGTGATACGAGCGTGGATTTCTGTGGGGGAGTCTATGATTCCATGGATATACGGATCTTCTTCTTTGATTGGCATAAATATATAAAGTTGTCAACGTCTCATTTTCTTGTTGCTATCGTGCCATTTCATTCCATACTAATACACAAGGGGCGGGATAACGCACCGTTTGGTTGCACTTTCTAAAAGAGTCATTTTCTATTTTTTTGCTTTTGCTTTTTGCTTTTTGCTTCTAAGTAGTTAGAAGCAACAAAAACAAAAGTGTGTTTGATAAAATTGATTTCACTGGTGATCTTTTGGATGTCATGAGAAGCTCTATCAGATCATCGTTGCCCAAATAGAAGCTTAGGACAAACACAATCTTTTTCGATCACGAATTTTTTGAGTTAAGGTCGAACTTGTCCAAAAGATAAAAATAACTTTTAAAGGCAAATCTTCATTGCTTTTGTTTAAAATCTAATATTTTACTTTGTACTTTCTAGGAGTCCCTTTCAGTTCCTCTAACTAAGTACTGCTTTCTACTTTCAAAAGTAAAAAAGATTTTAAAATAAGTGCTAACAAACGGTGCCCTAAACTTAAATATGAAAAACACATTTGGGGGAATTTGGAAGGAATTTTGACGCAAAACAAATTCTCTAGTGAAGGCCTGCAAATCCATAATATATTCTGGTTCCATAGTATGTGCTATTTTATTAAATCGATCAGGACTGAGAAAAATAGGTAATATAGGCTAATTTTGAAGGAAATCTTGAAATTGAAGACGTTAAATGCCATGAATCACAGGCAATCGAATTAGCACACTTTACGGGAGGTATGCTACCCAAGAGATTTCAAAGGCAAAAGGTTGACAGATAACAATTGAGGATCTTTTTGGGAGTAAAAGTGGGAGTGTTTTGGCTCCAAAATATTTTGGGTTAGTCCACAAACCAATTCCATTAAACAACAGGATAAATGTGAATCATATGATTAAGGGCATCAACCCAGACTTGTTCTAACTTCTAATTAAGCCTAGATTCTCTAATATTGATTAAAATACATGGTTCAATTGATGCAAGATGACCCCCGTACTTTAATATTTACATTGATGTTGCTCATAGACCTACAAATTCTACGTCCAAGTACCCCTCTGTCCAACAGTATAATGTGTGATGGTGAAATCCCAATTTGTTTACAATCATCATAGATTTGATGATATTCTGAAGAGAGAAGGCGGCAATAAATTTACCCAGCAGAGTGGATTTTGAGGTCAAACAAAGCACTGCTGATGCGACAAGCGAGCAATAGCCAATTCTAGCCATCCCTGCGAAAGGGAGCCATATGTCTGTGATATATATTACTTCTTCAACTTGTCGAGAAGACCCAAAAGAAAAAGACAGTAGACGACCGAAGAATCTGAGAGAATGCGAATCGTGTTGAGTTTTACATCATGTTTTAATCAAATTACACTAAAAATCAATCAAGAAACGTAAAGGTTATCTATACCTGGCGAAGTGTTGAAGACAATGAATCGTAATCGGGTTAGAAAAGTGTCCGAAGAATCGAGAAATTGCAAAACATTTTCATCTTCTGCTTCTTGTTTTTGCTTTTCTCGTTGCGCTTCAGTCTCCTCCATTTTCAGAGCTTCCTGTTGTTCGGTCCTGCTCTTCCATCCCAGATTCAGCATCAAACTCTACTGGTGCTCACGTCATGCCACTTGCCTATGGCTAAAATGCGCCGTCTGGAGGGTGGGCGTGGTGGGGCGCCTGAGGGAGGGAGGTAAGTAGGTAACTATTAAATTATTAATTTAGAAACTCTAGGGGGGCCACCCTCGATATTTCCAAAAGTACAGCACAATAATTTTAAGGAAGTATACAAAAATACGAAAGCGTTGTTTTTAAAGGTGCTTTCAGGCATGATACTTAATTTTTAGTTAAATGGAAAGCGTAATTAAAAAGTACGCTTTGCATGTGAAGAAAATATCTCTTTTAGTTCCTTTAACGAGTGATTAAAACCATACTTTTCGCATATCGAAAAGTGTCATTAGTACTGACGCTTTTAGATATAAAGAAAGTGTGTTTTATAATAGCGCTTTGACTAATTTTATCAAATTGGAAAGCGTGGTTACAAACCACGCGTGTCTCTCTCTTCTCTCTCCCATCCTGACCACACACATTGTAGGGTTGATGGTTTTAGTGTTGGTTGGTAGGTGGGTGATGGAGGCAATGGTGAAGAAATATGTGCAAAAATTCAGGAAAAGTTAAAGATGAAATGAACCGATGGGACGAACTTCAGCCTCGATTGCTTGCGCAGTTCAGAAATACCTCTGCCATCATCGAGAGGTTGAAGGTCTTTTCAACTATGCGACAAATTTATCATCAGAGCATGCTTCTTATCAAACTTTGGTTTATTCTCTTATATCTATTTTGATTGATTTTATCAGGTAATTCAAGATTTCAAAAATTATGGTAGCTTGAAATGCGTGGACGACGTTGGAGATGCTGTGTTGGGAAAGCTGGTGGAAGCTTGGGAAACCATTGTGCTTTCTATGAAAAATACTATGTAAGTTTAGCAATTCCTCTTATGAATCCTAATAGTTTTATTTCCTTCATGTTTTCCTCTTTCTCTCAGCAACCAAACAGATGTCACGGTTTTGGGTTCTGCCCCCTTTTTCACAGGGAAAAAAAAAAAAATAGATATTAGGTTTTGTTTTATTTATGTTTTTTCCTTCCTTCTGTTCAAATTTGTTAGTAATCCCAGAATGATAAATGAGGAATGTGTTATATAATTCTTCCCCTGATGTCAACGTTTGATGCAGAGACCGAATTTTAGAGAGGAAAATGGTTGAAACTTATTTTTGGTTTCCTTCATTATTGATATTTGACATTTCAGTAGTGATCTGAATCTGTTTGTATGGTTTAACTGTTAGTGCATGAGAGCTCAATGGTATTTTTTGTTTCATTGTAATGTCTTTTTGCACTATGTTAAAAAGATGTGCCAAATTTGCAGGGAAGACTTTCGTGGTATTGTCTTGTCTCTTGAAAAGATCCTTCGTGATGGTAGACGACTAGTTAAAGGGGGATCAAATCAGTGCACCACGAAACAACTCCGGCAACGAGTTGGGGTAAAACCGAGTGTTGCAGATTGCTTGGATGGGCTTAGGATTCTTTATGAGATGCACCACGCAGAGTATGGAGCCTTTTTTATGCTTGAAATTATGCATTTTTATTATTTTTCTTTAATGCTGCATTGAACTGCTATACTGATTATGATTGCCATTTGAGCCCTTAAATGAGTTAATATGATTACTTGTTGGGATGGCACGAGGGTAGATCAAGTTGGTCATTTCTGGGACCAATCTTTTTCTTATTGATTTGGGTCTGGTGCCAAATTGATACATATTAGGATTCATGTTTCGGGCTTTGTTGAGTTGACGAGAGTTGAGCCAGTTGATACAATAGGAGTTGAATCTTTTGGGTCAGTTTCTGGCTTAACTAGTTTGCATCTTCTGTTACCCTTATATCAGTTAGAAAAATGAGGATTATTTTAAACAAAAATTTAAAGAAGCCATCAGATCCGCTACTACTTCTTCCTCCATAGGAATGCTAGATTTGACTTCATATAGCTACCCTAGCATTGAGTAGGTCTCCAAATGGCTTGATCTCGTTACGAAATAGTTCGGAAACACATTTTAGAAGTTAATTGATCATGAAAATTATTAATTTAGATATAAAAACATAATTTATTAATTGAGCAGGAAAATTTTAAAAGTTACTTCTGTAAGAATAATTAATAAATTTTCACGTGAGATAAAACCCTTGTTTTAATGAAGACGACCCAAACAAAAAAAAAAAATACACAAAACACAAAACTCCAATAAAATTACGTCATCTTGATAATTATTTTATATATTGAAAATGTGACACTTGTGAGTCCCATTCACTGAATATTATTTTTACCGTGTATTTTGATTGTTATTAAGTACGAATTGAACCCTCCTAGCAACCCAAAAAAAAAAAAAAGAAGGAAAATACCAACATGCCAGCGTAAAACGGAATTGATACAGTTTTTTCCCTTTTCTTTTTTCGCCGTTGTTTGTGTGCGGGGGTGGGGGCCCAAAAAAGAGCTTCGACAACCTGTTACTTACCATCTGTTAAATGGAAGACTAAAGTGAGGACCCCTCGCCCTTTGATTGCAACCGATGAAGAGTTTACAGTCTTGATTCCTGAGTGTGCTATAAGAAGAAAATAGTCATAACTTCGTGTCTCCAGCAGACTTCATATATCCTATGTTCATCTATTTGTTACGATCCACTGAAGCATTTAAACGGAAGAAAAGAAAATCCAGATCCTCAATCTAATGGGCAATAAGAAGTAAAACAGCCTGCACAAAAAATAACATTTAAATTCAAAATAAAAGCAATGAGTCTTTCTAATTCAAGTTAACTCTGCCTAATTCCAAGAAACACAGCCAATTTAGCAAAATTAGCCGGCTGAGTGACTGCACAAAAACCAAGTCTATAGGATTCCTTTAACTGAGAAATATTCTGGACTGTATAATCCAAATTCACAACATCCGGAACCAATATTGAAACAACGAAAACAAATTCCCAAAATAGTCAAGAGTTGCATTCAAACTATCTTATAAATGAGTCATGGAACATCTAATAAAAGGATGAAACAATTGTCCATATATATATATATTTTTATTTGACTCTCTATGCATGATTTGTGCAATCCTTAAAATGTACACTTGCTCATATTTGCAACCACCGGTGTATTCGTATCTTCAAAATGCATGCCTCACCCCCATTGGAAAATGAATGCATAATATCTGATAAGAACTACTCTTGCAAAAAGCTCAAGAAAGGAAAGACGGGCCATATATCTAAACAGCAGGTATTCTATATTTCATAGCAATCACTTCCAGGATGCCGTCAGGCCTAAAAATAGGTGAAAATAATCTGGGATCAACAGGTCCAGGCAGATTAAAAGAAACCGTGAACGGCCCAGGTGGGCACAATTGATGGACTTGCATCTGGTATACACTTGATGAACCTTTCAATCCTCCTCCATCAGTTATCACTCCTCGTATACAGACCTTCCCATCCTGTTGGATCTCGCACCTCACCCCACCTGCTATGATAAGCATTATCTATTTGGTCATCTGTATCTTAAATGCAATTTAAGGAGAAAATTAGGGCTTCATGCCCAGGAAGTATTCTTCATAGCTTGCAACATCTTTAATAGTGCCTTGAGTAGGGAAAAAAAAAAATATATACACATTTTTCTTGCACATAGCACATGTCATTGCGAAGACAGAGCAAATAGATGTAACAAAATGATATATCGTATTATGAGCAAAAATGACATACTTTAATGGATCTTTTAAAATGGGAAGGGAAAAGAGAAGAGAAAAAATATACATATATGAAATAAATGGGCTGATGTTGCAGAGAATAACTTCCTACCCATATTTTCTTTAGTTTGTCATTCTTTCTATACTAGGTCACCATTTCGTTGCAAACACAAAGAGCAAATATATATAGGAGTGAGATTTTAGACGTAAAATATATGGTGCTCGAATTACCACAGACATCCTCCTGTAATAGTGAAGAGGCTGCTGATCTTAATACCCTAATTTAATAAACAGGACACAAAACAGTGTCATCCTTTTGAGACCCAGTTCCAGGAAAATTTTGGCCACCAAATTCTGATGCCTTACATAGTGACAGGGGTGTCTGATTATCAAACATAAGGAAGCCAAAAATTTTGGCAGAGCTAAATATCAAGTATCAGCAAAAATTACACATAGAGGAACCTGCCCGCATAGAGCTGGACACAACACAGACCAGGGCTCGAGTGTCTAGCTGAGCTTGAAAACCATCTTCAATATATATATAGATATATAAGGACAGAAAACTTACAATGATCCTTTCGGACGCCAGGCAGGGCAACTCTAAAAAGATAGGCCACTTCACTCACGCCGATGTCAACAAGACCAACAGGTGGTCCAGCTTTCCCTTCCTTAGCCGTTCCAGTTAAAACAACAGATGTCTTCAATTGTGGAGGGTCTGCATACTTTTCGCGCATCCATGATACCAACTTTGCTTCTTTTATAGACTTGAGAGCTCAAGATTCACCTATAAATTTAATCCACATAAGCATATGGTGGAACTTAATAGAGTATGATTTTATTTTTGAATCTTTCTTTTGGGCAAAAATAGAATTTTGTTTAAGTTTGAAAATAACAGTAGGTAAAATCTCTCAAGTGTTTGCTAATGTGGATGATACTAATTGGTGGCTGTAAAAGCAAGGTTCTGCTAATTTATTTACTTCCTTTCGTGTTGCCAATTCATAGATTTAAAATAAATAAAGAAATAACAAAAGACAGGAAAACAGCAATCAAATTCAAGGGAATGAACGGGAATAAATTAAAGGAGTGTGCGAAGTACAAAAGATATGCAAGATGCAAAGAATGTGACCATAGCGAGGTCTAACAATTTTGCAATCCATAATCAGACCAAAGATACTATGGGAAGGGGCCAAACAAAGGTTTGCAATTTCTGACATGTCATCTATAACCTAAACAACTCAAAACTTGCACAAAATTTTAAACAAAATTAAGACAATAAAAACTATGAAAAGGATCGCTCATACTTTATAAAGATTTGGGATCCTGCAAGATAAAAGAAGTAATAATGTCTTTGAAGAAAACACTGAATGCAAGCAAAACAACCATCCTGTAAAATATCTTCTCTCTTTAATCCTAGCAAGAATTAGACCATTTAGAAGAGCAATCGTTTCCACTTTAGGAACCGTAATGTTATCATCAAACCACATTGATTGCATAACAGTAAGTTCATCATCATCTCCTTCTTTTTTCTCTAACCCAGTCTCCATCAGGAGGAATCCCACAAATAAACTTTGGAAATTTTTATTTGTCATTTTCTTATTATCTTCAATTATTCATCAAAGGTCCATTGCAATCACCACAATTAACAGGACTCTGCAATCGATCAAACCCTAGGTGTCTGATCGGAAGGATTTTCTCACGAATTTGAACGATGATCCATCTCAGAGGACCGTCATTACAACAACAACAAAACAAAACAAACAGGAATGCGACTGAACCGCACATGAGCTTCAAATCGCACAACCACAATAGTTATCGTCGAAAAGGTTACCGATAGATTGCCGGAAAAGTGACGGCGGCGAGAGGAAGTGTTTCCAACTCTGGCTCAGTAACGCCTCTAGTCGGCGCTCCACTCTGTTTCTCGAGGAGGATTTTCCAAACTAGGTCCACCAAAAGGCTGGCGTTTTAAAGATTTTTCTGGATGTGATGACCAAATCTGAGTGCGCCACATCAGGATATGGCCCCACGGCGGTTTAGATCCGGAGTATAATTTTTTGCATACATTAGAACCTGTATTATTATTATTATTATTATTATTATTATTTTGATAAATAGATTAGAACCTGTGTCGTTTGATATATTGATTCTGTAAATAAAAAATTTTTTGATAAGCCTATAAATAAAAAGATAATGATGGGATTGACAATGATAAATTATACTAATAAAGAATTTTCGTGAATTAAAGAAATCTTAATTCTTATTCCCAGTAGAGATTTGAGCTTAAAATAATTTTTTAATACTTCATGTAAAACGTCTTATATATGTTGACATATAACGATGGTTGTGACGGCACATATAAAACTCAACCTGCTCAACTAACTTCATAAACAGTGTTACCTTCGATTTAGAAAGAAAAAGGTTGCATAATTAATGAAATTGATAGCAAAGGGAAAATGACTTTAATATCCTTATCTTGACCCACAAGATTTTTCCTCACAGCCTCAACATAAGTTGTAGGCCTTCTAGTTTCCTTTGTCATAATTTCAACTTGAACAAATTAATCCCTTTTTGCTGGTTTAGAGATAAATACTTGCTGCAAATAACCATGCCATCTTAATCAACAATTTCTCATCTTCACCAATCACCTCAGTTGGTGAATTAATAATAATTAAATCGTTGTTGATTAAAACAGTAAAAGCATTTAAGGCGAGGGTTTTGTAAGTAAGAATAGGGCCATGACACCATGCAACCTGTCGGTAATTTGGTGAGCATGGCATTACGTTGACTACTTTTTAAATTGCATCTGGGTCACTCCCTACGTTTAGTTCCCAAATGCTACAGTAAAAAAATAAATTAATTAAAAAAAGCTCCCATTAATCCTTGTAACTAGTAGAGTTGTTGCTTTTTCCCTTGCCATGATAAGGATAGGAGGTCAAACATTTGAGGGGAGAGTTGCTAATGACGAAATTTTAAGACTTTTAAGACACAGATGTCGGATTGGGAGAAGGGGAGTGGGGGACGGTTCATTAATCCGGCCTTGACTCCTTGGAGCAGAGTATGTCCCGAACCGCTGAGACGATTCAAAAAGGCCAACATGGTATGACCAAAATCTGGGCGATTTGACGTGATTCTCGAGAAATGTAATATGAAAATTCGAGATCCAGATTCCAAAAGCAATTCCTTCATTCCCCCACCCTCCAGCTGATCCCAAGCATCCTGGATCGATTCTTCGGGGGCTCCATCTCTTCGCTTTTACAGAATACAAGCCACCCTGAGTTTGGGCCAACTGCTATACATAGTATTATACCCTTGCAAGCCTTTCAAGATGCTGAGGGGGGCAACAATCTTGTAGGCGTGGAGAAGCCACGTAAGCTGTTAAAAAACACATTTAAAAAAAAAAAAAAGAATTCCACACAGCTTGTCTGTGACTTCTAGCTTGTCTATGACTTGTGGCGGTTATTAGAATGGAGCTTGTGGGAGCTGGGGGTGTCTCATGACTGATTGAAACCAATCCTCTTTACAGTGTGTGCTCTCTCAAAATCAGTGGGCATGAACCCATCTGATCACCGCTCTCTATGAGTCTCTGAGCTTGACACGTCATACTAGAAACAATCGCATCTATGTGGGCTAAGTAAACAACCCAAGAAAATACCAAACTTGCTGCCCTAGTTTATTTCTTCTCGAGTGTGTACAAGTTCTTATTCTCTTTTTCTTTTATACTCTTTTCACTTTTTCTGTTCTGATATTTGGATGATTACGATACATGGGAGTGCACCATAATTGGGAATGAGTGCACTTTACATATGGACTAAAGTCCATGTTAATGATGAACCCTGATTAAATGGATGGCTAAGATCATCGGATCAGGATTTGCTGCATTCGGCTAACTATGGAACATATCTGTCTAATTTCCTCTCCAGACAATATATGAAAAAACTGTTTTTTCTCTCTCTTTCCTGTTTCGTATACCTCAAAATTAAAATGAAAACTAGAGAGAGATGAAAGAGATCCCCAAAGAAAAGCTAAGTTGGACCCGTCAAAGCCAATGATTTCAAATGCTTGAGACTCACATTGCTTTGGGCAGAAGGGAGCCTTGAAGCTTGAGCTCTTACAAGTCATCAGAGCCCCCCCTCCCTCGATATAACCGTTTTCTTGTTTTCTGGTTTTTCATGCTTCTTGTTTTCCCTTTGAAAAAGCAAAGCAAAGCAGATGATTTCACCTAGTTCTAGTAGCAGACCCAACACCCAACACCCACTTTACTGTTTCTTCTAACTTTTCTCTTGTCCCCTTTGCTATATATACCTGACGATTTCTATCTGTTTTATCCATTCTTCCTTCCCTCATTCCAATTGTTCCAAATCATTGTCTATTTTCACTTTCTCTCTCTTGAGTCCTATCTGTAAGTCATCACATTCATCATTTCCAATCAACATTCATCATCGATTACGTTTTCTGGAACAATCTTCATGGAGGTAACTATCTTTTTTAATTATTTTCTATCTTTGGTTTTTTATTTGTTTATTTATATATTATGATCCTCTGAGCGCATTAATCATTCCAATACTTTTTACATAGCAATTTAAATGAGCCGAGTTTGTTTTTTCTGATTTTATGAAATGGTGCGCTTTTCTGTTTTTCGCTCTCATTTATGGACTAGTGTCTTCAAGCTGTGAAAAAAAAAAGTGTAATGATTCAACTTCAGCAGAGGCATGCCTAGTTTCTTATTTCAATCGAACTGGATTACGTTAAAAAAACGGACCATTGATCCAACCCATCCCTGTTTTTTAATAAACTAGGCATTCATCTTAAATTTCTAGTGAGGGCAGGGTGAAGCCATATATTTTTTCGGGTACATTAAGACTAGTTTAAATAGAGACATCGATGCATCCCCATATTGTCATATAAAAGAAGTTGATTTAGAACTGCCTCGATTGGATTCTGAGTAGCATTGAAATTACCAACAGAATGCAAAAAAGTGCCTACGTTTGAGTAAATTTCCCATCATCTTTAAAGCAAAAGACCTCTCCTGCTTGGTTGTCTTTCAATAGCATGATTTAATTATGCCCATATATTGTTTTGCAGACTGTTGAATTGAAGGTGGAGATGGTAGGAATACATGAGAAAAGACTCAGGAAATGCCTGTCAAAATTAAAGGGTATGTTTCTTTGTTTCTCTGAACTACTGTGTTATCGAGTGCAGCCAATCATGACAGGCTCTTCATTAGAACCAAATCATGCCCATGTATCCTGTAGAGAAGCACACGATTAAACATGTCATTAATTTGACACTGTCACTCTGCCAGACCACGCCATCACAGCCTCGATTTGGCAATGGGCTGTCATACCGGCATCCCCCAAATCATTATAAGGAGTATTAATTCTGTCCTTATCAAATGTAATGTAATTTGTTCTGGCTTGATTGTCGGTCATGTACAGGGATAGAGAAGGTGGAAGTAGATGCCAATAGCCAGAAGGTGGCAGTGACAGGATACGCACATCGGAACAAGATACTCAAAGCAATAAGGAGAGGTGGTTTGAAAGCTGACTTCTGGTCTGCCCAAAATGAGCTCCTTAATGCTTATGCCAGTGCCAGTTATGGAAGCTTGAGATTCAACAACTTCAACCTCTTCTAGGAGGTTCCTTTTTTTTTCTTTTTTCTTTTTTGTGGGTTAAATTTTGGAGGATATACCAAAGGTCTTGTCTGTGTTTTCTGTTTTGATTTTTTTATTCTCTTGTACTTTTTTCTTTTACAAAAGAAACTGTCATGTTTTCATTCATACATAGAGTGAAATGGAAGAGTCCTAAGTTTTGCAGCTTTGCCAACTTCTTTATTGCTAAGAGTATGAAAATTACAATCCTCAATATTATGCCTGGCTCTGACTCTATACTAAGGGAGGAGAGGATACTCTTCCGCAACCATTCTCTAGTTCTTTAGATATGGAAGACTTTGATCGTTCTGGTTAAAAATAAAAACACGCTTTTTTAAGGAAACCCTCAAAACACACTCTACATAATCGAATCAACTCCATCTCCTTACCTTACTTTATGGGTTTGCTATAGTTTTTTTTCCCTTTAATTTTTAAGCTTTTAAATATCCCCTTCAAGAGGGGGAAAGATGCCGTTCAATATCCCCGTCGAGCTTAATTTTCCAGCAACAATCTCTTTTAAGGATACGGCTATTATGCCCAATCAATTTCCTCCTTTATAAGGATCACCCTAATTTTTTAAATGTTTATGTATTTATTTTCTGTAAGCACCCCAATCATTAGAGTCAAGAATTGACCAATTAAAAGTTAAAATGACGTTCTTTTATGGAACCGCACTCATAAGTTTTTTTCTTTTAAAATGTTCCATGACAGGTATACTTGGATTAGTATGTTTTGGCTGGAAGCAGTTGCGCACATTTCCTTACATTTTGAGTCATA
This sequence comes from Liquidambar formosana, assembly GCA_039720395.1. Lineage (NCBI taxonomy): Eukaryota > Viridiplantae > Streptophyta > Magnoliopsida > Saxifragales > Altingiaceae > Liquidambar > Liquidambar formosana. The sequence continues at coordinate 32,360,095 of CM077833.1, forward strand.
GAAACTTCCGTATTAAAATTTGTGCAGTTGGGAAATAACAATTAGGCTACCATTCTTTAGTTTAATTCCTTATTTTGTTAAACAAAAGATGGAAACAATTTCATCAGTAAGAACTTAGTAAACTAAATAATTGTCAAACGACATGTTTTGATATCATGAGCGAAATCCAATTGCATGTAAAATTTCTACCTCGTGGACTTAGAGGTGCAATAGTGTTATTAATCCTCAATTCCTTTCCTACATAATGTGACTATTGCTACATTAACACATTAATTACAATTAACAGATATTTTCCATATGGACACAACACATCTGTCCATATAGGTTTAATTTTTTCTTTGTATGGATTACATGTATTTTTATAAGACTAACACGTATTAAAAAATTACTGCATGTCATCTTGGTGTCTATAATTTTTAACACATTTTTATAATTTTCAATTTGCAATTGTGATTGAGAGTGGTGGGTGAACTTATGAGCTATCTTCGCTATTTCCCTTTCCATATCTATATAATATATATTTTATATATAAAACGGAGGAATGGAATTATTGTGTAGATGCCGTGTTAGGATAGGTGCTTTTCATTCTTTCTTTTTTTTTTAAAAAAAAAAATCACATGCTGAAAAACTTTTTTGGAAAAATTATTTTTTAGTAATCACTTTTCAACTTAATACCAAAAAAAGGATACTTTCTATCAACTTGCTACAAATTGACTATATGTGTATTTCAAAATGACTACTAATTTCTTTTTTTGGTTAGTTAAGAAGTGATTAGCAAACAATAATTTTCCCAATTTTTGGCCAAATTATTTTTTAGTGATAACTTTCTAACTACAAATTGATCGTATACGTGCTTCAAACTGATTACCAATTTCTATTTTTTTGTATTAAGTTGGGAAGTAGTTACTAAAAGATAATTTTTCCAACTTTTTTTTGAGATGTGTTTAGCTCTCCTTTTCACACAGTGCAGGTAAGTTGACGCTTGGTGTTTATTGCATATCTCTTCTTTTTCTTGTGAGAAAATCGAAAAACCAACATTAAATAATGTTCAACCCAAATTTAGTAGATTATACCATATCTGAAGGTTTTCTTTATATCTATTTATCTATTCTCCTAAAAATTGAACGTATAAAACTATAAATAGTCATAATCAGAAACAAACAAAGATAAGAAAATGAAATTAAAAATATATATTAAAAAAAAACATGACAAGCTAGAACCTTCAAATTTTCTCAATCTGCCTTCGAAAAAAAAAATTTGTTTTAATCAAAATTCTTCCAAATGGTTAATTATCCAAAGCTAAAGAGATATATGTTTTTCCTTATATCTTCTTCTCTCTCTTTACTTCTCTCCCATTCTCTCTCTAAACTTTTCTCTCATCTTTTTATGGTCTGATCTCAAACATATTTTTAATATTTTTTCCCCTAGTTTTTACTCTCTGCAAAATCCACTCGAAACCCTCGTAGAAGGCCAAGATTCATCCTTGTCATACATTTTATAATCCACACCGTTGGATTTCGAGACACCTTCGATGTCTATACTTGCTTTTATTACAACAGTTGGAGAGGTTCAAACCCATAACCTATCCTAATCCTGTTCTACCCCTTGTTATTTCAATAATTACTTTCAACACAAAACTCAATACCAAAATGGAGAGGGTATTTTCGAAAATATGGAATTTAATAAATTACAAGTCAATACAATGATGGTCTTTTTTTAAACTTCGTGTTTCGTCATATATGGCTTATCTTTCGTAGGACAGAGGGAGTAAAAAAAATATTTTGGCCTGAAATGGGTAGACCCAATAAAGAAAAAAAAGAAGTTAGGTTCGGATATTACAACCCTTTCAAGTGATCTTCCCATTCCACAATTTTAATTTTAAAGTTTTAGAAAAATATAAAAGTTTTTATGAAAAGTAGTCGCATAAACATCATTCTAAACAGTTTTGCAGAAATTTTTTTTTTCCAAAATATATAGTTTAAGTTGACTTTTTCGCCAAAAATGAATTAGGAACTATAAATGGCTAAAAAATCTACTTAAATGGCCAAAAAAATCCATCATTTGTTATTTCAATAATTACTTTCAACATAAAACCTAATACAAAAAGGAGTGGGTATTTTTAAAAAGATAAAACTTAATAAATGACAAGTCAATGCAATGATGACATTTTCTTAAACTCTATGTTTTGTCATGACCTTTATGGCACGAAGGGAGGATAAAATACAATTGTTTTTTTTTTTTTTTGTTTTTGTTTTTGTTTTTTTTCTTTATATATATATATATATATGTTTTTTTAATAAAAAACTTGACATAAAAGTGGTGTTACTGACACCGCTTTTAATACATGGAAAGTGGTGTTAGTAACGTTGCTTTTAGTACACGGAAAGCAATGCTAGCTTTTAAAAGATTGAAAGCGGTTTTAATAACATCATTTCCTGTGTACTAAAAGTGGTGTTAATAAAACCGCTTTCAGGGCACTAAAAGCGGCGTTCCTAACACCACTTTTATTCTATTTTACGGCTTTTAACATTGCACCGATGATTATTTGATTTAATTAAATCTTTTGAATTTAATTGACATATTATATTTAACAAAAACATTTATTATTTTAAAGGATAAATATTCTGTTAAAATTTAAATTAATCAATGATCTCTAGATCAAATCGGATGGTACATTCTAATAGAAGTATAGAATTTACAAAAATCTTAATCCAATTATGTGGATATGTATTTTCCCTTTTTTATATATATATATATATAAATCTAGTACACGTATTCTCTGAACTCTGAAGTAGTATCAGTTAGTATAAAAGCTCCCGCAAACAGAGCGTTGCATTTGAATAAGGAAAAATGCATTTAAGCGAGAACGAGGGCATAGAGGGCAACACCTTCGTGGTGACCGGAGGTTTGGGCTTCGTAGGCTCCGCCCTCTGCTTGGAGCTCTTGCGAAGAGGCGCTCGGCAGGTTCGAATCCTCGACTTCCGAACCACTTCTCCTTGGTCCGAACATCTCAAGACCAAAGGAGTCCACTGCATCCAAGGTTTTCTCTCTCTGAATTAGAGTTTGAATCAGTATTTCTGATGCAGTTCTTTATACTATTTGCATATGATTTTTGAATCGATCGAACAAGGATGATAATTAGCTTTTCTTTTGTGTTTTCTTCACATTTAATTTCTATTTTCGTTCTGATTAAGTGATTAAAAATCAAATTTAGTGGTAACAAAGAATTTCCATCCTCGATCCCCAAACTGATTGATCTAGTTTCAAATTCGATGGCCAAACGCATTGGCTTTGCTGTGGATTTGTCTCCTCTTCTGTGTCTGTAATGTAGTTTGAAGATTTGGCTATTTCTACTTGTCTCTTACTGGGGAACTAGAGGTGGAATATGTATGGCTATTTCTGAGTCCGTTGTAAGGGAGGCTGAACTCTTCAATTTTTGGTCTTCGGCTTCTCAATCTAGTTGGTCTTGGGTGCTGATTTGGATGTGATTATGCCAATGTGAGGCGCTTAGTCGTATGTTTTATATTGAGGATGAAAAATGATATGAGATACTGATCTTTGGCTTAAAGAAAAAAAACATAGCTTTTGACTGGTTAAATGGTTTCCATGATCTTCTAGGTGTATACCTGGACTTTGACGATTGGAAAATGCCAAAGCTACCGGAAAAATCCACCTCCTTTGTTTCCCAATTGATGTGGCGATGGTAAATTAGTACTTAATGGAAAAGTTGAGTTCCTTTTGGTTTGAATTTAAAGAAGGATGGTACATGTCACATAAGCCGGTGGATGGATCCGGTGTAGCAACACTCTTGATGATCTAGTGTGGATTGGTTTGTCCTAGGTCTACGTAAAGGTTTTCAGAAATTTGAGAGTTGTGTATCTTGGGAACTTGACTGGAATTATTATAGAACTTTCTGTAAACTTCTTTTTCTTCATTTTCACTTAATGAAAAAAAAAATGTTTCTTTCAAATTTTTGTTTAGGGGTACTGCCAGAAAAATGATTCATGTTCAAGGACACTAGGAAATCTGTGTCTAAATTGAGATGAAGCTGTGGTGGTGCAGTTGCTCTTAACATTTAACAAAGTTACCATAAACTAATATTTCCCAGGAAAAGTGATGGCAGAGGTGAACTGTAGTAAGACCATGTGTTTCCCATTCCCATATCTGTTCTCATTTCTCAAAGCTGAATTTGTTCAGTAAAAAACCAAGAGGTTCTTCCAAAATTCATGAAATGCACTATACTTGCCATGCATTGCAAGCATGCCTTGAGTTTAATATTCAATTTCCATAGGTAGTTTTATATTGGCTGCAACTCACTTAGTAATATTTCTATATGGATAGGGGATGTCATCCGCAAAAAAGATGTCGAAAGAGCTTTACGTGGTGCGGATTGTGTTTTCCACCTTGCTTCATATGGTATGTCAGGGAAAGAAATGCTTCAATTTGGTCGCGTCGATGATGTGAACATAAATGGAACCTGCCATGTATTGGAAGCTTGCCATGAGTTTGGGATCAAAAGGCTTGTCTATGTGAGCACATACAATGTCGTGTTTGGAGGAAAGGAGATTGTGAATGGCAACGAGGGCTTACCTTATTTCCCTACAGGATGACCATGTTGATCCGTACGGCCGTAGTAAATCCATCGCAGAACAGTTGGTTTTAAAGAGCAATGGTCGTCCTTCCAAGTAAGTGCCTTTTATTGCAAAAGTTCTCAGGTCGGGAAGTCCATGATGCACTGGTGCTTTTGCTGTAGTTTATTGGTGTAAAATTTTGGTTTCGTATTTGGTATCAAGTTATCAACCAATATGGCTGTGATCTATGATCGCCTTGACTTACTCCTTCCCTTTGAATGCTAATTTGTTTTTCACCTTCATATGCATCTCATTCCCATTCTCTCTCTCCCAATCATGCTGCCTCTCACCTGCTGCTCCTACTTCCATATTTATATCTAGTATAGGCCAATTTGGTCATCCAAATGAGAGTTCAATGTTTATAGTTTATTTTACATGGTATTGGAGGTACAAATCAGTCATCTTGGATGGGACTATCTAAAAAATTTAGAGTCATCACCATGGTTGATGTTATAAGATCAATTTCTGAAATTCATGAAATGATTTTTTTTATTTTTTATTTTTAAATTTCCACTTTCATTTATGATGATTGCCATCATTCTCTTGAATTATCCATTCAAGATAATGGATATATTCTTCTTCTTTTTTGAGTGAAAAGGAAGAGGATATGTGCCTTCAATACTATGAAAAATTCAGTAAAGTTGTTTAATTCTCATTTGGACAAAAAAACAGGCCCTTACTAAATTCTCTCTTGGATTTCTGTAAATCCTACCCTATTCTGCAATGTCTCTCTATACATGTCCTCCACTCTCTATGGATAGGCATCCTCCAATGTTATAAGTATCTTTTTTTCTTGGTTCCTTTTGCATTTTTGGTCGCCAGAATTTCGTTTTGACTTGGTCAGTTGCGATATTTAGCAAATAACCTCCATAGAAAAAAGCAAGTACCCTGCTGAAATATCCTTCTTTCTTTCTTTCTTTCTTCTTCTTCCCTCTTCTTTTTCTTTTCTTTTCTTTTTTTTTTTGTTTTTTTGTTGTTTTTTTTTTTTTTTTTTTTTTTTTTTTTTTTTTTTCTCTGGTCGGGTAGGTAGGGAATGCTATCTAATTTTGTTCTGCAGCACCAGACCTTAAATGATGATGATTCATCTAACATAATAACTGATTTGAGCTTTTGATAAGGATTGATTTTAGGTTGATATGGTTTTTCCGTTTTTATATCTATGTGAGTGTGGGCATTATAAATAAATAAAAGTAAAAAAAAAAAAAAAAAAAAAAGGAAGAGGAGGAAAAGAAAATCTCTCCCTGTCTATATGGTTGGGTTATACTTAGGCTAGAGTATCAGGCCTCCCTACCCTACCAAAATCCAGAGTCCAGACTCAACCCCAAATCTGACACCACTTGAAATGTGTAAATAATTTCTACTTTCACTCAGCTATTTATATAATAAATGAATAATGATTGTTAAATTACTGGAGGTTTGTAGACATGCATATGTATTATGTACATGGACAAAACCTACAAATGGACTTCCATGTCTAACCTTAAGTTTTGATTTAGTTTGTATGACTATAGCTAAGTTATGTTTTGTTTTCCATGTTTCTTAGGAAAAGCGGTAAATGTCTTTATACATGTGCTGTTCGTCCAGCTGCTATCTATGGACCAGGTGAAGAGAGGCACCTTCCTAGGATAGTATCTCTTGCAAAATTAGGCCTGCTGCCATTCAGAATTGGTGAAGCAAGTGTGAAAACAGACTGGGTTTATATGGATAACCTTGTACTTGCACTAATATTGGCGAGCATGGGACTCTTGGATGACATCCCAGGGAAAGGAAAATATCCAATAGCTGCTGGCCAGCCATACTTCATATCCGATGGTAAACTAAAACCTTGCTTCAAAATAAATTACTTTTTCCGTTTGGGAAGTATAACTACTGAAATTGAAATCCTTTATTTTCTACGACTGTTTCTAGTAGCTGGAGAAAGTTGGAATTTAGTATCTATTTAAAAACTGGCCCCTGTCAAGACACAAACCTTATTGATTTGATATACAAGTTTAATGGAAGAGAACAATGCCTAAATGCTTGAAAGGACCAATGAATCAGAGAAAATATTTGATGTCCAAATGTCAGCAAAGGAATCGCTCATTATCTTTTAATTTACAGGATCTCCAGTCAACACTTTTGAATTTATCAAACCTCTACTCAGAAGTCTGGAGTATGACCTTCCAAGTACTTCATTAGCTGTTTCTCACGCTCTTCTTCTAGGAAGGATCTTCTCAGCTGTCTATACAATGTTATATCCATGGTTAAATCGATGGTGGCTTCCTCAGCCACTGATCCTTCCTGCTGAAGTATACAAGGTTGTTTTCTAATCTCATCTGTTTCATTGAATATGCTTGTAGACTTATGAATGCATCTCTTGTTGCATGCCCGGGAATTAAGTCATAGGGACTTCAAAATTTACCTTAATATCTGGTAGTTATATCTTTATCCATTCTTGTTTTTTCCTCTGTGAAGAAAAATGGTCATGTCTGAGACAAGGAGATAGACTCTGTGAGGTCACTTCCTGGTTGATCCTTTTGCAGGATACATCTATCCTTAAGTCCATGTTGCCCCTTCATTTCTGCTCCTCATTGACTTAGTCTTGAATAAAATTCTCGGGAGTCTTGAATAAATTCTTGGGATACTGATTCCCCATCTTATGTAAGATTAGGACGTGTTTCATGACCATAATTGAGACAATTATGTGTTCAACCTGCTATGTGCACTAATTTTCTGAAGTGAACCATCAAGGAATGGTCTGTCACAGGCCCAGGAAGACATATGACACCTGGTTCAAAATATTGTTTAATATTCACGCCCCCAAAAATTTTGAAATATTGTTTAATATATTATGCTTTTGGTTTATGGATGTTAGACTAAGTCATAATTATAGAGAAGCTAATAAGCAACAGATTATTTAGCAAATTTCGGCCACTGTTGGATTCTAACTTTCTGCCTATTTTCTCAGGTGTTTTGTGGGAAAATTTGAGTGTTACATCTAGTTTGAGGTTGTATTGACTCCTTCAACCACCCCCCCCCCCCCCCACCAAAATAAATAAATAAATAGGGCGCAAGCAAGCATTAGGAAGGTTTTAATTTAATTTATTTTGGGTTTTCCTAGCTGTGGGTAGAAATTTTTTTCTTATTCTCTAAAAATATGAGAAGATTAGATAGTATGCTGGTTTATACGATTGTAAGTATTGTGTCATACTGGACTAAACTTGTTTTCCATTGACAGGTTGGTGTTACCCATTACTTCTCTTTCCTGAAGGCTAAGGAGGAGCTTGGCTACGTTCCAATGGTGAGTCCCCGAGAAGGCATGGCTGCAACCATCTCAGTACTGGCAGGAAAGGAAAAGACAAACTCTTGATGGACCTACCATATATGCTTGGCTATTTTGTGTGATTGGAATGACTGCACTATTCTCAGCAGCTTACTTACCGGATTTTGGACCTGTGCCAATCATCAGAGCTATCAGTCTTTTCTTCTTCCGCTCAATGTGGGCTGTAAGGTTAGTTTCTATATTAGCTGTGTTGGCACATATTGGTGAGGCTATATATGCATGGCACCTGGCAATAAGGGTTGATCCTGCAAACTCCAAGGGATGGTTTTGGCAGACTTTTGCTCTTGGGTTCTTTTCATTGCGTTTTCTGTTGAAGAGAGCCAGGAAGTAAGTTAGGATACCCTTTGTGTAACGTATGTTTTGGTGTATGGATGTACAAGAGTTATTTGTTAATGGGAAATAAAGAGAACATGGTTAGAAGAAAGGAAACTCGTCTTTGTGAATTAGATTTATTGAGATAGCAGAGAATTATCAGCTCACTCCCCTGGTGGAAACCACTGTATAGGGCCGAATACTAGTAACTTTGAGAGGTCGTAGTAAGTTCACGGTATTCTCAGCAAGAAAAAAAAAATGTTCACACGGTATTAAAATCTGAACAGTGTGATGGGTACAGCAAGTGTATGGTTTTGCAGGCTAGGATTTGTGTTGCATCGAGGGCTGAACAATTGCAGTATGCAGTATGCAGTATGCTATTCACGGATTCCTACTTTTCAGCATAGCTTGCTGAGTGGTAGTGCCACAATCTGAACCCAGTTATAGATTACTTGGGTTACGCGAAATTATACCAGGCCAAGCTCGAGCTGACTGCATTACAAGTTCACAGAGTCTGAGCCACCCCAAACACGCTGGGGCAGAACAGAACCCAACTAAATACCAACCTAAAATGCATCATCCTAGGATTCAGATGCATTGCCACAATAAGGACCGAGCTTCATACTCAGCTTGCCACGCCTCACGGGTCCATTTGGCACTGGAGAAAGGGGAATTACAGATTGCTCGGGAATAATCATAGTTAGTAGTCATCCTTAGTTAAGTTATTAGTCATTTATTAGGAAGTTAGTAGTAATTTGTACTGCACTGTAATTATTTTCCCATAGCCCTCTGATAAGACCTCATCACATGGGCTTTGTTCATAATAATGCTGCACACTAAAATGATTAGAAAAAATACATGTTTTTTCTAAAAGCTTTTACTCGTTACACTGCCATTTTCCATCAAATAAGCTGGATACATCAATTTCGTATAGTTTTTGTGCGAATTCTTCTAGTACGTGACTTTGACGAAAGGGCAATCCCAATGATCAGCAGGCTAACATATCAGCATTCACATATGACATGCCTTTCCTTAATTTTTTTTTTTTTTTTTTTTGAGAGAGAGAGAGAGAGAGAGAGAGAGAGAGAGAGCACAAGTAATCAGAAGGGCAGCATCCATAGAAAAACAAAAAAGTTACACCCCGATGATGTAATGAATTTCTGATCCATGCTACCAAAAACAAAACAAACAAAAAAGTTTCACCCTTCATGAGAGAGGGTATGTGTAGCACTGCGCCAAAAAATAATACTATAAATAAATGTTACCCAAAAAAATGATAAACAAAGATGAAAACAAATACCCATAAGGGAACGTCCCCAATGAACACCTTAGGCGCATACCCTGGTCAACGCTATTCCTCAACATGAAAGGAAGAAAATAAAAAACAAAGGAGAAAACTATCAAATTAAAGGGTTGAAATTAAATGAAGAAGCATAATCAACTTGATCAGTAGAGAAACAAGGAAAAAGTCCAGTACCTAAATATGTGATTGGCAAAAACAAGAACCAACTGCAATAGCCGGAAACAGTACTACCTAAATCACCATCAACACCTCCTAAAAACACCACCTCTCTTTCTAATTTCTAACTCACAGAAGAACCTCAGGAGTGCCAAGGGCACTGTCACTACTACCTAGTTGGCACAGTCCTGCTGCACCAGTAAGGGTGAAGCTGGAGAGTAACCTGTGGACCTTATTCTGCACAACTAAACTTACACACAGGCTTAAATTACAAATGGGTCTCTTTTAAATAAGGCCTGTGAGAATCAGCAACACAAACACAACAATGGAGCTAGCCCATGCTTACTACACAAATTAGTGAGAAATCCAAGTCACAAGATGTTCACTTCCATGGCATGCTTGACATGCCTTGCGGGTTACTGTTATTGCAGGCTCCTGTACTATGGTTAAGTGGACTCCCAGGCCCACCAGAGGATTCACTGAGAGTCCCACGCGATGGCGGACTGCTGGCCCCCGTTGCCCCGCCACCTGGGGCAAGCTTTGGTGTGGCAGATAAAGGTTCCTTGTGGTTTGCTGGCTTCAATTCCTTGCGACCATCTGCAATAAAACTACCCACAACTACCTGCAGTGAAACAGGAAACTCACGAAGTCACAATCATTGGCATGTTAATTAGGAACACACATGTGATATGATGGGAAAGGGCTCGGTAAAATGCAACCTTAATATTTGGCAGTGCTAAATATACCACAAAATTGATGTAAAGTTTGTTCCTCCATACAAAAGACCAAGGGCCCATTCAAAAAGCTATAACTTAATTAAAAGCATCATTTTCTGACCACTTTTCTGGTTTCTGAGACAGCTCATGAGAGGTCCTTTTTACTTCGATAAAAAAAAAAGTTGCCAACAACAGACATCTCACAGATATATCACATTAGCAAGTTAAAGCTAAAAGGTGGGGAAAAGAAAAAAAGGGTACAAATAATGTTGAGAATTTTTCCATATGTAAAAAATAAATAAATAAATACTATTTGTGGCTTGTCAAATATAGATGCGCAACCAGGTAATATTATCTACCAAAAAGTTTTATATGAAGAAGCTGGAGCAGGTTGAAAATTTTACTCAAATTTTTCTGACCATTTTTTTCCTTACTTATTGTCATTTTGTCAACCAATACTGATGTAACACAAAATTATGCGAGATGGCAGCAAGATTCAAAAAGTGGGAGTAATGTAAAAAGTATCATTTTATTCTTCAAAAGTTCCCTGATTTTTTTTATTTTTAATTTTTGGGATGAGATAAGTTCTTCTGGAATTATAAAAGTCAAAAAGATTAAGAAAAAAACTAAAAGAAGATAAACCTGAACAGGGGATGCAGCTGTTAGAAGGCCTGCCACACCACCACCTAAAACTCGACCATCTGGCCCAGATAATGACACACTTAATCCCCCGGTTCTGCTCCGCTGACCAGCGCTCTCCGTCAGCAGAAATGAACCAGAAAGGGATAGTATCTCAAATCGACCCTGCATAGGAGATATGTACAATTGGTGAAACATATTTCATGCTCAGAGATATACGTAAAATAACAGCAACATTAAGCACATATTTCAAGGGAATATTAAGCAGGTCAAGGAAGGGAATCAAAAGTCTATCAAGGTAAATCAAGGGAGTTAAAGAGGAAATAATTCAAGAGAAAGAGAAAGAAAACCAAGGGAGAATGAAAAAAAGAATCATCATCTGACAGAATCAGCAGGATTTTGTTTCTAAGTTGGTTTCACTCTCATTGGATTCTCTAATTCCCAATCTTTATCTCTCACTGCAATCATCAATGGGTTGGTTGTCATTCAACCCATTCTAAATAAAAACGTTTCAAATGCTAATACCTCAGTAAGTTACAGTTCCACCAGATGTGGCTGCCTGGCGGAGAGTCACATTAGATATGGCACCATTTGCTGACAGTATGCAAACAGCCCTTGGACCATGCTGAGAAAATGACATTATTTTCGATGATACATCCTGACAAAACAAAATAAATAATAATTATATGTTGACTCCCTAATTAACTAACAACTGTTGTATATAAATAATTAAACATCAATAGAAACAAAGTAAAATATATGATAAAGAAACGAATAACAGAGTACCGAAAGAGCTAATAAGTACAATATCACATGTTAGAGCAGACCCTCTGATACACACACCAGAATCTAATAATACAAACAAAATTTTAAATTTAAAATTTTTTAAAAAATAAAATAAAATCAGCAGCCAAATCATCACTTCTCACATTAACAAATGTCATGAATTACGAGAATCAAACATTATGAAACTTCCATATCCCATCCTGTTCCCTTCTCTCATACTATGAAACTTCTTGGTGAGACTTGACCATGGACCAAGTCTTCACATTGCAACACCGCCACCCTCAGCATGGTTGGAAATCTGGTCGTGGTTCCCTGAACAATAGGTTGAATTATAAAATATATGCTGATCGCTGGGGTCTTAGTGATACAACAAGTTTCCAATAAAGCAAGTCAATTCCCTTAAGACAATAGCTTGCAACAAGCTAGTTTCCTTAAGATATCATAATCCTTTTATTTTTAGAAATTCACTTTTAAGTTATTATATTAAGTTGGCAGTTTACTAGATTATTAATCACCAATCATACTAGTCACTAAAGTCTTGTTTAGGTGGTAGAGTTCTGTCCAGTTCAGAATGAGGCACAAGAAATCCGATGAAGACACTTCAATAAAATGAGTTGAATATCCATATCAGACACTATGTGGAAAGAGACACTGTTAATTCTGGTGCAATACTCCTAAGAGCCAATTTTATTGTTTGCACTTCGCACATCGTCAGTTAAGATCTACCAATAAAATAAGTAAAAAAAATTATATTATATAAGGCTTGTGAGTCAACAATACAACATTATCAAAATCTACAACCCATAAAGCTCTTTCTCATTGGTGTATGATTCAATATATAAGATGTACAGGCTTATTTATGGCAGCTTCCTAGAAAGGAAGTGCACCGTGGGAATGAACTTTGTAGAAATTGATTTGTCAAAATTTTGTTGGAAGCAAAAACAGAGCTCCATGAAAAAATTTAGTAATCTGAGTGTCCTTTGCACGTATTAGAATGCCATAAAAATACTTCTTTTAAAACATGGGATTTTTCAAAGGGTGTGGCTTCTTATATAGCTGAATGACAGAAAAAGGATTAATGTAGCTGGCCCCAATCAGTTGTAATTAAGGCTTTGTTGAGTTACTATGAGGCTTTCTTTAAAAACATATAACATTTAAGGAGCAGGACGGGTAGATTAGCCATTTTAATAATTTAATTTGTTTAAGAAGAAATCAGTAACATTGAACATGAAGACAATGAATAGCTTCTCACTTCATCCAAAAAAAAAAACCATGAATAGCTTCTCAGAAATGCACTAATATGAGAAGCACCCCTCCTCCTCCCATCATATGATCTTTCCACTTTTACATGGAATCACTTGCATCAAATCTCAGTTCATAAGTGTCCTCCATCCAACGGCTTAAATGGGGGCTTCCACCACCAACCCACCCTCCCCCCTTGGAGGGCCTCTGCACGGGCTACCTTGCATCAAACACAGCCAGGAGCAAGCTTCTTTCTGCTTGTCTTTGATAGGAGAGCAATGAATGCAGAAACTAACATCCACAAAATGGAGATTGACGCACTTACTAGTTTGAGAGCAGATACCAGACAGTAAATGCTAAATATATCACTTTTCATCGGTCAAGAACATGAAGGTGTTATGAAACCCATGCAATATCCTTGCATTCACTGGCACCCTAATTTTAACTGATCTAACGGAGGGTAAAAGAATGATAAACCACAAAAATTTTTAGAAGAAAAAAAGTACCTATATAAGCTTTTTAATGTAAGTGCTAATTTCTTATTACATTATTTGTTAAGAGCTTTTAAATACAATTATATTCTCGAATTATACAATTAAATATTACTTTATTTTTATTTACTTATTTTTATTTACGGATTATGTAGCAAGAAATTATTTATACCTCATGCACTCATAAAGTTCCTAATATATTTTAGGGATACTGGATTATAAAAGCTGAAATCATTGCAGGATCTCATAACTTCAACAATGTAAAGATTCTATGACACTGAAATTCCTTAATGACCATTCTAGTGTTTCACTTTTGGTTGCCTTCAGTCATGAAGGGAGCTCTACAAGGTTCTCAAGATAAATATACGGCCCATGCTGTAATTATCAGACTGAATCATTTTTTGCCTTGAATATTTTTGGTAAGCAAGGATGAATCAATTGAACTAAATATAATGTCCACGCATGAAAATGAACCTTTATATAGACACAATGAAGAGCAGATCCAGCAGGAAAATAAAAGAAAAAGGTCTAAGTAAAGTAACAACCTCTCCAGCTTTCACAGTGATAACATGTGGTGTAAAGCCAGCCCCCGCTGATCCTGCAACCACACCGCGCATTCAATTTAAAATCCATAAGTTCAAAATAAGCACTAAAATGAATTCAAATATGCTTATTTCCATACTTGCATGACAGAAAAGGAATGAAGCCAATTAGGTTGACTCTTTTCTTATTGTTTTCTGTTGAGATAATGTAATGAAGATAACAGTATTCTCTCATTTAAATTTAACGAAACTATTTTCGGAGACATTTAACATTTTTTCATAGAAAATAGACAATTCTTTTTCAGTAAAGAGAAAATTCCACAGAAGCATAATGAGGCTTATACTGAACTCAACTATGTCTGATTCCAAAATGCATTTTAAGAAAATGAGAAAAAACCAATATTTCTAATTTATAATCAACATATAAATTAAATAATTTTTTTACTAGAAAGTAAAAGAAATTCACAAAACAGTTTTTTTTTTTTTTTTTTTTTTTAATAATTATTATAAGCAGATGTTACTGTAGGTGCATGACAACAAAAGGATAATAGAGGGAATTCGACAAGCCAACAGTCACTAAGAGCACAATAACAAACGAGGGCATAGAAGTCATTTTCCCATATATAAATTAGAATCTGGAGGTAGATCGAACAGATCCCAAGTCCCAGCATAACCATATTACCTTCCTTTTCCGTTTCACAGAGTCATCATCCCCTTATATATATATATAGATAAACCTTTTATATATAAAAGATACAAATATATATATCGTATATATTATCAACAACCGCCAATTCATTTTCTGTCAGAACCCAAACCATAACAATTAACCAACCGCAACAGAAAAAACGACAAGTAAAACTCAACATAATCAAAGCATTAGAACAAGTCAAAGCAACTATTGCCATACCAAACCAACATCCTCAAACATTCCAATCTCACCACGTCACACACACACACACACACATAAAGCGAGAGAAATACCAAAACTCAAAAGCCCAGATCAAATAGTATGACACAACCCCACATAGATTTCAAGCAAACCCCTATAGAATCAAAGGAAAAAAAGGGTTCACCTAGTGCTTCCATTTGCTGCTTCTTGCTCGAACCGGGAGGTCGGCCTCTGCTCTTCTTCAAAGAAGACGGTGAGGCTGATCCCCCCGAAGGAGGAGGAGGTGAAAACGCGCCCGGAGATTGAGCGACGGGGACAGCAGCGGCAGGAGTAGGTGTCAGAGCCAACGCCATGGTGCCATCTGGCCCGTATTTCCTCGGCCTCCCTCTCTTTCTCTTCATAGTTTCCCCCACGTTCATGCTAAGGCCGTGAGGGGAAACGGTGCCGCCGGCGGAGGAGTCTCCACCGCCGGTACCAGCGCCTGCGCCGGAATACTGGGAGGAAGGAGAGGTTCCGGCGATGGGTTTGTAGACAGCTGTCCCGTCGGCACTGAAGGCTAAGCGCATGTTCTGAATGACCGGCTGTGACGGTGCCGGCGTCTTCTGAAGAGCCACGTTAAACCCTTCTCTACTCGTCATCACTGTCTCAGATCCCGACATCTTGCACACATATATGGTACTCAAATTTCATACGAACCCCTGAAAAAATAAAAAAAATTCAAAAGAAAATACATGTAATTTTCAGATCATGAAAAACCCTAGAACTCGTACAAGTGTACAACACAATTAAAAAAAACCCTCCAAGAGACGAATTTTACAGTTTCTATAAGAAGAACAAACTTCACTCAACTGAAAATAACCAGAAAATTTGACACAGATTATGCAAATGACATCTAAATCCACGGCAGATTTAAACAGCAAGTGAGCTCACTTTCGAAAAATCCTAAACCCCTAGCCCTCCAAACCCACCTGGCCCTCAAATCTAGCCATCAAAATCTACTCAACACAACCAAAAAAAAAAAAACCCCTAATAATGACTATTACGGAGTAAAAAGAAAAAAAAAAAGCATGAAAGTCACAAAACTTGTTTTACCCCCAAAAAAATTTAAAATATTTTCAAGACCTCGCACGGATCATGCGAAAAATATCAAATTATAACTAAAAATCACACTGCGCATTACAGATCAGTTTTCAGAAAAAATTTCTTTTTCGGAAATTACAGCTTTTAAAAATTACCAAAAAAAAAAATTAATAAGGAAAACGAGGAAAAATCGTAAATATATCAATTTACTCACCAAAAAATTGGAAAAATGACTGCGAAGCCGTAGAGAGATAGGGAAACGGGGAGGATAGGAGAGAAGAAATTATCTAGGGTTTGAGAATGAAAACGAAGAAGGAGTGAGAGGCTTTTTCTAAAGAAATGTGAGAAATCTGAATATTTACTTATATTTTATTTTTGTTTTGTCATTTTTTTAAATTCTTTTTTTATTTAAAAAAAAGCAGGTAAAAAGCAGGCCGAAATTGCCTTCGTACAAAAAATAAAAATAAAAATAAAAATACTAATTTAATTGCATTTACTCCCAAACGCCTTCATTACCTTCTTCCTTTTTCAGAATCACTCACTATTCGCTCGAATATCAATTGAGTCACACTCGCCAGTTTTGAGCAACGGGTACTCGGCGATGACACGTGTCACTATGGGTACCGCAAGTATGCTGGGGTCAGTACTTGGGCGAGTATGGATGTCTGTTTTCCATTTTGGCTTTAGTCGTTTTCCAAATTTTTTTGCTTTTTATGTTATCTTCATAATAACCCCTGGTTATAATAATTAGTCGGCTATTTGCATAGTTGGAGGCCATTAGCCGATCTTTTTCGTGGATTTCTTATAATAATAATGATTCCCAAATTTGTTTATTTCTGACTAAGTATAATTTAAATAATTTGTTAATCAATATGAAAATTTGAGGGTTGGTAAGGGGTAGTTGGTCCATACAAATACAATGTTAACAATAATGGAAACAAAACCAACTAATATTATTCTCAAGGGCAAAAGTGCCAACAAATTATTGCACTATTGGGGTGTGTTTGGTTTGGGAAATGGAAATGTGATTACTGGGAATGACCCATTACTTGGGAATGAGAATATGAGGGAATGATACTCATTCTCGCGTTTGGTTCATGGTAATGGAAAGTATGATTCCTACATAACATTCCCATTATCGCGTTTGGTTGGGTAGGAATGTGATTCCCAAATATAGTAAATTCCCACAATACCCTTATTTTACAAAAATCAAATTTTGCTATATTGCATGGCAAATGGTTTTCTCTTGTAAAAAAAACAAATGTAGCCAACTACACCCACGTTTAATTGGCTACATTACAAGACAGTGGGTATACCATGTGAAAAAAAAAAAAAAAAAAAAAATAGCCAACTATATCTACTTTTAGTTGGCTATATTGCATGGCAGTGGGTTATCTCATGTGAAAAAAAAAAAAAAAAAAAAAAAAAAAAAAAAAAAGCCAACCATATCCACTTTTAGTTAGGCTATATTGCATAGCAAATGGTTTTCTCTTGTGAAACAAAAATATATATATATATATATATATATATAGCCAACTACACCCACTTTTAGTTGGCTATATTGCAAAGCAGATAGTTTGCTCATGTGAAAAAAAAAAAAAAAAAAAATAGCCAACTCCCACTCCATAGCTACGATTCGAGGAAGATAGAATCCCAGATGGCATCCCAAAAAGATTTAATAATGCTATCTCAATCACAATGGCTATCTCAATCCCAACCGGATCTGGGGTTAGAGTTGGAATTTCTTGTTTGATTGTCAACGATGAAGCAACAGCATTAGCCATGGTTGCCATGGTTGGAAACAAGAGTTAGATTTGCAAATTTTAAGGCTAACGTCGGATGCAAATTTTAAGTCAAATCACTATCGTCGTCGAATTTTGAATGCGATCTGGGTTGTTGTGAATCGATTGAGGTTAGGGTCCAACCAAAACCCTTTTTGGTTCGAGGCTAGGGACGAGCTGTTGCTACTTTTGTCGCTAGTGAGTTGAGGGATGCAATGTCACTTGATTCCTTACCCCGCTATGGCTATCGATCTGCTCTCCCTCATCAGCGAAATTATTGTAGTTGTGCCTCACCATGGCTGCCGATCTGCTCTCCCTCACCGACAATGTCGCTGGATTGTGGGTGAGAAGAGAACGATAATGAAAGTCGTCGTTGTCGATAGAGATGTGACGGAGGTCCGTTCACTGCTACGATTTGAGGAGGAGAGAACTAGATCGTGTTTTTGGGGTTTGATAAGGGACATGGTTGGAATAACGAATTTGTTGTTATTAAAACACAGGGACACGCTTGTCATTTTATTTTATTATAAAAGCAATTCCCAGCAATCGTTTTACAAACCCATGTAAGATGTGGGATTAGGATGCCCCCCTTTTGTGGGAATCCTAGTGCATCGGTAATGCTACTTTCCCATCCATTTGGTCGTGCCAAACATGGTAATAGGGAATCAAACCCCTTTCCCGGGAATGATTCCCCCCAACCAAACACTGCCCAATGGTAAAGTGCCACAAATGTTTTGTCACGATGCTTAGGCATTCTGCATTCATTAGGGATGGGGATGGAATATAGGGTATTAATACTTTATAGTTAAATGAAAATAAATTTGATTTTGGTTTATAAAATAATTCAAAGAACAAAATTGGTTGGTTTTTTTAATCATGCGGTTCATATTTGGTTCAATAAACAAATATTAATGATGCATAAAAGAATAAATTATTTCCCTTTCTTAAGTTGAACACTCATTCTTCTTTGTGGGAGCAATCAAACCCAATTTGACTTTTACATATTTATTATCAAACAATAAAACAAAAAATTGATGGGCTATATGCATTTTCGCGCTTTCCATTTCAATGGAGATATTATTTATTTATTTCAAACAAAAAGGTCGAAAGGGGATAAACAATCAATTGTTGCTATTCTATTTGGATGTCACTGTAATAACCTTCTTATGACCTCACCTTAAGAATCAATAATAGAAAATGCCTAGGCAAACTTACCAAGAGGAAAAATCATAAGAGTTTCCTCGATTTGGTTGAATTATAACCTGATTTCAATTTCATCGAAGATTAATTAATAACCTTCAGTTCATGAATAGGACCTTAAAAAAAATATACATCACGTCAACATCTTCAATCAAAACTCGTTAATTACCCAACTTCCTAAACTTTCATTTGTGTAGTATTTTTGTGAATCTCCATCCATCTTAGAAGTTAGAAGGATGTGGGATTCATACAAAACAAAGAAAAAATCTAATATATATATAAGCTGTGTTCAGAGTTGCCATGTGACAATTTTTTACGAAGGCACATGGCATCCTCTTTACTCTTCAGTTTTAACCAAGTTTACAAATTCTAATAAGACTTAACAACTGCTGGATACATGGGCGGAGCTAGGGGGGCCTTTGGGGGCATGTGCCCCCACTGGCTCAACCAATTTTTTTTTTTTTTTTTGGAGAGAGATTACCATTTGATGACTATTTCTCAACATAATGCCAAATAGAGGAAAATGATAGTCATTTTAAAGTATATTTACAGTCAATTTGTAATAAGTTGTCAAAAAAATCATTTTTTTAGGTATTAAATTGAAAAAAGTAAAAAATAATTTTAAAAAAAAAAAATGCTTTCTAAGGCTTTTAGTTCCCAATTCCCACTTTACAGAATCATAGCATAGTGCCCCAATTGGAGATAAATCTTGGCTCCGCCCCTAGCTAGATGTATTTAATTTATAAACAAAGATTACTCATATTTCACGTTTTCATTTTGAGTGAGGCTATTGCCACTTACATAAAGTACTCAAAGCCCCCTATTAGTTTATACTTTTTGAGGTTTTATGAAAAATATAGAAGGATTTTTATGAAAACTAATAGCATTGTTCACTTAGAAAACATCATTTTGAACAACTTTGTACGATAAATTTTTTCCAAAATCTATCATTTAAGCAGATTTTTTGACCATTTACAATCTCTATTTTATTTTTCATGAAAAATTGCCAAAAAGTCTACTTAAATGACAGATTTTGGAAAAACTTTCTTCTACAAACGTTGTCCAGAATGATGTTTTCTAGGAGACTATGTGACTAGTTTTCATAATTTTTTTTTAATATTTTTCATCAAATCTTAAAAATATAAATTAAATGGGGGTTTAGAATATTTTAAGTAATGGACAATAAAGTCCTTTCATTTTTTAAAGAATTGAGACTTCCCCTCATTCCCCCCTCCTCAATTTCTCTTTCTACCTTTGTCATCCATTGGCCTTCTTTTATCTCCCGTGAGGATATAATATTTCGGTAAAAAACCCAACCAAATAATCCACACTCAGACATCTTTATGTTAGAACCTCGAACATGGAACAGTAAATTTGTTATAATTGTACTGTACTTTTTCTCCCTTTGCATTTTGTTCCGTGAATACACACACGTAACTATGTTACTATTTGCATTTTATTTATTTATTTATCCAAGATGGTGTCTTTTAATAAAATTTTTATATGTTGGTTATCATTAAAAAAAAATGTAAATATTGATCTAAGTAATTAATGACGGAGGATTGGGATACACGAAGAATATCCAAAAAAAATTAGAAAAACATGTCTCCTATTGATAATCTTCTTTCCCAAAGTAAAAGTGAAAGATTGTAATTGTGTTAAACAGTTACCCCCATTTGTTCTTATCTTTCTTCTTCTTCTTCTTCTTCTTTTTTTTTTTTTACTTCATTATTTCTATAAATAAATCAATAAATAGGGTTGATAAATTTTCAGATTTTAAATTTCAGTATTAAAATTTTATTTTTTTAGTTAAATATTTTATTTTTTAAAAGAATAAATTTTATTCTTCCTAATGGTTACAACCTCTCTAATTTTTGAAAAAATTTTCAAATCCCATTAAATCTCAAACAATTATCTATAAAGATACATAGTCTGTCAAAAAATACACATCTTACACTAACACTTTTCCATGAATCTATCGGTCTGGCAATTTATTGCTTTACGATTAACAATTGTGACGTTGTCTTCTTAGCTTCTATTACAATTGTATTGTCTTATTTGCTTATTTCTTTCTTCATAACAATTGTACGTAAGAAGATTTGCAATTGAAATCAACTGAGAATTTGCTTGCTTTTATGAACTATATATATATATATATATATATATACCCGTTAAATTCAGATGTTATTTTTATAGTTTTATGTATAATTGAGTCTATTTTTTTATGATTGCCGGTTTCCCTACATAAATTGGTGAATTCAATAAGTTTTTTCCTTTGTTTTTTGGTTTTTTTCTAATTTTTTATTTTTTTTATGATCAAAATACCATTATTTAATATATGAAGAAACTTTGACCAATTTATTATTTTATTTCTTAATCAGGTAGCAAGAGACTTACACTAGTTTTATAATATACACGTGTCATATCCATAGATGGGAGATTGATCAGCCACTGGTTGACCATGGCATTCGTGATTGACTGACTGTATAGAAAAGCAACCGCAGAGAGAATAACGTGAACAAGACCCGAGTGAAGTGGAAATGGAGTAGAAAAATAGATACCGATTACGGAAACCCAATCCGAAAAGCATGGCGTCCGTAGCATCTTTGTATTCTCCGAGTCCTCTCTCTCGTTTCTGCAACTTCACACCTTCATCCCACAAGAAAGGTCTTTACATCTCCTAACCCTAACCCTAGTTTTCTTAATTGTCAGCGAAACAGAGATATAAAAGCTCCTTCCCTAAATTTCTTCAGGTATCGCCATTTGCAGAAAGCAACGCGTTCTTTGTTGCAAGAGCGACGAGCATGATCAAATTCCAATTCCGTGGTCATCTCCACATTCAAATCTCCCTTTACTCTGTTTTGGTACTAATTCTGATATATCGTATCGATTTGTCAATGTTTTGTTGTTTGATTGGTTACAGTTTTCACACTCAACAACAATGTGGAACTCAAAGGAGAGACGTCATGCTCCAGATGGTCTTTACTGCGTTTTCCTTTCCGGTAATCGTTTCCAATGCATTGGCAGAGAGCGGTAATCATTATTTTCTCCTGAATGAACTTGTACTTCTCTCTCTCTCTCTCTCTCTATACATACTACTAATTTGTATGAGTTTCAGTTGTGGCAGAGGATTTCCGCATTTATTCAGATGAGGCCAACAAGTTCAAGATAACTATTCCCAAAGGTAATATCAGAATATGATTATTTGAATGAAATGCTGATACCATTGATAACATTAACCATGTATTCCCTATTCCCCTACACCTTAAGCTTTTGCAGATAATTATTAGTCTAACATGGTAGGTGTGGGTTCAAAGCCTATTACCTCCACTATTTGTTTCCCCCCTTAGCTTAACAGTTTGTTTGTACTGTCACATATGAGGGGAGTGTTAGCTTTATAAACACTAGTGGCCCATGCCCTTGCTTTATAGATAACATGTATGCTACTAGTTCAAGAGTGTCCAACCAAAAACGTCGCTATGAAAATATATCGTAGTTCATATGCCAATGACCATGCTCTCCCATCTTTTAGAAACTTTATTTAATAGTAATGGTATTAATGGTTACATGGTTATGCCAGATTGGCAAGTAGGAGCAGGCGAAGGTAATGGATTTAAATCAGTGACTGCATTCTACCCAGAAGACGCGTCTACTTCAAATGGTACTACTCATGGGGTTTTGAATGGATCCATTTCTTCAGTAGTTGCTTCATGAGTTTTAAAAATTGATTAATGGGAGGTTGCTTCAGTTAGCGTAGTCATCACGGGGCTTGGTCCAGATTTTACCAGAATCGAATCTTTTGGAAAAGTGGAAGCTTTTGCTGAGACTCTGGTGAGTTTTCATCTTCTAAATTTTGGGTTTTCCAATGGGAATATTATTCAGCTCATGTGATTATGTATTTCAAATGCCTTCAATAGGTTGGTGGATTGGACAGAAGCTGGCAAAGGCCTCCTGGTGTCACAGCAAAACTCATAGACTGTAAATCTTCCAAGGGTAATTGCATCTCCCCTTGCAGCCATTCCAGGTGTGCTGTTCTATGGACCATTAGGAAAATACAGAGAACAGTTTAGGGCTAAAATTTATGGTTATGGTTGGATTTTGTTATAACATAGGAGGTAGGCCATTGGGGCTAGCCTAGTGGTGAGGGAGGGCAGGGTGAAGGGTTAGGATTAGGATAGGTTAGGAGTTGGAACCCCTCCAATTGTACCAAAAAACAGATGAGGTATCCTTTAATTCTATCTAGGAGGTTGGGTTCCTCTCTGCTTTTTAAAATTTGCACTTCTGTAATTACAGTGGGAAATTCTTTCAAGTTCGCCAACGTTTGCATATATTTTCTGTTTTTATATATTGCGAGATTTTATGTATATGTGCATTATTTTTATATATATATATATAGTTCTTAATCCATTTTAAACCATTGACCAGGGTTCTATTACATTGAGTATTCGCTGCAAAATCCTGGTGAAAGTTGCAGACATATATATTCGGCAATTGGTATGGCATCAAATGGCTGGTACAACAGACTATATACCGTGACCGGGCAGGTAGGTGTGGCCACAATAAATCGGCAAAGGCCAATCTCTTAATCTACTACGTGTTTTAGGTTTTATTCTCCTTATATCAGTTTGTCCTAAGTGCACTACCTAAATTCCATCCTCACAATTTTATTCGTTGCTACAGTTTATGGAAGAAGAATCAGATAAATACAGTTCCATGATTGAGAAGGTGTGCTTTAAAAAACCTTTAATTCTCGTAGACCAAACTTTTTTATGCTTTCAGTTAGCAGGAACAAGGTTTTTATCTCAGAGAAAGTAAATTTGTATTGATTTTTCTGAGATGCTCTGCATCAGAAAAGAACAGATTTTTTTTTTGCATTGATATAAAAAACATTGGCTTATCCATGAGTTTTTACATTTGCTTGAGCTATTTGCATTGATGGACAGGGAAGGCAATTGTGACTTATTTCCAAATGAAACTGAAACCTAAGGTGCTTGCACATATGGAATTAGGTTCTATAAACGGGCTTCAGAATCATTAACTTAAAGTTGTTCCTTCTTTTGGTCTGTGCAGGCTGTTGCATCCTTCGGGTTTATCTGACAGAACAATCACAAGTACTAGTGTAAATTATGGCTTGGAGTTCCTGGTTCACAAGCGTCGTAAATGATACATGGAAAACTGAATATCTGAACTAGTTTAATCTGATTCGTTCAATCGGGCCATTAGCTTAAGGAAAATTGTCTTTAGCACCGGTACATTGTATAAAGTTGAGCTGATTCCGTTAAAGCAGTGAGCCAGGCTGCTGCAGTAGAACAATGGATGAAGTTGCACCAAGGCTGTAGTGTCCCACTTGGGAAAGCCAATGTGGGTCGACCGCCAGAGAAAATTAAAGCATGTTAAAGCAGTGTCACTATAGCTGCCCTTTCATTTCTTTGTATTTTCTTTTACTTATTTAATTATTAATCAGCGTGGTGAATGCCATCCGTCGTGACATTCAACTAAGAACTTCACTTTGAATGGCCATCCTCAGTTGTATTCATTTTTAAAATTGCAACAACAAACGAGTAAATAAATAAGTAGAAAATAATTAAACCAACCCGAGTGAAGGCCATCTTGGACTTGTCTAGGGGGTGAGAAATCAAAGAGAAATTGGATTCATATACGAGCTGCCCATTGTTCTTGCTACTTATGAATGAAGTTCTTGCCCCGGTGTTCAAACTATTACTCGTGAACATTTATAATCCGATTTTTTCTCCATGCTTGTTTTTGAGGGGATCAGATTTGTTTTAGTAGCCAATACTGATTTTAACACTGATAGTTTGGTTTGCCCCATTGTGCCACAGCCTTGCATGTGGGAACTCAAGTGGAGGGAGCAAGTAGTCCCACTTCCTACCCAACCTGTTCCATCTTCTGTTCTTACACAGCAAGTTTCAAAAAAGGGCTTTGCCAGGGGGTTTACTGAAGGTTGAGGAAGCCGTTTCTTCTTCTAGAAAACGATGCAAATACAGAGTACGCGCGCCCTTTAAGGGCCATTGCCTGTAGAAAGGCCTAAATTACTGTGGGAATAGAGGCCAAAATAGCGGCCTTTGCGAAATCCTGGACAAATTTTATATTTCTTTGGTCAGAATCTAAGGCTCCGTTTAGATCTCGGAATGCATGGGAGAGAAGTAAAGAAAATGCTAAAAATAGATTACAAATAGAATCCGTTCTTCAGCATTTTAAAGTTTTTCCCCTTTCTTTCCTTCATTCATTCCGAGATCCAAACAGGTCAATAAGCCAAGTGTGTACTGCAAAAATTTCCAGTGAAAGGAAAGCGTCCTATTCAAAATAGATGACACTAACCACAAAATACCCAAGTTTATAGTCAAGGTGATTACCTTGGTAAATCTCGAGAAAAGCAAGATAGAAAACAAAAAGAATGAATTGGGCTATATTTATGGATATAAAACTTAATGAATCAATCTGTTTTAACATCCTCCTCCCTCATGTTTTCTCCACTTTTTGGTGCAGCGGTTTTATGAAATAAAAGGCTGAGCTGATCAGCAAAGAGCAAGCTTTTCACTTGCTGCAGTTGTTTCCATTCTTTCTCCATCTGTATTTCAAACTCCTCAAAATGAATAATCTTTTCTTGAATCTCCTTCATCTGTAAAAATTGTTGACGAGTTAAAACACTATTCAGCAAATAATACATACTTTTACAAGTTCAAACAATAATGCCCCAGAATCTTACCTGCACTTCAGTAATGCCAGAAATTGCTCTCTCCACATCCAGCTCTTCCTTCTCAAGAAGTGAGTTCACATCTACACAAGCTCCTTCTGATGCATTTAAATTCGAGTCACCATTTGATGGAACATCAGATTCTGCATCAGAAATAAATATATTATTCTGCTGAAACCAGATGGCCTTCCAGAGTAAACCCAATTTTCATAGAATATCATAATGAGTCAGAGTAGCATCTTTTAATTGACGGACTATGCATAACATTTATTAAACACCATCTTGGGCCTTTTTAGGAAAAAACTAAACCTGCACTCTTGTTGAAGAAATCAACTAGCTCCAATGTTCTTTTAATTGATGGTTCCAGACAATGTTCTTTTGAGTTCAACCACTCAGAAAAACCAGGTAAATAGTGCGAAATCTTTCCCCAACCCATAGGAGAATACAAAATTAAGAGTTATCCAGTAAGATTCAATTAAACCAATGCATGCTATCTGCCTTTACTTCTATCAGATTGGGCTTCCGACCAAGACTAATCAATATTTAACAAATCCCAGGCCCAAGACTAGCCCATTTTAAAACCCTATAGTAAATCCTCAATGCTTGAGGAGAGTTCCTAACAAAAAGCCATTAATACCTTGATGTCTCGTAACATTGTTGAGAGATCCATGATTCTCTCTACTCGTTCTATAATCCACCTCAGACAGAGCTTTCACAGCTGCCTGAGCAGCAGCTTCTGCAACCTCTACACCCGCCAAAGCCGACAGGAAAGCAGCCTGAAAAAAAATTCAGGTGCAAATATCAAAGTAAACCCAAGTTTAATGATGATCTAGCAAGTGTATACCAACCTCGTATAATCAGATAAACACAGCTAATATTATTTTATAGAAAATCAAATTTTATACTTATACAGTTATACTCTTTTTCAAGGAGACCCAAAAAGGGAAGCATGTCGTCCTTTTGACTTTAGCTAGTTGGCTGACATTCACAAAACAGCCACAATGATTATTTTGGAAACTCTCTGTCATGATATTTAAAAATTGACTCCAACCACCAAATCTAGATCCAGAACCTTAATCCATTTTCGTCAAGTACTGGCAGATCTTTCCATTACAAAAGATGTAATACTCATGGGCCTCTTAGACATTTGCTGATTGTCCAGTGGCCCTTCGTCCTCTTAGGGTGGATTTCCATTGGTCATGTACGCATGGTTATCACTTGATACATTTTGTATGAAGTATATCTTGACAACCTATAACTTGGCTCACTCCATTCCCCTCTTCTAACTTCCATAAATTAATTTTGAAACCCAAAAATAGAGTCTATACCTGAGCCATAATGGGGTTGCTTGCATCAGCCAGTGGTGTGAGACGCACTCTTTTTCTTGGGGACAATGTGCCAACATTTTCCAATCCAAACTCAGCATCACCCTGGTCCTCGATTTGATCAAACTTGTTATCAATTTCCCCAGAGTCTGGATGTCCAACAAATACCTCCCCAAAAGGAAACTTGATAAAACGAGTAACACATTCCTTCTCACTTCTACCACCAACATGCTCTGCTACCTTCTTCCAGTCATCACCATAATGCAAAATGGCTTCGAGAAGGTGCAAAGTTTCTTTGTCAGTCCAGTCTGACTTTGTTTCTTCATTGATCTCAACACGCCTGAAATCTGAGGAACTGACACCCACCCGATAATTGCCACGAACATAGCACCTTGCACAAAGTGTCAAGTCAAACTGTAAAACAAAGAGTAAAATCGTAAAGATCAGTTGTAATTACCCTTGTGCCACTACATGAATTGCCTATCTAGCACCATAAAACAAATCAACTGGAGGGCATCCACTGGTTGGTTCATAAAAATAGACAAGTCTCATAATATATTGTTTCATTAAAAATTGCAGTCACAATGATTTATGAAAAGACCTTGATTTTTATTGTGCCTATTGGTTAATTCACCAAGCAAGATGTTCAATAGTCTGAGTCTATCAGCAATAGTGATGTACATTGGAAGTCAAAATGCAACTAAGCTCATTAGCAGGACCAACATTGGGTAATGATCTTTTATAGAACAAATTGAAGTGCATAAAATTCCATATGAAAAAGAAGATATAGTGAGAATAAATAACCTTGTCACAAGCAAAGCATGCGATGTTGCAAAGAGATTTGCAACCACTGCACCACTTCCTCGTCGGAACCGAAGATTCAATTGAACTCCCTGCAGGATCACTGCTCTGCGAAGGAGCCCCACCAGACTTACTCTCTTTCTCTTCCCACTTCAAAGGCAGCTTTATCGCCGCACCCGAGTAATTAACCAAACCCCAAGCCTCGAGAAAATCGAAAACCCTACGAATCGACCCAACATCTCCAACAAGAGTCTTCCGAGCGTCCGTAAACGTGACCTTTCTCGAAGGGTTTTCTCTGAATTTTCTAACAATCGAATTCCTATAATACTTATAAACCCTAGGGTTTTTCGAAGGCGATCGCGAATCGAAGAACTCCGGGAGGAATCGAACCTCACATTCGTGAATGTCGTTCCATGAAAACCACCCTAAGTTGAAATAAGTATCAATTATTGGAGAACTAAAACGCCACAATTTCAAGGATTCCGTTTGGTTTCTGGGAAAGGAAAGAAAAAGAAAAGAAAATGCTTCGTTCGTTTTATCTCGTTCTTTACAGAGAACCAAACGAAGCCCTAGGGTTTTGCTGATGCAGAAAGTATAAAGAGTTTGAAGTTAGTCTTACTTGAATAGCTGGGGATGTTGACGACGTTTGCATCGGTAGAAGGAGGTTCCGGTGGCCGGGAACTGACGGCAGCGGCGGTTTTTTTGGAATCTGTTACCGGAGTTTCTAACTTTACGGCGGGGGTGGGCGGCGTCGGAGAGGATTCGAGCTGTTTGGGTGTGGTTTCAGTTGAGGGTCCGGCGAGGTCCTTGACCGGTGACTTTGTCGCCATAGTGGAGCCGTCGGGAAAGAAACTACGAAGTCGAAAGACGTATATACAAAATAGTAGAGTAGTCTGGTAGCAGGAGGGAGCCTCCCCTTTACGGGTGTTCGTTTTAACGGGCTCTTCTCGCTTACAAAATTTTATAAAAACGAAATGTCATGTTGCTTTATTCCACGTGCTTATTAAAGTTTAGGGTTGGTTCAATGAAAGTTAAATAATTAGAATACATTTTATATAATATTGAGGATTTGAGTTCATTTTCTTGAATAAGATTTTTAAAAAAAAATTAAAATCATTACTATTATTAATATTATAAAATCAATTCTTAAAAATTCATGAAATTTCAATATTATTCTCATTTATGATAATGATTATTGTTTTTTTAAATATTTAATTTAAGATGTTGGATTCATGCTTCTAATACTATCGAAAAAAAATACACTACAATAATTTCCGCTTAGATTTCTTGGATCCTTACCCTCTATTTGGTTCCTAGATTCTACCAAGAAAAAAAAAAAGGAAGGAAAAAAAAATGTGGAAGAAAGAAAATGAATGAAAAAGATAAAATCATATTAAGCCAAAATTATTCCAATTATTCTTTTTCTTTCAATTTTTCATTGCAACCAAATAAAGAAAAATAGAATTCCTTATATTTAATTTTTTTTCCATGATAAAACCCACAAACCAAATAGAGTCTTAATGTTTCTCATCTAGAGTATTTGAGCAAAACTCTTTAAAAGAGTGTTAATGTCAACCGCAATTGATAATTTGTTATAATGAAATTTTTAGTAAAAGCCATTACCCATCAAATTACCATCCTCATCATGTGTGTAACTAATGTGGACCCAAATTTTTGTGAAAATATGCTTAAGATTTGCCCCCAAAAAAAAAAAAAAAAATAAATGCCAGATCAGTTTGTTACCATGCGGCATGCCACACCCTTCCGTTCTTGAGAACATCACTGCATGAGACAACCCTTACCGGGCTCTTTGCGATAAATTGGGCATGCTGATTTATTGAAAACCCCTCTACGAATTTTCTACTCCGTAATCTGACCTTGGGCAAAACCCATACATTTTAAAAACAAATTTAAAAATCCTCCACCCACCTGCCTCTACCAAGGATCTTGGGAGGTAAAATTCAGTACCCAGGTCAACGATGCAAGCAGTTTGCTGAATTTATCGGGACATGGAAGGGTCAATAGATCTGAAACACTAGCTGGCATCTCCTTGTGAACTTTGATATAAATCTAAAATTTACAAGGAGCGACATACTGAAGACAACTGATGGAGGTATCTGCACAGCACGAGCAAGAACGATAATGAGTGCAAGACTGGTACTTGAGCAATGGTGATTCTCATCAACACACATGCTGTGGTGCAGCGACTGGGAAACAAGCACGCTCGGACAAGGCAATAGCAGTCCTCTATTAAATAATGGTGCCGATCTGTTGGGGTGGGCAAAAATGTACCTATAACGTTGCGGAATGAAGAGGCTGGACTTTGGTTTCTGAATGCACCATCAATTGGGCACCGTACATGTAGATTTTCTGACCTACCCACCTTTGAGGCTGGCCTCAAATTAAACCACCATTTAAAGAGTATACAGAGAAATTCCTTTTTTTTCTTCCTTCTAAATAGAAGAGACCTGGAGCTTCCCCCATGCTTTGAGTTAGGCTCTCAAAATCATCCAAATTACAGAGTTGAGTTTCAATAAAAACCCAATTACTGCTATGCACAAGACCCAAATGACTTTTAAATACAATGCAGAACCCACCACCACACAGAACACCAGAGACTATCTATACACCCAAAATGCTGGGACTAGACTACAAAAGAATCATACTTTGATTCTAACATGTCGACTTTTTACACAGTTTTATTCCTACATGGTTGCCAGAAACCGATTCCAGCTTCCATCATTCAATTACTCTGCCAGTAATTTTGAGCACTGGCACTATATGAGGGTTTAAATACACTAGGGTAACGGAAGAGCAACCCGCATCTTCCATGTTCCTTTCTCCGTCATCTGGAGCGACTCAGACATCTGAATTCTCTGGTGAGCATGACTATGTATGACCTGCACAATACAAAAATAATCTCATCCAGTATTTGTCATAAATGCTTGAAATTAAAAGAGAAAAAAAGAGGGAAAAAAAGAGGGGAAGAAGGGGGGGGGGGGGAGGGGGGGAAGTTGTCAGACATTAACAAAACGTAACATGTAAAATTTGGAACAACTTTCATGTATTTAATCCACTTTAATTGCTTTTTCAATGCCTTAACATTTGAACACATGACAGGGACAAGGACTTGGCTCAAAGAGGAATAATTCTTCTTCTTCTTCTTCTTCTTCTTCTTCTCTCTTTCTCTCCCTCTCAATTTATTTATTTATTTTTTTGTGGGGGGACCATATTGCACTCTCATCCACTGATCAAGACAGATCTCATGTCCTATCTTTTACCAACCTGTCCCAGAGGAGGGTGGGCTCAGTAAAATACCTAGTTATAAACCTTACAACTTCATGAACATCAATCCTAAAATCTTGAAATCTTATGCCAGAGCAATTCCTAGAAGCGAAGTGCTATATCAGCACATGGTGCAGCAGAAACGATTGAGGGTGTCCACTAATTGTTTGAAACTTCTATATAAACATTCATGCACCTAATTTAATTCATTATCCTTTTAATAATACCCTATCCCACTTTTTTTTTTCCTCCCCTACATCCTTATCCTACCCTGGTTCCCCTTAATTCGACGTAGAAGCAATCAACCTTATGTTTTTTTCAAAAAAATGTCACAACCTGATGGAGAGAGACCGAAGGTTTCATATGGGAAAAACCAGTTGCATAAGTTGGTCACTTGGATCAAGGGATTGGCAATCCTAGTTACCACACAAACAGAGCGCTCTTGGAAATACCCACTGTGCAAAATGAATGGCCCAAAGTAGAGTTGGCAATGGCTCGGATTGAATTCCCCCAGCTGGCATTCATACTTAAAACCTATCCTATCTTGAACCCAGTAGAAGGACATATTGATGGGTTGGGTAAAGTTTCAAAACCATATGATCCATCAACATGCCTTTTCATACGTTCTTTGCAATAATCAAGGTGTATCATACTGGTTTCAAGTGAACTGAAGGGCTAAACAGGATTTGTCTATAGCCAACCACAACAGTTGGTATTGGGCAGTAAAGCATAGCAAATAATAAGAACAAATGTGCCCCAATTGATTTAACTTCTGTGGTTGATCTGAAACACAAATTTACTAGAAATGGGTGTGCCCCATTTTTCGTGTTCTCGAAAATAGGTACCATAGAAGTTTTTTCTTCCCTCATCAATAAGTTTATTGGACTTAATCATAAACTAGTAATCGAGCACACGCATTGCGTGTGCAACACATTTTTTCAAGTTT
The DNA here is from genome assembly GCA_039720395.1 of Liquidambar formosana. NCBI lineage: Eukaryota > Viridiplantae > Streptophyta > Magnoliopsida > Saxifragales > Altingiaceae > Liquidambar > Liquidambar formosana. The sequence goes on from CM077833.1 coordinate 32,392,260, forward strand.
CCACTCCATCAGTAGAACTGCTATGTCAATTTACAAGTTTTTAAACCGCATGTGTGTGTGTGGGAGAGATTTTTTTTTTTTGATGAAGGTGTGTGCGGGAGAGAATTAAGGGGAAATGGGGTCGTGGTGGGTTTTTCAAAGTCGGTAAAATTACGAAATCACCTCTTAGCTTTATTAACTTATAAGGGTATTTTAATATTTCCAGGTGCAATCCAACCACAAAGGGAATTGGCTTTATATAGTAGTATAGATATGCTTTCAGTGTGCTATGGAGAAAAATGAATCATACCTCTAGAATGCAAAATGGATAATTTGCAAGGCTAGATCCGAAGCCCGCCACTCAAGTAGCAGTACCGCTGCTCTTAGTCCTGCTGCAATCTAAGGATACCTGTAAATATCATAAAAACAACAATCCCCAACTATAATATACCACTGGGGGAAAATATGGGCATAAAATATAGAATATTCCGCATATATAAGTAATGCTACTCACCTTGATCAACCCCTCACCCAGCTGTTTGGTCAGAACCGCTACCTTGGATGAACTGAGGAGAGTGAGCAGGAACTATAAACTGTGGTTGTGCTGGAACAGGTGCTGCAATACCTAATAAAGCCAAGGCACTTGCCCAATTAGATTTGCTTGTACACAAATCACCTTGATGAAACATTTATTAGAAAGTTTCATCTCATATTTTTCCCTTTTCAATTAGAAACTTTCATCCATGTTAAAATGGTGTTCCAAAACTCGAAGTTTGCCTTATCATGTTTTTTGAGACCTGTTCAACCAATACTGATACAATCAACATATGTATATATGATGTGGATTTTCATACATACGCATCCACATCTTATATGTTGATAACGTTTTATCTGAATAAAACAGAAGAAACATCTTATATGTGGATTACCATACATACACATACAGTATGCTTTTCACTACATGATCTACTTCCTCTGTCCCTCTAAGATTGTCCCTATTTCTTTTTTAGGCTGTCCAAAATTTTTTGTCCCCTTGGAAAAGACAACGAATCAATTTTGATAATGTCCAAAAATATTAAACTGATAAAACAAGGGGGGAAAAAAAATGATAATCCTTCCCCATGGTATAAATTACATGATAAAGATAAAGTCATACCCTACCCTTTACAATTGTAGGTAAAACTCAAATACCAAAATAATTTAGTAGGTGTGAATACATTAAATGCACTATCCCAAAAAAATTGTTTTTCCAAAGGGTGTCCGTCTTTAAGGTAAGGAGGGAGGGAGTACAAAAGTCGCCCATAAATTGGTAGGCATAGACATGGGTCTGAAAACTCACATTTATAGTGCCCAAATTTAAAATGACATTAAAATTTATAAAGAATGAGGAACAACTTATAGGAAAGGAAATATTGCCTGTAGGATATGGTGCTTGAATTGTTGGAATAGGTGAAGTTGTTATCGCATTGACACTGGGCCCTCCAAATTGCATGATCTGATGACCTGGCATTGCATAACCCTGCATTGTTGTATAACCATGGCCACCAGGAATAGTCTGTCCCAATTGTCCATAAGGATAAATAGCAGTATTAACCGTCCCAGGTACCCCATATATCTGAAGGTACTGCTGACCCATGTAAGGGTTGTAAACACCCTACCAAAAAGATGACAACACACAAACATTTGAAACAAGTCAGCATTGCAAGAATGACCCAGTTTTCCTAAATTCTTTCTAAACCTAAGAAAAAGTAAAATTTCAATTGTGGTTGCCACTTTGGAGCACTATCGACCTGTGGGTAGACGTATTCAGGCCCATATGTTGCATACCTGCATGGATAAGAAAACAATTGCATCTTTTTGAGAAGGTATGTATGTAAAAATCTGGATGTAGGATAAGTGTATCTCAGATGCATGATGTTGAATAAAGAGACACAACATAAGAGACCATGAATCACTACAATGGTCTCCTCTCCAATCAAAGAGCCATCTCCTGTATAGCATATTCAGAAAAGATTCAACAGAACGATGAGCCTAACAACCCAATCCATGAGATTTTTTCTTGTTTTCCCCCTATTTTACCAGACCACAATAATCATGATTCTTGCCTGTTCAATTGTAAAAATTGAGCTGGAGCATATATCCTCCGCAAATATCAATTTCTGCATTCCTGCCCAATCACACCATGTCACATCACTATACTTTGGACTAAATCAGCTCTGAATAATAGGGGATTGGCTAAGGTCCTAGAACAACTAAACACTCCTAACTGATGTTGCATGTCGTGATTGGTATATGCAAGAATCGCCAAAGATAACAAGGAAAAAAAGAAAAAGTAGCTCCAGAGGAAATGTACCCCACCAAACTGACTGGTCACCTGTATTAACTCTTTTTAGTCCATGGTTATCCACCAAATAATACAAGTTGACAAGTATATGTAATGTATGTATACTAAATAGTGTCATTACTATGTAGTAGTGCATTTATAGCGAAGTGTTAGCCACTGGAAAGACGCCAAGAAGGCAAGGTTCAATTTTGAAATGTCTTGAAAGTTTAAATTTCCAAAATTTAGCAGTAAAAGAACAAAGAACAAAGAACATGATGCTCTTCGCATATAAGGAGATAGGAGATAACCAAACTGAGTTGACCCTAGACAGAACATTGTATGAATCATGTGAGTTTGAATTACAACTCACCCATATGGAGGATACATAAATCCTTGCTGGTAGTTGTAAGAAACTGGTTGCTGGTAACCAAAACTTCCAACATAGGCCCCCCGAGTGGCATGCCCACTTCCAACGTAGGGTGTAGCCGGTCTCAAACGTCCTATAAGAAATAAAAGCAGAGAGCATTAATATTAAAAGTATTACAAAATAATTAGGAGACTGACTACTGATGTCTATAGAAAGGATTAGAACTTAGAAGTGACAGAGAAACTGGATGAAAATAACTATGAGGATAGTTCAAATTTTCTTCAATTTCCAGTTTTGTCAATTTATCATACCTGTCTACAACACAAACTAACAAACAGATACAACACAAACGCAAACGCAGAACAAAGTTTATAGCCCTACTAAATGCTACTTGAAACTAACTAATATAGATTCAGTCTAACGTATGCATGGGATAGAACCTCAGGAAAACCCCCCAGCAACATAGGATTTGAGCATGCCAAGGAATAATTCCCTCATCAAAACAGTTTGTTCAACACTATTTATGCGGCCAACTGACCTTTGACACAACTATTGTTTAGAGAACTTCAAGCTCGATTACAATTATAATCACAACCACACACTTTTCAAAAATAGTGCGTGGTTGTGATTATAATCTCAAAGTTACACAGAAATCAAATATTTTTAACGATAGGGGAGGGGGGTGGAATTGTAACCTGAGAACAAGGAAGGAGATATTGAGGAGGTCGATTAAGCTGGACAGAAAAGTGTTTTTCCTCTTATTACTCCAGTCATGCTCATGGTTGCACAAATATTAGGCAGACAAGAAACAATATGTTCATAAAACGAGTGGAACTGAAATTAGGATATCTGCCATAGATGGGTGGCAACGCAATAAAGAGTAGAACTGGAAATGAATGCATTCTCGAGAAGTCCAAGGTTCTACAGATTGGGTAGAAGATGAGAGGAAGTTGATACAACTTTAAGGTCGTTTGTAGAGGTGTTATTGGACTGATATCACCCCCGGGTTCGAAAAGACACATAGCAACCTGGACTGTCAAACCACTAGACCAGTGATTTGCAATCAATTTTAAGATCAAAGAAGTGTTTAGTTTCAAATGCCAACGGGATACACTGAAAAAATCAAGCAGTCACTAGTGAGCCAATTAATGAAGAAATTAAATCCAGAGCATATGCTAAATCATGATTCTCTAGGCAACATTGTCTAAAACAGATTTCCAGCTGAAAGAATCTACGCATACGGTAAACGACTTAAAGCAAACCACCTGACAACTAGGACATAAAGAGCACAAATACTTCCAATGATAAGTTAATTGCCTGTACAGTATCGAGCCAACAAAGATATTATACCATAAGGAACAGATGGCCGAGGGCGTCCAAGTGAAGCCAAATTGCAATTCGCCCGCCTACCATCAATAAACGGTGTTGGATCAGTGCAGGCTCTCCTTGCAGATTCTGGGTCCCGGAAAGTCACCTAAACCCTCCATACAAATGCCAAGAAACCCAAGTCATTCTATAGTGAAGACCACACCCCCATTGAAATAAAAGGCGTATTGATCAAACACAAACGAATAGCAAATGTGTTCCAGAATTCGATCAACCTAGGATCATCAAAGCTACGTTTATATCTTACATTTTGGTGCACTATATTAATCCTCCTTGATTCGAAAAGGATATCAATTAACTTAAAAAAACAATAAATACTCACAAAACCATAGCCTTTCGATCGGCCGGTATTCTTATCGGCGATTACGACAGCCTCGAGGATCTCTCCAAATTGCTCAAAGTGGCGTCGCAAGGTCTCGCTCTGAGTCTCCCACGCCAATCCCCCAACGAAGACCTTAGTGTAGGTCGTATCTCCAAAAGGGGAATTCAAAAACTGAAACCCCGAACTCGAACTCGACCCTGAACTCGGCTGATACGCCATCAATCAAATTTACCAACAACAGAGAGCCTGATTCAGAAAGAGAGAGAAGGAAAAGATTCTACGAAAAGGATGACCGATATGGACACTATTATGTGATGCTACAGTCTATAAAATACGCACTTGGCCTCATCTTAGATGAAAAACCCTAGAAAAACCCCAATAACAAAGTGAGAATCCATTGAATTTTGGTGGGGATTCGAAAAACAGAGTATGGTAATTAGGACTGGGATCAATGATAAAACGAAAGGAACATGTACTAAAAAGAAAAAGGAAACCCTAGAAAGAAGGTGATGGGATGTACAAACGTATGTTGTGTGTGTGTGTGTGTGTGTGTGTGTGTGTGAGTGTGTGGGAAAAGAAAAGATGTGGGTCAAATGGGGAAGGGAGGTCGGTGGTGGGATAGGATGGCACAGAGGCAGAGCATGGGAGGGGGTGGCCGGTGGGATATGTTGGGAGAAAAAGGCCAAGTCAAGGAGAGAGTTGTATAAGAATCATGGGGATACTAGTAGCATAGGGGAAAAAAAAAAAAGAGAGAGAAGAATCATGATTTGCACTGAACCGCTAAAGAAAAAGAGAGAAAAAAAAGTAGGACGACCTTTGTCTTCGAGAGTTCTCAAACAAAGTGTACAGCTTGGGAGGATGCGGATGTGGGACCCATCACTCCCCCCCCCCCCTTCCCCTTCTCTTTCTCAAACCCTAATTACTGTTTGTTTTTTTTTTTTTCGTTTTTTAAATCTTGTAATAAATTTCCATAATATTTCAAATTAAAGGTTATAGAAAACACAAATCCAAAATGAAAAATGGGTTGTGCATAACTTGGATACAGATTTCGGATCCAGCAGTTTCTTTCTCTCCTTCTTTTTCTTTTCCTTTTTCTTTTTTTTTTTCAATATTTTTTACTATAATTACATATATTAATTATGTAGATGCACGTGTGAACGCTTCTTCTTTATTTTTTTCTTCTTGTTAATAAGGTATTTAGACTTTCAGGCTCTAATCATTTTTACACATGTATGAAAGTTATATTTCAAAACATATTGTTATGTCCCATAAAATCGCAAGTGTCCATCTTTCCAACAATGATAAGAATTCAATCTTACAAATAAATTCACCTTGTGCTACAACAGTCTCGGCATAATAACAATATCTATATTTGTTACAAGAGTATTGTGTGTTTTTTTTTTTTTTAATCACAGTAAGATGTAAGGTAAGGTGTTGTCATTATTCAACCTTATCATTTTCATTTCCTTAATTCCTTCTTAATAAATTTCTAGATATATTTACTAATAGCCTCACTCATTATATGACCTGTTTGTGGTGATAACTCTAATTTTATTGAATGATCCCACTGTTTATCATAAATTTGCAGCTTCAAAAGTGATGCAAAAACTAAATTTTTGTGGGACATCCAAACAAGCCCACAATTTATAACGTCTTAAATTTGTATCCAATCACATAAGATTTCTAGAAAAAAATAGTGTACGTGATCCACAGAGTCTAGAAACCTAAAATACAATCATAAGATTTTATAGGAAAAGAAAAGTACTAATTGGATACCTTAAAGATGATCTTGATATGAATAACGTTATCACCATCACACATGTCTCAGGTTCTCAACTGGATTCAAGTGTTATAATTAAAGAAAAAAAAACTATTTCATAAAGTTGGTTCACCACTGCCCAGTAAAGAAAAAGTTGTTTTACAGTTCTGAGAAAAAAAGAATCTGTTTTCATATTTATTTACATTTTCCGTAATTTTTTGAAATTTTTGCTAGATATTAGACTGGCTAGCTCAAATAAAATAAAATAATTGTACCATTAGATTTTAATTTTGGGGCTGAGTGTAAATTCTAGATAGTCTGACACCTCCATAGTAATAGAGGTCTCAAATTTGAGAACTGAGACAGATTAGCCTTTGGCCCGACCCCAAATTAGTCCAAACCTAGAGAGAGAGAGAGAGAGAGAAGACTAAGTAGAGCCCAAACAAAGGATAATCTCATTCCCTTAAGGAGTAAGGTACCACTTGGATAGAAGGATTGGTGACGTGGTCGTTAGATTCTAGTTAATTAGTCAAATGTCAAATGAGTGTAAAAAATAAAAATAAATAACAATACTAGTGCTTGATAATGCAAATTTCATTTTGTGAGTAATTATACTGATGGTCATTAATAACCTTCACACGGGAACTTTCTCGTTGCAGGTCATCATTATTGTTATTTTTAAAAAATAATGATATTTTACCTAAAAACAAAGGGCAAAAAAGAAAAAAGAGGTTTCTAATTTTTTGGGTGACAAGAATATCATAATATTAAAATATATTTAATTAGAAATAAGACACAAATACTTAAAGCTTAAATTTAAGGCCTCGTTTTAAGAAAATGAGAGATACCATTTAATTATAAAGAAAAAATGAAAAAAAAGGTAAAAAATACGCAATACTGTCCTTTGCTAATCAATTTTGTTATGTTCTCACTTCGTACAGGGCGGCTGGGTGTGGTAGGGGTTTGCCTCCACAGCGAAGAAAATGCTTGATGCTTGACGATTTCTTCGTAAAGAAGCAATGCGGAGCCGCCGACGTGACCCAAGCACACTGCACACCATTCCATTTAAATATATTTTACAAAACCAAACAAATTCCTATGGACAGCATTTTCTATTATTTTACAAAACCAAACAAATTCCTATGGACAGCATTTTCTATTAAGAAACATGTCAATTAAGTATATATATATATATATATATATATATATATATATATATATATAGTTGGTGCACACGTGCAATGCACGTGGTTTTTTGTTTCTTTAATTCAAAAAAAAAGTTATTACATTTTGTAAAGAAACACTTATCAAATAAAGTAGAAGCTATTAATGGAGAAAAAATAATTCAGAATCCCGCTGTTAATGGAAAAAGTAGAATTCAAAATTATATAAATGATATATGTTAAGGTGTAGGGTCTTATACAAATTTGATTTCCTATTTATGTGATTTTACGAATTATAATATACTTTAAATTCCTATTTATATTTATGTGTTTTATATTCTTATTTCCTATTCCAATCAATATACCATGTATAAGGTTAGAATTATAATATACTTTGAATTCCTATTTATATTTATGTGTTTTATATTCTTATTTCCTCTTTATGTGTTTTATATTTTATATTCTTATTTCCTCTTTTAATCAATGTACCGTGTATAAGAGTAGTGTTGTATTTAAAATATAAAATAAAGATATATTGGTCAATCAAAAGCTTTTATGATATTCAACTTTTTATAGGTTGTATAGATAAGGAATGATCATCAGGTAAGCACGTGTTGATATAACTTATATCAATACCCGCATTGGGAGTTGGATTTTATGCATTAGTGGGATTTGAGGTACATTGGATCAATGTAAAGCGTACAACCCCTAATGCATGGTGCAAGGGATACAACCCTCGATACATGATATTAATATAACTTATATTAATAGGTGCTGATGGGAACATAACTATATATATAAGATCCGTACATCTTAATATAAGTTATATCAGCATTATATATTGAAAGTTATATTCTGTACATTACCTCAATATATCTCGTAACTCATTATTGTATGAAATATAACTTTTAATCCGGACATTGATATAAGTTATATTAGTACGTACTTATCTAGTTATCATTCTATATAATTTGAGGACTTTAAATGAAAGCGAATGAATGTGACGTCCCTTTACAGAGTTGGTTAGTCAAGAGTTGCGTCTGATTTTACACATACTGATTTTACACATAATTAGAATATTGAGATTTTAGGGGTGAAGTGGATTAAGCCAATGGCGCTGTCCACGTAACCAACCATCGTCCCGTAGTCTATTTAGAAAGGGACATGCATCATTGTTTTCTTTCATTAAAAGGGTCGGTATGTGTTTCAGCTGCTACTATTGCAAGAGTAATGATCGGAAGGGCTCAACCCCATTGTAAGCTTGAGATGCCTGAGACTCAACTGGTTCAAATAACTGAGGTGAGAGATAATCCCACTTGTACAATTTGAAATCGGGGCACTATCTCAACGGTCCAAATTCATCGATTGTTGTATACTTCATTTCCTCTTGCTCTAATGACAAAAGAAAAACATCATAATTGATCGACTATTGATACGTTTCAAGCATGATCACGTGAGCTCGAGCTTGAACTCTAATTTTAAGTGGAAAAATTCCAAGAAGGGTCACCCTCGGTGCATTAGTGGACAAGCATTTGGGCCATGTTCATTCAGGCCGGTGACCAGGATTTGGGGTCCCAAGGGGGCCAGTACAACTGTGTTGGGCCACACTTGCAATGCTGCTGGACTACATTTAAAGGGACCACAAAGTATCTCAAGTTTTTCTGTGGTCCAATTTTTAGGCGGCACAGGACCTACAAGGTCGGAAAGGGGATGGCTATAGCAACCCCCATTCTTATCACCTACCTCCCATCCTTTAGGTTTTTAAGATTTTATTCAAAATATGAAAGATTTTTATAAAAACCGATCATGATGTCTATTAGAAAACATTTTTTTGAACAACTTTGTAGAAGAAAGTTTTTCCTAAATCTATCGTTTAAATTACTTTTTAACCATTTATAACCTTTATTTCATTTTTTGCCAAAAAGTCTACTTAAACGATAGATTTTGGAAAAACTTTCTTATGCAAAGTTGTTCAAAATGATGTTTTCTAATGGACTAAGCGACCGGTTTTTGCAAAAACCTTTTATATTTTTCATAAAATCTTAAAAACTAAAAAAAAAGGGTGGGGTTATAAAAATGAGGGGTTGCAATAGCCGTTCCCAGTCGGAAAACTTATTTTAAGCCCACAAACAATTTCTGGAAATGAAGCTTCAATTCCACAAGAAACCAATTTTTAATTCATGTGTCAAAATCGTTTTTAACCGGGTTTGAGATGTCCTCCAGAAAAATTATGCAGTCATGTAGCCTAAGTTTCTGAATTGAACCATTTTACAAAATTTCAAAATTTCAAGATCCATGACAGAAGGAAGAAAAAAAGGACAAACAAGAACTGTAATTTACTGCATAACATGAACAAGACCTTCTAAGGATCGAGTAAAACTCCGTGATATGACCTTGCATAGGCCTAGGAGATAATATCAGATATACTAATGGAAGAACTTTCATTCACAGGAAAACTGAATGACTAGTTCTAACCTAATAAGCCACTCTCTCTGTAGTTCTCAACAGCATCAACAATAGTCTCTTCTAATGGTCTGTACTTCCAACCCACTTTCTGCAATTTCTCTGAACTCAGCTTCTTGTCTTCCACTACCTCAGTGAAGCTGTCAACAGATAATATAAATTAGCATACCAATTAAAGAAGAAGATCTAACTAAAAAATTGTTAAGAATAGGCCAATGGGAACAGAAAATCTATTTAAATGGGGCACTAGACATTCATTTCTAAAGATCAGGCAGGCAACTTGATTACTACTCCACTCTCTATGTTTCATGGAGTGGATTACATAGGATTTGAACTCTCTGTTATGATTAAGTTGTTTTTTAATTGAACTTACCTTTTGGGATAATTGTAGTCGGGGTACATGCTCTTCAACTTGTCCACCAAAGCACGTGTCCTAGCCACATATGATGAACATATGTATCTCCCCTCCATGTCGGGCTTCTCATATGCCAACAGGAGTGCTTCAGCCACATCACGCACATCTACAAGGGGACGAGCTCTATCTTCCATTGATTCATGTCCACCTGATTCCCATGGAAATCCACGAAAATTATATCACAAATACAACCAAATAAATAAAAGAAAGAAACATATGCATCAAGAATGCAGAGCTAATGACCTCCAAAGCCCCCATATCCATAGCATCTCATCAACATATTTCCGTAATCTGATTACCAGCCTATTATTCTGAAATTGTACAGTGGACCTCACCATAATATTAGAAGAGTTTTTTTTTCCCTGTTCTATATTTCCCTTGGATTTCAGGATCAACCCTACATACTAAGCAATCCAAATGTAAGGCCACATGGGCCATTATGATTGGAGACTGCAATAATTGAAGGCGTATGATACATAACCAGTGGCCTGTAGGCCCAATGGTATCCTTAGTGCTCCTCAGTGTGTGGGGTTGTGGGATCAGTCAGTAGTAGTAATTTTACCCTAATTGATAAATATTGCCCTCTTTGCAGCGTTCTACCTACACACCTTTGCCTTGAAATGATATACAACATAAAAATAACATCTGTAATGCGAAGAAAAACCTTTCAGAAGAGTCAGGAGAAGTAAACTACTGGCGTTAACCGCAGATTGCAGCAACGGCCCAATAACAATGGATGGACAAACCGTTACGATGTTGAGTCCGTTTCTTTTTGCATATTCCAAAGCTTCACTCTCTGCTATTGTTTTACCTAGGCGATACCAATCCTGATGTTCACTGTGTAGGAGTTTAGTTTAGAATTATACGCGTTTTGAATGACTGAATGGTTTACGTAATTGACAAATATACAGAACAATTGTAAATTGTGCTAATTGGATACCTCATTTGCTTTGCAAATGTCCTTGTCGGACCAACACTCCTCGTCCATGGCCTGATCCTCGGCCAATTAGGATTGATACTAACAGCCCCACCAGATGACACAACCACAACTTTCTTCACTTTGGCCTTCAAACATGCATTTAGTACATTCCGCGTACCAGTTACAGCTGGTTCAAGCAGTTCTACCTGCACAGATTTTTGTAAAATTAATTAATTAAGGCTGCAGGATTTATAAACACTTCCATGTGAAATGGGCAAGTATCACTCCAATCCAACTTTTACCCGAACCAATCGTGACAGATATACCACATCAAGGAACAGAAGGCCATCTATCATTTAAGTGTACAAGCGTCTTGAAAAACTCTAATATATTACCCAGAGTTTTCATTGGGATGATAAAATTATTTCCATGGAAGGGATAGAGTTTATCCAAGTTCACACAGAAACGAAGTTAACGGTAGCTTGAGGCCTGAAGAAATCAATTGAAAATAGTGGAATTTGCGAGGTAAAATCTTGCCTCAGGATTAGGTACTCTTCCAGAGGGAACTGGAGAGGCAACATGGAAAACTCCGGTGCACCCAGTAATGGCAGCACAAAGACCGTCATAGTCCAGCAAGTGTGTCTTGAAAAGTTGCAGATTCTCTGAAGCGTTTTCCAATTTCTTCAGATGGGCATTCTTTTCTTCACCTGGAAGATATTTTCAATGAAATTTGTAGGAAAATCTTTTCTAAATCTGATCCAAAGAATGATTTTTACCATTTTCACAGTAGTACAAAATCGTTGTTGCTTAGAGACATGCTGCGACCAATTAATAGCAAGTTCAAATTATAACTGAAACAAGTTTTTTCTAAATAAATTCCTTTAGTCCAGTACTTTCATCAATAAAACAGGAAAAGAAGAGAAGGGTAAGTAAAGGGAGCACAGAAGGTTACCTGGGTCCCTAACAGTTCCATGGACGATGTAACCCTTTGAGAGGAGAAACTTGATAGACCCATGATGCCACATACCCTCCTGCACCTGTCACACACACTCTTTCTTTCTCTCATGGTTCTCCCATCTCTCTCTCCAGTTTTTTCAAGTCCACTTCTCAGATATACTCCTTTTGGATGCCTACTAAGTGACAAGAGGACATGCGTAAAGAGACAAACCAGCCGTTTGGTTATGCCAGGACAAATGAAACTGAGCGCTCACTTTATTTGGCTTTTACTCTTGTACATAGTAAAAAAAAAAAAATTGTTAAGGTGACCAAAAACAAAAACACTGAGAGTGCCAATAATGTCTTCCTTTTTTTTTTGGGTAGAAATATCAAGTCATAATCAACCACACCACCAAGACAACAGCTACAGAACCCCTAGAATCTGACCCAGGGAGCCAGGAAGCTCGGCCAATGGCCAGCCCCCTTACAGAGTGAGCCAAGACATTGTCAGATCATGAGCATTTCACAAAATTAATTAAGTCCACAAGCCAGCATAAATCCTGTTTAATGGCCAGAAGGGATGAAGGCTAATGATCACTAATCACTATTCAAAGCATCATATAGCTGTGCTGAATCCAAAAATACCTCTGAGAACTGAACTCGAGCAGAAAGAGCCAAATGGAGGCGTGCACTGCACACAGACCGTCGTTACCTTCAGCCACAAGGACCCCATTGCAGAGCAAAATCTGACCATCCAGAGAGGAACTGAACTCGAGCAGAAAGAGCCAAATGGAGGTGTGCACACAGAATGTCACCTTCAACCACAATGGCCCCATTGCGAGGTCTGAAACTGGAGCTGCAAAGCAAATCTGACCATCCAGTAAAAAAAAAAAAAAAAAAGGGGCGGGTGGGGGGGGGTTGCTCTCACAACAAGAGGCTAGACATCCAAAAATACCCCATTTGAAAAGAGCCTCGACACCCTGTCTTCAGACGAGGAAGCCAAAAAAGGAGCTGCGAAACCCATTTGTTGGTCCTCTACCGTGGAATTGACTCAAACCATGTCACAATACTTTTGTTTGAAGAACACCACATTTTCGAATGGTGTCAACCTTATCAAATCTCCTTTGGATCTTTAGTCTAACAACTCTCTACAACCCTCAAAAGATGGGGAAAATACTAACAATGTCATTATGTCATTACTGTTGTGGCACTGTGCTACAACAGCAGCTAAACCTACTGCATGCATGTAATGGATCTCTAAGGAAAGTGCTGCTGACGTAAGGCATCAAAAGCCTAGCAGGAAAACATAGAAGGACTAGACAGAACAAAATCCATTATCTTCGCCTCCTTTCCTAAAGATACTGAGGTTATCTCGGCGATGGCATTTTAGAATTTGATGCCACAATTATGGCCATCTTGGTTTTGATGTAAAAAGAATAGTGATGATCATGCCACATTGGAGTTGAATTGGGCACTTGGCTCGTATAGCATTGCTCTTTCCAAGATATCAATTTCCATAAAACAGGACCATAACATCGAACAGTAGAAGATCAAATATTGACAGTATCAATCAACAAGAAGCAGCCAGGGGAATATATTATCTACTACAGTAAACATCTATAACAAAGACAGTCTAGGCTCAGCCATGCTTTTGTAACTGCTAAATATCAACTGTATCTCATCCAACAGTCCAACTTCATGGTAGCTTTCAACGGAACAAGAGTTCCTCCAATGGCCTGTAATTCCAACCCAACCTGCACAATTTCCCTGAATTAAGCTTTTCTTCTTAGTAGAAGTTCAAGCTAGTGACCAGTGTTTCGGTCCCATGGTACCTAATATATCAGTTCCGGTTTGCACTTGCAGTACTGCATGCAGCACTGCAGCAATTAAATGGACCACATTAATATAACTGATTTTCCAAAGGCACAAGAGCATGTTACAACTACTTCAGGAGAAGAAAAAAAAAGAGTATGTGTCAGTCTTCTAACAGATGTTTTCTGTTACTACCCATACAAGTTTTCAGGGTTAAAAAACACATCCATGCCCACGAACAATTCTGAAAAATGAAGCTTACTGAATAAATTAATTTATCCCAATCCATTAGTTTGGTTTTGCTCCTGGAAAATCATTTTTAGCGAAGTACTGGATTTCTATGTAGCCGAAGTTCCTGAATCAAACCACTTTATAAAATTTGAACACCTCAATGCCTTACTTCCTCTCTTTTCTTTTTTCATTTTTATTTCTTTATTTCTAGATACATCATAGAACTTTCAATACAAAGATTTCAAATACATACTTCAATTCCACTGTATTTTTCAACTTCAATCCATACATTATTTTGACACCTACATACATTAAGACTTATTCTATCTTCGTAGTTCAACATGATAAGATCCATGAAAAAGGAAATAAAGAAAGAAAAAAAACTGTAATTTACAGAACAATATGGCATGACCTTTTAACGATTGAGTACAACCCTGGAGTATGACCATCCATAGGCCTAGGTGGTAATAATTAGCTATACCAATATATGAGCTTTCTCAGAAAACCTATTGGTTGGTTTTAAGTTTCAACCCAAGAAGCCACTCTCTTTGTAGCTCTTAACAGTATCAGCAATAGTGTCTTCTAATGCCCTATACTTCCAACCCAAATTCTGCAATTTCTCTGAACTCAGCTTCATGTCTCCCTTGGCCTCTGTGAAACTGTCATGACATACTCAAAAATAAATTAGCATACCAAAGAAGAAGGTTGAGATACTGAAACATTGTTGAGAATTAGCCAATGGAAATGGAAAAAAAACTACTAAATCAGGGCACTCTATATTTATTTTGAAAGATTGGTCAGGTATTCTTATAATTTCAACTGAACATCATAGAGAATGACACTATCTGCAATTAGTCCATTCTCTATGTTTTGTGCAGCTAAATTATATAGGATTTGAACTCTCTGATATACGTCTCCTTTTTTGCCAGGTAACTCTCTGATATGACTAAGTTACTTGTAACTGAACTTACTTTTTAGGATAATTGTAGTCCGGGTACATGCTTTTCAACTTCTCCACCAAAGCACTTGTTCTAATCACATATGATGAACATAAGTATCGCCCCTCCACTTCAGGCTTCTCATATCCCAGCAAGAGTGCTTCAGCAACATCACGCACATCTACAACAGGTTGAGCTTTATCTTCCATTGATTCATGTCCCCCTAATTCCCATATAGGATAAAAAAAAATGAACAAACAAAACAGACAAAAAAGAAAAAAGAAAAGAAAACATGCATCAAGAATACTGAGGTAATGACCCCCAAAGCCACCATATCAATAGCAGTAAATCAACGTATTTTGTAAAGCTGACTCCTAGCCTATTTTTATGCAATTGTTAAGTCACCAATCACAGTGCACCTCAACATAATAACTGAAGTTTTTTTTTTCCCCTGTGCTATATCTCCCTTGGATTCAGAAATGCTCTAAAGACTAATCCGAATGTACCCATACATGGGGTTATCATGATTGGTGACTATAATAATTGAAGAAGTATAATACATAACCATTGGCCTTTAGGCCCAATGGTATCCTTAGTGCTCCTCATCGTGTGAGGTTGTGGGATCAGGAGTGGAATGTTTACCCTAATTAATAAGTGCTGCCCTTTTTGCAGTGTTGGATCTAATTTAACAACTTTCCCTTGGAATGATATACAAAATAAAATTAAAAGCTGTAGTATGAAAAAATTATATAAAAAAAAGGGAAAAAAAAACCTTTTAGAAGAGACAGCAGAAGTAAGCTACTGGCGTTCATCGTGGATTGCAGCATCGGCCCAATGACAATGCATGGACAAACTGTCACAATGTTTAGTTCACTTCTCTTTGCATACTCCAAAGCTTCTTGCTCTGCTATCGTTTTGCCAAGGCAATACCAATTCTGTTGTTCATGTTGAAATAGGAGCTTAGCATTTAATTATACACATTATGAATAACTAATTGGTTCAAGTATAGCCGTATAGCCACATATACAGAAAAATTGTAAATTGTGCCAATTGGATACCTCAGTCGTCTTGCAAAAGTCCTTGTCAGACCAACATTCCTCGTCCATGACCTGATCCTTTGGCCAATTTGGGGTGACCGCAACAGCCCCAAGAGATGACACAACCACAACTTTCTTCACTTTGGCCTTCATACACGCGTTTAGTACATTCCGCGTACCAGTTACAGCAGGTTCAATCAGTTGTACCTGCACAAAGTTTTCTTAAAATTAAGGCTGCGGGATTCATAAACACAAACATGTAAACTCGGCGTTATTAACCAATTACAGCATTCCACATGAAGGAGCATACGAAGTCATGACATCCAAGTCATTCATGTGAAAAAGGATTTGAATTACTATATTATTCCATGAAGGAGCATATGGAGAAATGGACATCCAAGTCATTCATGTGAAAGGGACTTGAATTACTATATTATTCCAGAGTTTTCACTGGGATGACTGGATTATCCCCATAGAAAGGATGGTTGAGTTTATCCAAGTTCACATGGAAACAGAGTGAATATATAGTAACTTGAGGACTGAAGAAATTAATGGAATAAATGGACTTCGTGAGGTAAAATCTTGCCTCAGGATTTGGCACACTGCCAGGAGGAACTGGACAGGCAACATGGAAAACTCCGGTGCAGCCAGCAATGGCAGCACACAGACCTTCATAGTTAACCAATTACAGCATTCCACATGAAGGAGCATACGAAGTCATGACATCCAAGTCATTCATGTGAAAAAGGATTTGAATTACTATATTATTCCATGAAGGAGCATATGGAGAAATGGACATCCAAGTCATTCATGTGAAAGGGACTTGAATTACTATATTATTCCAGAGTTTTCACTGGGATGACTGGATTATCCCCATAGAAAGGATGGTTGAGTTTATCCAAGTTCACATGGAAACAGAGTGAATATATAGTAACTTGAGGACTGAAGAAATTAATGGAATAAATGGACTTCGTGAGGTAAAATCTTGCCTCAGGATTTGGCACACTGCCAGGAGGAACTGGACAGGCAACATGGAAAACTCCGGTGCAGCCAGCAATGGCAGCACACAGACCTTCATAGTCCAGCAAGTCTGTCTTGAAAAGTTGCAGATTCCCTGAAGCGTTTTCCAATTTCTTCAGATGAGCATTCTTTTCATCACCTGAAAAATAAGGTTTTTTTAATGAATCTGAACGAGTTCAAAACAAATCATTGTTGCTTACAGAAACACTGCGACCATTTAATAATACTTTCAGATTCCGAACTACTTAAACCAATTTTTTGTTAATTCATAATTCATGTGAACAGAGTAGAGAGAAGGTTACATGGGTCTCGAACAGTTCCATGGACGATGTAACCCTTGGAGAGGAGAAACTTGACAAGCCATGATGCCACATAGCCTCCTGCACCTGTTACACACACTCTTTCCTTCTCTCCCGCCTCTGCCATAACTCTCTCTCTTTCTCAGACACCCGTTTGGTCAAGCTAGCTTCGAATATAAACTTCTCATGGTGCCGACTAAATGCGAAGGAGACATCTACAAAAAGACAAGCCGTTTGGTTATGCGATGACAAATGAAACCGGGTGATTACTTCATTTGTTCCTCCTCTATGTTCTTCCCTTGTTTACCTCAGCGCCCACCATCGTCATGCGCATCTGACCTCTGACAAAATTACAAGGCGCCACTGGCATCCACCTTGAGGTGGACATCTATCCTAAATGTAAGCATCATAGTTAAGATAGGCATGAACGTCTAGGGCAGTTGCGTGCCATTGAGCCAACTGATGCAAGTGCCATATGATGCCTCTGCGACTGCGAGGTGCGTATTGTCTGTCACATCACCAGGAGCGTATGGATGCCAATCAGGAGGACACGCAGTGACCCTTATTGATCCGGTGTGTGCAATAAATTTTCTATATAAATAAAATGCCAAACTGCCGTGGTAAAGGTCTAGGATTGATGCCCCAATTATGGCCGGCCATCTTGTTTTTGAGATGAAAAGGACATTGATAAGCCACAGCCATTAAGCCACATTGGAGTTGGGACTGAGCACTTTCAAGATATCAATTTGCATAAAGACAGGACAATAACATCAAGAGTAGAAGATAAAATAAGATGGTATCCATCAGCAAGCCAGTTGAATATATTATCTATTACAGGAAATTGCTATGACAAAGATAGTCTAGGCTCGGGGTGGTTTAACTGCCAAATATCATCTGTATCTAATCCAGGAGTCCAGCCTCTTGGTAGCTTGCAACGGAATCAACAAGACTTTCCTCCAGTGGCCTGTAACTCCAACCCAGCCTCTGCAATTTCTCTGAACTCAGCTTTTCTTCGTCCCCACCCTCAGTAAAACTGACAATACATAAGCAGATGCATAAGAAAACTATCAAAAAGGGAAAAATATCCTGAAGTAGTGGGGTCCTGAGTCCCAAAACAATGATTGTTAATGTCCCATCTATTATACTCTTTTGCATGACCATACATATGAACAACGCAAACTAATATTAAGCCAGAAAGATCCCTCTGGTTGAATAAATATATATTATGGTTGAGAAGCTTACTTCTTAGGATAGTTGTAGTTTGGATAAATACTCCTCAGCTTGTCCACCATATCTCGTGTCCTAGTTATGTGCGCGGTGCATATGTATCTTCCTTCAGCTTCGGGCTTCTTATATACCAGAAGCAATGCTTCAGCCACATCGCGTACATCTACTATCGTCCGAGGCTTGTTTTCCAATGACTCGTACCCTTCTGTATGGTCACATCAGAAGAAATTACTCTCGAAATTAAGAAAAGACTAACCTTCAATGCCACAAAATTATGTTAGACAGGCAAAAACCAACACTAGACATCATTTAACCTTAATTGATAAGACTTGCTATTTGAAACAAACTATCAATAAAAAGTAGTATAGGATCTACATCATATACAGACACAAGGTCTCCTCACAGACTATGAAATAACATCTTTGGAAAGCAGAAAATATATCCTCAAAATTAGGGCATAAGCGCTGGGCATTTGCATTCTCACTCTCGACTTGATCACCATAAGCAACTAATTGTAGAATTTTAAGAAAATACCATCCTATTCCGATTCAGCTGCTCTCTTTTCATTTTGATCACCATCAAAAAGAGAAGAATGGCGCAATAATCACAAGTATCCAATACTTAAAGCATTGATGATCTACTCGTGGAAAATTTCAATGGTACGTCTTTTTCCCATGAATGGTTACCCATGGTTCCAGAAAATTGAACTGGGTTGCAGTGTTTCAATGTATATCATAGAAGTATATGTAGACCTTCTAGATCAAGTGATATTTTCTTAAAATGCCAGACCTTGCTCTACCTCTGGCCTTTTAGTTTGGAACTTTCATAAAATTCAATAAATTAGTTCACTGTGATATCAAATTTTTCCTATGAAGGGAAATTATAAAACTATTTCCTCTATTGATTGAATCCACTCTTAAATTGACCAAAAGTTTGGCGAAAGGTTGAATATTTTAAACATAAATAAAAATCAGCAGCCAAGGAAATTATTACAATTTTGGTAGTGAAGCAGAATAGAACTACATGCATTGCTGACACAATAGTTGCTGACTCAGCCAACTCACCCAGTCCAAATTCATAGTCATCATAATTCAGTGCTTTAAAAGGGATGAACTCAAATGTCTTGAGCCCGAGCCTTGGAGTTCGAAAGGTGGTGAAATTTAAGCACATTAGGAAGGAATGGGAAGAAATCAGCCTTGGAGACTCATTCTAAGATTCACGCCTCATAATACCTTGACGTTTTAACTAGGGTTGGGACTTCAAAACTGTGGAGCTAAAGCATATTGAGAGAGATGGGGAAAAAGATATTTCACCAAAAAAAAGAAAAAAAAGAATTTTCAATTTAAAGTCCTAATGTTCCACGTCAATGGATAGATACATACACCTCATACAACACCCACACACACCCACACATATACAAATATACATATAAGTGGATACCTTTCAAAAGCTTAATGAGAACTAAGCTACTAGCATTCACTGTGGACTGCAGAATTGGCCCGAAAATAAGGGTAGGACAAACTGTCACAACATCAAGCCCACTTCTTTTTGCATATTCCAAAGCCTCACTCTCTGCTTCCGTTTTAGAAAGGCAATACCAGTTCTGACACAAACAAAGAACTTGGCACTCAGTGTAAATGTGATACATTTTGGAAGCAATATTAAGCAAACAATCTATCGCAATCATACTATGCATTTCTCAGAACTACAAGTTGGACATATAGTTTATTTTTATTTTTTTTTCTAGGTTACCTTAGTTGTTCTGCAGTATTCCTTATCAGACCAACAAGTCTCGTCCTTCACTTGACCCTTGGGCCACTCAGGGTTCAGGGAAACAGCAGCTCCAGAGGACACAACGACTACTCGCTTAACTTTTGCTTCATGACATGCCTTAAGTACATTAAGTGTGCCTTTTACAGCAGGCTCAATCAGTTCTATCTGCACATAATTATTTAATAAAGAGAGAGACAAAATGTCAAATATCATGGAAGGAGGAATTATGTACTACACAAGGCTCAGCATACTTCAATTGCTTTGGTACATTTTTTAGGATGTCTTTTATGCAAGAATCTTTAAAAAATTCCATCAACTTTACTATGTAGATATACATACTGATGCATACCATCCACAATGTTAAGAAGAGGCCAAACGGACATATTAATTCCTACATATAGGTCCCACAAAAGGACTGAATCGCCCTGCAAAAGCAATTCTATTGAACAAGTCTCACAGTAAGATATTCGTGCCTCAGGATTTGGTACAGTGCTGGAGGGAACTGGACTGGCAACATGGAACACTCCATTGCATCCCGCAAATGCAGCATAAAGAGAGTTGTAGTCCAGCAAGTCTGCCTTGAAAAGCATTAAGTTCTCAGACGCTTTCTCAAGTTTATTTAAATGAGCATACTTTTCATCCCCTGCAAAATATTTTCAGAACATTTACAATGAAGCACCTTCAATATTTTTGAGCTATGAAATTAAGATTCTTCTAGGTATGAATAAATTATTCTAAATTACAAGCTTTTATTAACGTCTTTATATTCTTATGGTAAATTTGGTCATCTCATGAAAATAAAATCATTCCACTATGGTTCCATAGCACTTGAAGTGAGTCCATCTATTTTCCCTGGCACTTGATATGAGTTTATTTCAGTGCACGTGTAAGGTCATTTAAAATTCCATGAACTCTAGAGTTATTGATGTTAAATTAATCTTTTCTACATATATTGACCATTTTGACTTTTACTGTACACTTCTCACATTTTTCAGTTGCCTCCATTAATCATCTCACCAGAGAAAATCTCATTATACTTGTAATTTCTTAATCTATAAATTCATGTATGGTTTTCTCTTACTTTCCTCACATCTCAGCTGGCAAGAATTTGGCAAAGTGGCAATCACCAATTGTAATCATAAATGGACTTGAGAATTGTCACAGGGAAAGGAATGGTATATAGATATAAGTAAACCGAATTGTCACAGTCGATTTAGAATGTCAGGTGTTACAGGGAAAGGAATGGCATATAGGTTTAAGTAAAAGTTCAAATTGTCACAGTTGATTTAGCATGCCAATAATGAAGTACTGTGCCAAAAGGTGGGTATATGATTGGAAATACAGAACAGGTGATGAAAAAAAGGAGAAATAAGACAGATATGATCTTAATTAGTAAAAGCCAAAAATATTCTCTCTCCATGAACATGCAAGTAAATGGCATACAATTAAACACCTTCTCCTGATTCTTTCATTCCCCAAGACACAACATATCTGACCCCACCAGATATTGCTATGCAAATTCAGTCAATGATAAAAAGAAATAAAAATTTAGATCTGTAAATAAACAACTCCAAATTTTCAATAGGATATGAACTATCTCACACGAATTAAGAGCAAAACCAAAGTAGCCAAAGTAAGAATCACTGGAAGTATTAATATTTGTAGAAATTAGCTAGTTCAAGCCACATTATGGTAAAAGAGTATTGCAATCACATGCAAAAGGAGCCATTGGTAAAATAAATTAGGTCAAAATGATTAGCTTGACATAAAACTTTTAAAGAAAACCCCAGCGGATTTGGACCATTTGATGACTGAATTTTAATGATGAAGGGATCTCTCCTCCTCTTATGAGGGCCGAGGGCAGGTCTCAGGTTTGAAGAGCCTATTTGGGCTCTGTTAAGAACCCACCACCCCCCCCAAAAAAAAAAGAAAAAAAAAAAAATCAGATGTTGAGTGAGTGATCTCAAGTTCAAGCTCATAAGGGAGCATTGATACCAATTTTTTGATACTACAGGTAGGTTTTATTTATTGTCCAAAAAAAAAAAAAAAAAGCCACATGGCATTGTAGGGAAGGTGATGTTAGGGAAAATACAGTGAAGGGACAAAACAGCACATCAATAAGTGATATACATCAAAAGGTTGAAAAAACAGCTAATAATTTAAGGGGCCTGTACCAAACTAATGACAAAAACTACTAATAATTTAAAAATTACTGAGGATAATTACTGACAACTACAAATAACAGCATATCTTGTGATAAAACATTGAACGTATCACTAACTTGGGCGTGCACACATGGAAGTATCAGGAACAGTCAAACACTTTGATCGGAAATTTTGGTCTCTCACGTAGAAAGAAAGAGCATATCTAAATCATTAATAGATATAACTATACAAATTCACAACTTTAAAAAACAAAACTCAAGGTTTTCATATATGTACGAATCGTGTAGCAAGAATCGAGAGCAAAGTTGAACCACCGGGAAAAAGATTGATATAAAGAAGAAAGCATTTATCACTTGAATTTTCAAATTCAAGCTAAGTTAGGGTAAAGAAATTAGGGTAAAACGACGAGATTAGTATAAATCATTGAAAAAATGAAAATTCCTGCAACCTTTAACTTCTGATTGGTTCTTTGAGAGAATGAGAGAAGAAAAATGCCCACTCAAAAATTTCTTTCATTTTCCCCCAAAGAACCATATTAAACGGCTAGTAAGGAAGCATTTATAATTAGAAAAATATCAAATTAAAACGCATATAGAAATTGGAAAGATCGCATAATGAAAAAACAAAAAGGGCAGGGCTATTTCCACGGCCATTTTGGCTGCATCCACAGTCCTACCAAAAAAGATAATGAGTTTACCCATTTTACCCCCACATTCCCACGTCTTATGTCTACTCCTCTCTCTTCTCTTCTTCCTCATCCTATTTGTCTCTCTCACACAGATCTGATTTATCCCCACCCCACCCAAAAAAAAAAAAGAAAAAAATCTGCGGTTGAAAGAACATAAAGAAGAGAGTTTAGTGTGCCCACTTAACCCCCCCACCCCCACCTCTCTCTCTCTCTCTCCCCTTCTCCACTCTCGCCCAATCTATAAATCAATTGCAACCTTCATCGGATTCAACAGCAAAAACGCATCCTCCTTCAAAACCAATTGTGCAGTGAAATTAAGTAGACATCATCCATAGACGTGAACTCCATTTCTCTAAAATTTATGGTCTTTTGTTCATGATTCATTTGTTCTAACAATCACCTTAATAACAATGTAACAAATATATAAGAAACTGTGGTCTCTTAACTAAAATCATTGTTTGGAATGAAAATTTTTTTTGACATTGCCATTATTTGTCATACTGAATAAAAAAATTTATAAGTTTTTGATTTCCCTGTTATGAAAGTGTATTTTTACTAAGCTAAGGCCAAAACCCCTAATTTTATCAAGGTAAACTTTGGAGATGGATCAGCTTCAGATCGAGTGAGCTTCTAGAGCAGGAAAAAAAGACGCAAAAGAGGGAAGTCTGGGCAACACGATCCAATTACTTGTATATATACAAAGTTACGCTTCGTATAGTTCCCAATTATGGATATCAGGTCTGTCGTTCCTGTGATTGGATGTTTTCTTCTCGTTCTATTGAGGCGTGATGGGATAGAAAGTTGGGTTTGAATCTATGAGGAGAAGAAGAGGAGCTCGATTCACATAGAATATTGTCCGCTTGGCTCGGATAGAGAGAGGGGGAGAGAGAAGAAATTCAAAGTAGAAGGAGAAGAAGGGAAACGTGGGACACAAGGGTACATTGGGTAAATTAACAATACATTTTAGTTGGGGCTGTGGATACAGCAAAAATGGCTGTGGAAATAGTCCCTCCCAAACAAAAATTGTCAAAAAGTAATAAACAACGCCTGTAATATTCATTCATTCCATGATTGATGATCGATGATTGATTCATTCAATTGGATAGTATGACAATGCGTGAGAAATAAGCAGTATTCATGTAATAATAAATCAGTGAACGAGAAACGAGAGAAGGAAGGAGAGAAAGCAGAAGAGTGAGTTACGAGGTTCTCTGACGGTTCCGTGGACCGTGTAGCCCTTAGAGAGGAGAAGCTTCACCACCCACGAACCTAAGTACCCTCCCGCCCCTGTCACACATACTCTTCCTTTCTCCGCCATCACTCCCTCTCTCTCTCTTATTTTCCTCTTCAGAGAGGTTAGCTTCTACTCCGTATTAGTCCTTCTTTTGAGCCTTCTTCCTTCATTTATAATATTTTACCAAATCCGAATCCCCGGGCGACGACCTTCGCTTCTGGACTTCCGGTCCATTTTTATTTTTTTTTTGGTTCACATGGAGGGGAGTAGAACCCCTCACCTAACCCAAGCGCCACCTCACCCGGTGCTTGGCTGGTCCATTTTTATTTTATTAAGGAATATTTTATTTTTAGACGCTGACCAGGTTAATTACATTTTGTACCAGTAATTTTAGGATAATATCAATTTAGTCTACGAATTTGACATTGACTCAATTTTAAGATAATTTTTAATTTTGTATTTCAATATGGGACAAGAGGTGATGAACGTTAGGATTTTTAACAAAGCGATCATGTGTCCTGCACGTGCTGCTAATGTGGATCTCACGTGGCATAAAAAACTCAAGGTTAATTACTTTTTTAAAATGATGTTTTCTAATGAATAACTCAATCGATTTTTATAAAACCTTTTCATATTTTTCATAAAATCTTTAAAAATAAAAAATAATTAGGATTTACAAATAAAGTTGAGGGTCATAATAACCCACCTTCTTAATAGAATGCTCTTCTTCTATGATACAAGCGCACAAAACTTTAAAGCGATGTGATCCCTTCTTCACACTTCTGCTTTTGATTATTTGTCCTTAGATTACTAAATATGGCAATATTTTCGAGGCAAAGGTTTGAATGAACTTAAATGAAGATTATGATGTTTGTGCACCTACTCCATTAGGTCACCTGTGACGCAATGAGGACAACATTCCTGCTTTGAATTATTTTTGCTTACATAACTAGATATGGCAATATTTTCAAGGCAAAGGTTTGAATGAACTTAAATGAAGATTATGATGTTTGTGCACCTACTCCATTAGGTCACCTGTGACGCAGTTAGGATGACACTTTACCCACTCCATTTGGATTACTTGTCCTTAGATAACTAGATATGGCAATATTTTCAAGGCAAAGGTTTTAATCAACTTAAAATGAAGATTACGATGTTTGTGCACCTACTCGATTAGGTCACCTGTGAGGCAACGTGGAAAACAACTTTAATGAGACTGACTTTAGTTGATAATTTGTCGTCTAATGAAATAGCTCGTCCTTATGGAGGTAACAAGCAGACGAACCTTGAAATAAGTTTTGTTATAAAATAAAATTTAGGGGAAATATCCAAAAATTCTCTCGAAAATAAATTTATATCCAAAAACTCCATTAAATATTTTCCTATCCATCTAATTCAAATAAAAAAGAATCATATCTATTAACTCCAACCAGTTAATTTTTTGTTTACTGTTGTTAAAAGAAATGAGTGATCCGATTAAAATACCCTTATTTGACTGAATTTCTATTTTTATCATTTTTAATGTAATTAGAAAAAAATTAATTATCATTAATTAATTCTTCTCTAATGTACACATGGGAGGATGGAAGAAGAAAAAGAGAGAGTATGAGAGCAAATATGCAAGTTTGGAAAAAGAGGAGGTAAAAGGGAAAATTCACTTGAATATGTATTTTTGTCATTAAACATATTATTGTGAAAGAAATGACATTTTAGTCGGATCAGTTTTTTCTTTTAACCGCAGTAAACAAAAATTTAACTTATTGGAGTTAATCGTCCTTGTGGAGGTACACGCAGCGACACCTTGAAATCAAGTTTTGTTATAAAATAAAATTTATA
Organism: Liquidambar formosana; assembly: GCA_039720395.1. Lineage (NCBI taxonomy): Eukaryota > Viridiplantae > Streptophyta > Magnoliopsida > Saxifragales > Altingiaceae > Liquidambar > Liquidambar formosana. Next base: position 32,418,552 of record CM077833.1, read on the forward strand.
ATTCTAAGAGCACACCATAGAGAAGTCAACTGTTTATCAAAATCAATTACTGTAGGAATTCCATCTTAATAACGAGGGCACACTCAATAAAGGGATTTTTCATTTTTCTAAAGCATGACGTTTAACATAAATTCCATTAGTATTTGTCCTGAAAAAGGGTGAAAACTGAAAACTGAAACACAACCTAGAGAACCAATGGTCTGCCACCCACTCATCTTTCATGTTAGGCAATTACATAATTGGTTGGGAGCTTTACGGAAAAATAAAAATAAAAATAATTATATTATAATTGGTAGGGATTTCCACCCATTTGGTTTGTCCACATTATCTAGGCACCAGAGGATTCCAAATCCGACCAGTGACCACGTCATCATTCTCAATATATATATTTTTTTGTTAGAAGATCATTTTCAATACTTTTTTATTGGGGGAATTATAAGTAGGTCCAATTACGGGCAAACAATTATAGTTAGTAATTATTCTTAATTAAATTAATAATCAATTAATTATTTATTAATAAGTTAATAATCATTTATATTGAATTGTCATTGTTTGTCCAACCACGGATCTATCTGTAATTCCCCTTATAAGTAAAGTTGAGGGGCTGGAAGAGTGGCCTCTTCTTTTAGATGATGGTCTGAATTGTGATACAAGAAATGGGGCCTTTATTGGCACCCAAAGGCTTACTTTTCATCCCCACTTATTTTAAACTTTAAGATTTTGTAAAATATATAAAGGCTTTCATAAAAAATGATTGTGTATTCTATTAAAAAAAATATCATTTTGAATAACTTTTTTAAAAAAAATTTTTCAAAATTTATCGTTCAAGTAAATTTTTTTTTGGCATTTATAGTATTTGCTTCATAAATGACTAAAAAATCCATTTAAACAAAAAATTTTGAAAAAATTTCTTTCACAAAGTTGTTCAAAATGATGTTTTCTAATAGACAGTGTCATCAGTTTTTATAAAAAATTTATATATTTTTCATAAAATCTTAGAATATAAAATAAATGGGGGTATGAAAAGCAAGTCTTTTGGTACCAATAGAAGCCCCCTATAAGAAATAATAGGCCCATATAAAACTCCTTTAGCAGCGTTGGGCTGGGCTCATCTTGTTCCCCAACTAAGAACTGAACCTGAGCCCAATCCAATCCAAACCACCCTAGTACCCTACTGGAATAGTGGACAACTGGATACCTTTGTCATGTCAACTCGACAGGAACAGTTTTAATATGAGAGTTTGTGTTCTGAAAGATCATCTCGTGTGCACGAATGAATAGACCAAGGTTCATAAGATAGTTCAATATGGAAATTCATATGCAGAAGGGTCAATTTAGATGAAAATGACTTCATTCTAGCTCAAAATGAAAGTGACAAGAATGCTTACAATATAGACATTTGAATGAATTGTGTCCATATTACTATCATCTTTGGAGCGTGATTGTACATGGAAGCCCACTAATTTATTTCACAGGTCATATTCCCTAGGGAACGGCCATTGTAACCCCCCATTCTTATCACCCCACCCCCTCATCCTTTATGTTTTAAAGCTTTTATGCAAAATATAAAAGGTTTTTATGAAAATGGGCCTTTAAGTCCACTAGAAAACATCATTTTGAACAACTTTGTAGAAGAAAGTTTTTCCTAAATCTATCGTTTAAAGTTTTTCCTAAATCTATCGTTTAAATATACTTTTTAGCCATTTATAGCCTTTATTTCATTTTTTGCCAAAAAGTCTACCTAAACTATAGATTAGAAAAACTTTCTTCTGCAAAGTTATTCAAAATGATGTTTTCTAGTGGACCAAGTGACCGGTTTTTGCAAAAACCTTTTATATTTTTCATAAAATCTTAAAAACAAAAAGGAAAAGGGTAGGGTTATAAGAATGGGGGGTTGCAATAGCCGTTCCCTATTCCCTATAGATTAGACATTTTACACAAGTGGCTGCCCGCTTCACAAAACACCCACGGGCCAAGGCCCAAACGTAAAGAAACTGCACCGGAGAAGATAAACCCAACAAAATGAGCATATATAAAATTGCACCATGAGGCCCATAGTAACAGGAAGACTATACGCTTTGTTCTAATCAAGGGGGCAGAAGCCATGCACCGTCCAAAAAGGAAAATTAGATGCCAAGGATCCCAACTCAGGAAGTGAAGCTATTGAGCTCAATTCTTATTAAATCTTTTGAGGCTACCCATAGAACATTTCATTATTTTCATGAGTCTTAAATTTACTTAATCCATATGACATATGGATTGTGAGGTCTTATATGGGTCCAGGATTTATCCAAAGGCTTTCTCGTTATAAAAAAAAAAAGATGAAGCTTGAGAAGATAGAGGTTTTTATTTTTCTTCTAACTGAGCAACTGGGTACTTGAAAGCTATTTACTTATTTTTAATAAAGCAGTGTTATATTACCTAACTCATTTGTCTGAATGTGTTTGCCTAATTGACATGGATATAGACAAATACAAAAATTCATTAACAAAATAACCATCTTGGCAGCGTTAAACATGTGAAGGGTCTCTCCCAGTTTTAGTGGGGCCAGAACTGAGGTAAGGTAAACCAAGTGGGCAATCTGGATCCATTTATTTCATGGAGGGCTGAAACTTGAAAGGCAGACAAAGGCGGAACTGAATAGGAGAGAGAGTGCAACAGAAACGGGACCCACAAAACACCAACTTTGACTGGAAGGGGTTCTGATGGAGCTTAAGTACACTCCCTACTCCCGCTCCTGAGCCGATATGGGACGCACACAAGGCGTTTGTTTCTTTTTTGGGCTGGAGTCTGATGTTGCCTCCTAGCTAGCTCCCCTTGTACATGGAATCATGTTATCCTAACTTGCAAACGTGAGGAAATTTATGCGATGCGTCATAGAGAAGCAGTTGTCAGCAGGCTGAATCACATACACGGATCACGGATGCACCTCTCCGATGTTGTCTCGATCGTTTACTAGTTTGTAATAGTAATTACTCCGTACTAATTAATTATGATTACAATAATTATTATAATAAAATGGAATAGGAGTCCTTGGTTGACTGAATAAACATTAATGAAAATATAATAGTCGAGTTAGTTTTAATTAAATAATATAATACAAGAGAGAGCGTTGGCATATGCATTGATGTTGAACAAAGCCACTAAAAGTTTCAATACCATCAAAAATTTGAATCATTTGGTCAACATAAGCTCCGATAATTAACTCACTAAGCACTCATACGCAATTTTGGACCAAAGCACAAAGGAAAAAAGAAAATATATATATATATATATATATTCATGTACGTGCTTTAGTCAAAATAATGTAGTGTACCAAACAATATTATATGTCCGATTTTGACTGAGTTTAAGAAAAGGTATAATTGCTGGCCGGTTGACTGGTTCTTGCTCAACCTTCATCCTTTTTTATCACAACTGTATAGAATCAAAATGTTATGCTATTAAAAATATATTATGTTTCCATTGTGGGTAATGTAAGCTCTCAATTCTTTAAACACGGGAATGGTTCAGCTAGTTGTACAACATTGTTCAAGGTTTGACAGATTTGAGCTATTTATGATTGCGGATAAATTTCTCTTTTCCTATCGAATGATTGTCACAAACCATTCAGATTACGACATCCAGCGAATAGTCATATTCACTTTTGACATTGTGGCAAAATAACTTTCCCAATTGTGTACACACATGCATATGCACCTACCAAATGGATCGATTATCCAAGGTTGATGACGACCCGTGTTTAATCTCAAATATATATATTTTTAAAGTTTTGAAAATATGTATTATTTCCTTGAGTATTAGTTAGTTGGAAGACTTCTAGTAGTAGTGCTGGTCTCCATCATGGAGTATATGTTTTCCACAGCACTATACCTAAAGAGATTATATTGGGTGGTAGAGTTTTTCATTGTTGATTTATCTCAAGAAAAATATGCAAAACTAATGCCATTTGAGGCAATTAGAAAGGGGCGGGTGGGTTATGTTCTCCCGTAGGATGTACCAGAAAAGTGACGAAGATCCTTTGCTTGCGTGAATGATTCAAATATGATAGTGAAAAACAATTGGTATCTATAAGTTCATTGTTTATTTTAGAGAATATTGTATAATTATTAAGACCCATGTACGTTCTCTTGTTAGATATATAAAGGATTGCTCAATAATCTTTCATTCATAGTATATAACGAAAATTTTATTACAAAATGCCATGTGTGTGAATCTATTTTAACACGGATATCTCTAAATTTATACCATAAGATCACCAATACCAGTTCAAATCTCCTACGTGCATGCATCTAGGATTCTAGGCCCACCAGATGGTATGCTCGCAGCTGAGAGTGCATATCCTTGATTCCTTGCACTGTTTTGAAAGTTTGCCAACTAGGCACAACCCAACCGACAACCCGGTCATCACGCCGAGACACCTCTCTCTCTCTCTCTCTCTCTCTCTCATTTATTTATTTATTTACCAATCCACAATAATAAAATCCCCATCCTCCCAAAGGCGTTTTTACCAATGTCGTTGGACCCAAAAAGGTCCGGAACGAACAGGCCACCGCTACCGTATATGAGAGCATATATATTAGATTTTCGACTTCACAGATCATGATGACCACAAGTTCAATTACAATCACTATTAATCTACTAGTTTATAACCCGTGCATTGTATGGATATACAAGTGAGATTTGTAAAAATAAATATTGTGAATATATATATATATACACACCTGCGATAGTAATTTAAATGGTAAAAAATTACGAATCAGGAATTATAGGTTTCGAGTTCGTGTCTGCGCTCCCTCACTATCAAATGCATGGATTTGGGGGTAGTTTATGCATCATGAGAATTAGTTTGGGCCTAATGGTTTGAGATACCCCTCGTTTGATAAAAATGCATTTGCACAATTTTTTAAACATTTTTATAATTTTCTAAGCAATTTGATACGTTAATACATATTCTGGTGTGTCTCGTTTTTTTTTTTTTAATCATCATTGTCTCTATTTGTCTTTTTTTTTTATTATAATTATTTATAGTTTTATACGTTCAATTTTTAGGAAAGAAAATGAATAAACATAAAAAAATCGAAGAAATATGGTATAGTCTACTGAGTTTGGGTTGAATATTGTATAATGTAGGTTTTCCGATTCTCCCACATAAAAACAAAGAGATAGACAGTGCATACCAAGCGTCAACTTACCTATAATGTGTGAAAAAGAACAGTGAAAACTAAAAAAAAGGAAAAGTTAGAAAATTTACTTTTTAGTGATCATTTTTCAACTTAATACCAAACATGAAACATTAGTAGTTCTTTTGAAACATGTATATAGTCAATTTGTTGCAAGTTGGCATATATTATGCTTTCTTTAGTATTAATTTGAACATCGATCACTAAAACGTAATTTCTCCAAAAGTCACTAAAAGTAACTTTCTTTTTGGAAAAATTACTTTTTGGTGACTTTTTTCCTAAATTACATTTTAATGACTTTTTGGAAGACTTCTAGAAGTAGTGCTGGCCTCCATCATGGAGAATATATTTTCCACAGCACTTTACCTCAAGATATTATATTGGTTGCTAGAGTTTTTCATTGTTGACTTATCTCAAGAAAAATATGGAAAACTAATGCCATTTGGATGAGGCAATTAGAAAGGGGCAGGTGGGCAATATTCTCCTGTAGGATATATCCTGAAAAGTGACGAAGATCCTTTGCCTGCTTGAATGATTTTAAATATCGCAGTGAAAATCAACTTGTATCCATAAGTTTAGAGGATATTGTATAATTATCAAGACTCATGTATGTTCTCCTGTTGGATATATAGAGGATCGCTCAATAATCTTTCATCCATAGTACATATGAAAATTTTATTACAAAATGTCACGTGATTTCATCACACACCTCAATTAAAGTTTGACGTTTGCTTTCACTTAATACTGATAAAAAATTTTCATCTGACACGTGTGTGAATCTATTTTAACGCGGACATCTCCAAATTTATACCACAAGATCACCAAGACCAGTTCAAATCTCCTACGTGCATGCATCTAGGATTCTAGGCCCACCAGATGGTATGCTTGCAGCTGAGAGGGCATATCCTTGACTCCTTGCACTGTTTTGAAAGTTTGCCAACTAGGCACAACCCGACCGACAACCCGGTCATCACGCTCAGATCTCTCTCTCTAATTTATTTATTTATTTACCAATCCACAATAATAAAATCCCCATCCTCCCGAAGGGTCCGGAACGAACAGGCCACCGCTACCATACATGCTCTAGCATATATTAGATTTTCGACTTTACAGATCATGATGGCCACAATGTCAGTCAATATTAATTTACTAGTTTATAACCTATGTGTTGTACGAGTTACACGGGTGAGGTTTGTAAAAATAAATATTATGAAAAATATATATATATATATATATCCATAATAGTAATTCAGATGATAAAGAATTGCAGCTTTAGAATCATAGGTTTCAAGTTTTTGTTTTTGCTCTTTTACTATTGAATGCATGGATTTGCAAGTGGTTTATGTATCATGAGGATTAATTTGGGCTTAATGGTTAGAGATACCCCTCATTTAGCAAAAATGTATTTGCACAATTTTTTAAGGGTTTTTATAGTTTTCTAAGCAATTTGACATGTTAATACATATTCTGGTGTGTCTCGTTTTCTTTTTAAATCATCATTGCCTTTATTTGTCTTTCTTTTTTATTATAACTATTTATAGTTTTATACATTCAATTTTTGAGAGAAGAGATGAATAGGCATAATAAAAACAAAGAAATATAGTATAGTCCACTAAGTTTGGGTTGAACATTGTATAATGTAGGTTTTTCGATTCTCCCACATAAAAACAAAGAAATATGCAGTGTAAACCCAGCGTCAACTTACCTATATCGTGTGAAAAAAAGCAGTGAAAACTAAAAAAAAGAAAAGTTAGAAAATTTACCTTTTGATGATAATTTCTCAACTTAATACCAAACATGAAACATTAGTAGTCCTTTTCAAGTATGTATACAGTCCATTTGTCGCAAGTTGGTAGAGACTATGCTTTCTTTGGTATTAAGTTGAACACCGATCACTAAAACGTAATTTCTCCAAAAGTCACTAAAATTAACTTTCAAAAGAAACTTTCTTTTTGGGAAAATTACTTTTTAGTGACTTTTTCCCAACTTAATACGAAAAAAGAAAACTGATAGTTATTTTGCGTAAATATACAGTTAATTTGTAACAAGTTGGTAGATATTATCCTTTTTTTTGGTATTAGATTAGAAAGTGGTCACTAAAATGTAATGTTTGCCTTTTTCTCTAACTGTTCACAGATTCAGCATATGATTTGAAAAAAAAAAATTTATAAATTGACACGTGACATCAACAGGGAGCCATTTCTCCGTTTTATATATATATATATATATATATTATTATATAGATTATATAGATTACGGAGTATATAATAGAGAGATAGTAGTGGGAAATTTTCAATTGGTTAACTTTAATTCCATGTCAATCGATAAACAAATTTTAAAAATGATGGAATTGAGCTGTATGGCATGAGTCTTTAACAAACTTTTTAAACCTATTTACTTTTAACGGACTTTAATTGTGGTTGGCAACTGGTATTCGAACATCAAAAATGAAAAATTATGTGGTGAAAGCTACATGTTTCGTAAGTGAAAGCTTTTTCAACTTATGTTTGATTAGTAGTACTGTTCATCTTATGACAAAAAGGATTTCTTTCAAAACGGGTGAAGAATCCCCTCACATTTCGTGTGTTAACATCAAGAGCCATGCATGTATGATTTTATAGCTGTTAATGTGTTCATCTATATTCACATAAGGTTGTGACCTTGCATGTGGGTCTCAATCAACTCGATATAAAAGTCTTAAGAGTTGTTACAAGCTACATTATGCGATCCACCTACGCTTTAAAGTGTAATTTTTGGAGTTATTGCACCCTTAATTTTTCTCCAAAAGGGTATAAAGGTTTTATACGTGGTGTCGCCGTGGGGCAGGTCAAATGTTGGGTGCTATCCAAGTTCTTCTTGTCTTGTGGTGGTGTAGACACCCAAATTTAAAATTTGGATCGTCCCATCAAGGATTCCATTTTGGGGTAGCGACAGGTAGTAACTCGTCCCATCCCTCTTAATTTCGATGCATGGATCATGTATCGCTACTAAATGTGATCGCACTTGGCTACATGCCTCATTCTTCTGCAATTAACTAATCCAACTAAAGCTGTATATTATTGTCTTTCATATTTATGAGGCATATATTGGACCAATTGCACATAAATTATCGCCGTTCAAATTATTATATTGTTTCTCTATTTTATTTGATCAACCTTCATTTGGGTAAGAAGAATCAAGCTTATTCGGGCATGGCTTGAAATCAGATCATTTCTTAAATTCACTTGTAAGACATGAACTAAACTCTAGGGCTGGAAGAATTTATTTATAGAAAGCACGTTACTAGGAAGGGGAAGAACCGGCTGGGTGATGCTAGTCACAATCGTGGTGATCCAACTATCGCGCTGTGATTGAGCTGTGCATAACCCATGTGTCCCTTATAATTAATACTCTATTGACTATAAAGTTGAGAGAGAGAGAGAGAGAGGGGTTATCATGACCCATCATAGATTCATATGACCATTCTATTTCAGTACAAAATTTTTTTAACTACCACGTACCAAGGGTAGTGGTCTAATGGCACCCAAGTGGTTTGGTAGGTGATGAATCTTAAGGTAATAGGTAGGTGTCCACTAATGTTTTAGACGAGATTAGGTCAAGTTACAACTCAATCGGCTTGAGAGAGTCTCTGATCCCTGTTTTGTAACCTATTTAATCCACTCTTCTCATTGATTTTCAACGGGTAGGATGCTATTATGATCACACCTAGGTAGAAGAAAGCACTGTAAGCTTCCCCTTCATACCCTTTTTTCACTTAAGAAAAATTAAATAAATAAAAACATTACGCTTTTAAGTTGGGCGTCCTAATTTAAAGGATGGGAAGCATAACAATAGCTTGAAAACTGATCACGCAAGTTAATGGAATCTCCTGGCCACCAACACAGAGATACCAAAAAATAAATAAACAGCCTTTATTTAATTGTTCTACACGTAAAAAGTCAAGAGAGAGGTAACTATGACCTAGGTTGCTTGCAGGGTAGGTACCAATAAATTAAACAACCAAACAAGTGCCTGTTAATTTTGGTCATTCAAAGAAAAATTAAATGGTTACAATGAATTTTACATAACATTAGAGATATAAAAATGATTTAAGGAAATTGGGAGTCATCATTATAACTGGTTTTATAAAATCAATTTTATAAATTTATGAAATATGTCTATTTTAAATTTCCACTTCTTTTATGCATTTAGGATTATTGCTATCATTTAGATTTGTTGACAAAATAATTTCTACTTCTCTTAAATATTTTTATACATCATAATAAATTTGTTAACAAAATAATATATAAAACACAATAAGGAGTGGACGGAATTGTTCCAAGGCGTCTTACAAAGCAAGATATCTAGAGTTTTATCAAATCGTAAATGATATTGCCATCACAATTGATTAGGGCGATGATCATTAGATCCATTAATATTGGAGTAATCGCTGCACATGCACGCATGGTTCGCAGTAGGAGGGCACAGGAGGCCTGCCTCCCATAGTCCCCATGTGACGCCAAATAATGGAAGCGGCAGCAGTGATAGGCAGCTTAAAAACAAGGGAGGGTAGCAACCAGTAAGAAGCGAGTTAAACACTGCATCTCCTGGGGAGTGGGGTGTCGTTGGTTTGACCCATTTCGCACGTGCAATAACCCGTGTGAATTACAATCCTCACCGACACCACACGTGTGCCCCTCTCCGCCCGCGCTCCCCTCTTATAAATTTCCTCGCTCATCTCCTGCATTTTCGCTCATCCCTAAAACAACACACCTCACCAAACAAATCTCTCTCTCTTCCTCTCCCCTAACTTTCCCGTATTCATGGACATTCGCCGCCGGCCACCGAAACCTTCTCGTCCGGCCGCCGACACGCATGGCGGAACTCTCAGCCACCACCACCACCTCCACAAGGAGTCATCCTCACCTGTTGATAATAGCTCACTTTCCCCTACCCCAAAAGCATCAGACGCCCTACCACTCCCACTCTATTTGACCAACACCATTTTCTTCACGCTGTTCTTCTCGGTGGCCTACTACCTCCTCCACCGGTGGCGCGACAAGATCCGTTCGTCCACACCCCTGCACGTCGTCACCTTCTCTGAAATCGCCTGCCATTGTCTGCCTCATCGCCTCCTTCATCTACCTGCTCGGCTTCTTCGGCATCGACTTCGTCCAATCCTTCATCGCGCGTGCCTCTCACGACGCCTGGGATGTCGATGACGACGCCGAACGCTTCCTTATTGAAGAGGATCGCCGCCACGGACCTTGCGCCTCCGCCGTCGTCCCTCCGATTTCCGCCATTGCTCCGTCCCCCAAATTGGTCGATCTGCCACCGGCTATTATCACTCCGTCGTCTGAAGAGGACGAGGAGATTATCAAATCGGTAGTTGCGGGTACGACTCCGTCGTACTCTCTCGAATCGAAGCTCGGGGACTGTAAGCGTGCGGCGGCAATTCGCCGTGAGGCACTACAGAGAATGACTGGGAGATCGCTTCAAGGGTTACCGTTGGATGATTTCGATTACGACTCGATTCTAGGGCAGTGCTGTGAGATGCCGGTGGGGTATGTTCAGATTCCGGTGGGTATCGCGGGGCCGTTGTTGCTCGATGGGTTCGAGTACTCGGTGCCAATGGCGACGACGGAAGGGTGTCTGGTGGCGAGTACGAACAGGGGCTGTAAGGCGATTTATGTGTCGGGTGGGGCAACAAGCATATTGTTGAGAGATGCGATGACGAGAGCGCCGGTCGTGAGGTTCGCAACGGCCAAGAGGGCCTCGGAGTTGAAGTTCTTCTTGGAGGATCCCGTCAATTTCGATACTTTGGCCGTTGTTTTTAACAGGTCTGTCTCATTTTCATTTGTTTTCCTAAATTGTTTTTAAAAACCTTTATTTTCTCTCATCTTCTGTCGTCTAATTATATGTTTAAAAATTTTTGAATGTTGCCTTTCGTTTGTCTGTGACCATGACCCAGCGGTTCGTCTTTCCATTCTGATGTGTATGACTTGTTTGATATTGAAATATTCTGATATTGAAATATTCTTTTATGCGAGAAACTCATGGTGTTGAGGTTTAAGACGTTTGGTTGCTGGGAAAATTGGGGAAAAGAGAAGAAAAGAAAATTTTGCATATTATGTTCTGTTCTTGGCTTTAAAAAAAAAAAATGGAAAACGTTGTATTTGGGTCAATTGAGCGGAAGCCCAAGATTAGAGACCCCTTTTTTTAGTAACCAAACGGAGTGATAGTTTCTAGGTCTTCTGATTACAGTGATCTGTGCTTTTTATGGTTGCAGATCGAGTAGGTTCGCAAGGCTTCAAGGTATTAAATGCTCTATTGCTGGGAAGAATCTTTACATGAGATTTAGCTGCAGCACTGGCGATGCAATGGGGATGAATATGGTGTCCAAAGGGGTTCAGAACGTCCTTGCTTTCCTTCAGAATGATTTTCCGGACATGGATATTATTGGTATTTCTGGTGAGATTTTTTTGCTCATTTCCTACTCATCTTATTTTAGTAGCTGAGAACTTTATAATTAGCTTGGTAACTGGTAAAATTGATGTGTTTACCTCTCAAATGTCAAAGAATTCTTAATTATCTTGTTGTTAATATTGAATTCTCTGCTGTCCCTCTATTGTGGGGAAGTCATATTCAGCACCTGTTGTCCTTTTTTAATACCTTAATTATGGGACTTTTTTTTTTCTTTAAAAAAAATAAAATTATGCTGTCATCGTAATCATCTGCTTATAATATCTCAATTCTTTAGAGTTAATATCTATTTGGATCTGGATTAGTTATTGTCCGTCATCTTTCAAAGAACTTTTGTCCTTTATAATGCTGAAGCCATCACACTGGTTTAGTATGTCAGCTCTCTCTCTCTCTCTCTCTCTCTCTCTCTCTCTCTCTCTATATATATATATATATATATATATATATATCCCCTCTCTTTCTCTGTGAACATATTTGAGGTTTTTTTTTTTTTCAATAATCTATTTCAACGTTTTAATTCATTATTGTTGAAGAAACATTGTTTGTAGTGTTGACGCCATCATACTGGCTTACTTGTTCAGTTTTGTGGTGTTTTGCTTCTCTTTACTGATCTTTGAATACATGTTTACCCAATTTGCCAGGAAATTTTTGTTCAGACAAGAAACCTGCTGCTGTAAACTGGATTGAAGGACGTGGCAAATCAGTTGTCTGTGAGGCAATCATAAAGGAAGAGGTGGTGAAGAAGGTATTGAAAACCAATGTAGCTGCCTTGGTAGAGCTCAACACGCTTAAGAACCTTACTGGTTCTGCCATTGCTGGTGCTCTTGGCGGATTCAATGCCCACGCTGGCAATATTGTCTCTGCAATTTTTATAGCCACTGGTCAGGATCCAGCGCAAAATGTTGAGAGTTCTCACTGTATCACTATGATGGAAGCTGTCAACGACGGGAGGGACCTTCATGTCTCCGTGACCATGCCGTCCATTGAGGTAAATGAATATTCCATATAATCATCTATCCTGCTACAAGTTTGGTTGAATTGGGTTTCAAGAAAGTTGATGTCTTTTAGTTTCTTTATTATATATTTAAAAGCCTAGATGTCTGTTGACAGATACACAGCTTACAGACAGACTTCCTTCCTAGGAATCTGATTGTGTAGGCTGTAAATCAGCTACAATTAAAACAACCATCCTTTTCACAATTAAAAGTGCCAAACAGTTTTGCGTACTTCTCAACAAATCTTGGGAATTCAAAGAAAAGATTTTTCTATATATATATATATATATATATGTATATATATTGATTCTGAGCTTAATTGCTTATTTGACTTTTGTTGCTTTCAGGTGGGTACAGTTGGAGGTGGGACTCAGCTTGCATCTCAGTCTGCTTGTCTGAATTTGCTTGGTGTGAAGGGTGCAAATAAAGAGTCACCAGGATCAAACTCAAGGCTCTTAGCCAGCATCATAGCTGGTTCTGTTTTGGCCGGGGAGCTCTCCCTGATGTCTGCCATTGCAGCTGGGCAGCTTGTCAGGAGCCACATGAAATACAACAGATCCAGCAAAGACGTATCCAAAGTTGCCTCTTAAAAGGGAAAGAAGAAGGTCCTAGCAAAGAAGTCAATAAGAACAAGAGATAAGGGCCAAGAAGGTTGAAACAACAAAAAAGTTAGAAGCAACGGTAGTGGGGAGAGAAGGGAAAAAATCAATGCTGTCCGTGGCCATGTGAGATTGCTTCTTGTCGTAGCTGTAAAGTTTGCTATTATATGAAGGATATGAGGAGTGAGATTTGTAACATGGCTGGTTGTGCTTAAAGTCTCTCTCTCTCTCTCTCTCTCTCTCTCTCTCTCTGTGAATCTGACAACAAGCCCCACTGATTTGTGAGCATAGAGCCCCTGAACATGTGGTCAGTGTCATATGTCCTAATTGTGAATTTTCAATCTTTGGCCCTCTTAGAATGTTGTTAATTGTTATCATTTGTTTTGTACTTGGGGAAGGGTTTACAGTATGATGTTTTTTTGTTATTCCATTTGTAGTATTGTACACAAGAATGATACTTCCCCCTTTAATTAAATTCGGAGAAACACTTGTTTAGTTTGCCTTGTGGCGTGTAATCATTTTAATTCACTATGATTTATGTTGCTCTTCTTTCATTAAAAACGATTGGAATTTTGATTTTTGATCCTGCTTGCTTGCTTCATTCTGTATGATGCAATACGGGTAGCATTGCGCAAAGATATGAAAACGCCAACGTGCACACAGTAAGAGCTTTGAAAATGAGATAATGGCTGGACACCACCCGGTATCCAAGCCAAAAATCGTTGAAGACTGTATCAAATGTTGGTCATGCTTTGCTTAGGCGAGTTGTAAAGATTTGGTTTCCAACTTTTGATTCTAATATCCAACATTATTCTCGGCTTATTGTACCAGTCCATTTCTGGCTTACCCTGGCTATACAAAGCCTTGTTTGTATTTGTGACACAACCTCTACAAAGAATTATTTTGAAGTATAACATTATAACTACAAAGCTTATTTTTGTTTGGGTTGTGTTTTGTTCTCTGGTAAGTGTGGTTGAAAAATAATGATTCTAAAAAACAGTGAGAGAAGTTTAATTTTGATCAAATTGGCAACTTAAATTTATGAGTGGTCCTTTAGGGTGTTCTCAACTGAATTTTGCTAAATACCCATATGATGATTATTAATTTTTCCCTTGACAAGTTGGTAGGAGATCTCAATATTATTTTATTTATGCCGATTCAATGCTCCTGAATTATGCATTTTATTTATTTATTTTAAGATTCTTCCTTTCTCATGGCAAAATGAGCTGTGCCTATTAAGAAACGACAACTTTGATAATTTCTTCTAATCTATCCAAAAACTCGAATCTTCTATATCATTCTCTTATTCTTTAGTACTCAGTATCATTATGCACTTGAATACATTAAGTGGAGCATTATATTTATGAAAATAATAAACTTTATTGTAAGGATTGACGTTCATTCGCATTAGGTTTGACAGATTCAGCTTCATGGTCCATCCACGCATTTAACGGTTAATATATATATGATTAATAATAATGAAATATCGAAAGGAACCAAAAGAAATAATAATGGTGTAGGGTTAATGGACCCAGAAAAATAATGGTCCAGGGTTGCGTTGCTGGAATGTTGTGAAGTTGCAATTGTTCGTGGGGTCATCACTCATGTGAAGGAAACGACAGGAAGCTTTGTAATTAAGAATTCTGTGTCCTAATTATTGTAATTGAGAATCCTCAGTCCTTAGGTTATGAATGGCTATTACGCAACCCAGAGAGTGTAATGAAATTTTGTTGAGGTTCTGAACCACTGCTGCAACTCACCGGCGTAGAGGCACGTGTGTTGTATCTGTTCATGTTTATAATCAACTAGTATAAGCTCCTAATTAGAAACAAAGTTAATTGGCAAGCCACATATAAGAAAAGAGAAGGCAGTGGAGAGTGGAGACATACAGACATGTGTTGCATGTTAGTGTGCACGTGCCTAGCTTCTCCTTTCACAATTCATTGCAAGTCCAATAGGTTAATTCAGTGTATTTGTCTTTCAACACCTGCTCCATCACCATGTCATCAGGGATCCCTTGTAATTAAGTTTGATTAAGTACAACGAGAAGACAATAATACACATTGAAAATTTATTTTATTTTTAAGACAGTTCATTATGGCCAACATCATAGTGACTTATTTTAAAGAGTCTTCAGCCCTATATTTTTCTATTTTCTCCATCCAAAATCCGAAATACACGTCTAAATTGTGGGATGGGTTCATTATACTACGTGTTGGGTAAAATTATAACTAATCTTTACTATGAACTTGTACTCGTGTGGCAGCAAAAACACAGCTCCACCTAAGATTTTTGAAGAAAGTAAAATTGATTTTTATCAATTTTTTCTCTCGTATGTGCGTGCATTTGGTGGAGTAATTCCAATTTTCTGTCCAAACATTACAATTTCCAGCATACTAAATTAGAGAGGGTTGCAAGGTCTAACTCCAAATACATAATGCAAAATTTCCCCAAAATCGAGTGCAAAGTGGTTAAAGTAAAAATGCAATGTGACCATGCCGATGGCATGATAGCTAAATGGAATTCTCTTCACTTATTGAGTGAGCGATTTTAGGTTTAAACTTATGAAGAAGCATTGATACCCATTTGTTGATATTGGGGGTTAGGGACAAGGGTAGAAGCATAAATGTCATCAAGAGAAGAGAATAGAGATGGGGGTATTGAGAAACTTGACCGAAATAAAACTAAATACCTCACACTTGGGAAGACTTCTTCCAATCAAGAAGTTCAAACATTCATTGTACATTTGTACCCAAAAAAAGTTCAAACATTCATATATAGAGTAACCCAAATTGTACGAAATTAACACATGCTTTGTAACTACTTAATACGAGTAATTACTAAAGAATTCTGTGTCATTCAGAGACTCTAATTATTGCATGGGGTGACGATCTAGGTAAGCTTAGCAATTCTTGAGACACTTGGAAGTAATTTATTTTGCGAACATCCTCTTCCTGCATTAAAAAGCATATCCTCTAGTGTCCTCGCCTTCTCAAGCATAAACCGTATAAGCCGGATTGCAATTCTAAAATCACAACAGCATGCCTCGCAGTGGAAAATTTTGAGAGTCTTGAGATGCAAAAACGAGTACTTAGAACTCTCCTTTCCCAACGTCCAGTAGTTCTCAGGCGATCTTTCGTCAAAATCATCCCGTAAATCTTTCATTACACACACCACACAGTCATCTACATAACAAACGGGAAACTGATTGTCAAGGCAGAATTCCACAAAACAGATGACACCTATTTACCAAAAGTAGGAAACACAAACTCATAAAAGTTTCAACCATAGACTTCACATCAGCCTTCTTAACTTCCTCCTTACTCCTTCGGCACCCCATTCACTGTAGGGTCGATCTTGAGTTTTTTGGGGCCTAGGCGAACTCATAAAATGGGCCCTTTATGAATATTATGAGCCCTTTATACATATTCATACACACAATAAAATTTCTACGCAACGATTTTCTTTCCCTAATAGGCTAATACATATAAAATTTGCCTAAATATATGAGTACTAAAATTTGCTTATATAAATTAAGATAAAAAACTAAATCTTTATAAGAACTATAAATAAATAAAATATGATATTCTTCATTTATAATTTAGAAAAAATCACATATACAAGAAGAAGAAAAAAAAACAACAAAGTTTAAAACTATAATACCAAAAAGAAATAAACCAACTATAGCAAAGTATCACTTAAATATTACTCTTTTTTCATTTTTAGCTACAAAATCACTCATTAAGTTAGCATAATCAAGCTTTTTTACCATATCATGTTCAATGGATAACATAGCTAATCCGGTCAATTTTTCCTGTGACATAGTGGAATGAAGGTAAGATTTGATCAATTTCAACTTTGAAAAACTTATTTTTGCAAATATAATTGTAACTAGTATGATCAATAATATTCTATAAGCAATTCAAGCATTTGGGAAACAACTGTCCATTTTTTTCAAATATCCATTTTTTTCAAATAATTCAGTACTTCAATTAGCCTTTTTAGATTTGTTGGTAAAACTTCTTTCAAGACCTTTAATTCTAAAAATAAATCTCCCCCAATAATACCATAGTGCCCCTTATATGTGTGTGTGTATATATATATATATATATATATATAGGAAAGAAAAAGTACAGAAATTAATTAATTAAAGAGAGAATGGTTTGGACATTTGGTGTATTTGACTTATTTATCTGAAAGGTAATCAAATACTTTTAATCTTCCAAATAGAATTCTAATCTGATTTAATTAGGATGGAAGTTGTGAGAGGTTGAGAGCACTAAGAGAGGAAGAGAGAAGGAGGTTGGAGTTTGGAAGCTCGAGGCAAACTGATAGAGGCGTTAGATCTGATCTGATTTAGGGTTAAATGTTTTTTTTTTTTTTTGTTTTGGTTTTAGGCTTGAGTTGAGTAGATTATTTGGCCATTTGGGTTATTGTACATGGACTTGGGTTAGAAACTTAGGAATTATTTGGAGCCCCTAAACTTGGATTAGGGTTTTTTCTCATCTAGTTATTATTAAAAATTTTTTTTTTTTTTTTTGGACTTATTACAAAACTAACAACTAAGTTGGAGTCCTTATTTTTTGTCAAAATTTTGGGGCCTTAGGCGACTGCCTGAGTGACTTGACCTCAAGGCCGGCTCTGATTCACCGTCACCTCAAACACCTTCTCTTTGTTCCTGCCAAAAAAGAGAGGGGAGCGAAGCAACATAAGTTTTAGGGATTAGCGTTTGCGCATCAATCCAATTTTATATACACACTAAGAGCCCTTTTAATATCAGCCACAAGATTTTACCAAATAAATGAACGTCAGCATGCATCTTGAATAAAACATACGGATCTCCCTTTAAGTAGGGTCAAAGAAGCCCAATACGGGCCTTATACAACCCCAAAAAAATACACAGACTTTTGCGCAGTTGGGCCAGATATAACACAAGAAGGAGGAGCCCAGAAGAAGGGTCAAGCAGTCTTGAGCCAACTGCAATGTGGCAAATGGCAAATCTTCTTCACTGTCCTCATTAGGGGGGGCTGTTTCTCACTTTGGCCTACCTTTTCATTTTCTTTCCAAAATTATATGGAACCAAATTTACAAATTTTACACCATTAATTGGTTGGAGTTTTATGTTTCAACTATCCAATTTATAAATTTTAATAAAAAAACTCTTGGACAGATTTCAAATGGACATATTATTTACACATAATTTGATAAGAATTTAAATTCGAGGGAGTATTTGAGAAACATAAAGACCTGATCGACCTTGCGAAAATAAAAAATCTTGAACAATTTCCCTTATGCTAGCATGTTATATTGTCATGACCTTGTTGGGAAAATGAAGATGAAATTTAATAAATGATAAGTCAATGCAATAATAGTCTTTTTTTAAACTCTGTGTGTTTGTCAAATATGGCTTATCTTTGTGGGACAGAGGGAGTAAAAAATATATTTTGGGATGAAATAAGTAGGTCTAATAAAATAAAATAAAATAAGTTAGGTCCAATGTTGCAATCCCTTCAAGTGATTTCCCCACCTCACTAATTTTAATTTTTTAAAGTTTTAAAAAAAATAAAATGTTTTTATGAAAAGTGGTCACATAAACATAATTTTGAACAACTTTTCAGAAAAAATTTTTTCCAAAATATATAGTTTAAGTTGACTTTTTGACCAAAAATGAAATAGGGACTATAAAAGACTAAAAAGTTTACTTAAATGGTTTGTTTTGGCCATGGATTATCTCTAGGGCGGAGCCACCTTAGGGGTTAGCCCAGGCTTTAGCCTCAGTAAGCTGCACTGAATTTTTTTTTTCTTTATATTTATTAGAAGTAGATTTTACCCTTTTAGGCTAGGCAAGATTTTGCCTTAACCTAAGGCTTTAGCCCCGGCTTTATCCCTTCAACCTAAGGCTTTAGCTCTGACTTTATACTAGCTTAGGCGAATTTCAATTCCTAGCTCGCCCATGCCTATTTTTATGGGATAGAGTGAGTATAAAACACAATTGTTTGTTTTTTTTCCTTTTATGTTGTATGTTTTAATTTATATATTAAAAAAAAAAAAACATTTCAAATAAAAGCGGTGTTCATTTTTAATAGGTGTTATTAACACTGCTTTTAATATACTGAAAAGTAATGCTTACTCTGCTTTTAGTACACCGAATGTGGTTTTAGTAACATTGCTTTCCGTGTAATAAAAGTGGCGTTGATAAAACCGCTTTCGGTGTAATAAAAGCGGCATTACTAACACCGCTTTTATTTGAAGAAAATTATTATTTTTTTATTTCTAACTTCCTCCGAAAATTATTGCTTAAGCTAGTCCAAATTTGAGTGGGATGAATCCTACCCGCTCAAATTGTAGCCCTAACTATATACAAAGGGTTTATTAAGATGCGCTCCAAACCAAAATGGCATTACCAATTCCCACTCTCATGTCCCAAACCCGCAAACCAAACGGGGCCTTATAGGGAAAGGATGTATCAAATGTTTTTTAACCGACTTGTCCAAACCAGATTTGCCGGTCGCGGGTTTTCGAAGCACCCGATATATTCACCATTCTCTCTCTCTCTCGCTCTCTCTCTCTGGGCAACTCTGAAGAAATCTTTCCCTTGCTAGTTCCTACCAGTGAAATTGGATCACAATAGACGAAATATTAGAAGCAATTAAAACCCTAATTGGATTGGGGAAAGGTCTCTGAAGAAACTAGTGAGAAAGGAAGTGGGTGTGAATCGTCTTTGCTTCAATGGCGAGCAGTTGGAGAAGAACGTTGGGAAATGTGAGGTCATTCATAGGCAATTCCTTGGGAGGTCTGAGAGGAGGGAGCAACCTCGCATCATGGGCTGTGGCTGGAACCCTAGCATACTTTCTTTGGGTCAAGCCCTCCCAAGACCTCAAGAGAGAACAAGAGGTTTGTTCTTTCTCTAATTTCCATTCAATCTCTCTCTAAATTGTTTGAATTTTAATTTTAAAATTCTTTTTTTTGCATGTTATTGGGTTGTAGGAAAGGGCAGCACTGACTGCTGCTTCAGATCCTTATCGTTACGTTGAGAAACGTAAACCCATCCCTGATCCTCAGGTACTGCTAACGCCCCAATTTCTATATGCTATTAAATAGTGAAATGTTTCTTCTTAATTGTGAAATTAAATTGAACTTGGGTCAATTGTTTTCAGGAAACTGGTTTGATATACGGAAGCAAGAACAGAACTAATAAATCGGAGGATTAATTGGGCAGAAATCGTAAACCGGTGAGTTAGCTTTGTTGGTTGGATTAAATGACATTGAGTATCAGATTTACGAGTTGGGTCTGTTCAATTATTTCTTTGTAACGTTGGTGTACAAATGTTTTGACTTTAATTTCTGATAGAGTTCTAAAAAACATTTATTTACAGCAATCTGTAATAAAAAACGACACAGTTAAATAATGAATAAGAGGCTAAGAGCTATATATTGTTTTGATGGTGTACGAATATTTCTTTATGCTATTTGTTTATTTGCTCACTGGTTTATGTCTCTAAAGTAATGTTTTCAATGTTTCAAATTATGTGAAGAAGAGTTAAGATGGTGTGCCGGATCTTTAATTGTTTCAGTTGGCAAAGGACTACACCTTAGGAAGCGGAGGTCCTGAGTTCAACTCTTGTTACACCTCTTGAGGCCACCCACACAAGGTTTCATGGTTCTTATGGGCCTTGGACTTACCTGGCCCATATGGGTTGTCGAGGTGGGGTTATTTACATGTGAGAGTCATGGGGTAGATGTGCATTTTGGTCATCTGCATGGTGTTTGGACACTTTGGGGATGTGGTAGGGTTTTCTGGAGCAAATAGTGATAAGTGCAGTGCATGGGTGATGCAATCAGAGTCAAGTTTGCTTATGCTCCTTACGCAATAGACCATACACAACATATTCTGGGCTGAAGTTGACTACTCGGGGTTCTGTAAATCCCAACTTCTTGAGGGCAGTGAAATTGAAAAAGAAATTTCAAAATTGAATAATAAGAGCTTAGTTGAGGAAATCCACAGGATAAGCAACACAGGACTTTCGGACACAGTGATTCAGCCTCCAAGATGTGAGAGCTGAATTACTGCTCGGGAGTAGCAACAAAGGAGTGAGGCCGTAAAATCTAATCTACAATTTTTCACATACTAGAAGCCTTGTATAATACTGAGGTGCCTTGGAAAAAAAATGTGTATAATATTGAGGTATTAATGGACCAAGTTGTAGTAGATTATAGTATCTTGTATAATACTGAGGCCCTCTCATGTTTAGACTTTAGATACATTCAACTGAGTTTTGAATGTGTCTTATGCAAGAAGAGCGCCCTACGATGTTTGAGGAACATCATAGTATCTTGTATCTACACACAAGAAGATTGTGGGACATGGGGTGGTCTTACTTTTTTAAGCATGGGAAAATTAGCAAGAAGTCCACTTTATAGGGACTTATGGAGGCATAAGTTCATGACGGAAACTTATGCAGCCATAAGTCCACTTTTAAGTGAAATGAGAGTATTTTTATGAGAGTGGTAAATACATAAAGTCATACCCTCATGTATTATTTTTTGTTTTCAAACTTTAAAATGGTATACTCTCATTATACACATTAGTTTTTGATAAAATTTATATTTTTAAAATATATTTGTCGAGATCTTCGAAACAAGACCTATGTTGAATATGAAATTGTATAAGAAAAAAACATAGTTACATGGAACACAGTATGTAACTACTTCAAAATAAGTTACATATCAGTATGTCTAGGGATGGCAATTTCGCCCCGATTCATAGGGTCCCGACTCGATCCATACCCGAATGGGCGGGTATTTTTTTATTTTTTTCGGCTATCGGGTCGGGTATGGGTATAAATTCTTAAAAAATTTCAGGTACGGGTCGGGCATGGATCCCAAAAAGAAAAAACCAAACCCGACCCGACCCGACCCGATATTTTTACAATTATATATATATATATAGATATATTTAATGTCCTATGTTTGGAATTTATGTATGGTTTTATGAATATTTGAAACCTATCTTGGTACGTATAAGCTTATGGAGTCCATTAGAAGGCTCATTATATATTTTTATTCTTTTTTAATCCTTATGTTTGTGTATAATATTTGTGTGATCATATTAGGTATGATCTTATTTGAACAAGATCATATTAGGTGCTAAAAACATTTATAAGCTTGGTATATGATTATATGAATAACATGTGATAGGTGTAAGTAGCAAAAAAAATGAAATTTGGGGGAAAAAAATTCTCACAACAAGGTAGTTGGGCATGGGCGGGTCGGGTATGGATGGCCCAAGAAGACGATGGATCGGGGATGGAGTTTAATTCTTCATACCCATCGGGTATCGGGTCGGGTATGAGTATAAGAAATTAAAGATCGGGTCGGGTATGGGATAGTGCCGACCCGCATCCGACCCGACCCATTTCCATCCCTAAGTATGTCACTATTTTTTGAAAAACATAGTTTGTGATTCAATTTAACTATTTTTTGAAAAAATATTAGTGACTAAATCAAAATATTTTAGATTAAATTTAGTTATTTTGAAGGCAATTACATGTAACTATTTTCTAACTAAATTCTAAGTGTTTTGGGATAAAAAGGCATGTAACTATTTTGGAGTGTTGCTCACGTTGCACAATTGGGCTTGCCTATGTGGTTGAGTGGTGTCTGTTTTTCATGCCACCAGAACCATTGCCTTCGGATCAAAATACGTACTTCGAGGAAAGGGAGCATGAGAGGTCCGAGTTGGTAAGGTCCTTAGCAAGATGGATTAGAGGTCCGAGTCGGCATCGTCCCGCCATAGATTGCGTGTGTTCGCTGGCTTGGATTCTGCCGATTTTTGAAGACCTTCTACTGAGTCTTGCTTCTTGATGATTTGTCATGTTTTCTATCTTGTTTTATATAAACAGATCTTGCTTGTTGAATTTTTTTTTTCCACAATTATTGCTTGGATTTTATATTAGTGTTTGCATTCAGATATGCCCATATCAGGCCATACGGATCTTGGTTGTGGAAGGCGGTAAGGGAAGTGGTTTTGAGAGGGAGAGGGTAAAGGGTGGTGGTAGGAAATGGGAAGCATCAGAGAGTGGTGGGTGGAGCATCTGGCTCCGCTGATTTTCGTTGAATTGGACTAAAAAAATGGGAAGTTTTGGTGGAAAGTTTCTAGAAAAGAGAATATTGAAAGGTTCATGGGGGTCAATTGACAGAGGGAGAGAGTGTGAGTAAAAGGATATTTTGGTTCAAAACTAAAAAGTGTGGACTTTAGGCTTCATAAGAAAAGCGTGTGGACTTGTGAATGTACAAGTTCTATTTTGTGGACTTGTCACCAAATTCCCCATTAAACATTGCTTTTTCTTGATGAAACACGTGCTTCTATCTCTGAGCCTGCATAACTACATAGTGTTCATTATCTGTGTCCTACCACATCCTCTACAGGCCCTCATTAGCATGCTATTGTTAAAATACTTTTCTGCACACAACAAGGCCTTATCCTTGTGAACCTGGAAGCTTA
This sequence comes from Liquidambar formosana, assembly GCA_039720395.1. NCBI lineage: Eukaryota > Viridiplantae > Streptophyta > Magnoliopsida > Saxifragales > Altingiaceae > Liquidambar > Liquidambar formosana. Next base: position 32,442,295 of record CM077833.1, read on the forward strand.
ATTCTAGGCTGAATAAAGCTTTTCCCTGGCTAATGGAACCATATTTGTGCTTTACCATATTCGAGACACACTATACACTTGAAAAGAACAATTATAGGCTAAGTCAAAGCCAAAAAAAAAGTTATGCCAATGGATGAGTGACATGATACCACATGTTTATCTACTATGATGCTAGCTACGTTATATGCATCAACATTGCTCATTGTGGAGTAACTATACACCTAATGCTTGATTGAAAAGGAGGAATCTCCCAAATCTGGAGCAAGAAACTTGTATAGATTAAGTTGGAAGGAAATTTTAGCGACAGGGACTAACATATAGGAGAATGGAAAACCAAATTAAGAGGAATTTTCTTATTAAAGTACAATTTCTAGGCTAAGTCGATATCTCATAAATGTGCCATATGCATAAGTGATATCATGCCGCATGGCTGTTCAGCAGGAAATCAAGTAAGCTAGAGCGGGGTTATGTATTTCTTCCTAATTATGGCAGTTCTTTAGTACAAACAGAGCAATTCATGACAAAAATGCTGAAATTTGTAAGCTTCTTGCTAAGGACATGAGCCATGTCATCCCTTGCTTCAATGATTGATATATCCTCACCTCGTACTTTTAAGCATATATTGCAATTCCTGTGGAGAGCCTTGGATTATTGTTTCTATGCATTGAAATTCAATTCTTGAAATGCGATTGTAATCTTTGAAGAAATTGTGAATCGATTTTAGCTTTTACTTCTTTGCTTTGCTTCAATAACTCAAGGCACTGCTAAACTGGTTTGTATGCCTACTTTACCTACTCGACAAAAGTGAAAGAACTTTGTTTCGTTTCTGGGTTTATGGATTAGATTCGGTCAGCATCACAACATAATCAAAGGAAGGAGTGGCGCTTTGGTTATGGGCGAATGCTTCCAGAGGTGACCCTCTCGAGTTTCCAGCTATTTCCTAGATTGAAGCAGCCTTTCCTTACCCTACCAAACGGAGGAATTCACTATCAAATAGCTTGGATTGGATCATGATTGCGAGATCTCTTGCTGTATAGGACTAGTGTATATATACAAGCTTTTTCTATTTCTTTTAATGAAATTTTACCTCATCAAAAACAAAACAAAAAAAATAAAAATGATTACAATATTGTACGACAGAAAGTCAGTTCTCCTGGTTTTGAATTTTGCTTTGTGATCTTTGCATAAAGAAGAAAATTATAGGTTTATTGGTATGCTATCCTATTAGATTTTTACTATTTTTGGCTCTACAAGCGTGACGTGCTGATAGGTTCCATGGCTTTGGAGGGCCCTAGTTGAAAATCATGTTCTGTGACTCTGGGTTCATAATCCATCTTCTCATTGGCAATCAATGCCAATCATTCTCTGGTGTAGGCTGAATCTGAGATACATCTCCACCATAAAGAATTATTCTGCAAACCGGGGGTTCAAGTCTGCAAATCGACATGAAACCTACTGATTTTCATGTTTCCATTGTGGACTCATTTGTCTAAGCAAGGTTTGTTTTGCTTCCTTCAATTTTCCCCTCCAGCAGTCGGTAGTTTTCCTATGGCAGCTTTGTTCACTTAGGCCGGCCTCTATTAGATGGGGACTCTGTCTGTATAGTTTCCATATATCCTTTTCCCATCCTCATTATACTTTTCTTTGTTTGGATTTTGGAAAATTTAGAGAAAAGGAAAGAAAAAGGCTTAAAAAACACTCATCTGGATTTTCCGTTGCTTTCTCTTATTCTTTGCGATATGTAAAAGGAACCTAAAACATTAATAAATTTTATAATATACATTATTACTACAAAGTAGTTCCATGACCAGTGGTGTAATTCTATTTTCTATGAAATCAAGCTCTGGTAGTTATCGGTGTGCCCACGAAACAGAACTAGCTACGAAGCCTGATTTTCGCACTGCTGAGGTATATAGGGTGGATCTTCAGGCATCCCTTCATGATTTGTTCACAAAAAGGATATATAGTACCGTCTCAAAAAAGCTTGCCCAATTTTATTAGCTTCACGCGACAAGTTTCATATGAACGTCTAGGCTGCATTCTCTGTTTTGACACATTATAAGCAACCGCACGGCTGAGAGACATCACTCATCCATCCCATCCCCCACCTCTCTCTCTCTCTCTCTCTCTCTCTCTTCTCTCTCAGCCGAAGGCGTGCAGGCGAGCGAGTGCTACATCCTCTTCCACCTCGATCCCGCATTAAAAATGCAGAAAAATATTAATATTTTGTTAAAATTAAATAGAACTATAAAAAAAAGAAAAAGGATAACAAACTATCACGGACACCCTTTGTTATGAGCTTCAGGAGATCAATTCGGAATAAATCATTATGCACACGGTGAGTCATAAAATAATTGCATGAAGGTTTCATCGTATAAATTTCTAGTTGTCTTTCTAATTATTGAGGTAGCCAAAACAATTAACACTATGTTTGGATAAGGAATTTCCATCTCAAAGACAAATTTCATCTAAACTATTCCTTATCTAAACATAGCATAATGGATTTGACTCATGCCTATTGCAAACTAGAATAATATGCAAAAAAATTATAGTCGTAAATCAATTATAGTCAATTGATTTATGTGGTATTTTGAATTTGGATAAATTCTAAAAATCAACTAAAATTTGAGTTTCTTCTGATCAAATTCCTTATTCTGCCACTGATTGATAGAAAAGTTTTTAAAAATGATAAAATTATAATTCTAACAGTTCTAAAGTTTAAACAATGAAATTTAGTCATAAAATAAATAAATAATGCATGATAGAGTTAACAATGAAATCTCACTTTTTATTTTTATTTTTTTTCAATCAGGAATTAAGAGCGATTCTAAATCCAAAGTATTTTAATCTTACTAGTGCTTTTTAGACTTTTGACAATATAATTGTTTTGACAGAATTTGCAGCCACCTATCCTAAGTCAATTGTGTTGATCGATACCTACTTTCCTTGAACTTTGAGAGAGAGAGAGAGAGTAAAGATTTTTTTTTGGATAAACTGAGAGAGTAAAGATTTTTTTTTTTTTTTTTTGGATAAATGAGAGGGTAAAGATAGAGGTTGGGAGGGCGTTCCCATAATAATAGGCTTAGGCGGAAAGAACATGTAATGTGGGTGTCCTGATTGTACCCAGCCTTTATGGAGCCCACGAGCCCATATGGATGTTGAATCTCAGATGGGACGACATGGTCACATGGCAGTGGGACCCGCTCCCATTCCTGGCTCGACCCACTGGATACGCTCACGGATTCTTGGTTTCAATTCGCGTGTCCCAACCCACTCCACTTTGTCCAAGTGGAAGTATCAGCACGTGAACGAATCCGGGTCAGCTTGTCCACGTGTTCATACCCCCATCACATTCCTCCATGGTCCCGGCTAAAAAGATGTTTCAAATAAATCCAGTTTCTTAATGCACATTCTTAAACAAAGCAAGGCATGAAGGAACCATCACAATGTTTAAAGCCAATTTGATTTTTTTCCTTTTATACCGGAGTATATTATTATTATCACGTCAACAAACTAACGATCACGTGCTTGCTCATGTGATTGTTATGACGTGTCAAAGGATAATTCGCTTACTCGGATTTGAGTTGTGTTGGACAACGCCCCTCTGCCTCACCAACTCTGTGATTTTTTTTTTTTTTGGGTAAACAACTCTGTGATTTGGGCCTTCAGGTCATATCCCTTCCCTTGTAATCCCTGTGAAATTCTCCCTTCCAAGGGAATTGAAACCATCACTTTGAATGAAGACATGGGTATTTTGTAAATTTCTAAAATTTAATCTCATAATATCAATTATATATAGTGGTACTTTTTTATATAATCTATTCAATGTACGTGATAAATTCATGCTTCTTTTTTTTTTTTTTTCTTCTCGCTTATGGAATTCATTCTACGTAAAGGAAAAAAAAAAAAACAATTATTTAATTTTCATTCAAATGTTTAATCAGACCCTAGTTGAATCTTAGAAGACCATTGATTGCAAAGGAAATGACTCTAGCCACGGCACCTCTCTGGCTTTGGGAAAGAGGTTAAGCATTGGCATTTAAGTTCCATTTGTAAGAATCTAATTATCAAAAAAGGTACAATGAAAGAAATAAAAGATTACATCAGAATGACTAACCCATGATCATAAACTAAGAATAACAGTAGAAAATGTAATCATTACCACCAAATTTCCATCTACAAGTCAATTAAAAATAGTAATGAAGGGATTAGGTAAGGGTCAACCAAAATTAAAGGCCATGAGAACTGAAGGGATCTTGTCCAGCTGATTGATATCGAAAAAGATTTGTGAGAAGACGACAAATGGGGCCGGCGTCGACCACATGGCCATTGCGCTGACGAGGCAGTGCGCCTGCACTATTAAAGAGCCTTCTGCAACTTGCTTATGCTTTTTAATTCATCCATAATTAGGACATGTAGTGGTGCTAAGAGGCCTTTGTCATCCTTAATGTGCACCCACTAATTATTTTATTGAGTGGTCCCTTCTAAAGTTTAACCTTTATTTTTGTTTAATACAACTTTAATTGGAGCTTCCAAAGTCCTAAACATAATTATATATAACAGTGATTTAGTATTTTATTACTGTTCAATTCTCTCAACCTTTTAATTTGTGCTGAATTTTAGTAGGGTACACATTAACCATTCTTCTTACAAAGAAGGATTTTTTGAATGATAAACATAATTACACTGGAGTGTGAATTGAAAGTAAGTCCGGTAATCTGGCAAGACAAAAATTATGACCCTCAAAAAAAAAAAAAAAAAAAAAAAAAGGGGAAAACCATGGTAGCTAGAGAACCTTGATTGTAATTATTAATTCAAGTATAAAATTTGTGTCACTGCCCACACCTCAATACTGTTCCTCTTTGCGAGCTCAAACATAGGTAGTGGTTGTTCTACAAACCACTTTAGACCCCAATTAATGAAGCATGCAAACTAAATTTAATTAGAGATTTAGCCAATATAAATATTCTACAACATGAGTACTTTTTTCTCGGTGGCTCAAAAAGGAGGTTTGTAAAGTAAATGATTATTGAGAAATAAAGATGCTTATATTGCATGTCAAGTGATTCTCATTCAAAGTTTAGTTAATCATATTGCTCTTCTCGATTTAAAAGTCAGATTAGTCTTTTTAAATTATTCATTTAGTATCTCATTTAATGAAGTGCAATAAAAATTAGTTTAAACAACCAGTGGGTTTGCTCATATGGTTGAGTCATTAGGTATTGATTCCGAAGTCCGACAGGCATAAGTCTTGCGACTTACCTAACATATGTGTTAAACATGCGGTAAACATATCCATGGAGGGTTACTAATAGACTGAGTCAGGAGTTGAAATTAAACACCATTTGATATGATTGGCTACAATCTGGACAAGGGCAGTGGTTCGCTAACTGCCCTTGACAATAAACAAATTTGGGAAACGGATAAACTACATAATTGTCAACCTCACTTGAATTAAACATTGAAAGGGAATTTAGTATTTATGTATCTCCAAATCTACATTTTTAATTTATAAATATATAAAATAAAAAATCCCTATGAATTATAAAACAGAGAGCATTGAATATATTGTCTATCAATATATCTATCTAATCCGCTTAATCAAATGATGTAGAACTTAAGGATTTTCTTTCTTTCATTTTTTAGAGGGGGTGGGGGGGTTGGTACAACCATGGAGTTTTCTTTCTCTTTTTCTAGATATATATATATTTCCGGGTCGAGACATACATGCTTGGAAAAGTGGTTTCTTCTTCAAAGCACAATATATGGAGCTGATGCTATTGTTCTGACTTTATCTATCTCCAAATCAATTCCCACATAATTAAATGACAGAGAATTTAAGATATAGTTTATCTTTCCATTTTATGCAGGCAAATGATTGAGCATTTGGTGTTAACTACTTGTTTCTTGAGTTTTTTATTTTGATAAATTCATTTTTCCATTATTGGGAGTTTTCTTTTTTCCATTTCTAGCTATTAATCGGAGTTTCCTTTTTTTCCCTTTCTCTTAATCTTACATCAATAATTCGAAACTCTTGTTAACTGGCATTCTACATTTTAAAAAACCAACGAACTTATTTTTTTAACTTTCACTTTTTTCCTTTTTTGGGTGATACTAACAATCTTATGGTCTAGAATCCTCTCCTTTTCATCATTTTTTCTCTGGAGAAAAACCTTACCCCAACCTTATTATCCAAAAAGAGAAAGAAAAATAGAAGTCAAATTTCGTCAACTAAAACGTTCTTGGGGAGTGAGAGAGTTGGAAAAAATAAAGCTCTTTTGAAGCACCATGGTGGAGCCATATATTACTCCATTGACAGTAAAGCATAACGAAGAGAAGCCTAGCTAGCGCTAATCTTATTAGCCCAAAAAAAAAGAAGTGAAACTTTGTCAACTATAGCATCATTTTTGAAAGAGAAAAGATATTATTAAAGAAAATTAATATCTAGTACATCTAGGATTAACTACTCTATTAGCTTGGTGATAAATATACTTGCACGTTAACCCTTGAAAATGAAAAACCAATTGATGAATGTCACTATAGCTAGCATTGTTGTGGGGAGTGGGAGAGTTGGAAAAAATCAACATCTTTTTGAGTAATTAGTCCATTGATAATAAGGCATTTGGGTATATGGCAGAGAAATCCAAGATGGGTGTTATTTAGATGAGTGGCCGGGGGTGGATTAATTGGATTCTTCGATAGGGGTATTGTCCTAATAAACTCGAGTCTGTGACCTCAATAATCCATAATCCCCCACCACGCCCCACGCCCCACGTACCCTGTTTTCTCCCTTTCTTTCTTTTTTTTTTTAAAAAAAAATAAAAAATAAAAAAATGATGTTAATATGGAGAAATTGTTTCATGGGTGGTTTTCCTAGACCTCATCAAAGGGGGAATGGACGAATTGGTGCTTGGCCTACCTTGCACAAGTGGGCATGACTCAGTGGGATGGGATGGCGTGGCGTAAATGGCACTCGGCCTAGACTGTAAAACAAAGCATTTTTCTTGCGCTGAGGTGGGTGGGCCCTAAGGCCTATGAATGAGTTGGATGCTGACCTGGTGAGCTGGTGCCTTGAACCTTCCATTTATAGAGCACCATAATAGGAGTTCTCAAGGGGAGCATGTTCAACATTGCCACCCTAATTGCACGACTCTGTGTGAGTCTCCATGCATGCTACACCTCTGGATTTGGAAGAAATCCATCACACCAGTCGCAGTCGATCTAGGCCACATCAGAAGCCACCCTCTCTATCTATCATCCAGAATATTCCCCATGCCGTGTCCACCTGACCCCTCTTTCTAAACATGGAAACTGGTCCATCTAATCAGTCACCCACCATGCGCCACGTCATCAAATAGACGCTGACATGGTATGGTGTGTCATGGCACAAAATGTGTGGGTAGGGAAGTCTCGGGGACAATGTGGGGTGCTTCTATTTAATTTTTGTCCTCTAGGACAGAGTTGCCGCTATGCGGGCGGGTTTTCAGCCCCCCACAGCTATACCTTACAGGAGTCTTCCATAGATAGCTAGATAAGGTTGACCAAGTTCCGATGTCCCGACAGCTTCCACGTGGTCTGACAGGTCGACGTCTTATCTCCCACGCTTCTTTGACCTTTGACCGCACGTGACATCTCTTGGTTTCGTGGAAGGAATGCCACGTGCAAATGGGTTCGGTAAAGGAAGTATGAAACCTCCCTTCTTTCGGAGGGGAACGACGTCAAATATAATTGAATTTATTTTATCAATATTTGAAACCAAGATCTGTAATGGCCGATTCAAGAATTTTTTTCAGGGGTTGTTGAGTAATTGCCTATACGCACACATACATCCTGTTGTATCTAAATCTATTTTATTACTACTTAAACGAATTAAAACCACTCTCTTGGACAAAAGGAGAGATACCAATGCATGTTAGCATGGCCAAAGCCATGCTACAATGCATAGATGGTTCCTGATGTAAGTAGTCATCACTTCGATTCTTGAAGACAAGGTGGGGCCCAACCCCTTGAGGGAGGATTGCGTCTTAGGTTCGTTCACAGTCCACTTGCAGGCATATTCCCGATACTAGCTCCTAGTATTCAAAAAATTCTATGGACAGAAGAAAACGCAATATTCAGCTGTAGCATCAAATTAAGGTTCGTGGCAGTTTTCTTTTGCAGTCTCCGCCTATCAAAATTTGTGAGAACCAATGAATTAATAAGGACAACATAATGAGCACATTTTACGGTGATTCTCACACCAACCAATAGCTTCATATGCCCTCTAAATATGTGACTGTCCTCTTTTTGAAATGAAATTATTATTATTATTATTTTTACATAAAAAAAGAAACAAACTGAATTATCAATGGCCTTACATTACAAATTAATGTTGAAATCTGTGTTTTAGTTACAAAAGTTTAACATGCCTCGACTTGGTCCAATAGAGTAGCAACTGTGATGATTGTCTTAGACCTTAATTTAGAATTAAAGGACCCAATTCATTCATTAAAGAGCCTCCTATATAAGAAGCCCCATTTAGAATTTTGACCTCAAGCCCTATTTATAAATGCTTCATTTATAATTTTAGTCCTAGGCTTCATTTATAATTTTAGTGTTAGGCTATAATTTGTATTGGCCTACTACCCCTTCATACTTAGGACATAATGCAAATTTAATAGGCTCCTTAATCATGAGCTAATTAAGACTAGTTTCTTCATTTATCCACATTAGAATTTGTGTGCTAAACTAGTCTCGAAGCCATATATGTTTCTTCCTGATGTCAATTGAAGGAGTTTTTGGGATTAATTGTCTTTGCTAAAAGCTCTAATTGTGATCGAGGTGGCTAATCAAATTAAATATGAGGCAATCAAACTGTGAAATTAGATTCAAACCCTCATCCCCTCTTTAAATTGTGCAAAAATGGCTTAACTTCAGAGTTTTTATTTATTTATATTATTATTATTATTATATTGTTCTGTTCATGGACCTTGTGATACACTATAGCATCAGTAGTATTTATTTAGGGAAGTGAAAAAAAGAAAAATGAAAAAAAGGTTAGCCTCGTGGGGACATATTGCTTTTTCTTTTTTTTTTTTTTTTTTTTTAAGAACACAAACAAATACTAATTTTGGAAAACACTGTGGATATAGTATTTTCAAAAGAATGTCTAATCAGAAGAGGAATATCCCACTCACTGTTTTTGCACTGAGGTTGCACTGAGGTGATGGCAGAACATTTCAAAATAAATCTTTAGAGCATTTCCAAGGGTATTAGTTATTTTTTTGTTATTTTTACTAGCAAAATGATATTTTTTTAAAATAGCTAACTAGCTATCTAAGTGACTATTCCGAGGGTACTAGTTAATTTTGAACTATTTCAAAATTTTTATTTCTAATATTTCCTTTTTAAGTCATTTGATGGATAGATAAAAAAGGAATGATGCATAAAGAGAGGACAAGTGTCATTTTTTTAAACTAAAAATAGTTTAGTTGACGAATGTTCGTTAGCTAAATGTAGTTAGTCGAAATGAAGATAGTTAAAAAAGTAGCCCTTTGGAAAAGAAAAAAAATGTGTTTTAACTAGATAAAATAGGTAAGAAAGATTGGATAATTAACCCATTGAATATGGTTTATAACCCACTCCTAAACTTATCTACACATAAATTCATGGTAATTAGTTACGAGGAAATGGTAAACACTAAAGAGAACTCTCTCTGTGGTACCAATTAATAATTTAGGTGTATGAGTAGTTGAGTAGTACGTACTAATTTCAGTGGGTCTGAGTTTTGTGAATAGAAAAGTATTTCTTTTTAAATTTTCTAAGAGGTTTTTGGATGTTTTTGTCATTCCAACAATAATAATAACCTGGTGCCTTACCCTACTTGACGCTACCTGGCTATTAATTAGAGATTTGTCTCTGAGGGGATGAGTCAAACTCTCAATTGATAGGCCTTTATAACCGGCCAACACAGATTACATATATATCCACTAGAGGCATGGGTACCTCATTTTCATTACTTATCTCATAAGGAACCAAATCAAACATAGTTTGGAGTTTGGAGTGAAGCCATACAGAATCAGCGAACTTCACTTAACACAAATCAAGGTTAATTAACACAAATCAAGGTTAATTAACCAAAGCTAAAAAGAACATATGCCTTGCCCTAAAATGTAATTTGAATCTTTTAGTGCTTTACTCTATTTTAATTCTTAGTTCTATTACGCGGATTAAGTTTCTCAAATTGCTAACACCGGGCATCTTTAGAGCGCGTGAAAACATACCTATGAAAAGGGAAATATGCTGCGTTTAAGCTACAATAAAATTCTTTGGGTATTATAATAATCAATTAAAAGTTTTATTTTTTATATTTAAACTTAAAGAAGCGAGGATGGTATATATCACATTAGTATATGAACATAGTCCTAACAATAGGGTGAAATGGACCCCTCCAGAGTAACATTACAAAGTAATCCTCGCGAAGCTAACATATGTGACCTGATCAATTTATTTGACTTTTCTCTATTATAAGATTTACTTATATAAAAAAAAAAAAAAAAAAAACCGTTAATTGAGATAATTCAGCAGAAGCTATGGCAGCAGACGAGACGCGACCGAGAGGAGAGTGCGGTGATGGTGTACTTTCCAAGTGTCAAGACCTTTGTCTTGGACTCTTGGTAAGTGCCTGCTTCTGCTTTTACCGCAACGCTTTCCACCGTTTCCTTGTCTAAACTCATATGAATCACACCTCCGTTTCGGAAATTCAAGCGCGTGGATTTCTCGGACGTGTTCCGTTCTTTTCTTTTTAGCCTCGGCTCGGAACTCAACAGTTGAAACTTATTTGAGAATTTTCACTGCTACTTCTAGGTTTGTGCTCTTTCTTCATATTTAAGCTAGCTTGTGTATGGTTCGTCTTTCTCGTTGTTGATGAGTCTGATCTGTTCCGGACAAGTCACGATATGCGGTTCAGAAAAAGGTAGAAATCATTCATGAGCTGCGGATATATTTTGACAGCTTGTTCTGGGTTTCAGATTTTATCAAGAAACATTGCCCATAGAAGGTTGTAACTCCAGAGAAATTCAGACTTTGGCAGCGTCGATTAGAGGGCATGTTCGGGTTTTACACAAGTTCTTTGTATTTGGTCGAATAATAGTGCACAAATCTGGATAGGAGAGCAATCAAGATGATGTGGAAAATATATGGAATTAGTCACTGATAAAGACGCTCTCGGATTCTAAATTTTGACTTTTAGATCTGAAATTTTAGAGTCTTCGGTGAACGTCTAAGATTTTTGATATCTAGCTATACGGAAACAAGAAAGCCCAAGGAGAGTGAGCGAGAGAGCAGTTTGCTGGGTTGGTTTTGTTTTGTCTTCAATTATATACATATATACACAAGCGCAGATCGAAATTCAAGTGTGAAGGAGATCGAGCAGATCGAAAGAGAAATTAAAAGGGAAAGAAGGAAGAAGCTGGCAAATAAGTGGTGGGAGAGAATAGATGTGGCGATGGCGGGGTATGAGCCAGGCCCAGGTTCTCGCTACGTCCACCAGCTCCTCCGACCCGAACTGCACCTCCAAAGACCATCCCTACTGCCACATCAACAATCCTCCGATTCAAGGGACTCGCCCGACAGAGACCAAAAACCCGACCAAGAAGCCGGCGCCACCAGTTCTGGTGCCGCAGCAACAACCTCGACCCGCCGCCCGCGAGGACGTCCTCCGGGGTCCAAAAACAAGCCGAAACCACCAATCATCGTAACACGCGACAGCCCCAATGCCCTCCGATCCCACGTGCTCGAAGTCTCTGCCGGTGCCGACATTGTGGAAAGTGTAACGAATTATGCCAGGCGAAGGGGAAGAGGCGTCTCTGTTCTCAGCGGAAGTGGCACGGTTGCAAATGTCACGTTGCGTCAACCGGCGGTTCCTGCGGGGAGTGTAGTCACGCTGCACGGTAGGTTTGAGATCCTTTCACTATCGGGCACGGTGCTTCCGCCACCTGCGCCGCCCGGTGCGGGTGGGCTGTCGATATTTTTGTCCGGTGGGCAGGGACAGGTTGTTGGAGGGAGTGTTGTGGGTCCGTTGGTGGCTTCAGGTCCAGTGGTTTTGATGGCCGCATCGTTTGCAAATGCAGTGTTTGAACGGTTGCCGTTGGAGGAGGAGGGGGAGGGGGGCCTGCAGGTCCAACCAGCTGCTTCCCAATCTTCGGGGGTTACCGGAGGTGGCCGTGGTGGCCACATCGGAGATGGAGGAGGCAGCAGTGGCGGCGGCAGCGGCGGTGGTGTTGCTCTCTTTAATATGGGTTCAAACATGGCAAATTTTCCTTTTTCAGGTGATTTGTTTGGATGGGGTGGAAGTGCTGCAAGGCCTCCATTTTAATAGCGATTGTAACAAGAAGTTACAAGTTATCCCATTTTGAGTGATAATAGGCTGGTTTGATCTCACGAGATTCGATCTCTCAGCTTTGGAAAGGCAGCTTTTGTATGATAAACGGATGTGATATATTTTGAAGAAATTGGTCTTCTCATTGCTGATTTGAAGGAGAACAAGAAAGGCTTTGTTTGAAGATGGAAGTTGTAAATTCATGAAGGCCGCGCCGGCTTGGGGTTTTTCTTTTTGTTTTTTTGATTGAAACAGATGAAACCCCGTTTGGAGCATGGGCTTCACAGACTTCTCAAAGGTCAGTAAGTTAAAATTTCCCTTTTCCCCCTTTTTTTTTGAAACTTCACATCTTTAACCTGGTCGAATAATTTCTGGATGTAATATGGAACCTGTTTCTGTTACACACTTGTAGGGTTAATGTATGCGTTATAAATTATCCCTAGCTTGTGCAGCACTTCATTATCATATGTTTCATTTTGAATATTGAATAGAAGAGTAGTTTTAATTTTCAGCTCGTGTATTTTTCTACATTGAAAAATAGGCAAGTAAGATGATTCTTATGGGTGCTTCGTTTAATTCATAATAATTTAAGCTGAATGATAAAATGTAATATATATATATATATATATATTTTATATCAACCTAGTACTTGATATTGTGTGTATATATATATATATATATATATATATATATATATATACTTCTAAAAAATTTCCTTGTTTTTCGGTTTCTCCAGACCATTCTGAGCACTAAACTGCAGATATATTCATATTGTATAATTGTGCTGCATGTGGTTATGTGTTGTCCATCCTTTTTGCTCCCTTTATTTCATTTTCTGCTTTCCCAACTGATAAAAGGTCAGAGTCAAGAACCTTAAAAGGCCTGTCTTTCTCTCACACCACAAACCCTAGTTCTGAACTTCTCTGATAAGGGTGGAAGACCAAGGCCAAACACACAAACACACACACACACACACACACACACTCTCTCTCTCTCTCTCTCTCTCTCTCTCTCTCTCTTTCCTTCCTGCAAACTTTCAATGTTGTGCTGACCAAACGTAAGAGCGGTAGAAACTAGAAAAAGAAAGTTCTCTTGTCAGTTACAAATCATTCCGGTTCATGCAAAAGGAATTAAAGCTGCAAAGAATTAGTAGGCAAAATAAAGAAACCCATGTCGCAAAAATAGAAAAGAAACTATAATAAGAATGAGCAATTGTAGGGAATTTTGTGACTTTGAAATTAAACATGAAAAGAAAATTATATAATTCATTCTTGGAACCTTACGTTTGTTTCTCTTCTTCTTTTGCTGTTTCAATTAAATTACTTGAATTCACGTCCCACAGTACTCTAAGTTCCAAAAACTAGGACTCCACAAATTGCTTAACCCAAGAAGCCTTCGTGCTTTGTTCTTCCATTGACAACAGCGCAGAAGTGTTTTGTTACATTATTAATTTCATAATGTGGCTTCTTTGTCATAGTTTATGGGGGAAAATACCTGCAACCATCTGCATCTATTCTATGCATTGCTTCTCTCGGGTAAATGGGTTCGTTTATTGCTGTTTTTCTAGTCTGACTGCACACACATGTACATAAGTACATGCACAAGCGGAAATAGAGGGGAGGAGGGAAGGATATATTGCCTCAAAGCATAACTTTGATGATAAAATGCACCCATGGACGACTAGTCAGTTTATTTGAGGATTTTGTTTCTTGATATATATAGCATGAATTCTGATATTCTTGAATTTTTATTCGATTCCATCTTAAGAACATAAAACGTGTACCAGTGTTTTATAGATTAGCAGATCCAAAACCATTCTGAATAAAAAGCCAGGGAAGTAAAGAATAAAATGTCTAAGTTTCACCTTGATACCACTGATCGGTGGGAGTACAGTCATCTGCTGAGACACATCGTCATGCGAGATGGGTGCCGCATCAGAAGTAACATGGTGAGAATGTTAACACGGATGTTGATTTATCATCCATTTTACAAATTGACGGCAAATAGAATAAATTAATATGCTACATATCTGAGATATTGTTTAATTAATTCTGCTGGTATTTAATTGATACTTACTGTTTGATAATGAGGATATCGATCCTCAGAATCTGAAATTGTTGTCTTCTAAAAGGCCATGTTAACACAAATCTACATATATATCTTTTTCCCTTCTCCAAATACCAACATTGGGTAATGGCCTTTTATACCTCCTTAATTATCAAACACTATGTATCAACTACCTACAAGCTAGCATATATAGTATCTTATGTTGCTTTGCATAAACTAGATCGTCTGGTTATACAGACCCCATAGGAAAATGCTGTTAATTCTTACAAACAACCCAATTACCCAAATAACTGGTTCCAAACTAATTTTCTATGCTGCGATATGCAGCAATCACACACACTTATAACTTTCTTCCTCTTAGTTCTGAAAATTCATAGTTTACTTCACTCCCTCCCTAAGGGATATACAAATTAAAGAGAGAGAGATATGCATGAAGAGCATTGGGAGTTGTTGCCATCTTTCAGGATCTAGCAACTGGCAAGAGGTAAATGACTATAATCCCATGTAATTAGCCGGTAACCCTTTTGAAGGTCAGCTTCACCGTGTGACATCATATTATTTTTATGTATATATTACCATGCCAAAGACAGCACAGATTTAAGTTGGCCTTCATAATGGTAAAAGTTCAGAATTGAAGTCCTTCAAACCTGAAATGCATGAAGGGATCAGATCAATCGATCTCATCTGATTTTCTTTCTCTTCTATATTAGGTCATTATACTAATTTTCTATGATCAACAAGTAGAAAGCAAATAAATTATTAGAATTGGCAGAAGGAAAGCGCATAAAATCATGAATCTCCAGTGTGTCTCCAATGCTAAAGCTCAAGCTGAGAAGTGTTGGAGCGTCCATGTCAACGTGTCAGGTTTAATGGGGACTGAGAGACCCCAATTTGCGCATTAAGTGTCGATGTCCGTCCAGATAATTGTAATGGTCCGTCTCAAAGTAGTGCAGATAAGATTTGATTTTCTCAAACAGATGATCATATATGCCCTGGGTTACGTAGCACATCATGTCTTGTAGACTTCTTTTCAATCATCCTCCGTGAATTTCAAACCTTACACGTGGACCCTTAACCCAAAGTTTTTAATTTCGGCTGAAATGTATTTGATTGAATTAAGTACAATCATTACATTGATTGGTCCCAGAAAGCTAGGATGTTGGGTTCACAAAAAATCACCTCAGGGAATTAAGATGATCTTTGCATTCTCAATAGTCAATAGAACCTCATTTTTAAATTGAAAATATAACTTGCATGGTTATGTTGCTCTTCAAATAAATTTACTGAAATTAAATGACTAATTCATCAAATGAAGCTTCTTATTTTTTATTTATTTTTTATGAACTTAATTCTATCCAGAAAATCCAACCATCTAATGAGTTCTTATTGGCCTTGTGATGCTGATCTAATGTAAACCTGGGCTTCCATATATGGTAATGAATGGCTCCAGCTTATTAAATGATCGACCTCATTTAGGGACATGAATTTGTACCTTAAATCCTATATGAAATGCAAATGAAGTCGTTAAAAATTCATGGGACAACCATCTACCCTTAGCTAAAAAAGAAAAGAAGATTAAAAAAAGGGACAACCAAACTGGCCCTAAATTAGAGTTCTCTATTTTCCGCAAAAATCAAGTTGGAAGAAAGCACTTCATCCACCCGTGTTATCTTCGCAACCCAAACATTGAGCTACTTATCAAGTGATACTATATATAAATATATAGTATCACGTGATAATATAACTTATATCAACACACGATGATAAAAATATAATTGTGTGTATGTATATTTGGGGCTGAGTTAAGTAAGGGATACAATTTGAACTCTGAGCATTAGATTGAAAACTTGGGTGGGCCGGGCTGAAATTGCCTTTGCAATACTATCAAGTGGTGCAAGTTGCGATCATATACATTTCCGAAGAGGGGGTAGCTATTGCAACCCTTCAAGTCCCTTCAACTTTATTTGTAAACCGGTCTACTTTCTTTCATTTTTTAAGATTTTATAAAAAACATTAAAAAAAAAAAATTATGAAAATTGGTTGCGTCATTTATTAGAAAATATCATTTTGAATAACTTTATATAATAATTTTTTTTTCAAAATCGATCATTTAAGAAAACTTTTTGGCTGTTTACAGTTTGTATTTTATTTTTATAAAAATAAAAATTATAAATGGCCAAAAAGTCTATTTAAAAGATAGATTTTGAAAAAAAAAAAAAATTGTACAATGTTGTTCAAAATGATACTTTCTAGCAGCTAGACTGTGTGACCAATTTTCATAAAAATCTTTTATATTTTTCATAAAATATTGAAAAGTGAAAAAAAGTGGAGTTTACAAATAAAGTTAAGAGATTGCAGTAGCTACCCTCAATTCCTAACGAAATTTAGGGGTGTGGCCCACAATGAAGTTGGTCCATCAATTGGATGGATCACCAACAGAAAGGGATATAACTGAGGATGATCTGAGGAAATTTTTTTCAGATTGCAACATATCATCTGTCCGTTTTGGTATGGACAAGGAAACAGGGGAATTTCGAGGCTATGCCCATGTTGATTTCTCCAATAATCTCTCTCTGACAATGGCATTAATGTTGGAGCAAGAGATTGCTTGTGGGAGACCTGTGAAGATAAGCTGTGCGGTTCCTATGAAAGGAGCAACAACCGATTCAAGCTCGCCGACAAGTGGGAAAGCTGATGGTGCTGGGATGAGCTCTGGCAGTGGGAAGAAGAAGAGGACATGCTAAGAGTGTGGTGAACCAGGTCATCTTTCTTCAGCTTGTCCAAGGAAGCAGGCTGCGGATCCAACAAATCCCAGTGCAAGTTGATCATGTAGAAATACCCTATGCTCAGCTCATTTCTTGCTAATAACATATTCCTGTCTTCATGATTATTCACGTTGTGCAGGTAATGTTGTCTAACTTCTTCCACCCATTTCTTTTGGTTATGCTTTTAAAATTATAATTTTAATGGGTCTTTTATCTTTAACAATTTAGAAAAGAGGAAGTCCTTACTTGATAGGGGTATATGATACGGTTGACATTTTGTGTGTAATCAGGGGTGCATATAGGTCTTAGTGCTGTTTAAATTTGCCCACAGAGCAAATGCAGGAGGGCCAAGAACTGGGAGGGGATATTTTCATGAAGATTGACTTAACGCTTGTAGCCCGCATGGTTGGTGAAAATTTTGAGGCTGCTATTCAACTCCGTTATGTTTGTGATGGATGTAGTGTTTCTTCTTTCCTTTTTTCTTACCAAGTAAATCATTTGAGGCACCACATGCACTTTGTGTCTAAAAAAAGCTTAATGTATGTGTTTGGCTGTTTTATCTTTGTATCATGAGTCCCATGAACCAATGAAGTTAATTATGTAGGTGATTGCATCATTTAAAATTTTTTTCCTTTCAGAATTGAAGTGTTATTCAACACTAAAATAAGTTGTGTCAAAGGATAATTTAGTAATAAACTTTTTGGTAGGATAAATATTGAGGAAAAAAAAATGAAATTCCTATGATATATGTTAAAGAAAAAAATGAAGCTCCAAAAAGTTTTAGCAAAATGAGCTTTATCAAAATATTCTGTTATCTTGTGTTGATTTTTTGATTTTTTTTTTTTAATTTTTAATTTTTTGGCTATGGACAAGATGGGCAGAAGAGAAAGTAAGTAAGATGTATGGGATTATATTGTTAATAACTTAATGTGCTAGTTAATGACTTTTTTAAAGAAACAAAATATTTTAAAAAGGACCTTTTATCATTAAATTTTCCTTTCTCTTCATTTTTCTCTCAACAACCAAACATACTAAAACATTTTTCCTAAGAATTTACATTTTTTTTCCTTTTAATTTTTTCTTAGACAACCAAACACAAGAAAATTTTATATTTTTCTTACTTTTCTTTCCTTCTTTTTTTTCCTTTACTTTTTCTTTCCATAGTAAAATCTGCGAACCAAATAGAGGATTAAAGGAAAATTTATGAGCATTAGAACATTTTTGTTATTCAGCCATTAAGATGGCTAGATATAAATTGCATGCTGCATCACGGATCTGTGATCATGCTTGTTTTGATCGAGGAATCAATTTGCTATCAAGTGTAGTTTATCTATTGACATTGGTTCATGATCCTGGACCAAAAATTGGATCAGAAATTAGAGTGAAAAGGGCCTCAGGTGTTGCTTTTGGATCACAGACTACACTAGGGACCTGAAAAATGAGATGATGACTGAAATTATGGGCAATAAATGGGCGAAGCCAATGAAGAACCAGCTGTGGGAATTTTTTTATTTATAAAAAAATACCTTTAAGCTTTTGAAATTCTATATCAACCCCTTAATTTTTTTTTATCACCCTTTATTATTTCTTCCCCTCTAATTTTTTATTTTTTCCTCCATATAAAACCCTCAATCCCCACACCCCCCCCCCCCAATATATCATTCCCTCTCTCTTGAATTTCTTTGCTATTTTACCATCAGATTATAAATTTTTGTAATTTTTCTACCTCAAAATATAAAGCGAGGAAAAATTTTTGAACTAAATCTTCTTTGATTTTTTGAATTAGGTCAGATAAAATATTAACAACAAATGAAAGTTTGCCTCCCCTCAATTCAATTCCTGGCTTCGCCCTGATGCGCATTGTGTTTATCAATTCTGATAATAAAACAGTTATTAAGAAAGTGAGTGCTGCAAAAGTGCAAAGAAAAGAAATAATTGTTCGTTTGCAAAAAATGAGTGAATTTGAAGAAAATTAGCATAAGCATAGAAATTGGAGAGTTCCAAGTATCCAACGGAAACTTTTTCTTTCTTTTTTTTTTTTGAATTTTTGCGCGTGGCGGTGGGGGAGGGGGAATCCATTGAAGAATCAAAGGATAAATTGATGAGAATTGGTGGGTTTTGTTTACACTGTCTTATATGTAATCATTTGCAAATATCAAATGGGGGAGTTAACGTCCAAACGGCGTTAAGCCTTGGGATGTAAGCCGTTGAGGAAGATCGACGCCCGTGCTGGGGTTGGACGGCGTCAACAGCGAAGAAGAAACAACCCATCTTGGCTATGGTTCAATGGCGAAAGCTTCGGCGATAGCCGGCTCCGTGGGTTTCCTTTTTGCATTTTTCCCCTCCCAGGTCTCTGCCAACACGAAGAACACCCAAATGTTGCCATCGTCGAGCAACATTGAACAGAACCAGATCTGAACCATCGCAATCTGTATCTCTTTTTTCACCCCTCCACCACCGTCACTCTCTCTCCTTGGAGGATCTTGGATCTGCAATGGCTATGGTTCAAATAAAAAAAATTAAATAAAAAATTGAGGCATTGGGGTTGTGTCATTGTGTGTTTCGGGTGGTCGTGGTGGCTGTGGTGGTGGTGGTGAAGTAGTAGAAGGAGGTTATGGTTGGGATGAAGTGATGGTGGATGTTTTGAAGAAAATTGAGGTGATTACGGTGTGATATGGGTTAGGGTCTGATCATAATCTGGATTTGCTTTTAGTAAAGTGGTAGGCGGCAAGCTCGTCGGACGAGGAGAAAAAGTGAAGGCAGTTGATCCCATCTTGCTGACGGGACGGGGACGGGTTGCCGACGACGATTGGGAGGGACACAGAGAGAGATCGTGCGGACCGACGAGAGAGGGCTGTGAATGGGCTGCTCAGTTTCTGAAGAGTTAATGCCTCACGGCGTTAATTGTGGTCTCTCCTCCCAAAACGACTTGGTTGTCTACGTTTTGTGCCACAGCCGTTGCTTTCGCTCATTTGCCACATGTCGCGAGATCGCCCCATTACAGCAGGCTGTTGTAGATTACCTCTAGAGCAGCAAATCCGAACTCCCTGCTAACCGGGTTCAGATTTAGGGGGAAAAGATTCTCTCCATTTAGTAGATGGTCCAATAAATTTAGACTGTTCATATCATGTGGGACTGACCAAAACATATAAGACTCATATGGTATGAATGGTTTAGATTTCAATGAACCGTCAATTGCAATGGAGAGGATTTTTACTCCAGATGTGCTTAGGCTGCTTTTATAGCAGCATGCCGCAGCAGTTGGATTTGTGCCACATGGCCTGCTTGAGGGAAGGAATGGCTAGGCTTCAAGACGCACAAATGCAATGTGATTTTGGGAAGGGCTTGATCACTTAATGCCGTTTGGCGTGAAGAGATTCGTTGCCACTCGGACTGATCTGTCGCTCTTATGTTTTTGGAACTCAATATACCATTGAATCTTAATGGAGAACAAATTTGTCATTAATTAGTATAATAACTTCCTTGCCTGATTGAATTATAATTTTTTCTCTTCCCATAAAAAAAAAAAAAACAAAAAAACAAAAAAAAAAATTGCAGGATAATTTCTAGCTACGCCTCAACTTCATTAAGCCTTTGCTCATCTTGATTCATTAGAGCTTTGCTAGATCCAAACCAATGGTTTTGGTTTTGTGAGTATCATTTTCTATGAAAACATTAATATTCCATACCAATGATTTGTTGCATTTCAACCAACAAATCAGTTTAACCACAAAGATGTTTTCTACTGGAAAAGGTGTCTAGTTTTCATGAAAATCTTTTATATTCTTTATAAAACCTTTAAAGTTAAAACAATAGAAGGTGCTTAGGAAATTTTGTAATGGCAATAACCTGCCCCATTATATATTGGTGCACACAAAGTTGATACTATTATACCATATTTAATTAAGAAGTTCACTTCTATTATGGGAGTTGATGAGTACGAGACGTCCCAAAACATCTAGAATAGATTGCTTGTTTCAGAGTCGTGCCGTGATGCTTTCACGCGCATGCTTGTCTGAGATGTTTAGAACAGTTCGCACTTTATCATTTTCATATATATTATGTAAATATTTTTATTTATATACAGAAATCAATATATAGGGGTTAAGATCCATGAATCAATGGCTCACATTGTGTGTCAAAATTTGTATATATATATATATATATATATAAAGCATAGGAGATGGCATTGTCTCATTTTACAAATTTTATTTTATTTTTTGTGCAAACCTTTTCTTGTACAATTAATGATAAAAGCCAAGTGACAACACTAATACATAACAACATCAAAACAAGGAGCGCTGTTGGTCATTTCACCAGAAAAATTTAGGGGATCGGAACTTCATAATTACTTCAAGACTTTTAACATGAAACAGGCAAACACTCTGGCTACTTCAAAATGTTTATGCCTATAACTCATCAATTTCATCCAGCCAATTAAACACCCGTGCTTGTCATCCTTCCTAAAGCGAGATTGAAGTAAAAAGATCCATCCTGAACTCATCTTCGCAACAAAACACAGCACTTTAACGGAGTGAATAGAGCGCAAACAAAAAAAAAAAAAGTAAAGTGTCATGTGGGTTTGTTGAGGAAGTACCCTAGCTAGCTACATGAATTTTCCTCTGCGGAAAGAGTAGACCTCCTGATGAACTCCAGGCACTCAGAAATCGCTTCTGAATAAAACGGACTTGAGGGACCGTATGATGTTGAGCCACCAATGCTTCCTCCAGCTTCTAAAACCCTTCTTCTTTTAAGGTTACTATTGTTATTGTAATGACTATCACTGCACTTGTTGCTTCTCCTCGTTATGCCTTTCTTCAGCAGTAATATAGCTTTCTCGTATAAATACTTCCACCTACATAAAAGGCTGATGAAGTGGACGAACCTTATATGAAGCCGGTTCCGCCTGGTGCGTAATCGGAAACCTCCTGAGGGATGCCATCTCCGGCAAGTCATCCTGTCGTTGCAGCTCATATGACCCATTTACGCGCTTAATTAAAAACCTATATATATAGCCTTTCCCTATGTTGCATGCTTGTGGTCTTTATATGAGGGAATGAAGTGAAGGACGCTAAAATTTGAATGGAGGCGCCTAGAAATTGGAAAATGGTAGCCTTCTTGCAAATGAAGGATGATCACCAGAGAGAAGCCCTTTC
This sequence comes from Liquidambar formosana, assembly GCA_039720395.1. Classification (NCBI taxonomy): domain Eukaryota; kingdom Viridiplantae; phylum Streptophyta; class Magnoliopsida; order Saxifragales; family Altingiaceae; genus Liquidambar; species Liquidambar formosana. Next base: position 32,464,641 of record CM077833.1, read on the forward strand.
TCTGTTTTCGATCTCTAGTCTAGTTGTTGTTACCTACTTGAAAGGAGCATCAGAATAGAGTATTAAAGGCCTTGCTATGATTACATACGGGTGAGGTGATTGCGGAACAGCCTTTAACGTAGCAGATGGTTATTAGCCTTTCATGTATATTTTGATACACAGCAGGGACCAAGAAAGGGGCTGGGAAAAATGTCTTCAAAGGGGAATTATATAACTAGGGAATTGCCTATTATAGAAGGGAAATGGAATGCCTGGCTGGAGGAGAATCACTAGTGGGATACTTTCCTTCTATAAGAAGAATAGAAAAACTGATTTGTTACTTCATTAGTTGCTTGAACGTTCTCTTAATTTAATGCTACGAAGATCCAACTCCATCCACCTAAAACTAGAAAGCCCCACATCGAGGAAAGTGATCAGCCAACAGCCAGTTTTCGAGCATCATACGGACAATTCATTGAATTCGAAAAGTCATATCAAAAAGTTGCTCGCTTGACAAGTGGCACAAGGCATTTAGACTTTCCCAAGCTGCCAAGTACGAGGAGGTTACCCAAGACTATTTTAAAGCAAATGGCCTCTCTAACAATGGTTGTCCACCAAACCCTTCCGACTGATGGATTTTTTAATTAGTAATTGCAATATTTTTTTGATCTGGGTTATCAATACAGTAGGAAGAGGAGAGCCGAGGAGAAGAGAACAGAAGAGAAGAGTGGAATAACTCTTTTTCTTTGCGTAATTGCTTCAGGATTCAGGCATCGTCTCGTCGAAGGCACCATTCCTATCCCTCCATCAACACCACTAGTCAACAGTCCCCGCACCTACAAGTATGGGCAGAATGGAAATGAACATCTGGCACCTTGTCTTCCACCACTTCTACCTGCTTTGGGTCAGCATACCTATATTTATGCAATTATCTACATCATAGCACGGGATCCTCTACCTCCTTTCTTTGTGTGACCATGGCTCCTCTGCACGATTATGATTGGGCTATGTCAGCGATATCAAATTTACTTAGGATTCACATGATTGTTTTGTTGTGAGTCCCAAAAATTATTTTAATAATAATGAACCCAAATTATATAGCCCCTTCCACACTGAGAAGTCGCATGAAGAAGGAAACCAGGTGAATTAACTGCCCTTGAAAAGTCGGGGCATTGTTGAGCTCGAATTTGGAAATTTATTGGCGATAGACAACATGCCAGTGGTAAAGATATCCCTCTTTGAAAAGGACAATGGGGAAGAGTAAATTGGGGCTTAAAACGAAGCCGCCCCCGTCCCCAACATTTATCTATTTCTATATTCTTACCCTGGGGTCGTATATCTTTCTTTTTTTGTTTTTGTTTTTCTTTCTGAGATTATGGATTTGGGGTATTTACATTGCAGACGGAATACTGTTTAGCATTACTCCCTATTGGACTTGGCACGCTTTTTCAAAAGAGCCACAGGCCTGCAACAAATCATGGCAAGTAGAATTTACGAGACCTTTTCACCCTACCGAACCCCCACCCCCTTCTCTCCATACAAAACTAAATCCACATGCCAGAAAGCCAAGAAATAATACAAGTATGGTAACAAATTAATTAAAAGTCTAATCTATTTCAAAGATAAATTCGATTGTCGAACAACATAACGAGCTATTGGGGCAGTGTCAACCAAAAGGAAAAGACAAAAATAGCACCTCATAATCCAACTAAACATACTTTAGTTTCGTCATTCACAGTACCTCTAAAACTAATTTGCAGAATGCAGACACGCCCAACAGGTAGTCATAGCTTTGAATTGGCAAGCTGGGAAGTTTCAACTGATTCAACAAGGCCAAATTTTGTCCAAAATTTGAGTTTCATCCTTCGTTTCTTCCCTGACGAAGGTAATTCAACGAATCCCTGAATGTTAGGAAAGGTTCAAACTATCTCAGAAAATTTGACTGCTCAAAAGGGACACGCACAAAGAGTCGACCATGCAGGCTAACAACAGCAGATGTCTGAAGCGGATCAATTCTTGCAGGTAAGCTCACGACCTGCAAACCACACTAATGAACTACTTCAAAGGAACAACATTTTCTCTTTCTATTATTTTTCAAGATTTTAGAAAATATGAAATAAGGAAGTAATTTATCATAACTTCCATAACGATTAACAATAGAATCAAATACTCATGACATATGGAGTAAGTTTTTATGGGGCATCCCACAAAAAAATTGAGGCCTTTCTTGATCCAATCAATGTATCACATTCAGTTGTTAAGTGGAAGACCTAGTACAATGTCCAGCATGTATAACAGTGCCATGCACAACTCTTCCAGTATAGAGTGAGTCCTAAATTTCATCAATCAACGTTAAATGGGTCAAAGACATACCTTTTTAAAGGCTGTAATACCCCAAGGATTGTCAAGCTGCTCAGGTTGACCTGTTATAACTAGACGTCCAGCTGGATCTGATTGAACTCGCACCTGTATCCACCAAAGAACAATGCCATAGAAAACATGAGATGAGTTGTGCATTTAATCTTACCATATAGAATGAGGAAAATATTCAGCACAGATGATGGAGAGTTATCTAAAGAGACAATGTCAACAAATTCTACCCATGACGTACTATGCCAAGAACAAACTTGAACTAGGTTTCTATTATTGTTTGTGGGCAAATTTTCACAGATTGAAAAACGATTCAGCCTCCTATTGTCTCATAATTTCATATATACATATGTATGCATGCTTATACCACTACATATATGAATAATTTAATATCTGAAATAAAAGTAGCAAATCTAAATCTTCATTCACCGAAATGCTAAGCTTAAAAAACGTCATTGAAGATGCCAGCAATGAGTTGAGAATTTCAATTGTTATTAAAGAATGACTATCAGAGGTAAGATTTAAGATTGGTTATATAATTCAACCAATTTACCATCACGTGTAAAACTTTCAAAATGTTAGTAGCAAATTAGTGGACCTTCTTTATTAAAATACTAGGCATACAGGGCTTCAGCACAAAAGGCATCACCATATAATGTACAAGAAACAACCATTTTGGCATATTATTCTTTTCCAAGAGGTATAAATATGCAAGGAAAGAGAATAATGGAAGTATGTACGGCCATTTTATAATGAGCATAAAAGCCTATTGTGCTAGTGCAGGGTAGGCTACATCATCTAATGGGTATCACCCGCCTTTGGAAGATTTCCAAGGTTGCATATAAACCAGATTATACGAGGTTGCAACCACCAATCAATGTTGTATTCCTTTCTGGATCATCCATAAATATCTTTTAACAAGGTTAAGGGAAAACTATGAACCATAGTACCACTATAGATAATGACACTAATCTCTTGATCGATGAAAGCACTAAAGTGTGTCTCCACTTCACTATTATTACATTCATTGTGATTACAATAACACTCACTGAAAGAATTAAATAAAGAACTATGAGTTATATCAAATCAAAATCAGGTCCAACGAGGGGAAGGATAAACAAAAACAAAACAAAAAGCAAAGAGGAAAACAAAGAGTACCAAGGAGAGTTAAATGAATAGATAAGAGGGTTTTACAAGCAGCTCTTACCTCCTCACGAAGAAGCCCAGGGACCAGTGCATATACCTCAAAGCAATCTTTCTGGCATAGAGACAGCATAACTAGTGGTCAGAAATCCAACAAAAAGCACTCAAAATTTGATTGATATATACGACAAGTATGGTTATAAGAAACTTACGGTTTCCCGCACATTAATCTTCACCCAATCAGCTGGGGGTCCAACGTCTACAACTGTTGTGGCCACTCTAACAAATGGAAAACCAATTTAGTCTAGCTTCAAAAGTTAAGAGAGAGAATAAATGCAAAACACAAGGGTTTTTTTTTTTTTTTTTTTGGGGGGGGGGGGGGGGGGTTGGGGGAAATACATCCATAACTTCAATCAGAAATTACATAGGAAACCCAATTCAGCCTAAGTTCAAGAGCAAGGCTTGATAATATTTTGTCTCCAAATCCTTTAATCAAAAAGACATTCGAATGTCTGCATATGAGTGTATGCTCAGCGTGCTGAGGTAAGGAATAAAGGACGCTTTGTTTTTTGTTTTTTGTTTTTTTTTTTTTTTGTCTGTCTTTTTTCTTTTACAAGGACACTTTTATTCAGTTAAAGGAAGGGAGTTTATAGAGGCAAATATCCTTCCTAATAGGCAGAAGAGAGATCAACAAGTGCACAGGTTATCTCCTTCCAAAGATGAAAAAGGGCTCTGAAATAAAATTATTTTGTAATTGAAAACTCAAAAGTTCACAAGGCACAAAGCCCTTTCATCCCTTTAAGGCCTAATATAATCCAACTGCAGGAGGCTTTGGATTTGACAGACAATCAAGAAAAGCTTTTTCTCACTTCAACTGTGACCAAAAGAGCTTACAAAGATCCAATAAATACATATATATATATATATATATATATATAGTAATTATTTATTTTTTATTTTTTAAAATGTGATGAAAGAATCATCTATGAATTGATTCAGTTGACACTATTATTTTCCCAACTTGTAAATAACATAGACAGAGATAGATGATTTAAAAAAATAATGTTCAGGGATCTCAACTGCTTATCTGCTTCAGTGCGTGCAGCTTTCTCAGCATGCTCCAGATTAGTTGGTTTCTTGTGTTTAATCAAACCTGAGTTCGCAGACCAAATACGAAATGAGACAACATGTCAACATAGAATTTATCTTTGCAGGCAAATATTTTACAATATTAATGAGTAGAAGAGCATACCAATGCTTTTAAGATTTTTTTCACGCTTTTGTGTAGAATTGAGGTTCTTGTCCTGACAACCAATTAAAAATATTAAAGAAACAAATAATGGCAAATGCATTATTGTATTGCATGAATCTCAGAAAAATTGTAAAACATGGTGTTTTGCTAGAAAGAACAACAAAATAAATTAAATGAATGGGTTTAGAGTTTCAACAGACCTTGATTATGGGCTCACCAACCTCCCCATAACCATAAAGACGTTGAACATGCCAACCCTGCATAGCACGAGCTGCAGCATCCCTTCGTGCCCTGCCTGATCCTGGAGTTTTGAACCCACTTGCCTGCACAGGAAATTAAAATGATCAACTGATGGAGAGAGAGAAATAGACCAATTTGTCAGAAAAAACCAATTTTAGTTATACACACCCTAATAATAATTAAAAAACAGAAATAAAAACAAAAACAAGCTAGTGTGAGAGAACTAGGAAGATAAGGTCATGTTTGGCCATGCTCTCAGAATCGCATTTTCACAAAACTCATTTCGAGAATATGCTTTGCAATGGTTTCATTCTTCTTGCACCGGAAATTGAAAACAGAAACAAAACACCAGATTGATGTTCTCTGAAAATTGCCTGTTTCCAAAAAAAATAAAAATAAAATAAAAAATAAAAGTAAAAAACAATTTTCAAAAGCACGTTTCTAAACAAATTTAATGCAATATTTCGATTTTATGCAACTCTGAAAACAGAAATTTGTTTTTGAGAACATGACCAAACATGTCCTAAGCATTTAACTCACTCAAGTACTCAATTCATTTCCCTTCTTGTCTGAAAAAACCATTTTTCAAAACTTTGACAACATGAAAAAACCAAAAGTTCTGCTCTCCCTCTGTCTATCCAAGGGATGGAAGGACGGTCTGTAAAATTCCTATTAAGTTCCAACTTCATCCTGGACCTCATACTCTCTATTTGAATACACAAACACAACAGGTGTCAAGCATCTTCTCATCACCTGACACATAATATCTCTGACCAGAGACTTGAAAACCTTATCCACCTGGACCTGAACCAGGGAACCCTATGTTGCTACACACATTCTCAAATTCTAAAAGTCCCATCCTACATAAGAAGCATATATAATTAACCTAGAACACATGTAAGGAACCCTACGTTCTTGAATTTTCCATGTGAGCACAACAAAAACATTACTTAATTGTCATACAATGTAAAGATATGAAAATTTACCTCATGTTCAACACTTGTCGGCTCGGGGAGAGTTGCATCAGGGAGTTGAATCTCACCTGTTTGCCTTTTATGCTTTTCATATTCCAAAAGTGCCTACACATTGAATATATATATTATATATATATAATATATCAGGCAGCAGAAGAAACAAGGACAAATTAATGAAAACCAACGATGGAAGATAAAAAATGATAAGACTGACAAATACCTGATACAATATAAAGCTTGAGCAACCATGAGGGTAGGGGGGAGGGCAGAACAATTAAACAAAAAGGGGGGAAAGATAAGGAAAAGGAAAAAGAGCACACTACATAAAGTAGAGCAAAGCCACAGGAGGAATTAAAATATGCAACTAATAACGTATGTCTGATGGTGCCAATTTTGTGACAAGTGATATTCATTTTGGAATACCAAGAATACATGTGGTAGCCCATTCCCTGACTGTTCATTATATCAAATAAAATCCAAAAGGACACATCAAAGTTCATGTTGATGCCTTATAGATGAAATCAGGGGAAAAAGCTAAGACTATAAAAGAGGGAAATAATTAGGCAATAAAATCATTACCTTCTCATAGAAAATGCGGAATGTCCAAGAGACTGTCGTGCAGGTCCTGAGAGAGAGAGAGAGAGAGAGAGAGAGAGAGAGAGAGAGAGCGCATTAAATTGAATGGAGCCAACAAAAAGAGATGGTATGTTCCAATGGATTCTTTGAATTTAAATGACCAATAATTGATTTCCACATTGAAGTGAATTTTGGTAAAAGCATATTCCACCCAGCTTTATAACTTGAAGTGAATTTTAGTAAAGTTTCAAATTGTTAGCTTACAAACCAAAAGATGTGAAGAATTGCAATAAAACAACAACAATAACTTCACATGCCAAAGCCATGCATCCATGCAGGTTTTACATTATAGCTAGAAGACAACAACAAAGTTAATATTTAACCAACATGCTAATCCTTACTTGGGGGGATGAAAAGTCTCTCCCACTTGCCGCCACAACTTGGATGTAGTCACCTACAGATAAATAAAGAGCAAAAGCAGGTCTGTTATAGTTTCTTATTGGCAAAGAGTCAAAGACTTCACCGTCTCATCCATAATTTAAAATTTTCTAAGTACCCAAGATTCTCAATACAGTACATTACTGAACTCAATTAAGTCATCAAGTAAAAAATATAGACCAGATGTAAGAATTCTAAACTTGACCTAGTACTCATCCAAGTTTGGAAAACTCTTCCACCCATACCTCTTTGTAGATGGTAAATGGTAATTTAGAAGACTGAAAGCAATGTTTTGATAATTGAAATTTCACTGCATGTCCTAGTGAGGTTAGGGTTGAATCAGATTGAAAGTGTTAATAGCAACATGGATCTGTATGTGTTTTACACACAAAACAACAAATATGTTCTGTTCATTTTAAAAAGTACTCATTATTAAAAACCAGTTAGTTGATTCAAAGGTTCCAGCAAAGTATAAAAATTATCCTTCCAGCACAAAATGGAAAAATAAAGAGAAAACAACATATAATTCCATATGTCAATGGTTTCAATATATTTACATGATAAGAGGCAAAGGCAAAGCAAAGCAAAGCTTCCTAGTCCTCCAGTGAAACAAGGCATAAAGGATTCATGTAGCACCCCATGTAGTTAGGATTAAGTCTTTGTTAAGTTGAATTGCATCCATAAATCAAAATTAGACTATATGAGATGCGCATCTTTGACAAAGGATGCAGGTGCTCCATAAGAGCTTCACACTTTTGAGGCGTGAGTGTTAGAGGTATGAATTTAAATGATCTGCACCCAGCTGAGGATTCGGTGTTTCAAGCTCCACCCAGTTGAACTTGGGTTGAAGAGAAGCTAAGCTTGATATTCGCTTAAGCTTGGCCAACTTTGTATTAGACCCGTTCCTTATCAAAAAAAAAAAAAAAAAAACTTTGTATTAGACCCGTTTAGTGAGTTTTAAGCAAGATTGAGCTTTAGTTAGATACATCTTCTTGGAAAATATGATGTAGGATGAATAAAAGGCAAGACTTGTTATGCAAAATACATCATCATCTTCTTGGAAAAAGTAGTACCTCCAACTTTGTATGAGACCCGTTTAGTGAGTTTTAAGCAACATCTTCTTGGAAAATATGATGTAGGATGAATAAAAGGCAAGACATAGAAGGCAAAACAATCACTTACTTCATAAAAAAATATATATACATATTTTCCAAGAACACATAAAAGGCAAGACAATTCAATTCATACATATAATAGTACATTTGTATGTAGAGCATCATCAATTTAAAAATTCTTAGGATAGTAGATTTACAAGCATCGTCAAAATCAAATAACTTTTTTTCCCCTTATCTTTTTATCAGCAACAAGATATTTTATTAAAGAAGAAGAAAAAGGTACACAAGAAGACCATAAGTCCTACAAACAGATGAAAATGATAAGAAAAGAAAACAAGAAAAGAAACTACAATCCACAAACAGCTCTCCAATTTGATCTAATCACAAACAAAGGAATACCAACAAAAGCCTTTGAAACTCAAGCCCTAAAAGAAACGAGAAACGCAATCTTTTCCCATGATTGCCAAACCTTTATCTTTGTTTTAAAGGATTCTCGCACTTCCGTCCAACCAATTAACCCCAAAAAAATGCTAAAACCCTTTCTTACTATACCCCATGCCACTAAATCAATAACAAAGATGTTATGACATGAAGCTGGCAAAACCCAACAAAAATCAACTAGCTAAAAGAGATTCTAATATAAGGAATAGGCCACAGAACAATGCAAGAAAAGGTGATCAACACTTTCAACCTCTCTTCTACACATAATACACCACTAAGGCAACAAATAGAAACTATGTCTCCTTTTCTGAAACAAGCCATTGATATTAACTCTCTTAAGAGCAATAGTCCATGCAAAAACCTAAACTTTAAGAGGCACCTTTGATCTCAAAATCATATTGAAAGGGAGAAAAAAAAGAGAGATATTAGGGTCATTGATCAACACTTCAAAATAAAATTTGCAAAAGAAAACACCCGAGGAATGAGAAAGTGGACATCTCCTATCTGAAAAAAGAGGTTCTTAAAACTACATCATCAAGCAAGAGTAACAAGGAGGCTAATTCAAAAACTTCTCTATCCATTAAGATTTCTAAACAATCTAATATCCTAACCAAGAGGAGAGGAAAAAGTGGAAACCATATCATGAATAGAAACACCATGAGCAAGAGAAAACTCATAAAGACGAGGGAAATGAACCAAAAAAGGATGATCTCCCTTGCAAACATCCTCCTAAAAACAAATCGTTTCCCCCATTAGCCCACCAAAAAAGAAAGATGATGAGAGAAAATGGACAAACTTTGTAAGATAAATTTTCACGAACTTCAAGCCAAACCCTTAGACTAACATGAGAATCCCAACCATATTATGAATCCTGTATTTGCTTTCAATAACAAAGATGCACTCTTTCCCCCTCAAGACAGTGCACAAAAATGTTTGATCAAGACCTAACAAAGCTTTTGAAAAAGAGAAATCCCATAACATAAAAAAAGCCCAACAATGCATATTTGATCCCATAAATTGTTCTCCATTCCCTCCTCTACTCTTCTTTTTGCTTAAAGTTCAAGAAATCTTGGATTTGGCAATGTTATTCCTTGATCTTCTTAAAGTTACCAATATATAAGGTCATTAACAATGTTGTTCCTACTTAATTAGGGTCATAGGAATATGGGATTCAATACAATCCTAACATTTGTTTTTTTAATACAATGTGACTGCTCTCAAGACTGAACCTGCGCTTTTGTGCTTGGTAGCCTTGGCACTTAAAATTACCAATGTCATCTAAATAAGTCTACCACATCATACCAAAATTCAAATGAAGTCACTAAACTCATTTCCATTCACTTTCCGTGTACCATGGCAATCCACACGATCCATATTCCAGGTACCACCAACATTGATGATTGGTGTCATGTTTAAGTCTTTCAACATGAAATACACGTGGAAAACACACCCAAAACTTTTGGGCCACTTATAAATAAGTCCAACTTTGTTTAAATATCAAAAGTATACAACAATGCAAAAATGCTGTGGCTTTATCATTGAAATTACACACTTATACTTCCTTTGGCATTTGATACGTGTTATATTGTTCAAACCACAACCAGTATTTCTATACTAGAAAATGAATAAAATTCAACTCCCCAAGGTCTTTCCTACTCATACACAAACGTATACATAATTATTCTCAAATCAACAAAGCCTTATAACCCTACTACTTGATGTCAGGTGCACGAAATTTTCTATACCACTTAGCTCTTAGGTCATGCCCTCTAATAAAGCATAAGCCAATATGCACATTACCAGTGACATTGCCTCATCTTGTACTACACATATGTCTGTGTCCTCATGTCTGTATTGTCAAGTACTGACGCAATCAGTTTTGAAGGTCAACACTTGTATACATCTCCAAATCATAGGTTCAGGATGAGGCAAACTATTAACCACATCATTTATCGAGGCAACTGAGAAAGATTTTCTTAAAATGACTTGTTAATGATGAAGTCATGAACTGACTAAAAATTGTGATTACATGTCTACAATAATTTAGCAATTTTATTGGCCAATTTAGGAAATACAGGTCTCACTAGCAATTTATCCTAGTCACCCTTTTGCAGTCTCTTGAAAAATCACCATAGTATCGTTCATACAAATAAAATTTGATCATGTTCACACAGTCATTCATGGATGCCTAATTCATACACAATAGGGTAGCTAAATATAAGACACCTATAATATTATGAAGAATATAAGAGAGTAAACATAGTAATATTGTAAAAAAAATAAGCATCACAAGCATACCCGGTCGTAGCCGCCCAATCGAGTTACAGCTCTCCATAACCTGAAACCCACGAGGAGCATGCAAAAATTAGCCCATACATAAAACCAGACCTTAAACAATCGTCACCAGAAAAACTTACTTCAGGCAATTTAATGGCTCTCCGTAAAACCTAGGGGGTTTGAATTCCAAGGCCTTCTCCCTATAGAAACTTTCTAGCTCCTTCATGAATGCAACACGCTCTTCTTCCGTGCCAGATTCATCAGCGTCAACCATCTACAATTCAAGAAAAATGTGATTGTTTCAAAAATCTCCATACTTCAACACGGAAAGAGACAACTTGCCAAATCCATTCTACCCCAATTCTTCAAAACATTTTTTTGTTCTTTTAATCCTTACAGAAAATACCTCTGTGTCGTTCAACCCAGTTTTCAGTTCTGCCGCATCCCCATCTTCAGCTTTAGTAGCCGAAGATATCTCAAGGTGTCGAGGTACAGAAGATTCAAGCTGATTTGCGACATGGGTATCTTCACCATTGCTTTTATTTTCAGGCTGTCTGTTAATACGGGTTTCAGCACCAGTTTTGTCATCAGGGTCATCAAGCAAATCTTGATTCTCAGTAAAATGAGCCTCGACAGGCGATTCCAGAGACGACTGCCCAATTTCGCAAGGTTTTGGGACCTCCTGCTGATTCTTGCTGTTGGACGCTCGCATCAACCAGGTGCTTCTCAGAACCATCAGCCAAATCTTGCCCCTGTTTCTCACTAACCTCCATCTCGCTTAAGTTTGAACCTAATATTATATTAATATCATACATTATTATACGGAGAACAAATAAATAAATAAAGCAAAACCTATGACAACGACATGCACTACTGTGCTGGTAGGTTTTACCCTCTTCCGACTCGCAAATCACAATGTATTTTAAAAAACTGAACCCTAGTTTCCTCAAAGACGCGAAAATTCAACCCAAAAACTCATCTTTGTATAAAGAGGGAAAATTTTTTGGAAAAAAAAAAAAAAAAAAAAAATCGAAGAAAGAAATAAATAGAAAATGTTTGGTTGTACCTAACTATCTTTGATTGCCTGATATTCCGATTTGATGAGAAATACTAAAAAAAAAAAAAAAAATATATTCCTAGGGATGCGCAGAGTAAAAGGAAGCTTGCCTGACTCGGAGTTTGTACAGAACGCAACGAGCAGAGATTCGAAGGGGACGAGAGGAAAGGTTTGGAAGGTTTGAAGGGGGGAGGAGCAAAGCCGCAACGGCGCCGGGCTAGGGTTTGAGTTTGAGAATGCAGGTTATGGGGAGTCTCGGAGAAAAAAACAGGAAGGTTATATATGGAGAGAGATTTATATGTATAAGACAACATATATAGAAATTTAAAGGTTTGGAAAGGCTATGTACAGGTGGAGTTGTGTGTGAGGATCATCATCAGTCTTTAAACGCCCGGTGAGACAAATATCACACCAGAGATATATCCCACGGCGGCCTCGGCCCACTGGTTCTCTGCAGCTTTCGAACTTCAAAAGGACGTTTGACTCCAACAAGTTTACACCTGGACAAATTAATTTGGTAAATTATCCAAAATGTCCCTTCCAAATTTGTTAATGATGCAGTCTTATATTACATCTTGGCCCCTAAGGTTTGGCGTAAATGGCACTTTGTTCCCAAAAATTTAATATGTGGCACTTTAGCCCCTTCATTTTGAAAATTTTGAAATAACGTCTTATGAGGTTGCCCATTAAATTTATTTGTGAGGTTGCCCAAGGTTCAATGAATTTCCATCCTTTTAATCCAGAATCCTTCGTACTTTTAAAGCACAGCACGCCATCTGACAAATGGTGGAAGCAGGTAACCTGGTTAGCCCAACTTTACCATCTTCAACGAAAATTCCATGGACCCCACAACGGGAGGAAGATCCTATGTTCAGCATGTTGTCCCCTTCGGGTATAACTTGACCCCTAACCTTTTGAGAGGCACATTTGTTTCCTTTCTTTCATTGCTGTCAATTTGTTATTTTCTGAATGTCATTAATAAGCAGAAGACACAGTGTGGAATGTGGTTTTATCGTGTGCAATAGATATTAATCTTACAATGAAATTTGGAATAAGCATTGAGAGCAGAACAAATCATTGTCATTGAGCAATCAACCTAAAACAGTTTTAACATGACCAAAGTATGCTTGAGGGAAGCAAATAAAATTCACTACAGAGCTTCTGTTAGCTAGTCCTAAAATCATAATACCAAAAATAACCAATCCAGCTGTTTGGTGATTCAGCAGCGACATTGTGTTTTTTTAAAGATAAGCCTTGTCCACATCATCGAAGTAGGGGTGTTCCATGGCTTTCTTTGCTGAAATCCGCTTGGAGGGTTCATATTGCAACATTTTCTGCACAGAAGTGTTAATCAGCAAAGATGAACAGGAAAATGACAATTTATTCAAGACAATGAAGACAGCCAAAAAAAGTTTTCCATATCACTTCGTTATTGGATACATTTGTGCTTTTTACCCATATTGGAGCATTTATGGACTGGGAGTTATTGAATATAGAGTAGGTCCAACTCACTAATAGTAGATCTAGCCCATCCTCATCCAAATTAGGGACAGCTGAAGACAGACTTTGAGGGCTCCATTGGGGGTACTCATGCCAGTTCATCAGCTTGCTTACCCCTGGCCACATTTCTTCATTTGGTGTACCTAATAACCTGGATCAGCATTCCAATAAGAAAAAGAAACAGGCCAAATGATTAACAACAGAGAAAAAGCACACTAGTAAGGGTCATAGCAAGGTAGTGGATGTGGGTCTCCTGAACCTGAAAATATGGAGGAGTTGTTGCAATTCAGAATCTCCCGGGAAGAGTGCTTGCTTTGTGACCAGTTCAGCTACATTCAGATGAAGCAAATAAACCTAGTAAGCAATCTTGATATGGATATATAAAAGATTAAAAAGAATAGAAAAAAGAAAAATTATATAGAAAGGTGAAAATGATATTCATTGAGAGGGGAACTTGTACCAAATATACAGCCAACAGACCACATGTCTACTGCGGTTGAGTAATGGGTAGCTCCTAAAAGGACCTCAGGAGCTCTATACCACAGGGTTAATATCTGGAACAAAGATACACAAATTTATCAACTACTACCTCATTAAAATGGATTGATTTGTCTCTGAGTATTGAAAAGAATAGAAATAAGCATGCAGTACCTCATGAGTATACTTCTTAATAGGAAGAGTAAATGCTCGAGCCAGTCCGAGATCTGCAATTTTGAGCATCATTGTCTTTCGGTCCATCAAAAGATTGTGGGGCTTAAGGTCCCTGATTTTAAAACAGTGAAAGAGAGAGAATTAGCTGAAGGTGAGACACCATATTTTTGTCCCAATTGTATGAGAGGAGGATAGAGGGCATAAAATTGGACAAAGATTACCGGTGTAACACTCCATGGCCATGGCAGAAAGCAACACCCTTGCAAAGTTGATACATCAAGGTCTGCAATTTTTTGAATCACCAAGTATCCGATGAAACACTGAAAAATAATTGTATGTGGAAAAAACTAGAAAATATAAAACTAGAATTGGTCTATACCTTAACAGTTTTAAGGGGAATGTTCTCTCCTGCTAGGCGGAAGCTTCGGATGAATTTCTTGAGATCAGTGTCCATGTACTCAAACACCAAGTAAAGAACTGTCTTCCCTTCTTTATTCTGGCCTTGTTTAACATCCATCAACCTGCAGTTTAATTACAAGGGAAATTCTAAATCAATCAAATTGTCTAATAAAAGAAATATCATCAAACCCCAAAAGGGAAGGATGATAGAATCCACAAGGCATGAAAGAGAAAATAACAATAAAACTTCAAACAGAAGTAGAATGCGAGTTTATGAGCAAACCCTATTCTTATATAAAAAGAAATTAACATCCTTATCCTGTAAACAATTGAGCCCAAGCCACAAAAGAAGACGAATGGCTACATACGTGAGAAAACCCTGATGCATTCAAGAACTCTTACTCCAAAAAATTAATCACTATTATATACCTTTTTTGGCCTTTTGGCTAAGAGAGAATCAAATAAAGAAAAAAGGACACATGAAATCAGAACGAAATGTAGCTCTAGAGAAAACAAACCGATTCTGGTAATCACAAATACAAAGGACAGACCAAGCCCAAGCAATAGAAATGTGAGTCGACACTAACCCTAATTGATGTGGCAGAACAAAAAATAATGAAGCTCAAGAAGACAAATTGCAATCCAGAAAACCCAAAAAGAAAAAGAAAAAGATTTATAAAAAAATAAAAAAATAAAAAATGATGTGAAAACCCTAGACTAGTTGATGATAATAAAACCTAAAACTGTTGGAAAGATCCATAAAAGAAAGTCCAAACCCTAGAAATGTATTGACGCATAACAAAAAATATGAAGCTCAATAAACAATGTCGAAACCCTAGACATAAACCCCTGATCAAGAGATTGGTAATTAAACATAAAACAAAAATCAAAACCACCAACATCAAAGAAACTTCAAACCCTAGAATATAACATGACAAATTGAAAGAGAAGAAGAAAACAAGAAAAGAGCCACCGAAGGTCGAAAAGGGAAGTTATATAAATTCAGATTATAAGATGAAAATGAGAAAGATTATGCAGTACCTAACGACATGGGGATCCCTGGATAACATTCTCAAAAGGGAGACCTCACGGAGAGTAGTGGGAGGGACACCTTCATCGTCCTCGTGGAGTCGGGTCTTCTTCAGGGCTACGATCTTTCCTGTTGCCTTCTCTCTCGCTCTGTACACCTTCCCGTACGTTCCTTCTCCAACCTTCTCTAGCTTCTCGAATGCTTCCATTGCCGATGTTGCTGATTTTTCCATTCTCTCACTCTTTTCCTCCCTCTCTTTCTCTTGTTTCAGAAGAAAGATCTCACAGATCGATGGTATAACCGTTGAGAAAAACTTCACTGTAACTGTAATACCACGTCACAGGCCAATGAAAATGCATGAATATGGATCTGTCACCCAGTGTTCAGATATCCCGCGCGCAGCAGAAATGAATTCTCTTCTTCACTCTGGTCTTGGCAAAGTTGAAATTTGATGTTTGGCAGTCCTTAAAAATTTGAATTTGAGCTCGACGTTAACAGGGTCTAAGACGCAGTCGTTTAGGCCGTGTAAATTTCTGACATTTGAGCCATGGCTGACGGATCCGTATTCAATTGTTTTTGTTGGCTTGTAATATCACGTCAGTATGGTAATATTATATTACAAATATATTGAAATTTTTTTTAAAAAAAATGCTACTGCACCCAACTTTTGTTCCCTCATCTTTATCACTTATCTGATGTATCAAAAAAGTATATAGATGAAAACAATTATATAAGACCCAACATAAAATAAAGAGAAGTTAAAATTTAGGTAAAATGGGAGGATTGTTGCTCAACGACAATATTTTTGAATTTCAAATGTCGGTCTTCTAATGATTCTAAGGGCGCGCTTGCCTGGCAAGTCGCAAGGCATCGAGACTAAACCATTCGGCCATCCGGCCCAACTGGATGCTCCATGCCCAATCAATATTTCTTTTTGTTATTGTTTCAAAATAGAACCCAATTTTAATTATGATTAAGAGTGAAATTTTGAAGAAATAGATAAAAGTACGAAAACTAACCAGAAGACCAATATAAAATGTAACTTTGCATTATAATATAAGTATATAACCCAAATCAGTATTTTTATTCAGATATTTTTATAGTCCATCTGGGGTACTGTTACCTGAATGGTAGTTTAAAAACCTATAAGCAGGCTAGAAATGGATCTCTTATTGACGTTACCAACAGTTCAACCCAAGACTGGTATTTTGCAAACAATGCCCTAAACTGACGTTTCCAACAGTTCAACCCAAGTTGCCCTAAATGAAACATATGGGATCTACAAACGATTTTGTACCCTGATGACATCTCTTCCCACTTTTTTATATAAGGGCAATGCCTTTGGGAATCTTAAATTCCAAATAACATTGCATTGGCTGCACAGAGAGTAGAGTAGGAGTTTCATCCTCCATTTCAAAAGGTCTTACCATTTTTTCACACCAAATTCAACCCAAGCCTCCATATGAATGCAATGTCACTTTAAAGAGGAGGCTGTGTCATGCATTCGAGGCCGTAGTCCCTGCCACCTTATAGTCTTATTCTAGTTCCTAATCAAATATTGCAAGAGTTTAACAGCCAACAACGCCTCTGGATGATTAAGCACATCTTTGATTTCTTGAGACTCTTTGGTACACTTACCCTTCAGACGACCGCATCCCAACTGAAAGCCCCAAAACGTCAGTGACAGGTGCATCACATATATCCCACTTTTGACAGAGATCGATCACTGTAAATTACTGAAAACATCAAAGCACTTTCTTGTAGTTATAAAAACCCTTGTGACTACCCCTTCACCAACGTCAGGTCAACTATCTAAATTTACATCCAATTGGAGCTATGGATAGTTTACATTCAACTGTTCTAGACTAGGAAAAAATTATACACCCTACTAGTCCTAAGAAAAATATTTAACAACCGGGGGATAAGGTGAAGCTCATTAAGGTTTAAACCGACTCAACCCCCACCTTCTACTTCTCCTACTGTACATGATGAAGATGGAAATGGTCGAAACCATCACCCCTCAAATTCAACATTTTAGACTGAGCCTCACATTTTCAACCTTCACAGATATTTTTAACTTCTGTTCCTCCATATCTTTTAAAACTGCAAGCAGCTTTGCTCGATATGCTTCACATCGCTGACTTGCAATTTCCAACTCGGTGGTCAATTCCTGAATTTTCTTGTCCTGGTCCTACAAAAGGGAAAGACTGCATTAGTCAAACTCGAAGGGCAGGTACATACATATGAGATTATATTAACACTACTCACAGAATCAAATGGCTGAAAGCACAGGAGAAAAGGTATGGTGATTTCTAGCACACCCACTCAAATTCACTAGCTAGATCTTATAACAGTGATTGCGGTCAATTTAAAATAAATAAATAAATCTAATAATTCTTATATTATCATCCAATCTTCAGTCTTTTTGACCAACTTCTTCCAAGCCCTGATAAGCAAAACACCCAAAGAATTTGTCGTTATAGCACATCTCTTTGATGTTGTTATTGTTAGTGCCAACTCAAAATAGTTGGGAAGAAGGCTCCATTAAGTTGAGCTGTACAAAATTATGAAGGTTTGAGCATCATACAATCGATGCATTCAAATTATACAATGCAGTGCAATGGACTCTATAAGAAGCCAGTCTTAAATCGATGTATATGCATAGCCAATGGTTAAAGAAAGAATATATTGTCAAACACCTGGTAAGGGTGAGTTCAGCAAAGCCTTTTCAAATAGCCACCTTGTAACAAACTGAATGAGGTCATATATAATTGTTTAATATCTTTGATATCCCTCACACTTCACCTTCATCCTCCTCATCTCTACTACTTCTACCTCTACACCACCATATCATTATCATGCCAAGCCCTTGAAAATCCCCTGGCACAAGACTCCGATCATTCTCGAATAAATTCAAAGAAATGATTAAAATAGGGCAAGAAAGTCTTCTGACTCTTGAATCCGAGTTCTCCGAAGTCAACAGCTCAATTAATTGGGTCCCATGAAAGTGGGGAGAAGAGAAAAGACAACAATGGAGATTTGAGAAAGCAAGATGACTATCTTAGAGTAACTTCCTGTCCTCTCGTAACTTTCATATTAAAGTTGAATTAGGACTGGTGGCTACTGAACCTTCTGAACTCTGTTTAGATAAGTCCTATAGAATACAAAAATTTCCCTAGAGGGACCTTTTTCCTTTCACAAGTGACCTTTACCTTTTGCCAGATGCATAAGAAATTTAAATGTATGGTGCATTAGGGTTTCTAGAATCTTGCTGCCAAATGCTACTCCATTAAAAAGCTACAGATGAAGCAGCACCCAAATCAGCTTTCAGTAGTAAAAAAAAAAATTTAACCTAAATTACCTGAACATGAGAACTTCCATAAAATAAGTTCCCATTTAACGTTGCATCTCATAATCCAAACAATGCTTCCAACTCCAAAAGAACACAATCCCACTCCTGATCAACCAGTACTTGTATGATATCATACATCCTCAACTCAAAACTTGGATTTCTTCAATGGAGAGAGCTGGAGCTATAAACAGTATGAATCAAATTTCAAAGATATTCAACACAATCTTATCTTTCATGACTGGCAGCAGGAACACCAGGCACACCTATTGGATAATGTTCTGAACTCTTGTGAGCATTGTCCTTATAGTACAGGGTACACAATGAAGGTAAACCTCAAGCCAACATTAGCCCCACCCAAAGAGATGAACTCCTCATACACCAATTTTTTTTAAAAAAAAAATTTGCCTTTTTTTTTTTTTTTTTTTTGGTCCTAGGGAAAGCCCACTCGGCCACATTGACTACGAAACTCCCCAGGAGTGGTTCATCCCTCCCCTAAACCCTGATGAAGGTGGTATCCATACAACAACCTAGAGAATTTACCAGCAGTATACACTATACAGCCTTAAGATGCACTGCCTCATTTCATACCACAGTATAAAGGCAAGCATTCCTTCTCTCAACTAAAATCTGAACCATTCTTCAGGCCAAATTTGTTCAAATACAAAGGCTTTAAAGTCCAAAGTCTAAACCAAGGCAAAAGGACATACAGACACAAGGAGCCTAAGATGCACTCACATCGTTTCAAAAGATTAAAAGAGAATTGAAAATTTTGGAAAGTCAGAGAACTAAATAAAACAAAATTAATGCAACCATGCATACTTCTATATCTGGTAATCAACAAGCACACTCAAGAAACTGATGTTCAGAGAGAATCAAAGAGATGCATCCACAACAATAAGCCTTTTAGTCATATGCAGGAAGGGCAAAAAAATAATCATTAGCAACCAATTCATATTAGCAGGAAAAGAAGCAAACATGCTAAGAATAAAAATAGGTGCAAAAACAGAAAATATACATTGCAAACGGAAAGCTCCAAAACTATTCAACAATTACTAGAGAAACTGTAAATGTGATGAATGTGATGATCTGAATAGAATTGACAAACCAATACTTTGGGTCAGCAACAGAATTCATATTTTTCCATCCAAGTACATCAAAAACCACATCAGGATTATTTTTGGTGTACCTGTTCAAGAACCTTTAACTTACACTTTCTAACCCCTTCCAACCAGTCATGTCATTATCCTTTTACACTAGCGAATAGATGTGTGTACATGATGCAACTTGTTAGAAAATAAGGAAGACTAAAATTGCATTAATCAAAACCTTTAAAGCAAACCTAAAATATTCTCAAATATTCACCAAATATATTCTATAGGCACTTCAATGATTATTATATGGAAAGTGTGATGGCTTTGTTTCAAAGGTTGTACAATTGTAAGGGTTATTCTCGATGAAATCTTATTATTCAATTTTGAAACCTAGTGAGGTGTTTTACCCAGTCATGAGGATTTGGAATGTTGCAGAATGCCTAATTGTGGATCATTCGATTAGTGGAAGGTGAATATGCCCAATAGATAATAATCCTAAACACTTGAGGAAACTAAATATTCTATTATTCTGAAATGTTCACCTAAATATATTCTAACCAAATCTAGCCTCAATTGAATCAAACCAAATCATGACTAATGATATGGTGTACTATAGTACACCGTACTCCCTTACAATCACTCATGATCTTTATCTTCAACACAACTGACATAATGCTACTGTTTTAGAACATTTAACTCAAACTTTCTAACCCCTTCAAAACATTTATGTCATTGTCTTTTTACACTAGCAGACAGATGTGTGTACATGATGCAACTGACATACTGTGATGGTGAATTATTTTGTCTTTATTGGGGGAAGGTTGTGGTAGTGCCAGATAAAATGGTGGTGCTGGCGTCAGCCATTCAGTTTCAATCGATTGGATGGTGTAAAAACATTTTAGTTTTGGTTGTGCCTCAACATTCACAATTTCCTATAACCTCATGGGATCTCAATCTCATCAATCAAAACAAAGTCGACTACATAGAGCATACACTTTAGAGTGTAGACAAACTGGGCACCTAAATTGTAATAGAAGAAGTCAACAATAACAAATAGATTTTTTCTTGAAAATTCATATTAAAAAAAAAAAGGGATAACAATTTGCAAAGGCATAAAAACAAGGGAATAGCCACAAATATACAAACAGCACAATTTCATAATAGGATTCCTATTAGCCTGTAATTAAAAAGTAATAAGACATCCGTAGTCTAGAAGTTCATATTCCCAAATTCTTATCACATTATAAATTTGACAATGAATAAAGCCTCCCATTTCCTGCGGAAATATAGAGAAGGAAAGAATATTGAATAAAATACTCAGAGGATCAGGAACAACATATATTTTCAGGAAACTGAATAGAATACATAGATTCAGGGAAAATAAGGGAAAATATAGAATAACTATACTTGGCAAAGACCACGCAAAGTGAAATATTTTTTGGGAAAAGAACTGACCACAGAGCAAGAATGAAACTGGCATCCATTAACCAGAGTAGTATTCTGTACAACACCCGAACCATGCTTCTTTGCAGCAGCAACCTTCTTTGCAGCCTCGTGTAATGCATCCTTTGCCACATTATAAATATGTATCGATTCTGCCCCTTCTTCTACATATTTAATGGCTTCTCGGCGTAAATTGTCATAACGAGCAGTAGAGGATTCTTGAGCATTACTTGGCAGTCCAAGAGTCTGCTCATCCAATAAAACCCCACTCTTGGCATTTCTCGTCCACCGTTTCAAGATATAATGAGATGGAAGTGTAAGAACATTTGTCACTCTGAAAACTGCTAATATGTGCCTGCAAATAACACCTGAAAACTCAAACATTTGGCAGCTACAACTAGCTTTCTTTTCAAAAACATTGAACCTAATGAAGTGAGCTTTGTGATCTTCCCCAAATTTTGCTACCCGATACATAGTTTCTGATCCGGTATCATCAATTATAGTTGCAAGATTAGCAAGAGTCTCAACTAATTCCTCTTGGAATATCATAAAAATTTTCCTTGTATAAAGGTTCGCGGCTTGTTTTTCCATTGGAGATGGGGTTTTTAAAACTGGTGCTGCGTTAATTGTATCATAATCTGCCTTTACTTCCTTTTCATATCGGGTGGCAATGGCTTTCTCATACTGCTTAATCAGCACATTGATATTAGTAGATGCATTTATATATCCATCAAAAAATGAGTTTATACTATCACTTCCCTGGGTTACAGACATCTCCCCAAAGAATGTATCACGTAGATAAACCGGAACCCACTGCTGGTGAGCATTGTACATTGACTGAAGCCATTCATTATCCCCAAGTTCATATCTCTGAAGAAGGGACTCCCAACTTGACTCAAACTCATCAATTGTCTCTGTCACATTGATACACCTCAGGAACTCTACTTCAAAAGAGGGATGAGATTGATATATATGGGACAATTTCTCCTGGGCTTCTCTAAATACATTCCATTTACAAAAACGGTGACGAGTTCCAGGAAACACCTGTGCAACAGCTGCCCTTATGATCCTATCCTGGTCTGTCGTGATAGAGATGGGATGGCGACCAGACATCGCAGCAAGCCACGTCTGGAACAGCCAAACAAAGGATGACTCTGATTCATTGAGAAGTAATGCACAGCCAAACAATACTGGCTGTCCATGGTGGTTCCATCCAGTAAATGGGGCGAAGGGGACCCGGTAACGGTTTGTTCTATAGGTCGTATCAAATGTAACTGTGTCCCCAAAGTAATTATAGTTTAGTCTTGAATTCGCATCGGCCCAAAAAATGTTCCCTGATGAATTCTCAAAACCACCTTGGACAGAATAAAAGAAACCAGGATCCTCTGCTTGCAATCGCTTCAAATAATCGAAAATATGCTGACCCCCGCTCCCGAGAGTCCTCTGCCTGCTACTACTCATATAATTCTGACAATCAACTTTAGTAAAACCAACATTATTAATTCCACCAGATTCCTTAATTAACACAGACATCACACCACTTGGACCCATCCCCGCTGCTTGAAGAGTATCAATCAGGCTTCTAGCAGGACCCGATACATGCCTATGCGATCGGAGGCAGTGCACCTTATCAGGAGGCACCAGCTCGTGATTATGCTCTTTAACCAATTTCGACACTGCCCATTTCCCAGAACTCTGTTTCTTTACCGTCATCTGTGCCTTGCACCCAACCCTAGTGACAGTCCGCTGCCGCTTCGACCTGTTTTCACCACCCTCGCGACGGAACCCCTCACGGGAGCACACAATTTGCCGGCAAATGATCGACCCATCGCGACGTGACCGCTGGTACACACTGACCCGGGTACTAAAACCGATGCGGCGAGCATACGAATTGTAGAAAATTCGGGCGGCCTGTTCGGAATCGAACTCCATTCCCTCGTAGGGTTCGAGGTTCGGGTCTCCATCCAACGCAAAGAAATCGCGACCCGTAACGGAAGAAGAATTTTCGGCCAATTCATCGTTGTAATAGTCCTCGTCGTCTTGGTGTTCTAAGTCGAGAGCAGTGTCTTCTTCTCCGGAACCCATGTCGAATTCGATCACCTCATTTTCAATGCTTAATGGTTCGAAATCCATGGCTGATAGATGGAATTTTTTTTCCTTTATCGCACTTTTTTTTCGTATAGTTGTAGATATATCAGAGATGGGCTAAGGATTTTACTGCATTGAAACTAAGAGGGAGGGATAAAGAGAGTAACTGACCCGAGATCGGAACCGTAGAGACACTTCCCAGGAACAACGACATTGGATCTCGAGTAGGCGAGCGCACACAGGATTATAATCACGCAGATATGGAAGAAAGATGGGTGGGTTTTGTTGTTAGGGTTTTGGCGCACGCTGTTGGCCCGGGGAAGAGGAGGGGAACAATATTTTTCTTTAGGGCAATCTTATTTCACCAATATTATTGATGGAAAATATAATTCCATACTTTAAGGATTTAAAAACATATCTAATTATTTCATCAAAAAAAAAAAAAAAACCACGTACTCATATCTAATTATAAAAGTTAATTTCTTACCTCTATAGTGCTACGCTACATTATATGGATTGGGTCCAAATATAGATGTTAAATAACATTATTCTAAAGAAAAATATGTCAAAATAATTTGTTGTTTTTTTTACTTCTAGGTAAGAAATTTATTATTATTATTATTATTATTTTGATAGCAAGGGGTCTTTGCTCCTATTAATCCCCTAAGCATCTATATTCCTTTTGTCCCAAACATGTCAAACAAACCAAGCCCTTTAAGTCCTCTAGTAGCCTTAAAGTGCCTAGTTTGGATGAGATTCTGGAGGCCCAAAATCTCTTCTGATGTCCTATAATCACTTTTAAAAGTATTTGGATAAAAAATGAGAAAAGTGATTATAAGTCCAAAAGAGATTTTGAGGCTAATTTGCTCAAGCTGCCTCCTCCCCTGATTCTGATTCAACTTCTGATTCTACTTTTGATTCTACTTCTGAAGTTATCCCAAATAGGCACTAAAGGAGATCATCCTAAAGCGCTTATAAAGGACGGTTTGCCTTTAGGCTAAACCCTTCAGGTTAGGTAAGATAATTTGTTGATTAGATGTTCAAGTTTTGATCATATACGGGATATTTCACCCAATCACAATCGTGTGTGAGTAATACACGCGTAGTAGCATGAATGTATTCGTATCATCTACGATCAGTCTTGATCATTCAAGATATCTCACATTTGAATGGTCTTTGTAAACAATTAGAGTGTATTAAGACTGTTATATTTAAATATTTTATGATTCCTTATTTTTATAGAAAATTATTTATTAATTTTAACAACAGTAAATAAAGGGAGACACCATTTTTTTTAAAAATTTTACAAATGATAAAAGGCACCAAATTAACTCATCACTTTTCCCTTCCTTTTATACTTGTTCATTATTTAGTTGTTATTATTTTGTTTTGTTTTTTGTCTTTATTGCCAATAGGGATATTCAAAATTTTTATCCAACTAGTTCTTTCAAACACAACTACAGCAAATAAGACCACCGCTTACTCCACGTTAGAATATATTTTGTATACAAGTTACATGGGGTGAAATTCCAATGTGTGTGTGCAAAAAATGATGTCTAGCTCTAAGCTAATTAGTAATTTAATATTTATTATATAAACAAAATTAAAAATGATCTAAACCTACGGTAGAACTACTGATGTCTAACCCTCATTTTATTGTGGGATTATGGCCATCATAGGGAGTATTTGGAGGGGAATGAAATACCTGGATTTTAAAAAGCAAAATGATGGATTTCAGTCTTTAATCTTTTTTCCCACTTCTTTTACTCATCACACTTAATTGTATTGCATCAAGAGAGGTAGCACGGCGCTATAAGAATGCGGCCTTTTTACCTCTGTTCGAAACTGAGTTGCAATTGGCCTGTTATCTGAAGAACATACATCATTTCTTGAGAATGGCCATGGAGAAAGATAGCGTGCTTGAAGGCATAAGCATGTTATACAAAAGCTAATTACCTACAGTAATGGCGCACAGGTGTAATTCAATCAGTAGCTTCTTGATCGCCAAAGAACTCAAGCAAGCATAAAACAACTATGATCCTCTTCGTGTTGGTACAGCGACAGTGTTTTGGCTGCTTGGATTATGACTCTGCAAATTTAATCAATTCCCATTGGATGTTGACAGGATTTTCTTTCAGATGAACCAAACCTATAATGTCCGTAGTAGTCATGTGGGAGTTGTTGGGTGAGTTAACCAAGGAGGCAAAGGGTGATATATAAGTACTTCATAACAATGACTGCAACACAATATATATGGCACTCTCATGAACAGAAATAGTTCAATTTGAAGTAATATATCATGGAATAATCATAATGGTAAATCGTTTGATAGTAGGCTGACAAATGATTTCAACTATCTATATGAGAAAGAAGCAGTCTCCAAGTTAAAAAAACAATATTATGCAGCCACAAGCCTAGTGATAATTTCATCAATATACTTATCTGAAGTTCCATTTTCATCCAATGCCTCCTTAGCCAACTCCTTCCACCAAATAGCATTCTTCTTAATCTCTTGCGCTCTCTCACCACACATAACTTCACTGATGCATCTATCGATTTCTTCCCTAGTAACAAGACCTTTCTCATCTGCCTTCGGTTTGACTCCCACTCTCCACACTTGCTCCACAAAATGTGCATTAGTCATCTGGTCTAAAAACAGTGGCATTCCCACCATTGGCACTCCAAAGCTTAGTGCCTCTACTGTGGAATTCCATCCGCAGTGGGTAATAAAGCATCCCACTGCACGATGGGCCAACACCTCCAACTGGGGGGACCATGTCACCACCAATCCCTTTTCTGCTGTCTCTTCTGCAATATTGCTAGGGAGCTTGCTCTCTTCCGTTGCCTTCACCACCCACAAGAAGTTATTGCTATTTTGCCTCAGAGCCCAAGCCATTTCAGCCGTTTGCTCTGCATTCAAACTTGCAGCACTCCCAAATGACACATACACCACCGATCCACTTTCCTTTGCGTTCAGCCACTCCATGCACGCATCATTGTTTGGCTTATAGAGATTGAAACCGTAATCTTTGTCATCTTCCACCCTCTTGTCAAGGTAAAATGATGGCACAGTTGGTCCAATTGTCCTAATGGGCCAAAGATTTGCCATCCATTTCACTACCTGCATTTTTGTCGCTTTTGCTTGTCAAAATTAAGTTCTATCTAATTTATTGGAGTATAATAAAAGAATAGAAATATAATCAAACCACATTGAACTTAAAAAGTAACAGTTGGGACTCTAAATGGATTGGTTTCAGTGCACTCTAGTAAAATCAAAATACTCAGATACAAGTCAGATCTATATTAGATATATTCATGAGTCAGATACTACTCCATCCACCGTAAATGGGTCTTGATCCAATGCACTGACAGCCATGACAATAATCTCTAGATATCTTATCTTTGCCAGAATTGGAACATATTTATATCTCTTATTGCAAAAATGTTTTTTAATTTTTAATTTTCTTTAAAGTACCGAATTCAACTCACCTCTTCTTCTAACTTTTCAAATGAGTTAAAAAGAACCCAGTCTGCTTTCTCAATGTTGTTGAATTGGTTTAATATGTGTTTGATTACTGGGGGGAAACGCCCCGTATCTGAACCAAGTGATGGCAAGTTTGGAAGTCCAAGCTGAGGCAATCCAGGCATTGATAAAGCAGGCACAGGTAGTGGCCCGCCAGACAGCTCTTGATGCATCGGGTAGTAGCTAGCAACGGCAGCACATGACTGAGTGAAAAATGCAGCTCCAGCTAAGCCCAGCTGCTTGGCTATGTTCAGCGCCCATGGTAAAATAGCATCATATACGAGGCACTTCACAGGGTACTCTGAGTTTTCAAGTTTCTTAATGAGTTCAGTTAAGCTCTGCGAGCCGCTAGCTTCAAACCTCTCAATATAGCCTTTAAAACCTCCAGGTCCTCCGAACCCACCTTGGGTGCAGTCATTATAAATCGACTCGAGCGTAATTGACCGAGGTCCAGCTTGCATGGTCTTGGTGTTAGAGAGCGTAGTGGTTAAGGTAATCTTGAGACCTTTTGAAGCCAAACGTTTAGAAAACTGTAGCATTGGGTTTATATGGCCTTGTCCATGAAATGGAAGCACTATAACATGGGCTTTGTAAGCTCTCTCTTTCTCCATTGCTCCACCAAATACTTGGCCCTGCAATAATTCCTCAACTGTTGTAAAGTGGGCTTTGTACCCCCAACTAAAGGGGGGGACGTATTCATCATATCAAGAAGCGGTAAAACAAAAAGAAAAAATGAAAAGCACAAAATAGGTTCCCACCCAGAAAAAAATAAAGAATAAAAAGAGAGAGAGAGAGAGAGTCTATCATCAACAGTGATGGTTCATCTCACCAAAAAAAACAGTGATGGTTCAACCGTCTGTCGTCACACTGATTGATACATGTCATATACGCGTGCACGTCTGATGATGGTAGGAAAGCTCAATATCAAAAAAACCCATCTACTAAGAAACTAAAGTATTGCAAAAGTCAGAATGCAACTAGTGCAATTATAATAAAGCAAAGGTCCTTCATAAACCCAAACCGAATTCAGGATTAGGATGCAGAATTAGAATGAACTACATCAAAATTAGGATGCAGAATTCAGAAGGCTAGTAACACGTCGAGAAATGTGACAGAAACCCAAACAGAATCATGTCAGGCAACCCTGATAAAAGATGGCATGGATATTAACCAAAGAAGAAAATTCCAGATCCTGGTAATTTATAGCTAGGGTTCGCTTTGAACCCCCCATCTAACGCCAAAAAGATTTATTGGGGGTATTCGTTTTCCAGACAAAAAATGAGAAAAAAGTGAAAAGCTTTCTGTAAAATCAACGGTAAAGTTCAGCAGACAATACTTAAAAAAAAATTGTTTGACTAATGTGCAGTAAGATAATGATGTAAAAAGAAAGTGACGGATTTACACAAATGAAAGAAGAGCTGTTTAGTGCTTACCTACCCGTCAAATTCCTCCGTCTGAGCGATTGCTTTGATTGCAATCGTGGACGAACAGCAACAGGACTCGATGCTGCGATTGCTATCCAAATCGGTGGGTCTTCATGTTTTTTGGTTAAACAAATCGGTGGGTCTTCAAAATCTGCCAGTCGAGTGAGCCCCAGTCTAATCTAAAATAATATATAATATAATCTTATATTATACAGTATATGACGCGTGATTATGTGCTCTCCAAATCTTTTTTAAAAACCTCTTTCGATTATTACTCTTGACCTACAGTAATTTCTTATTAAATCTCTCTCTCTCTTTCTCTCTCTCTCTCTCTCTCTCTCGTTACAATTCTTGATGGTTTTAAATGTTCTTCCTATGTATTAATCCCTATTAAATCTCTCTCTTTCCGTTACAAAATTAATTTTTTAAAATTAACATTTTAATTTTCCTCCTAATATTTTCTAGTTTTGTCTTCCCATGCGTGAAAACACATGTTGGTGCACAAGGGGTCATTGCTCGTCCATTCCATGCTACCAAGTACCAACACGTACTTCCAAGAAGCGCAAAGAACATATTGGATAATGTGTTTGTGCCTTTCAACAAGCAAATCTGAGCACGAGTACTATAATTTTAGAGCCTCGTAGTCATAGTTTGAATGAAATAAAAAAAAATAAAAATAAAAACCATTCAGCATCATCCTATTTGAAGGCTGATATCTTTATCTTTGACTCTAAGGAATGAAACAGGAGGCAAAAGGATCGTTCAGTACACACCCCGACATCACATGAAAGGCACATAATAAAGGAAGTTGCAAAAACGCTAAGAACTAATCACCAAGGCTCCAAGACACTTCTACGTAGATCACTTCCCAGGCACCAAGATCATATCATGAACTTGGTACTACTTTTGCTTAAGATTAACAAACACACCTCTGTTTTTCTTTTTAGTTTTATCCAAATGGAGAACTAGAGATCAATCTAGCTTCACCCCCTAATCTATAGGGTCATGCATAGCCAGAAAGCCTGCCCGTGCAGCATTTTGTCTATGCAGCATTCTTTGACAGAAATGCAGGTGCCAATATGGCGTTCCGCAGTGCAGAAAATGGCAGTTCACTGGACACTTTGCAGGCATAGCTTCAAGTGATCAACATTAGCAAAATACCCATCCACCCGACATTCTAAACAGCTTAAGCCAAAACCCGGTTTCCAATTCCAATGCAAAACTGTTAAAAGGGGTCAGTTACTGAGAAAGCCCAGCCTTATCAGACCCGATTGATAAGTCTCAAGAATTCCATAGAGATTAAAAGCAAATAGTTCAACTTCCTTCTTGCTATACGCCTTGATGATATCAAAGTAATGTGCGAGAATTTCACAAAACCCACCAAACATGGTTTACCTTTCTAATCAAAACAAGGACAAAATTTCATCTTTCCAAACAACCGCAATACAATCCTCTCTTAATTATTTCACATGAAAAAGTTACATCAAAAGAAAAACTCTGTTTATTACCACCATCTAAATATCCCACGCCTAAAGAAGTTCAAAGTATAAATTAAGAAAAATGAGACAAAGGGGGCACAAAGGATCTTGAAATCCACTAACATGAAAGCACTGCCAGAAAAATTACAAAAAGAGAAGAGAAAGTGATTTGTGGTTTCAAAAGGGTGTCTGGCCACCAAATGAAGTTGAGGACATTACAGTGAGAACGTCTGTAACAGAAGCCATGGAGCTCAAAGCTGCTTTGAGAACATCCTGTGAACACCCTGGTTTCACAATGTTCCGCACCTGGGGGAAAACAATGCAAGAATAGAAAAGGGCATATTATGATAAAGAAATAAAAAATTGAGAGAATGCATACCAAAAACTGATATTTATGCAACTGAATGCATATGTACTATCACTTGTTCTGTATAATCCAAGAAAAACCGCATCAAGTTGCAGGCAGCTCAACTCAGTTGGATTGAACTTCCATTGTCCACCCACAATGTCAGATGGATAAGAGTATAAGACCATCTGGTCACACAACTCTGTCTATTTTTTAGAAGGACCAATTCTCTTACACTCCATGCTGCCCCTCTCAAGTAATTATAATTTTTTCAGACAGAATTTAGAAAAATATAAAAGAGCATAACATTGTCAAATTTGGTCCTATAAATAAGCTCATTTCAAATGTGGTATTTCAGACACATGGATGATTGATTTCAATGGAGCATCCAAGGATATTAAAAAATGGTTGTCCATGTCCATGCAATGTCCTTATTCCATAGCAAATACTGATAAGATGAAACATAGAAAGAAAGAAAGAAAGACAATGGAACTTTGAGCACCTTGTCTAGATATTCCTGCAGCTTCTTGATACGGCCCATGTAATCCTGGTCTTCAACACACAGAGTGACGGCCTTAGCATCAGCACCTGGACCATCAAACTGAAGGGGCCCTGGATTTCTGTAGAGGTCATCCATCAAAAATTTTGTTGCATTTTGTCTCAGCAGCCTGCAATCAAAACCATGCACCACGCTTCTAAACCAGAGTAGACTCAAATATGATAAAGCATTGCTATATTTTTAATAACAAAAGAACACCAAGCAGTGTTGCAGTGTTCAACATGATATGTACATCATTATTCATCATGCAGACGGGAAGGGGCCAGGGGAACAGAGAGACACACACACACAGCTCAATTCCCCCCAATGCTACCCCACCCCCCACAGGGAAAAAAGTTTCAACATTGTTGGTCTCGATATTATATCCAACAAGCATGTGGTAAATCATGATAGAGACATACTCATAAGCTTTGCCTTTCAAATCCACAGTAGCAGGATGAACAAGAGGTTTTCCAATCAACAAGTCTCCTGGACCACGGGAATAACGCTTCACAGTCATCATTGCCTAAAGTTCATCAAATACAGTTTTTAAAAAAGGAAAAAAAAAAAGATCAGCTTCCATCATATAGTTAAAGAAAGGAGAACAACAAAACAACAAAATAAAACTACTAAGCCCATTTCATGGAGAGTACAAACAGAATGTAAACCATACTGTAATTGGAGCGGCACCACAACGCCACTTATTAACAGGATTCTTCAGGTTAGTTACAGTCGCCATGTAACCATTAAGACCAGCCGCTAGAATATGGTAGCAAATGTGCCCAAGAACCTGCATTTATATTGGTTTATTTATTAAAATGAAGAGGGTACACAAATAAAAAAACAAACTAAGAAGGCACAGCAACCCTTTTTGAGAACATACATAGGCATAGTCACAGTCAAATTTTGACGGTAAAGATCCCCGAGCCTGATATCCAAAGAAGTGGCAGATCGCATTGAATTTCTTCCCCTTGTACGTGCCTTCTTTCTGTTTAGAACACCAAAGACATCAGTGAATGAAACTAGAAACTTATAAGCAAGTAAATTCTGCTTTTAATATCTCAGTTTCCTATTCTTTAGCAATACAGTGAACCAGTTTTGGCCAATCCAAAATGCACCCTTCACATTGAAGGATCAAAAAAGAAAGCTAGAATGACAGTCAGCTGTCATTTAAAGAAATTAAAGCCAATCAATGGCTGTGCATCATGTAGGAAAGCACATATGATTATCATTATACCAAAAGAGACAATAATGATAACCATTTTCAGTCAAGATTAGATCACACACATTCTATTTTCAAGGGGAACAAGTATCACTGGAAAGGAAGGAGGGGCATGAAGAACAGTAAAAGCTATAGCACCCAATGGCAGTTTGGACTATATGGGAAGTAGGAACATCAATTCAAAAGAGTAATATGATAACAAGAACAACTATCTATTGTGCAAAACTGCAAACCAAAACCGTTTTTTTTCTTTGTTTCTTTCCTTTTTGGTGCCCACCTCATTGTTTTTAACCAATCAAAATTTCTCTACGCCTACCAATCAGATAATTTTCCCCTTCAAATGGAGATGGAAATGGAAAATATAGAGGAGATGTTATTTAAGGGGGAATTTTAGATTGATCAGCATGCTACAGGAAAATAATTACAGTTGAGTGCTAATTGCTACTAACTTCCTAATAAATGACTACTAACTTAACTAA
The DNA here is from genome assembly GCA_039720395.1 of Liquidambar formosana. NCBI lineage: Eukaryota > Viridiplantae > Streptophyta > Magnoliopsida > Saxifragales > Altingiaceae > Liquidambar > Liquidambar formosana. Next base: position 32,497,067 of record CM077833.1, read on the forward strand.
CAATGATTACTAACTGTAATTATTTTCCAGTAGGCCAACCAATCTAAAATTCCCCCATTTTATAAAGATACACAAAATAGAAACTGTATATCCAGCACTAGCAGGCAGAATAAAGATAAAACTGGTTAAGAGGAGAAGAAATAAGTGAAAAAGTAGTTATGTTAGTATAAAATAACAAGCCCAATGGAGATTAATAATATCCTACCAATCGCTTGTTCATTTCTGCCTCCACAAGATGCGCTAAAAGTTTCTCTGTCTCGATCTGGAAAAGAAATAAAAAAAAAAGACAGTTATAAAAGACAACAGATAATTCCTTCCTTTTTTTTTTCTTTTTTTTTTTTTTTTTATAATAACGATAGGAACCATCCTACAGCAAGGTCCTTTGGACCCACCCATGGAACCTAAACCCCCGGGGAGATTAGTGCAGCAACCCACCGCCACGGCCCCCCACTTAAATCTTGGGTTGTCCTAGCAGGGAATCGAAACCGTGACCATGTGGCTAACCACACAATCACAAGTTGCCCTTACCAATTGGGCTACCCAAGGGTGGGTAGATAATTCCATTTTATAGCAACAAAAGGATCTCATGTCCCAATACCTGGGATAACTGTGCAGAGTCATCTGATTCAGGTTGAAGGAGCAGCTGCAACATAATAATTCTCAATATCAAATGTGAACCATTACTCAATAAGGTTAAATGAAGTGACCAATATCTCTATATGAAGATATATGTCAAATTAGAACCTGTTTCCTGATAAACGGTGGCAAAAATTCAATCAAGGCAGATGCCCAAGGTGAAAGTTGAGAAGAGATGTTATCAACAGAAACACCTTGCCTGTACAAACCATGGATTTCCTATACAAAAAAATCATGACCAAAGCATCAAGTTCAGATCACTAACGTCACTTATGTCAAATAAAACTAATAGAAACAACTTGCCAGCTTCCACTTCTACTGGAAAAGACAAGCCATGATTTAAAAGACCTGAAGATTCACATTATAAATAAAAAAATCTTGCATGTGTGGTTTGGGGGTGGGGGGGACAAAGAAAGAAAGAAGCTATATCAAACTGCATTGTTTACCTGCAAGAGAGCATACACTTCAGGAATGCTTTCTATGAGCCCTTCTGGCAGTAGGATGACTCCATGGTTCTTGTCTGGCGCAGAAACATGAGGTCAGATGACAACACAAAAAATAAATAATAACCACCACAACAAGAACAATAGCAGCTTGAAGGATACCAAACCTTGTTCCGCCCTGGCTTGTACTGCATCGCAAATCTGTTTCGTCAAGTCAAAAAGAGTAAGCTTTGAAGCAGCCACCTCCTCACCAAGAATGACCTATGAAGAACATATGAAGTATTATATAGAAGTCAGATTGAATAATACTTGGAAGGCATATATACACCCTCCTTATAGCAATATGAAATTTCAGTAAGGACAGACAAGGAATGCTGACCATGTTTGGGTGTGACTGGAGAGTGCACTCCAAAGCAACATGTGATGCCTTCCGCCCCATGAGTCGGATAAAATAATAATACTGGAAAAGGAAATCGTTCATTGAGGTATTTGCAACAATAATAAACATGATAAAAAGGCAAACAGGCATCTCAGAAAATTAATTCCAAAGTAAAAGTGGGAACTCAAATACTCAAAACACATAATATAATTAGGGAAATACTTTATATGCCAAGTGCATTTTGACGATCTCGTAAGCCATGACTGTGTAATTCCATAATTACCCTTTTATATTGGAAGAAATGAAAGGGCATATCTTCTTTGCAGAAAATCTCTGCACCTCGTGAGAAGCAAATCTTCTCAAATAAAGCTGAAAACCGTACCCCATCAATAACTCTCTCCTGTCAATTCTCTTTCACTCTTTCTTACTCCTTTATTAATTGTAATATATCTCTCTTGTCAGATTCTCTTTCACTCTCTCTCTCTCTTTCTCTTCCTTTATTAATTATATTTATATATTATACAGATTCACTCTCTTAATAACTCTACTCTTCTTTTTCTGCCTGCTTTCTCTTTATTTTCTTCACTCCCTCTTTTTCTCTCTTTCTCCTCTTCAAGGAATCACAACGACTGTTTTCTTCCGGCAAAGTCTCCAATACCAACACAGTCATCCACGGTCATCAATGGGTGCTCCCTCTCTCACTCTCTCTAGCCCCTCTACAGATTTGCAAGAACGGTTCCAAAGCACAATCAATGGTTGCACAAAGGTCGCAAATCTGTGCATGCATCTTCCAACACCACTATAGATCTGGAGGGTTTTTGTAAGTTAACTAGGTTTTTTTGTAAAGTTAGCTAGGTTTGTTTGTAAACTTAGCTATGTTTTTGTAAACTTAGCTAGGTTTGTTTGTAAACTTAGCTAGATTTTTATAAACTTAGCTATGTTTTTGTAAACTTAGCTAGATTTTTTTGTAAACTTAGCTAGGTTTGTTGTAAACTTAGCTAAATTTTTATAAACTTAGCTAGATTTTTGTAAACTGAACTAAATTTTCATTAAAAGAAAACTAATTTTTTCTAGTTAAAATCCCAAAAAGTAAGTTTCTTTGTCGTCTTCTTCTTATTCTTCATGCTCCTTATTTTTTTCCTTTTTTTCCTTTTTTTTTGTTGGTTGGATCAAACTAGTTTTTCTCACAAAAATATGTGGCCGTCTCTCTTACTTTGTAGAAGAAGATGCGGAGGGAGAGGGACTATGAGTTTGGTTGGGGTTGGGTAAAGAAAGAGAAAGGGTGGAGTTACAGAAAGATAGAGAAAGAAGATTGATGCTTTGGAAGTGGAAGACGAATGGGTAATTTCGTCAAATCATTGTTTTGAATTCTGTTAGTTTTGACGGAAACTGTTTAAAAAAACAATCCACGTCAGTCGCTCAACGATTTCGTTGGAAGGAGTGGTCTTGTGTAGCAGCACTCAATATAATTAATAGTTTGCAATTCTCCAACAAAAAATAAATGGTCTTGCAATTTTATCTAATGTGAGGCTAGTCAATACTATTTTGCCACTCATAGCAACTCTTCCATTACAAGCAGTTCAAAATATATATATATATATATATATATATATAAAAATAAAGGAGTCTGATATGATCAGGTAACTCGTTTGAATTTAAATTATGTGAATTGAGACCATTACCTTCTCTGCAGAAAGAGCATCGGTGCAGACATTGCTGATGAGCTGAGAATTTACCTGAATATATCAAATATAAAAGAGGGTTACCATTTTTGTTCTAAAGTTTGTTTGATTACCTACAATCCTAAAACAATTATTAACAATAAACAAGTTCTATAGTCTTTCTGCAATTTAATAATTTTCATATCTGATGATCTCATCATTAAATCAAGAGTAATGGAACAAAACCCTAGAGACATAATATGATAGCGGAGTAAAATGAACAGCTCAAGAAACACACAATTCAGAGAAAATTTCATATTGAGAACAATAATCTATGTCCAATAGAATTCTCTTTTAAGTCATACTTTGTAATTGGAACCGCCAATAGAGAACAGAGTGCTATTTTCAGAAATACTTACATTTACTGATAGCAGTGTATAGTATAAGCTCAAAAAATGTGCAGTGGAGCTATAAGACCAATTTATTCTTGTAGAAATTGAAAATGATGAGCCAGAAGAAAAAAAGAAAAAAGAAAAGGTAACATCACTTAATGAAAGTAAATTTATAAACTAATACTTTCGTGTAAGCTGTCAAGATTATGGGACTAGTACCTTACATATTGTGTCAAAACCAACATTAGTTTCAACAAACTGGTTCTTGAGATCTCCATTCAAAGTAACCGGAACCCCAACTACCTGCAAGACGAAAACAAATCATTTAACTACAATTATTGGGGTTTCATGGAAGTAATAAATTGCAAAAGTGCCCTTATTTAACCATTTTTTTACAATAATAATTTTTTTTAATAAAAAAAATGCATCAATTTCAACTTGAAAATATCACATGCAAAAAGCACCTTTGTTGGGCATTTTGCCTCCGCAAATGTTTCTGCAAGCTGAGCAGCATCTGTGTTTGATGTTACCCCTTCAAAAGTACCAAATTTTTATATCTTCAGAAAAACCTTAAGATTGTACAAGTTATCCGTATCTCATAAATCCTTGAAAAAAGCATCATGTCTACCTCCAATAATGACAAGGCCATCCAACTTCAAATTTTTGCACGCAGTTAGTGCAGCATTCACTTGCTCAGTCGTTCTTATTTGATCTTTGGTCCGTCCCAGCAAATCGTAACCACCTTGAAAAGAACAACCACATTATAAAGTTCCTTTTTTCCCAAAATTTTTGTGGAAATGGAAAATATTACCATGATGATTGTCTAGTAGGTATAACTACCTTGATTTTTGTAGGTCAAAAGAACATCATCTGTGATCTCAAGAGTTTTCTGTGCAAATAAACCTTCAGAACCACCTGTTAATCGACAAGTGCCAGTATAAGAAACTGCTATTTTAGCCAATGACAATATAACAACCAGAGGAAAAGAGAAAAACAAAAAAGAAAAAAAAAAGAAAGCGAAAGATCAAATGCATCTCAAACAATGTTAAAAGGTGAAGCAGGCTTGCAGTGAGGTATCAAGGCAAAGCAAGAGGCATCATCATTTAAGTCTCATGCTCAATGTTTTTTTCACAAAAACTTGTGGCACAACAAGTGTGCAGCATGCATCAAGTATACGATGAACCTTAAGGTCTGAGGATTTTGCTCCAAGATAATTCCATAGTTAGAAGTGTAAGCATTGAAAGGAGAAGAAGCCTCAAATATTGAGGAATAAGACATATTGAGCCCAGGCATAGACTTTGCACTCTAAACAAAACTATGGCACGATGCATTAGGAAGTTTTGCCTATGATGAAAATTACTATAACCAAAGTAGGTTAAGTTATCAAGTTGACATGATGTCGAAATACAAAAAAGGTCACTCCAACTAAATGATCAGAAAAATAAAACAAAATGAAAATTACAAGAAAAATCAATGGATTAATTTCAAGTGTATAACGTATGTGTATAAAACAAAAAATACAAACTAAAACTAAAACTGAAATAGAAAATGCTAATTACCCAGAAATCCAAGTAAAGTATTGTTGGGGTTGTGAATTTTGAGAGCACTGTGAAGACCCCATACGACATTATGTCCTCCTGGGGATTGTCTCCCACAGAAGACAATTCCCACCCTGTAAAAAGACAGGTAATATATGAACCAATCACGAATTTTTGAGATTAAGACATTGAAAATACATTAAAATTATCGATTTTCTGAGATTTTTCCAGATCATTTCATTCACAGTAAGAATTTTATATACAATCTAACAAGAATACAATAAAAAAAGAATTATTAATACATATAGGTACACATACACAAATAAAAAAAAATATGGAAATTTATAGAAAAAGCAAGCAGCATAGGCAATTACTATGATGATGCTACCAATTTCTCAATCCTCCACTCAAACTAAAGTATATAAACATTGAAAAAGAATAAAAAATATTATAACTAGAATACTAAGAGAAAACGAGTTACATTTAGGATGCTTCAATGAAAACTTCACAGGAGAAAATCCTCAGATTGAAATGAATACATAGTGATCATCAAATGAGTACCTAATTGCTGGATGCTCAGTTATAATCTGAGCATCAGGGACCTTTGCAGTTGCCCTAATAAAGTGAGCCAAAGGCTGACCATAAGTGTGTGGAAAGGATCTACTTATGGCAAGTGCACCAGAGGAGTCTGCAGCAGTAGTTGAATCACCAAATTCGACCCTGACGGTAGTTCCCTGTAATTGAAATAATAGCCCATCCGGACATACATTAACAACATGGCTAATCAATAAAATTACTCCAAAGGATGGCATGTGGAAATTTTCAAGACAAGAGAGATCTTCCATTTCTAATCTCTTAGCGCAATTGCACGCACACATAAACTCGAAGTAAAGAACACTGCCATATTTGCCACCTCGTAAGTCGTAACTTTCATGTGATTTTTTGCAAAGGGTTGAACTCATACACTAAAATTTTAATTAATAAAGTGCATGAAAAATTTCACAGCATGGCTCAACAAAATGTGGAGTGTAATGTACACCCAACAGGTAATTGTGCCTCGAATTAATCTCCATTGAACATTGACTTTACCGTACAAAACACCACCGCAAATTACACACTTTCATGAATCTACTCACTTGTAAGAACCACAAACTTTATCATTCCTCTAGTACTTGTAATACAAAATCAATCACACGCATACTACCAGCTCCAATTATAACCTTGATCCAATGCATCCTGTTTTTTCGCATTTGTTTGTAGAAGATGCATTGCATCAAAAAATTTTATTGATGTTCAAAGTTCAAAGTTCAAAGTTCAAAGTTCTATAATTGGCCTACTGGAGTACAATTTCAGACGATGCTCAGAATATCTAAAGAAACAGTGGTATCTGAAAATTCCATATCCATTTGCCTGATTTACAGTGGCTACAAAAATCGGATAATTCAAATCTCGCACCAGCCACTCTAGAAGACTGCATGAAACACCACTCAACCAACACTAACCGAGATAGCAAATAGCAATACACACGATGTAATAAAATCCAACAATTCGATCTATTTTTCCAGCATGCAAGCAGACCGGTACAACAAGAAAATCGGAAACATCACAAGCAAATCCAATTAATGAAGAAAGGTGTAATAACCGAGATTTGCGAAAAGCGATCTGAACTTTGCCTTGAAAAGAAATCAAAAAGAAAAATAATGAAGCTTGAAGATTTGTGCTGTGCATAAAGGATTGTATAAACACAACAGAGACTAGTCGCTAATATACTAGTATACAAAAGGATGGAATCATAACCCCAGAAAGAGGAGAGAGAGAGGCAAGAGAAGGAAGGAGAGACCTGGAGACAAGGAGGAAGCTCTGGTTCATACAGAGTTCGGTGTTTTTGCAGATCGGAGAGTTCTCTGGGAATGCCGAAATCTGAATCCATTAGAGGTAGAAAGAGTTGTTGCTATTCGCTCTGTTTCTTTCCCACTATATCACTCTATAAAAATACAATACAGCGGCGCTTCGAAAGACTGCTTATATAGGACGGGCGATACAACCAACAAGGCCACCAGTTTCGCCTTCGACGATCACTCTGCTCTTTTGCCATCTCGTTTCGGACATTATTACGATACAGCCATCCCGTCTTTTGTCGAATGACCAACTCACCCCTCACCCCTCGCCCCTCACCCTTTGACCAACTAAAGATCGTCCCTCGTTCATGTCAAACCAAACTACCCTTGTTCTGATCAATATTACTTAGCTGCCATTCACCGCTTTCTGGTGCGAGGAAGGAAAATCAACCAACTGCAGGTTCTCAAATAATGGAAAAAATCCCCCTCAGAAAATATGGAGTAATTCCCAAGCATAAAACTTTATAACGGGGACCCTAATTAGTTAAGAAATAAATTACTTTATTACCTTTCCATAAATACTACTAAAAATAATAATCATGCTGCCTTCAAATATAAAAATCATATATAATCAATAGATAACACATGTAAATTACATGTAAATTATAAAAATTGTCAATTCACCTGTTTATATCACATTTTATAAGCAGATTTTTATACCTCTGGTGGCGAATTTGTTAAATCTCATGTGTTTGTTATCATCTCTATTTAATCATACCAATGTATGACTTTATGAAAAGATAACATTACTATCACTATCAATTCAAGTTGATTGCATGACAATAAATTTGCGAATGCCATTCCTAAAAATAAAATCTAGTACTCCTCATATTTTGCTCTTCAACACATTGTTTCCTTTCAAATCCTTCGTTTGACAATTCCTTTCGAATTATAAATATCTAACTATTAATCACTTTATATTTTTTATATTTTATTCAAATTTTTTTTAAATGAAAAATATCATGATAAAAATAATAGTTTAACATTTGACACTTGTTCTGATTTTTAAAGCTTGATAATTATCCTCATCAAAGTGCACTTATGTTGGAGTGTCCAAGGGCCTCAATTGGACCCAATTTTTGAGTAATTTGAAGAAGCTTTAGGGTCCTTTGAAAATTCATTTTTAGGTGAAAAAAGAGAAAACCTTAACCATTGACCTCTCAGCCTAAAGGAAGAAGGCTTGTCATCTAGGCTACAACCCCATTGGCTAAATTATTTATAATCATGTGTTTACTACTATCTTCACCTAGTTATTTTTTAACTTACTCTTTTGTATCAATGAATTTATTGGTCATTACTCATTAGGAGTTTTTTAGGCCTTATTCTTGTCAAGGTTTGAGCCTAAGCTAATTTTCTAATGATCCATATGAAACATCTCATACTCACACGAAATCTTTTATGATACTGTAAAAAAAATTCAAAGCAAAGTAAATGCCAATCTTTGCTATATCACTAACTAGATTCTAGCACCGAATCCGAGCAAGTCATTGGCATTCAAATCCATAACTTTTGTTCCTTTTATTGATGGGATTGTAGATGGTAAGCTTATATTGCTATCAATAATTAGGTTAGCATAGTTGACTTGAAAAAGATTAGTGCTCGGGCTAAGATATGGCTTTGGTATTAAGTAGTAACTAACGTAATTTTCCATTTTTGTGAGGAGCTGCAAAAGAAAGTTTCAATGGATTAATAAATTCAAAGACCCCCCAAAAAGACTAGAGGAAAAGGTCCTAATTTCCCGAGGTTTGGACACCCAAGTACGGTGAGGGGTTACCATTAGGCAGGTTGAGGGGTAAATTTGTAATAACAAATTACTTGCAGCACCGAAAGGGTCTGAATGTGGGAAGGGAGTGACATATATTTTTAAAATAATTTTTTAGGTGCATCTGGAAGGAAAGGGTAAGTGCTGCCATGCACATTCGCTTGGCTTCGGAATATACTGCCAAGGATATTCCTGTAATTTCAATGGAGCCCACTGGCTTACCAAACCATGCAACTAAAACTGAAACACCGGCTACCTCCCTCACCTAACACTCCACAATGAGCACTTCTCTCCATAGGTTTTTATGGATAAATTATATTAAGACCTATCTAGAATCTGATAATTACAAATATACTCTTTCATGTTTCTAAAATTACATTAAAACTTGTATCCTTATAAAATAAATTACAAAAAGAACCCTCTCTAACCTCTGACAATTAATCCGTTAAATCACTCTTAATTTTTTTCAAAATATCTTAACTATCTTTATTGGATGACAACTTCCATATTAAATGCATATAACTCATTAGTTCAATACGATCATCCAGTGCTTTTGATTTTTTTAATTATTATTGATAAACAACTAAAAGATAATATACGTAAGAAAAATGTTAAAAAGTTTAAATTTTCTATCCAACTGATGTAACAGTTATTATTATAATATACATAAAAAAAAGTTTACATTTTTTTTAATTATTATAATAGGGGTGCATGTATAGAGGTGGCAACTTGGCAAATCAATTTTTTTTTTTTTTTTTTTGCAAATCAATTAAATAGATAATTATTTTTAATGAACAAATCTGCCAGCTGCTACATCAGTTGGATAAAAAAGTTTAAGTTTTTTGACACTTTTCTTATATATATATATATATATATATATTAGTTGTTTATCAATAATAATTAAAAAAATTCAAAAGTACTGGATGAACGTAATGGACTGGTGAGTTGTATGCATTTAACATGGAAGTAATCATCCACTAAGGGTAGTTAGGATATTTTGAAAAAAATTGAACATAATTTAACGGATTAATGGAAGAAAATTAGAGGGAGGGGTCTCTTTGTAGTTTAATTTGTAAAATAGGAGGTGTCAATATAATTTAAAAAATGTGAGAGGTGTATCTATAATAATTAGATTCTAAAGGGAGTCTTGATATAATTAGATTCTGATTTTGTCGTCTGTGGCAACGTAGTACTAACCTAACTCTAAGTGTTGGTGTGATCATCCTCTCGTGTCCCAAGCAGTGGTCATTCGATCATGCAAACTATGCCCCACCATAAGGGCATGCACAAAATGCAATTTTTCCCTCGTCTTTTGAATGATTGGAAACCCTTTTTTTTTCTTCTTGTCAGACAATGAGATGTCTAAACAATGAGATGTTTAAACTATCAGAATTCGATTAATTCTCATTTCTCACGTGAGACCACTATCCTATAAGGTCGTTTAACGTCCATGCTAATGAAAACTCAAAAATAAGAATTTCAATAAAATTGTACTGACTGAACTTGATGGATGAACATTTGAATGAAGAATTATTCGCATTTATTCGTGACATGTATTAGAATAAGGTCTTTTTGACTCCAAAATTTAAGTACTTGCTTGTCATGAACACTAGTTCACATTTATTCCAATTTCTAAAACCAGCTAAATTTTCACCTTGAATTGGTGAAGGAATACATGAAGAGTCAAGATCAAAAAACACAAGTTTTATGCATAATTTTTTATGAGATTCTCAAGCCATAAAATCCCTGATCCCGTTCCCATATGCCAAGTTCCCCACTTCTTTTCATTGTAACTTATATCCAGCCAACCAGTTACTGGCTGTTTACGACATCAAGACCAACCATCATTAGTATTCTTACGAAACATTTTCCAAGTTGGTGAAGGGTGTAAAAGGTTTAGTGGGTAGGTAGCACGCAGTCTCGCTGGCACAGAACTTAAAGTGACGTAGAATCACTGACGGATTTGTAACACCCGATGTACAATTTAGGGTTAGCTGAGATGAGATGATGACTTTCTATGGAGTATCAACATGTCCCATGTGAAGGCAAACAAGACAGCATAATCAGTAAGGGAATGCATACCCTCCCAAACAAAATAACAAAGGGTAAATTACACTGACATCCCCTCTAGATTCTGACAATAACAAATGCATCTTTTCACCTTTTTAAAATTATACTATCACCCCTCTCAATATTGTCGGATAATGGACGTGAACTGAGTATTTCAAATGTCCAAAATACCCTTTACTAAACAAACATACCTTTATCAGTTTGGCAGGAAACTTATAGGCCAATTGTACAAAAGGAAACTTATAGGCCAATTGTACAAAACGCATTGTTTTAAAGCAAAATGCTGCTTGAAGCTGTTTTTTGTGTTGGAAAGCTGCCACATGATAGGGTCTTTTTTCCTTCTTTTTTTTTTTTTGGGTTTTGAATGGGCAGCTTGAAACTGTTTTTTTGTGTTGGAAAACTGTCAAATGATGGATCTAGAAGTACATAAATAGATGTCATATATTTTTGTGACAATGCCTCTACTTTTTGCGTAGACTTTGAAATAGTGGTATATTTAGAGTGATTATTTAATGGTATAATAATAAACTTTTTGGGCATATGTAATAGATGAATAAACTTAAATCTGTATAGATATTTATTTGTGAATATTTCTATGTATTTGACTTAATTTGGGACATGTATTGTTATTATGTTCACTTTATTATTGTATGGTGTAATCAAAATATAGTTAATATAACTTGTGACATATAGGTTTGGCATTGGGCATTAATGAATTTTGCCTTACTCACAATTTATGTCAAGGCAAAATTGATTAGGAGAAAATTGACCAAGAAGGTGGTTACAAAGTTGGAACCTTAACTTGGTGAAAAGGTGAATGAATGTGCTGGGTTTTTTTTTGTTTCAATGTGCAACAATCCAAAAATAAGGGCAATTTAGGTATTTTAAACAAGTTTTGGCATGTTTTATTTGATTTTAACAGTATTATTGACGGAAGCATGAGAGTAAAAGGTGTTTTTATAGGTTATTTTGTAAAGCAAAAGGTGGCAGTGTAATTTAAAAAGATGAGGGAGTACATCTGTTATTGTCAAAATTTAGAGGGGGTGTCAGTGTAATTTACCCAATAACAAAACGCATACCCTCCATTACATCTCTCCACTGTCAGTTCAAGGACATTTGCAGTTTGGCAAATCACCAAATCAAACGTTCCATTTCAATAATTGTTAGGAGGCATCTTCCTAAAGTCTTTCATGCAGAATAACAAAAATAGTATTAACCTTATTGGGTCACCCATATTAAAATATTGATCAAATCATCAGATGTCTTTGTTCGCTTAACAAGAATTGATAGACCATCAAATATTACTTCTGACACTCCAAAAAAATATAAAATGAAATAAAACAAGAAGATTTAAATCGTCCATTTCCAAGGAGCTATTACTATGTGAACGTTCAAAAGTCACAAAGTACAACTCTAGACACCTTAAGATTTAAAATTGAAAAAAAAGGGGGTTGGGGGAAGAAAAAAGGAAAGAGAGGAGAAAAAAGAGAGGGGGGGGGGGAGTGGTGTGGTTGAAACGAAGGAAGAGAAAAGACTCACACGAAAACTCCGACACCTTGGGAACTTGGTTTCATCTTTGTCCTTGAAGCTTTGCATCTTTTACTCTTAATAAAGGATTGCACTACCAGAAATCCAGAAATCTTACTTCCTGCCAATCTTAGAGTCACTCTTTCTGGACCTTTGTTTTCCACGCCTTCCAGTGGAACTGCTTCCAGAGTTGATTGGAGCAGTTTGGGCAGGGTTAACAGGCACATGATGCCCAGGAACCAAAGCAGGGAACCCAACAGCAGGGATTCTGCAAAGGAACCAAGATCAGTACACTAAACAGCATTCTAAAAATGTGGTCATTAAATAGAAGGGTACAATATTATGATGAAAAATTCCCAGAGAAACAACCATAACTTCGTCAAGATTGATTGCAGTTTTTGTTATTGAATTTTTTCCCCCTTTTTTTGGGTTTTTTTTTTTTTTTGGGGGGGGGGGGGGGGGAGGGGGGTTTGTTTGTACAAAGAGAGGTAGAAAACCATAAGCTAAACTAAACAAATATCTAAGTCACACAAGCACAAACAGCTTTATGGATATGTACCACCAGAGCATATTTGCCCACATGATAACCACCCAACTACACAATCCGGTAAACAACAAAATTAGGGACAACAACTACTCGTGACAACTTCTTGCAAGTCGCAAATTCAAAGCTACAATGAATATCAAGCCATGTAGCAGATTCTCCTTAATTTGGTTGATTCAAATTGTAAATCCAAACCGTGAAAACATTGTGATTGGCACAAGTTTAAACATGAAATATGTAATTAGCTTACTCCTGAGGAACACAGAAGTATCAGAGAAACTAAAGTATTCATCACATAGTATTCATACAAGTACACAACAGCTAACTTGAATGGGTGCCATTACAGCTCATCGGCAGAATAACAATGTTATTGTACCAATGCAGAGCTGATAATAGGACTAAAATCACTCCACTAGGTAGAATATCCAGAAAGGCAAACAAGAACCCATATGTCATCTAAAGATCATATGAATAACTGAGCAATTGGAAAAGGCAGCTCAAAATACCTAAAGCAGAAAACCTAGTTGTCAAGAGTGGTAATTGACTAAGCTACTATGTAACAACTCAAGCTTGTAATATAAAAGGAATGGGGTGTCGTGAATGACCAGAAGTATCTTGGATACGTTGCAATCATTGGCATTCATTTAGGTTTAGGGTTCAATATTCACACCCAAATAAGAAGATATCAAATAGGCAAAGAAAAGCTCAGTCAGGCTCGTGTTCAGCCAAACCTATACAAACCAACTTCATCAGGGTTCGTCATACTTAATCAAGCTTGAGCTCTACCTGAGCCTGAATCGAATTTAGACAAACCAACCATTAGAAACCAACTCTTCAGCTCGGTTCCATTGGCAGCCCCATTAATTGTGACTGTCCAAACAAACTACGCAACTAGAAACCACACTGTAAAATAAGTTCTAACATTTCACGATGATGATGTCCACAGTTCGCATGATAAATTTATAAAGAGATCCTATAAATATGTATAGTAATAATTTTAAATCAGTAACTTTCAACAGATAGAAGAAGAATTTGCCCTAATTTTTGAGCTTGGACATCTTGCACTACAATTGACCCCATAAAAAACTAGAATGGCACACAAGAAAAGAGAAAGAAAGCAAAAGCAAGATGGTTGACGTTTCATACCCAACAAGAGCACAGCAGACTCCTGCTTGGTCATAGAAGCACCAAGGGCCTTATTGCCCGTTTGTAAACTCATACGAAGAGCTTGATTCTCCGCAAAACAGCACTGAAGCAAACGCCCCAGTCTCCTGCATTCCCCTTCCAGATACCTACTCTTCAGTTCCAAATCCCTCACATACGTCTTCTTCCTCTCTCTTGATCTCACCGCCGCATCCCTATTCCTCAACTGCCTGAAAAGTTCAGATTGAATATTACATACAAACTTACATGGTTGTCACAAATGAACATGAATCCATACATGAATATATGAAATTGTCCACAACCTGAAAGCAAAAAGACAGAGCACCAAAATCCATACACTTGGCAATTACTACAGATTACATACAAACGTGAAGGTATAAAAATAAAAAATAAAAAAAAACCGTCATCTGATAATCTTCACAACATAACAACCATTTTATTTCTTGCAAAAAGCCCTAATACCAATAACAGAATAACAAAGGCCTGTTCTGATCATGAATGAAACCTTAGAAATTTAGGGAATCTAAATCAGTGGTACCTTTTACGTTTCTTGGAAATCGGATCATCATCTTGTCCCTTGTCGTTCACCTCTGCAGCATCGATGTTCTCGTCCTCGGGACATCCACCGTCACCATCGGAAACATTGGAATTGGAGTTCTTGTCGTCTGAAGCATCGAGATCGCCAGATTGATCGGCAGGAAAATCAACAAATATATCCGACAAGAAATCGTTGCAAAACTCGTGACTCGGCTGCACATCAACCTTATCGTCGTCGTCTTTCATCAACATATGCTCGATCTGGCCGATCCATGACGGGACCGAGTCTGGAGAAGGATTCGATAAAGCATCGGGCGATGATGAATCGGTGACGAGAGGAGGATCCACTTGGAACAGGTCCTTCAACTCTGGTATCTCATCAAAAACATCTTCCCAATCGATTCCATCTTCTGATGAAACTCCCACTTCACCCATCGTCCCACACAAAAATATATATATATACCTAGATAGAAAATACTCAAATAGATATTTACAAAATAATGATAATAACAAAAATAAAAAAACAAAAACGTTTGGAAATTTCAAAAACTAAGGCGGCAGGCCATGAAAGAAGAGAAGTTACGAGAGTTAAGCTTAGGCTCGTTTGGATCCTTTATTAACAAGGTGAGGGGGTATGGAGGGTTGGGAAATGAGTAACGCGGTTTCTTCGAGAGCAAGGAAACGGAAAAGGTAAAACCCATCCCGCGCAGTCGCGGTGCATGAATCGTGACTTTCAGCCCTCCACGTTTACGGGCCCACAAGCCCTCGAACAAATACTCTGCTGGTACATGAACTTCGTCATCCGACCAATAAAAACTCTTTGTAGAGGGGTTAGGCTTTTCTCCGGTGAATGTCCTTCCCTACCGTGCAGTGAACAATAAGGCTCGAGTTCAGCTTCTCTCTGCCTCAGGGAGTCCCCACATAATCTCAACTCTTCTTCACTTTGGATGTTTTAGCGAATTGAATTTGCTCATTCTATTTTTCATAAAGATTTTACTAGTTTTTAAAACTGCATGTGTGTAGGAAAAAAATTAAGGAAAAATAAGTTGTAGTGGATTTTTTAAAAATTGGTAAAATTATTAAATCGTTTCTTAATTTTATTAACTTGTAAGGGTGTTTTAATATTTTTAGGTACAATCCAACCACAAAAAGAATTGACTTTATATAATAGTATAGATAAACAATAGAGTAATGATACATAAGACCACTATTAGAGGACCAAAACATAAGACTACTGATTGACTAAATCTGATTGGTCAGCGATATTAACATCGTCAGTAGTTAAAAAACTTAATGTGAGAAGCCCTTAATTCCAAATTCAAGATTCAAATAAATGTTCTCAAAATTTAGATAAATAAGATTATAGGGATTTCCTTAAAATTGCTATGATCTTTTCATTCCTTTTAGTGATTATCTAAAGGAATCATTAACCAAAGTTTCGAGATACCTCCTACATTTGAGTTTGGGGAAATATTCAGATAATTAACCATGGTACATCATACAAAATCACAAATTAAATCAATGCAAAATATTCAGATAATTAACCATGACATATCATACAAAATATGCATCAAGATAATACCACAATTCAACTATTATCATGACAAATCAAATAAAGTGAGAGTTTTATCATATAACAATGGAGAGTTCCCTACCCCCCCAAAAAAAAGACAGGTACGGTTTTAGAATCATGAATATTTAGATAATTTGTGATTTTTTTTAATTTAAAGAAAACAGTAGGAATTCCTTCCCCATGTATTTTTTTTTCTTGATTAGTGTCATAAATATTCAGATAAATTAGGATTTTTTTTTCGCCAGATAACAGTGTGATGTTTTTAAGATAATACTGAATGCAATATGACACTAAATGTTAGGTTTTGTTTTTAAGATAATATTGAATGTAATATAACACTGAATGCAATATGACACTAAATGCAATATCGTTTTATTTAATATTTTTCTTTGATCATATTTTATCTGTCATTGCAGATGTGTAAATGTTAGGTTTGGTTGGAAGGGCTGTCTGCATGTTTTGAGAAAGGCCCACCTCATTTGAACACATTCCAATTTCTCTATTTATTCTAATATGGACATACTTTTTGGTTGTAATTTTTTTTTTTTTTTTGGTCATTTGTTTTTAAAATTTCTTTTAGGACCCAATTCAATTTGTCAAATCAAAATTATATCGTTTTGTGTACTTTTTCACAATATTAAATACACAAATCCATCATTTCAAATAAAAAAATTTAGAGAATAGTAATATCACAAATGTGAGTAAAAATTCAAAATTAAAGCATTTCATGATTTTTTAAAACTATTAAAGACATTTTCCATGCCCAAGCAACATAAGGATAGCGTGCATCACCCAATGGAGCAAAGTGTGGAAATGTAAATGTTATCCCAAATACCAAACTCATGTTTTGAAATACATACTACCAACTACGTTACTATAAGGTTGATCGAGCAATCAAACTTTAAGTCTGTGCCCTAGAGGTCATGAAATCTGGATAGAAGTAAAACTTGGATACTCCTAATTATTCATTCAAACGAAAGAAAAGAAAATAATAAAAAAAATACTAAACTACAATTAATTATGGACAAACCAAATGAAAGACACGTCACGTGGAAAATTTTCATTGAACAATTTTTATTTCAAAATTGACAGATGGTAAAAGTTGAGAACTGTGACCCAACGACACTAGACGGCACATCATCAAATGACATAGAATCAACTTCAAAGAGAGTTTTTGCAGTTCAAAGTATCTTTTTGCAACCAGAGGTATCTAGACCTTTAGATCCTCCAATCCCCTCTCTAATCTTCTGGACATAAGTTTACCACTGATCCAGTTGTCTAAGATGAAAAATAAGAAAAAAGTGGCTTACGGCTGACCCCAGGAAGGATTGAGCTAGAGATCAAACCTAAAACCTTTTAAACTTTTTGAGGAATAAATCCCTATAAAACATTTAGGTATGACAACATGCACGAAAATTCTCCAGAGCGGGGGGTTAAATTAATAGGCTAATCTTGTACTTGTCTTGCTGTAACATGGGATCAGATTACACCGGTTACGATTTGGGACTAAATGGGTGTATATGCCCAGCAATCTTGGTCCATGTATCAAGCAATTTGTTCTTCGACGAGACTTCTTTTTGACAGTGGTGGTTAAATTAGGCTTCTCCCCACATATTTAAAAGTTCAAGCATGAGGTGCGAAGGGGTGAAACTAATAAAGTCCAGTGCAGCTTGAAGCTTTTTTTCGGATTTGCTTGAGTCAATAAATGGAACCTTAATTCACAGCATGTGAGGTAAGCAAAATCACATGGAGCAGTGATATATAGAAGGAGATAATTTAAGCTAGTTGAAGATAAGAAAATATATGGCGAACAACTGCTCGTGATCATGAAGATGCTGAAAGCCTAATATCATCACAGCTAGATGAGCATGTTGTATATTAGTAGTAGGAGGATCCTAATGGCAGAGTAGAGAACAAGAGGTAATGAAATTAAAGTTTAATGAACTTTCAATTGAGATAAGTTGGAGGCTGACTCTGATGAGAGCCCACTTGCCACTCACCAACAGATAAAATCTTCTCCGTATACCAGCTTCTAGAAAAGATAGAACCGCTGAGTTGTGAGATTGCCTGTAATTGGGGATATTGATTGTAAATACCTCAACCTTGGGAATATCGTAGCTGTGGATATTTGTTGTATTTACTACTCAAAATTTTAAAAAGATTCTTTGTATGGTAACGACAGGAAAATTTCTCTTCCTCATTGATTTGTTAAGCTATGGGCTGGGTTTGTAGTCAATCTCTTAGCTTAAGTAGCAAAATCATTCTCAGAGCATCTCCAATGGTGAGTTATATGGTGTGCTATTGCTATATTATAACATTTAGCACAAGTTGGGATGGTGAGCTAAATGTATGTGCTAAATATAGCAATAGCTCACCCTTGTACTATATTTGGCACAAGGGTGAACTATTATTATATTTGCCATGTCAGCTTTTCCTCCCTTTCTTAACAACCAAACACACCAGCAACTTATTTTCTTCCATTTTTCTTCCAAAATTTTCTCAGTAACCAAACATCCCATAAATAAATATAATATTTTCAAATATAATATTGAAATCTTATATAAATAAAAATAAAAAATAAATAAAATAAAAAAGAAGACATATCCTTTTTTTTAACTCATTCATCTCACTCAAGCAACATTGCATTTGATCCACAATATACCTCATTAACTATATTACGAGACCTTAAATCTGTGGAAAGAGTTGAACTTGTGGCAAAAAATAGCACATTATGTTTATTTGCATAATTGGAGCACATTGTGCTAAATTATAGCATTTGGCACTGTAGCATGTTCTAAAATAACAATAACACACCTTATTTAGCTCACATGGCTGGAGATGCTCTTACATCCATGTGCCTGCCTCCTTATTTTCCCCTTCCCATGCATAGGAATGAAATATATTAGCAATGCTGTTCGAAACCCAACCATGACAATAGGAATCAATTGAAGAAAAGAAACGAGCTCAAAAACAACACAAAACTCTTCTCCTTGCACCTCAGAGTTGACTTTAGTCCCATTCACAGTAAATGGATTCACAAAATCATGAAACTGATGGCTACAAAGATCAACTAGCTCAATGATTCTCATAGAAGTACAAAGTAGTTTATAATATGACATGCAGAGGATTTTCTCTTCGCCCTTTAGTGCTTGCAAACGATGAGAATTATGAATACTGCAGTGGGATGGATAAGTATGATTGAGACAAGTCAAGGGCAGTGTTGTTTTTGGTTTTTATTTTTTATTTTTTTCCACTTGGTTGCTTATTCTGTTATTTTTAGAGCAAAACATCCAGAATATGCTTGCCTACTTAATATGTCTTGTTTATCTCAAGAAAATGGGTGGAATAGCTATCCCAAAGCCAAAAAATTTTGATGTTCGAGATCCTATCGAAACACTCGAAATTCAAACTGATGGAATTTTCGCAATGCCAATCAACTAGGCGTTCTTTGTTGTTTCTTTGTGATTAATATACCTTGACAATATCTTCCATTTCGTCCTAGTAGAATCCAAGAGCATTTTCTTACTGGATAGAGTGCTTTCTGCTCTGCTGTAATGAATTAGAAGCAATTGAAAGGGTCTTCTAATCAAACCATTATTAAGATCTACTACTCTATCATGGTATACTATGCTGAATCCTTAGGCTTCAAGATAGATCTTGTGGGATACTAGACTGAGAAAGGTTTTATTTAAGTGTCAGAATAAGCATATGCCAAAAATCTGCTCAGGCAACCTAGGAGGCTGAACACACATTGTTTAGCGCTTAGTGGAAAACAATACAAATTCCAAACAAAGGAATGGGAAAATTATGAGGACCCAAGCTTCTGTAAGCAATAACAAGGAAGTTTTATATACTAAACTTCAATTCAATGAGAGCTAGCCTTTATTATGAATTGACTTTCCCATGATGACAAATTTTGACGAGGTACATAGAAGGAATAATAAACTTTTTGAATCTAGAGTGAACTTTTTTGGTGCAATTTATGCAAGGGACCATTCGCTCCCATGATCTACAACAATATATGTCTCTACCTCGAGTGCACAATTTGTGAAACGGTCCAATAAGAGACTGTCAACTACGATGATATATTTGTTTACCATGGTACTACTTAGGCAAGTGTTGAGTAGCTGCAATGGCTTGTCAAGTGTTTGGTTCATAAGTTGATAAGATAATTGCTTCGACCTACATAAAATGCAACTGGGAATGCTTGAATGTACGATGGTAAGTGAAATTTTTCTTCTTCTCTACTATTTTTATTATTTTTTTGCAATTTACAGCAGTTTAAAACTTAATTTCATATGCCCAGTTAACCACAACCTAAAGTTCACCCAAGCCCCTGGAATATTTGCTATGCAGAATTTCCAGCATCCATTGCTTTTGAAACGTAGCTTATTTTCAAATCCAACACCCTCATGCTTCAACCTTAGGTTGTGTTTGTTAGGTGGGAATAAAGGATGGAATGGAATCCTCATTCCATTGGTCCAAAAACGTGGGATGCTTGGTATGCCAAAGGAATGGAATCTTTTTTCCCAATGTCTGTCCATTCCCCATTTGATGGAATGAGGATTCCTCACTTAACATGAGAGAATGATCATTCTCTCTCTCTCTCTCTCTCTCTCTCTCACGCGCGCACACACACACACACAAGCATGTGATCAATGGCCCCACCCCCATACCCATCGATCGAGTTTGTAGCTTCGGCCATCGCCGTTGCAATCACCATCACCGTTCGTTGGCGTCATAAGGATTCACTTCAAGGATGGTGGCCACACCTCCCACAGATCTATGGCATATGGAGCAATTGTGTTGAAATTATAAAAATAAAAAAATAAAAAAAAGGGTATGTTCTTTCAAATAACCTGAACCCTGTTTGAAAATGGTGATGATTGTAGCCTTAAAAAAAAAGGTATGTACTAAAGTTCATGAAATGGCCATGGAAGAGGAGGGCTGTTTAGGAGAAAGGAAGCAAAAGTCACAGCAACAGGGAAAGATAATAAAAATTAGCATAAATTGCAGAAAACCTCCCTGAAGTATGAGAGGGTCAACAAATAACCCCCCTTATATTTTAATTTTGCAATGTGCCTCCTAATTCAGTTAGAAGCCAAAGTAAATTGTCGATGGCCACCCAATTCCATGACGCCAGCGAAGGTTCCGATGATTATAGGAGAGTTAATGATATTTTGCATAACACGAATCCGTTGATGGTGTCACGTGCGTAGCCATGTGACTAATTTTTATCAAATTTCATCAACGGTGGGGCACATTGACAAAAATTAAAACATCAGTGAGGCACATTTGCAAAATTAAAACATAAGGGGGTTATCTGCTGACCCCCCCATACTTCAGGGAGGTTTTCTGCAACTTACCCTAAAAATTATTAATTTAATTGATTGTATTGGGAATGACTTTTTCTTTCCTTAGTTGCACTAAACAAAAGCATAGAATGACTATTTAGAATAACCATTCTTTTTTTTTTCTTTTTTTTTTCATTCAATTCCCATTCCATTCCATTCCATTCAAACGTACCAAACGCAGCTTTAGGTGCTTTCCCAGTAAAGTTTTGCATCACATGTATAGGTTGCAAATTTGCAGTTCAAATCTTATCATTGATTGAGAAAAATAAAGTACAAAGTTAAACTAGTAAGTTTAATGAATAAGGGTCTGCTTGGGTGTTCAATTCGAAATGAAACAATTCGATTTTATATAGAATTGAAGACACAAATTTATCACTTTGAATTAACAAATTCAAGAAAATGATGGTCTTCATCATCACAAATAAAAGTGACAATTCAAAATAGTGGCATTTTATGAATTTCTAATAATAGATCCTATAAAACATCAAGTCATCAACTATAATGATGACGTACTCCGATCTAACTTTTTAAAATATTCCTATTCAAGATTATGGATTTGTGCCCTTAATACTATGAAAAGTTTGTTGAATTGTTTAATTTCGAATTGGACACCCAAACAATCTCTAATCAAATTAACCAAGAATGTCCTAGAACTTTAGAAAATGGAATAGGACTTTGTACAATGATCCTGAAAGTATCTTGAAGCATATGAGAATGATCTAGAGTACTTATATATTCTAAAAAAACCCTTTTCACAGCATTAAAGGCTTCCTTATTCCATGTTAAGAATAAAATTGATCGGTTATGGGGGCACAAGGAGAAACCTGAGGTTCTCACCACCAAAAGTGGTTTGCTCATCTTTAAATTCTTAAAGTTGGAAGCTTGAGATTGGAATTTGGACATAGGGCCATTGCACATTGGGGGTAAACCCCTCATTTTGAGGAAATGGCAACCTTGTATGGAGATGATTAAAGTTCAAGCGACAAAGATCCCTATATAATGGGCAAAGTTGTATAATGCTCCCTTTGAGTATTGGACAGAGGATGGCCTTAGCTACTTAGTAAGTGCAATTGTATTCTTAACCGATCAATTGTATTCTTAACATAGGAAAAAAGAAGCCTTTTATTGAGGAATTGACCTACCAGACAATCTTTCCAAGTGTCAATACCTTTCTTTCCAAGGAAGGAAGCTTGGGATTGCTGGTCGAAGAAAGAAAAGCAAGATTGCTGGTCAATTGGAGCAACTTTGGCTTTGTTCACTTCTATCAACACCAGAAACTCCAGATTCAAGTTCACCGTGGCTTAAGTAGCTTTTTGGATGTCCATTGGGCTGCAGGTCAGGAGAATGGGTCTGACATTCCACTTCAACAACAAAGGCCAGATTTGGATTTTAGATGTTCTTACCCAGCAGATCAAGGTCAAGAGGAACATCACTCTTCTTTGAAGAACATGGATTTGAAGAGGAAGATCGCAGATCTAATAGGAATAATGTATGAGCTTTAAAACCTCGTTGATCTTCCCACAGAATCAACTTATATCTATATCTCAGTAGGAGGTGTGAATCTAGAGACAAAAAGATGGGATTTGTGAGGGGTTGTCACTGATGACCCCACATGCTGCCTTAAAAAGTGGATGCGTGAATAGCACTTGAAGAAAGTAATCGCATTTTGATTGATCAGAATTGATACTTTCCATGTCGGTATTACAATTTCTAGAGTCATTTAATTTAGTCAATTCTTCAGGAAAAGATTTCGAAAGCATTATTTTCACTCCTTTACAAAAAAAGATGATAATCCCTTAGTTTAAGAAAGATTTAGAAATTGTGGTATCTTTACTATCTAACAGGCGATAGATGCTATTGCACTAGTGAAAGACTGTAAAAATGAAGTTGAAGAAGAAGAGGCTAACAAGACAAAAAATAATTTGGTAGGGGGAGGGGAAGAAACCATGCGACACCGCAGTGGTTTTTAATGCCCGGTAATTTTTTCTTATATTCTCTCCTTAGGATTTAAAGCTTTTTTAGTTGGTTAGGTTCTTCAGGATTCTTTGAGGTGAAATCCCCTCTTTCGGAGTGCAAATTCAGGGATAACATGCATACTTTCATGTATTTTCCATTCTTTTATTGAACTGTTTTACGGAGTACAAATGAGATAAATCCAATTAGGCCCCTTATTATTATTATCTTTTTGCCCACTTGAAAGAGTAACTATATGAAATTATCTTATGTTTGTAATCTCCTCTAATTTTTCTCTTTTTGCTAAGAATGCCAAAGGAAATTACGACATTTAATCAATTTAAATAAAAAAATTTCACCAAAAAAAGAAATAAACTTTATTACTCGTAAGATTTAATATACCCTATTTGTTTTGATTAAGAATGAGGCAAATTATGTCCCACACTCTTATCTATGGCAAAAGGTCACCTTGATCATTTTTAGCTAGAAGATGGTTTGGGCACAAGAAGAACAGTAAACAATATCTATAAGCCAGAGTACCAGGTACTTTGTAATATCGCCATGATTGCAAATTTGCAAGTCAACTCAATGAATTCAAAATCAGGGTACCATGTACATGTGAGAGTATATACAGTTCATGACAAGTTTGTTTGGCCAGCTTAAGGCAAGATAGGTCCAAGCCTGAAGTATCGTTGAAACCATACTTTGGCTAAAAATTTCACCATTGTTAATTTGTAAATCACTAATGGAGACTCTATGGCAGCAACAAAATGCTTAAGACTGGGTATGATTACTTTGAGAAGACCATGTTGTGGAGTTTGAATAAATTTTGGAAAAAATGTTTTTGTTAATAGAGAGAGAGAAAAAAAAAAAAAAAGGAATTGCTTAATGTTAAATTTAATTCCACATCTAGACTTACATGATGAATAATAAAGAAAAAAAGCTCCTAAATGTTCACAAGGAATATTTCAGCTCCTAACACATAAGTAGAAAAATGAAGGGGACGCATGTAGAATAAATGAAGTTTTAGGTAACAACCTTGTCCGACACCTGGAATCTGACCATAATCTGAAAAAGTGAAAGTCTTAAGTTTTAGATCAAAGAAATGCGTGTTTCAACGAGGGGGGAGGATGAAGATACTCTCATTACAATATATTTTTCATGTAGCTTCATGCGCAATCTTTCTAGAAGCATTTGGTATGCTTTCCAGGTTGAGGGGTTGTCTTCCTCTGTAACCTCTTCTTCATCAAGTATGGTTAAGGTCTCTGTTAAAATGTTAAAATGAATCTCAGGAGTAGGAGCCATTGAAGATTTGAATGGGTAAGTGGGTAATAGAAAAAGTTGAAACCCTTGCAGAAAATTACTCTTTGATTATGGAAGTACTAATAGGGGAATTGTTAAGCAGTAACGTTAAGATTTATTTATTTTTAAGCTACTTCCCCATAACCATTTTACGTAGATTCATTTTATGGAGACCTTAACCATCCTTGATGACAGATGAAGACAACCCCTCGAACCTGGAAAGCATACCAAACACTTATAGAAAGATTGCGCATGAAATTACATTAAAGATATATTTGTAATGAGAGTATCTCCACCCTCCCCCTCATCCCCTCATCAAAACACACAATTCTTTGATCTAAAACTTAAGACATCACTTTTTAGATTATTGTCATATTCCAAATGTCAGACAAGATTGTTACCTAAAATTTCATTTATTCTACATGCATCCCCTTCATAGCCCTGCGTGGCAATATGTGAGATTCAAAAATTCATCATAGAAGCAACTCTAAAAATGGGTATAAATCTAGCAAAGTCAGAATTTAGAGGCATAAAACTAGCAAAGTCAAAATTCAGAGGTTAAAAAAGTGAGAGAGATGCAGTTATAAATTTCTAATAAAAATTCTTCCCAAACCATTTTAGTATTGCACACCAGCCAAGAATCTGGGGCAAGTGGGCTGCTACATTGCTGAGTTTTGGATTTTCACTAGTTTGTGATGATCTGAAGAAAAACTTACTTTGAATGAACAGTCAGTGGACCTAGTGCCTGCAGCTGGTGTTCATGCATACTCACTACTCAGGACCATAGACATTGGGGAAATGTTAATTCAGTGACTAAAGTCGGTTATTATCATGGTTCGATCCTACCTTTCGAGAGGACACGCCAAACTCACAAAGCATAGGACCTATCCCGGTTGGGACCATTTGGCAACATTGTTGAATGTCCTGTTTTTCCAAAAAAAGATAAAAACATCTATTATGTAAACAAGACCTGCATTTGCCATCTTTAAAACCCTCAAACATGTTTGGCAACTATAGAAAGTAATGATTTTTCCTTCTCCCACCAATATGTTTGTTTTTTCCCCAGAATAAACTAAAACTAAGGTACAAGTTTGATATGCTAACCAGACAAGCCCGCCCATCATTCAACCAACTTCTTGTTCATCAGGGCTTCCCTCACAGGCCCTAAAAGCATAGGGTGAAAACTCATCAGAAAGCAGATAAGACTCTGCCTACTGGAAAATAAAAATATGAACAGAAATATTAGAACACTTTTATGAGTTATGATATTATCAATCAATTGACCACCAACCTCTAGGCCCCTGGGTGATACCTACAAATTGCTGTCAAGCTTGTGATTGCAGATTCAATCTCAATTAATTACCTACAAACAGCTGTGAAACTTGTGGTGCACATCAATCCACTATCTTACCAACGCCGTCCAATCCATGTTACCAGTGCCTTGTGGGCCTATAGAAAATTACTGTTGGAGCATAAACGAAATCCACATTTTTACAAACAATATAACAAGAGCCGCCTAAGACATAAATACAGGGGGAGCAAACAGGATAGCAAATAATTTCACAAAAGTGGAGAGGTAAGAAAAGGTCTCACACAGACACCTCCACACACAACAGGGAATAAAGTAGACTCCATCCAATCATCATAAATTTTTTTATGGCTTACAAGGCAGCAGTAGCTATTACAAATAGAACAAACAACAAAATGTATTTCGCTCCATATCAACAAAGATAAATATTTAAATAATAATAAATGATTAAAATGAAAGATATGAACGCCTATGCAACACTAGGTCAACCTATAGATTTAAACACATATGAGAATTATGCCCGACAGCCTGAGGCATGCAACAAGGCCTTGCATGCACCAATCCTTGGACACTCAATCCACGGTGTGAAAACCAAAGAAACACATGACAAACACTTGATGGTCAAATCATAGATGTTATGTGTAGACCTCATATAACTAACAGATTATATTACACATTCATTTATAACTATACATGTACTTACAGTTTCGTAGACACTCTGTGTAGCCTCTATTTCATATTAAGAATCTCCATCCCTTAATGAATAAATTTTTTAAAAAAAAATTGAAGACATATGGAGATCTTTGTAGGACTTTAAAATATATATTTACATAACACTGATAATAAAAAAAACCACGTTGACAATTGCCTGCCCCACTTAGGCTCATTAAGCAATATAGAGTCAGGCTTGCCTTAGGCACGCTGGGCTGTAGGCTTGGGCTCAAAAATATTTCATTTGGTTCAGATTTGGTTCAGTTCAGCTCATTTTAAACCCACATAGTTACAATGTCATCCAATTGCGCCAAGTTACCACTGCCCTAGCACTCCTACGTAAAATTTCCATTGGATGAGGTTTCCATAATCATGGATGTAAAGTTAAACTGGATGTAAAGTTAAACTCTATTGTCAAATTATTTTCATTATGAGATAAGTGATGCTTACATATAGACTACCCTTCTAGAGCCCTAAGGCACGTAAACTAAATAATGTACCTACCAAATTAAGTGACAATGGAATTGGGAATCCTCTAAAAACAGTTCAAAAATCTTCTGCACTAGCAATGTGAGTAATCAAAAACCACTTCTATAGACTAAATTCCAAAATCCAAATGCAGCTTAAAAACAAAAAACAGAAACTAACAGCTTTGCTCTGTAAATAACTGCATTTGATATGAAATCAAAAACGATAAGAAGAAAAAAAACCACTCTACCACACCATACAACTTGCTTGAATATCTTTGGCATGTTATGATGAATTTCAAATAGAAATACTGACCCGGTTGACTGTTGAGAAGTCATAAGAAAGTAAATCATGAAATCTTACAACAGCCAGCCCAGTCCATACCTGTTATATAATCCATACCAGAATCCCATTTGTAGAATAAAGAATTTAATAAATGCTCTTTAAGGCTCACTTCAAATCAAAATATCTAACCTGATAGAAGTTCAGGAAGGTATGAAAATCTTTGCAGGGCTGAACACAAGCCTTGCTTTGTCCAACTTGACTTGGAGTTCAGGTCACTACCTTCTTTTGTAGGGTTCAACCTTGGCCTAACAGGATCGATTCCACTCATCTCATTTTTTACTCGCCAATCAAACTAGTTTGGTGCCCACCAAATCCAACAAAATAAACAGTATCAAGCAATAACAGAATATAACCCATAATAATTAACAAGCAAATAATTTTATAAACAACACAAAGCCCATAACTTGGCCCATAAGCCTGGAAATTGAACTTGGTCTCAAGTCATAAAGCATTGAACTGGCATGCAACATAGTTTTTGCAACTTCATTAGAGTGGCTACTAATCCAAAAATGTGATGGCATGATGACCAGACAGTAGTAACTCTGTAAAGAACATTCAAAATTACCCTAGTTGCCACACCTACCACCTCTTTCAGATTCTTTCATGTTTAAATATAAGCAACTCTAACTATGCCTGTTTGTTAGGTCACCTACTACTAAATCAATTTGATTTTTTTTTATTTTAATTTTAGAAAGAAAGGAGTAAATCTTAGTTTGGTATAAATTTTCCGTTTCAATTCTACCCCATATCTAAAATAATTTCACGCGTGATTTATTATTTTGATGATTAGATCATTGCATGGTTATTGTAACCAACCAACCCTATCAAGCACACACTATGTATCTAAGGAGTGCAAGACCTCATCCAAAACTTGAGATCTACCAAAAATAATGTTGTTCATAATCTCTAAGTTATATTTGAACACAGACTAAAGAAAAAAGGACACAAAACAAAAAGATTATAGACAGAACCCAGTACCAGAACAGGTTAAAAAGCAACACAAAACTCAGAAATCTAGTGTCTTAGTCTGCACAAAGGACCATGAACACTGAACGCTTCTAACATCAACTAAAAATCTTTCACCAATTCTAAACTCCTAGTTCAACCGAACCTAATAATTTAACTGACCATTCAAGATAACATCATTTTCAAGTTTAAGCTACATAAACAAAGTATCCAGCCTAGAATGATTACCAATAAGAGAAAATTGCCACAGCAAGCTCCCACAGGGTGGAAAGACAAAACGGTTAGAAATTCACTTCACTGCCTCGTTTCCTTTTCTCGATTCCACTGTTCAATCCTAGCTCGACGTTCCTCACTCCCTCCCCTAACCGGACTCCTGCTCCGCCTCGGGCTCCTATGTTTACTCCGTCCACCATCACTGTCATACCTCCCGTGCCTATCTCCGCTCCGCCTCCCATTCCCACGGTGGTCCCGATCCCGATAATCCCCACCGCGCCTATCATAATCCCTCCTGTAACGGGGACTCAAACTCCTGCTCCGGCTCCGGCTCCGGCTCCCTCTATACCCGCTGTACCTCCCGAACAGCTTCCTCCTCAATTCCCTCCCAATCAACTTCACATGCATGAAATTACAGTACCCTCCTCGGTTACAATTGTTTTCCTCGAACTGTCGACAAGTGGCTTCACGAAAATCCGTGACTGGCGAGAAGTCAGCAATAATTGGGCGGCCGGAGTAAAACCTGCCCTGCAAAGCTTGCAAAGCGGCGGCGGCCTGCTCTTCCTCCTTGAACTGGACATAAACGTTGCCGATCATGTGATCGGCAAGGTTATCGCAGACGTTGAGGTTCTCAATCTCTCCGAACTTGCCGAGTTCTTCAAAGATGTCTTCGTAGAAGTCCTCAAAGTGTTCCTGGATCTTTCGAGGATCAATAGGCTGGCCTTGAGCATCGACACCAGGAGTGATCATGTCAGGACGCTGGTACATGTTGGAGAGGAGGAGAGTGGGTGAAATCGTGGGGCGATTGTGGAGACGGGAGCATCGATCGCCATGGCGACAAGCACCAATCTTGAAGTAGAATGGACAGTTCACGCGGTCCTTCTCGGTGCCGAAGATGGAAGCTAAGTGCTCCGCCATTGATATCCCTAATTTGCGGAGAGAGAAGGCCCTATCTAGAGGGAGATTTGTGGGAGTGAACAAACCCTAAGTTGCAGAGATTATTACCCTTAGAAATGGGAGGCCATGTTAGAAGGTTCTAGTTCCCAGTGGCCAAGGAAGCGAAGTGACACAAACTCATCAGTCATCACCCATCACTGAAATCCGCTCCTCCAAGTCCGGCAACTAATCAAATGGTCCGTTTTAGGATTTATATAGGGGTGGACTTTATGTTGCATCAGGACCATTCCTCTCTGTTTGACTGAAATGTTAAGTTGTTGACCGACTCATCACCTTATCTTTGCCCAAAGGGCCGTATTTTTACCCGACCCGAAATAATCAGAACAGCCCGTGTGAGCGAACCGATATTTCACTCTTCCCATCTTTAATTTTAAAATTATGAATTAAGGTTAGATCACCCCAAGCAATTTTTTATACTATTCTTAGATTGTTGGAACTCGCTAAATTCAAAGGTCTGTGAAAAATTCAAGTGAAAAAATAACTACAAATAATAATGAGATTCTTATATCTTGCAATAACTCAAAATCATATGAATATTTTTTAGTATTGAAAGTATTTAATGGGTAGAACAAGATCCGTTGAAGAAAGGTTTGAAAAATTGAAATGAGTATTGGGAAATAGCGATGGTGGTATTTGGATTCATAATATAATAAAGGATTAGGCTATTGCTATCACATAAAATACTTTAAACCCCCTATTTAATTTATCTTTTTTAAGTTTTATGAAAAATATAAAAAAAATTTACGAAAACTAATTACGTAGTCTATTAGAAAACATCATTCCGGACAACTTTGTAGAAAAATTTGTTTCCAAAATTTGTTATTTAAGTACACTTTTTGACCATTTTTCATGAAAAATGAAATAAATATTGTAAATGGCCAAAAAGTCAGCTTAAATGATAGATTTTGGAAAAACTTCATTTGCAAAGTTGTTCAGAACGATATTTTTTAGTGAATAGTGTAACTAGTTTTTGTAAAACCCCCTTATATTTTTCATAAAATCTTAAAAAGTATAAATTAATGGGGAGCTTAGAGTACTTTATGTGGTAGTAATAGCCCTCTCCTATAATAAACTAACAATGCATTCTCCTCTTGCGTTTTTTCCTTTTTGATAACATAGATCAAAAATTTATTGCATTAATTAATTTATAACAATCCTAAGACTTTGAAACATACAACTTCCCTCCACATAGGGGGAAAAATGCCACTTATGACTAATGGCTATCCTCTCAAGCACTAGATTCATGCGATTACTATTTAGAAGTCCTTGGGGCCTCAGAGTAGAGTTCTTTGCTTTTTGCTTTTACTAGATTTTTGCTTGATGTAGCTGTGGAATTTCCACCCCCGCAATGAACCCACAAAAAGTGGGGTTGGGAGTGGGAAGGATTTATCACATTTATTTGATTATGGATTACCTCTTCAGGAGAGAAAAACTCGTTTCTCCGTTTGAAATATACCTTTAAGAGCATCTTTAATAGGATTAGCTATTTTTTTCTATACTTTAGAGAGCTTGATAAGAGCTTCTTCTTATTTAACAAAGGAAGCCAAGAGGGTTTTCCACGGCCAGTTAAAGTAAAGAACTCCTATTTAAGTGAGAGTTCCAACAGAATTGGTTATTTTTTTCCTTAATGAGACTAATTATTTTTTCTGTCCTTTAGCTAAGAGAGTCAAGATGGCTAGTTATATTTAGAGCCTCAAAAAGGCCTAGCTATTTTAGAGAATTGGATAACTAGCCTTTTGGAGATGGTGCTACTCTCTACTTTAGCTAAAAAATTAAAATAGTTAGCCTCTTGGAGATGCTCTAAGTACTCTTGGGTGCTCGAGAACATATGTTTGGCTCATACAACAGATGAACTTAATCCCATAGAGCTGATGCACAAACCAGTCATTAGCTTTTACTAATCACCCCTGTTTCATATGAGCAGAATTCAGGTTAATTCCCCAGGGGTCCAATGGGTCATTAAATTAAGCTTCTTTTCCCATAAATGCTCGACATTAATGATATTTCGTTATTAGCTATTCAGTTGTTTCCCCATCCCTCGAGTGAGTCTTCTATATAATTGTGACATGGCCACGTTGTATCATGGGCCACTAAGAGTCGAGTAAAATGGGATTGTTAGACCAAAAAGTACTCTAACAATCCCACTTTACTTACTCTCCTTGACTTGTGATACTACATCAGCCATATCACTGTTATATATAAATTTTTCTTCCATTCATCATGCCATACTGCAGGTATGTAGGGATGCTGGATCGGATACTGCTGGACACAGCCATTGAGCATTGGATTAACGGGGGAAGGTAGAAAAACATGCCGCAAGATTCTCAAGTTTTCTATTTGAAAAGAAAGAGGCCACAGTACCAAATGAAATTAACGGCGAATGAAAATTACATAACTATCCAAACTAGCATTACTTACTAAAAAAGAATCAGAACCACATAGTGCATCCAGAATTCCAGATTCAATACAGAACATGAATAGTAAAATATCATTAACACAGCACTAACAAACTCATACATAGTGTATAAATATAGCACAATTGTGCTTGCCCAACAATTTATCAACTTCATGGAAAAGAAAATAAAATAGAAAAATTCCAAATTGTGTGAGCAAACATCAAGAAATGGATTGAAAATAAATGGATCACGCTTTAGAGAAAAAAGCTGACCCATGCACAAAATCATACAACACAACATCGAGCATGAATAAAAGCATACAATATGACTACAAAATGTCATCTGGGAAGACTGTCTAAAGGAAAGTTGCGTAGTGGATTTTCACTCAATAGCTCTGTTTCCCTGCACAACGTAAGATTACAAAATGTCACTAAAAAATGCAGCTTGCTAAGCAAACACCAAAAAAATACTCTAATGCGTATTTGCTTACTTTTTAAAATATCGGCCATCACCCTCTCTAAGCTGCAAAGTCTTAGACTTTCCACCCTCACCACCAATTTTATGTATTCTGGTAACAAATTGGGTAACAAATTATTAACCAATCAAAGGAAATATCAACAATGAGAATATAAAACAGGTCCAGTTTTCATCTTGCTTAACAAAGCATTGGGATTCAAAATGCAGAAACTGATTGGGGGAAATTAATCTTTGTAGAACTAAATGTCAGACTTGTGTATTGTATGACTCACTCTGCACATTCCTCATCAACAAACACCTCAATGCAGGCGCTTGTAGCTGCTCCCCCAGTTCTAAACCCAGGTCTCCGTGGAACCTGAAAAAAGTGGATTTAATGGATTAAATAGTTGTTCGGTATGATGTAAGGAAGCCATAAACAGCAGTTGAAGCAATTGTAAGACAAAATTGATTAAAAATAAAAAAGAGAAGAGAAACAGATAGACCTTATACGATGTCCACTTGGTGGGAATTGCATTATTTTCTTTGTTTCTCTCCTTTTGAGTTCCAAGATTGTTCCAGGAATTCAAGCCTGTCTTTAACAACTCTGGTTGATGACCCAAAGTGATATCGGCATTTGTATCTTTAAAAATGGTAAGTGGAGCCACATGAGCCCTATTAAATATAATTGAAACAAAAAAGAAATTAGGAGAACATTGTATACTATAACACAGACCCAACTTGGTAAGAAAAACACTCTGCTGTTGTCGACTTGTCGTTAATAAATTGTCAGCTCGGTAAACAACCAAATCTCTCAAGGTATGGACATATATATGTGTAACACTATCTCATCCAAAGAAAAGGAAACAAGGAATCATGGGGGTCTTTAAAAACCTACGTGCATGTGTATACAATGGACATTAAAAAGACAAGTAATGGTAATACCATAGAAATCAAAAAAGAAAACAGCATATACCAAATTACTGATCACTCAACAGTGCCTCACCCAAACTTCCCAATTGTTCTTTTTCAAGAAAACCATAAATACCCAAAGTTAATTAGAATATATATATTTATAAATATATATATACACATCAATCAAGTATGAATTCTTTCCAAGATTTACAACTTTTGAACAAACATAGTAAAGGCCACATAGATTGACTGAGAAGAATATAATTTATTTACATTTGAAGACCCTTTTACACTTTCTTTCTTTAAATATATATATATATATATATATTTATTTCCTTCATAATAGGGAGGATCCTAAAACGTATATAATTATATACTTATGTTGAGGCAACTTAGTCTTCTATATCAGGGGTAAAATGATTCCTCCAATGTTAATATTTTCTTCTTTCACTTTGGTGTTCCAGGTTGCTAATTTTGGCTGGAGTTTATGGATTATAGAACTTATTTGGGATCAGAAGATAAATTAACTAGTCAATGGGCTCTTAGAATAGACAAATCATTTCTAAGAGTAGCAACTGGCAGAAGGACCCTCAAGTATATAAAGAACTCTGTATCCTCACCTTTCTGGTTTCAATTTCTTCCTAACAAGATCTGAATTCTCTGTAGTCTGCCTCCCTGCAACATTGGGAAGGTCTTAGAATGCAAAATCTTTAATAGAAGAGAATAGCAATGGTTCTTACGATTTTCTCCGCTTGCCAGGACACTTCCAAAGCTGCGAACTGGCAACCGATTCTCTGTTGAATCCTCCTAAAAATTGAAAGAAATAAATGAATAACCAGTAAAAAATTAAAATAAATCATCTGCATTGCCTTAGTCCCATACCTCCTCTGTAGCTTTTGATCTTCTCATTGAACGTGCAAAATATTTCTTATAGGCTGCCTCCAATTTTTCTCTTGGTTGAGCATTACTAAAGCATGGAAACATTAATTAGAGACACATCTGTCAATGCTTAAGAATCATTAATGAACAGAAGATTTTAAAAAACAATGTGTGCTTAAAAGTTCACATAGAATTTTTATTTTTTTATTTTTTTTCAAAAGTAACGGAAAGAAGAAAGAAGTTTAGCCCTTGATAACACATCCAAACAAGATTCCAATTCCAGATTTTCAGAAACAAGTCCCTCAGAGTTCCAATCCTTCAACTTTAAAATCAACAAGTCAGCAGCATCAGCAACACCATTCAGTTTTTTTACAACAAGTCAACGAAAACTTTTATCCCAGCCACTAAGGCTGATGGAATGGAGATTCCATTAGCGAAAAAAAAGTTACAGTTTGGTAGTCCTAAAGAATGGAATGGTCATTCCCATGTGAGAGCCTATTCCCTCCAAGGAAGGAATAGCCATTCCACCCCAAACAAAGAGGAATGGCCATTCCCACCCCTTAAGGAATAAAATCACAAAAAGTGGGTTCCGCCTCAACTCTCCCATTCCATTCCCACCCTTACCAAATCATTGGAATGAAATGACCATTCCCATTCCATTCTCATTCTCATTCACATTCCATTCGCATTCACATTCTATTCCCGCAAACCAAATGCAGCCTTGGGGTCTGCTACGTTTATCTTTTCTTAGCATTTAACTCTAGGGTGTATACTACTGGTCAACAAAGCCTTTTATCACAGCTACCAAGGGTGTGTACTACAGGTCAACAAAGCCTTTTATCCCAGCAACCAAGGGTTTTCTTGCTATGTAACTCTATATAAGGCCACATGTCCATATGTCAAATTAAATAACCAACAATATTCAACTTAAATTTTTATAAAAATATTGAATCATAACTCATAAGCAACAGGAAACTGCTATATATGATTAAAAGAAATTGCTCAGACACATAGCATACCTAGCCATCCCACGATTAAATATTTCATTTGCACTTCTAATCTTATTCTTGGCTTCCATGTGCAAAGCATATGATATGTAAAAGACCGAATGTGTATGCCCAATTTTGTTTGCATCCAGAAAACTGTATATGACTTCCGCATCAACACAATTTTCAGCCTGCAATGCCATTTCAAAATAAACATCAATTTTCACGAACATTGTTTGAACAGTTTATAATCCAAGACACATAAGAAACATGGATAATGTATTGTAGTCTTAATAGTTAAAGGAAAATTAAAAATTAAGGTAAAAATAACCCACATATTCCAACCACACTTTCAGGTAACGTAGATCATCCTTGTAGCGATTGTCATGCCAGAAGGTGCGCACACATTGTTCATATATCACAACAAGTCCTGAGCAGTCTCCGCCAGGGGGAAATGACTCCTGGACCCATTTAATACACCTTCAAAATGGCAAAAAAGGAGGTCAATAGTTACTTGGAATAGTTCAGGGGGTTCTTTGTTTGCTTTTAAAATTCAGGAGAGTTTATCACAAACATTTGGGAACATGCCTATAAAATGTGTGGAACATTTGGGAAGTAGTCCAAGTAGTTTTGTTATGTGAAAAGATACAACTTTAAAAATGGCAAACACGAAGAGAAATGCTAGAACTTTTGATGGGGTTGAGAAGTCTATTATTGACCTCAAGGCTTCCTTTGTTAAGTCTTTATTTTTGTGGTATTCTAGTCACACTAATACTTGTAATCTTTCTTTTGTTAAATTTGTGGATTACTTTAAGCTACAGAGGGTAGTGTGGTTAGTCATTGTATATGGCTTATGTACATGGGCTAAGCCCTTTTTGTTCATCAATACAAATTTACCTTATCAAAAAAAAAAAAAGAGAACAACTTTACCAGTGAAAAGTCACACGAGCAGGAGCAAATGAGTATTCAGTATATCGCAAATTGGTTATCACACAAGGCACCAATGAACAGTAGCAATATATCACACATGGGATCAAGGTATCTCGTCAGACTTCCCAATATACAATCTTCAAAACCCTAACCCTAATCCTCTGTTTGGTTGGTGAGGAAAAAAAGAAAAAAAAAGAGATCACATGCTTTCTGTTGTTTTAGCTTCCAGAGAACGAAGAAAGAGTCGACTACTATGATTAAAAATATTAGTTTCTTGCTATTTTCCTACATTTTCTCAGCAACCAAACAAGACATCAAGTCCGAGCAACAAGATTCAGGAAAGAAAAGTTAGATGCGGGTGAACTCACTCGAGCCATGGTTGAAGGGGATCATCTCCTTTATACTCATCAATGGCCTCGATCAACCTCCTAAACGCCCAAAAAACAGAAAAGAAGAAAGAGAATAAGGAAAAAAGATTATCGAAGAAAGAAATTAGCGAGACGAATAGAAAGATTTGGGAGAATACCTTCGCTTGTCAAGGAGAAAGTTCTTGAGTTGGTAGTCAGTGTGGGATTTGAGGGCGTCGTTTAGGAGGCTCACGTTTCGACCTCTCTTCAAGGGCCTCACGTTTTCCTTGAAGAGTTCCCATTCGTTACCCGTTTGTTGCTTTGAGCATAGAAACTCCGTCTCTGGATCTAAGCTCTGAACTTCCTCCATGGCTCTCTCTCTCTCTCTCTCTCTCTCTCTCTCTCTCCCTTTTTCCTTACAGGCAAAAGTTTCAAATGAGCAAAAAGCAACCGTTGGAGAGAAGAGAAGAGACGAGGGTTCAAATTTTGAATCCAATCTAGGGCTCCTGCGTTTTAACCGTCATAGGCTGGAAGTTAATGGGCTGGGCTCATTCCACCTTGTGCACAACAAGATGTTGCGAAAGTAGTTGGGCCCATATGCTGCAAAAGCCCATACCCGTAGGCTGGTGATGACTGAAAACAACAACAGCAGTACGGCACAAGTAGATAAAAGCAGCTCTGATTCGTTACTTTGTTCTGACCTTATCCAAACTTTCATGAAATAGGTTTGTTAATTTGGATAATGTTTCAAACCTGAACAGCTGCCAGCCGACAAATCAATAATAATAATAAAATTCCAAAACTTCTCTTGGAAATGCCTGAAAATATATACTCCCTCCAGAGTCCGGCCTGTAAAATTGTCCCCTTTAGAAATAATAAAAATACGTTTCTCCCTTCAAATGCATTTAATATGTTCACACAATTAATTTCTTTTGATTTTTCTTTTTTATAATTAATTTTGGTATTTTATATTTACCCAAAATAGCAAAGGGTATTTCCTTTATTTCCGTGGTATAATTTATATCATGAGAAATGATAACTTAAAAGAATTCTAGCATTTTGAAAAAATTTCAATCCTTAGGCCAATGATTTATCGTTGCTTACCCGTCATGAAAGTGACTTTTTGATTATCAACTTTAAGAATGCATTAGGTCAAAGACCAAAGAAAGAAGAAAAAAATGGATATGTTAACTTCTAAGAAGAAACAAAAATCATAAGAAACCTAAAAAGGGAGGGGGGTGTGTGAACATCCATCACTCCATCCTATTACTGAGGGCATTGATTTTCTGATGCAACCAACAATTAAACACTTTTTTGGCTCCACATACAATAGTGGAAGGGAAAGATGAGGCTAATATTATATGAGAGTGCTCTATAGATTTATTGATGAGTTCTTTCCTACCAAATTTCCAGAAAAAAAAAAGTATCACATAATTTGCATACCCGAACTTATCAAAATTTGATATTTCTTATAATTTCGATATTTGTTTGATTAAAATTTGGTTGAATCAATGATTTTAGGGTCTTTTGTCAAATAAAAAAATTTAAGCTTCAATTCTTATCACTCTCTCTAAATCTAAAAGTTATCTCTATAAACATATGAGAACGAAGAATTCCATGTGTTAAGAAAATTAATAAGGTGAAAACCTAAAAATAAAAATGGCAATAAATGGGGTGGGTGGACATTGATTGGACGTTCCCTCACAAATCCAAAGCAACTGGGACAGGACAAGGGGCATCTGGGTAAATCCGTCAACCATTTTGCAAATGTAACTTTCTGACCAAACTCGCTATCATCTCACCCCAAAAGGAACAGAATATAACTCCTGGTTTGGTTAGGTTAGGTTAGGTTCAATACGAGAGAGAGAGAGAGAGAGAGAGAGAGAGAGAGATCAGATATTGAGTGTGTGTTAGGATCATCCTATTCGGATGGCATCTTTTGTAGCTGTAACCCTTCCTTCATTTGGCACCCGAGATACGATGCTATCTTCTTCATCCTTGTCTTTAAGATCTGACACTTTTTGTCGGAAGATATCTCTTGCTGGGAGCGGGAGCGGGAGATCCCAAAAAAGGGCCGTAATAAAAGCGATGGGAGTGGTGAAATTCAAAGGCACGCAGATGAGAGAGCAGCATCTGACGGAGATGATCGAGAAGAAAGTTCTGGAAGCGAAGGAGGTGTGCGGGGACGATGGCACATCCGACGAGTGTAAGGTCGCTTGGGACGAAGTGGAAGAAGTGAGCCAAGCCAAGGCCGATCTCCGCGTCAAGATGGAGAAACAAGATCCTTTGGAGTCGTTTTGCCAGGAGAATCCCGAGACCGACGAGTGTCGAATCTACGACGATTGAGATCCACCGTCCATGGCGCCGGGCCAGACCTAATACTAGCTAGTATCATGACGTTTTAGAGAGCTTCTACTTTCTAGTGTCGTCGTTTCGTGTTGTGTTCCCCGAATGTGGTTGCCGGTAGGGGGCGTGTTCGTGTAGGGTCATTCTGGATGTAAAAATTGTTATGTGGTGACGTGTGTCATTCCTGGGAGGGGTGTCCATGTCCATGTGCTATGTTATGAAGTTAATAATGATAATCGCCGATAAGTTTTAAAATTCGTAAATGCCCAAAAATAACCCTTACAAAGGGCACCACGGTGGCCTCAACTCTCAAGTATCAAGGGCGTGACTGGGCTAGCACTTTTGGACTGCTGTTCAGTCCTTGCGTCTGACTGCATCAGACTAATAAAATGCCCAGACCCAAAGCCTCTATCCACAAGTAGGCCATCATGAGAGGCAGTCCAAGTCGCCATTTCAACTTCATTCTTAGCTAACCAGTGTAGCATGGCATGTATTAATCCTATCCAAATGCACGGACATGTGCCTTTTTTTAGGACAAGAAAATGCATTTACTAAAACGAGCTCTAATACCTCTGACATTATCTAAATTAGCCTTCTAAGAAATCTATTCTCCCCTACATAAACTTTTTTTTTTGAAGTAAAATTTGTATTAATAACAAAAGGCTTAACTTAAGTACATGAGACATATATAAGCATTAAAAAAAGACCCCTTTAAAGCTTAAGGGAATCTAAAAAAAGAAGGAAGGAAAGAAGGTTTGCTCACATTAGCATAGCTAAAAACCACAAAAAAATAAAAAAGCTTTTTCATAAATAAGGATTTGAGATCAATAACCAACTATTCACTCCCTTTAAAAGTCCTAAGGTTCCTCTCTCTCCAAATGCACCAAAAAATGGCATGAGAAGCCATTCTGCAAACTATTTTTGCCTCTTTTGTACCCTCTTTCATCCCCCAATCCGAAAGAAGATCATCATAAGTAGACGAAGGAAGAAGAACCCAATGAACACCAAACGAGTTAAAAGTGAGCATTCAAAGACTTCTCCCCCACATAAATCAACTAACACAATCATGACCCAAAGCCTGGTCTGAGTTACATCTACACGACATAGACCCAAAAGTAATTCATACGACTTTATGGGCCTCTACCAATGAGCAATTGAGCATTGCTCAGCTGGTGAGTGGAAGAGGAAAATAAAAATAAAAGATAAACGACAAATCTTTTATGGTCGTGATGTCATACCCAATTACCCATAGTGAAGCTCCAACGTAAATGATATTTGTAGGTGCTACCGCAGCATAACATTTTAAAACTGCAAATCTGGGGAACTTCTTTATATTTATCATGCTAGACAAGGAGACCACAGTGGGAGAGAAGCAGCAACCCATGATTGTAAACACTAGTACCAGGCAATGGAAACTCCAGCCTACAATAAAAACTTACACCGACTTCTAAGAGGTTTTCCATCGAACCACTATCTTTGTAAAACTGAGGACTTACCACCGATGGACTTCAGATGTCGCACCTAACCACAATATCATTGCAATTACTCTCAGAACTAACAACTGCAAGACTTCGGATGTCGCACCTCTACCACGATATAAGTTCCAACATATAACACCCTGGAAAGGAACAGCCCGATTTAATATTTAAAATTTATTTTAAAATGGGCAAAGCTCGTCGGTTAAAATCTCAAACAGCTTATCTAGGAGGTAACCATCCCAGCACACTCGATAACTCCAAAAAGTATGCAAAGTAATATAAACAAGAGGTTTTAAAATTTATTATAAAAAGGGGGAAAAAGAAAAAAAAGAAGACGACGACGAAAACAACAACAACAAAAAACATGGCATCTCGAGGAGACAAATGATCTTTTAAACACCATTGAGTTAACAAGTTCATCTACAAATTACTTAGTAAATAGTTCAAGCTGATAGAAAATTACCAAACAAGATGGCCCTTTGTGGTTCCAGTGATAGAACCTGCAGTATTCAGAATAAAAATATGGAACCCCACAGCATGTTTCTCATTCTCTTCCACTGTCTTCATCAGGACCTGCTGCTTCTTTGACATCAACAGTGAAGCTATATTCCTGATCACAACCCAGATATGAATCACACATAAAATAAAGAGTGTACGATTTCCTTCCGGCCTCTGGAGGAGCAGCAAACTCAAGCTTGACCTTTGATTTCCTTTGAAGAGAAACCCTCTTGATGCCAAGCAACTGGTTACTTTTGGTGTCGCCTACAACAAGCCACCATCCTTCTTCCTTGGCCTTGGGATACCTGGGAGCATCAACAGGTCCTACCTCCGTCCTCCCTTCAAGATCCCGCTCAAGGGTGACTTGTAATGTGATATCTTCGGCAGCCCTCACATGATCACTCTCCAGCACCTCATATGTCATATCAATGTTGGGGAAACGGTTACAAAACCTTGCAATATCCAACAACTGCGCGTCTGACATCTGCAAGAGCTCCAACCTCTCATCATCCTCCATCTCCGCCAAATCAAACACGGTCTCTATACTCTTTCCAGGATTCTCATGGCATTTCTTAGCCAATTCCTTTGTAAAGTGGGGAAGCTGCAAAAGCATGGAATCACGCTCCCACATGCCCTGTGTCACCATTTGGCTCACTTCCATCGCAAGAAGAGCAAGGCTAAGCCAGCCATTGCTGGATATAACATCAACCATTGCTTGAAGCAATCTACTTGCCGAAAGAAGCACCTCACGCTGGTCTGATGCAAGGTTCACACCCAGGGGATGCCTTGAGAAGTGGGCTTGTAGCAGCACATTTGCCTTTACATGAGGATCTGTGCATTTGGGATTCTCAAAGGAGAACCTCTGGTGATTGATCAACCTTCGAATTGTCTCTTCTTCCCCAGGTCGTATCGGAAGCTGTCCATACTCTGAAGCTGATGCCAGAATCTCCAGAAGACCCTTCATCTTTGTTTTGGAAGTCAAAGAGGAACTGAAACGCTCTATGGTAGTGTAACTGATATAATAATATGATGCTATCATGCCAAGATTCAAGGGAGAAAGGTCCATATCATCCTCAATAGCAAGACACTTGCTAGCTTCCAAATCACTCAACGTGTTCTCCACAAGCTCCGAAAGGTGATCAGAAAGATGCCGGTGACTAACTCCCTGAAGATTGTAGTAGTTTGGATTTTGAGTCAACCTCCTATACATGAATGTCCATGTAAGATAATCCACAGCATCTTGCTTGTTCTCAATAACTCCAACAACAACTTCTGCATTTATATTATCATGTAAGAAGTGGTGCAAATGGCTTTCAACTGGGAACGCTTCATACAAGAACTTCTTGTAGTATTCTTTACGAGGTGCATGGCAAAGGATGACACATTTTCCAGAATTATCTAGTAGAGGTCGGCTGGCGTGACCCATCATCTGCAAGAGATCAGTGACCGGATAATCAGTGTGAGCATTTTCCCGCCCATCATAATATTGTGTTCCCATGACAATCACCAAATGTGCTGACAATGGCACACCCCAGCACATTTCATTGCTCATAACACAAACCTGAATCCACCCAGCTTCAAACAGCTGTGACACAACTTCTTGATCCATACTGGTCAAGCCCTCATGTAAGTAGCCCACTCCATGACACAGTGTGGCTTTTAATGTTTCTTCCTTAATTTTGTCAATGAAAGGCTCCAGTTCTTCTGGGGAACGTAATAAAAATGTTGACTTCTCTCCGCTGTCTGCATTAGAGTATGTCATCAGATCCACAGCAGTGAGTCGGACATGCTTCCTTGTAGGAACAAACACCAGTGCAGGTTTTCCATTCTTGGCATGTTGCATAATTGCAGTGTATGTTGGCTTCGTCATTGCTTGCATCCTTGCTTCAAAATTAGATATATCCACTCCCTGAATGTGTATTTCCAGGGGCACAGGACGGACACCAGGAGGGAAATTGAAAAGGCCATGAGAGGTAGCCCCTATCCATTCCCCCAGATCCTTGGCATTTGCAAGAGAAGTTGACAGAGCCACAATACGGATCTTGTTCTCGATCTGACTCGCAATATATCTCATCCTCGAGACTATGACCTCCAAGACTGGACCACCTTGACCCCCAATCAAGTGGAGTTCATCAATGATAAAGAGACTAACCTGCTGAACATGCTTCCGCTGTTTCCAGCGGCGGGACAAAGCATCCCATTTCTCTGGGGTACTGATTATTACTTGACCCTTCTCCAGCAGTTTCAAATCTGTTGCTGTTTCTCCTGTTAATTCGAAAACTCGCATTCCAAGACCCCTTCCAAACTTCCTCTCCCAATCACGATAACGTTCCTTGGCCAAAGCTTCAATAGGTGCAATGTACACAGCACGCATGACACTATCTGGTCCTTTTTGATGATTTCTCAAGATAGCAAACTCTGCACATATTGTCTTTCCACTCCCTGTTGGTGCTGCAACTAAGACATTGTCATCTGTGTTATACAAAACAGTGAAAACCTGAGTTTGGACTGGATTGAAATGCTTAAATTCCTGATAAAGAGCTTCGTATGATGGATTCCTCAACGCTGTCACAGGCAGAGCTTGCAAGTCCAATAACTCAGTTGGTGGAGGATATTTTTCGGGTAATATAAGGTGCCTGAAAGAAACAGGTAAAACAGACTGCGACCCAAGCCATCTATCTGACACAACACGAATAAAATACTGAGGTGGCAATGGTTCATAGATTGGCACCGTGAAATTCAAAGTGTGATCCTCGTCAATATACTGCTTCTTCAGCATAAAATATTCATGATGAAGAATATATTCCCCGTCATTATCCTCCACAACAACCCAAAATGGCTCTACATATCCATGAACCTTGTCCTCCCATTGAAAGTCTGGTGTTATTGTGAGTTCAACCCGTCAAAACAGTGCGGGTAATTGGTTGAACATGAGCTGCAAGGTTAAGCTTTGGGAACTGGTGAATGAACTTGTGAAGTGTCCTTCCCATTTTAGGGAAACGGATGAGCTCCCCTATCTCCTGTGAGGAGAGGTCATAATATCTTTCCCAGGCCAAATCTTTCTTCTCCAACTTCATTAAGATCTCATTTGGGATACCATTGAATTGGCGAAGGGGTGTTTGGACACTCCACATCCTCCTGTTAACCATTTTACA
Source organism: Liquidambar formosana (assembly GCA_039720395.1). Lineage (NCBI taxonomy): Eukaryota > Viridiplantae > Streptophyta > Magnoliopsida > Saxifragales > Altingiaceae > Liquidambar > Liquidambar formosana. The sequence continues at coordinate 32,541,152 of CM077833.1, forward strand.
CAAGTTCAAAGCCTTCTCAGCTAACTGCGCCCATCCTCTCTTCAGGACAATCTCGAAAAGAGCTCGCAGAAGACGTCCCGCACTCTGGGTGATGAACACCATATCAGATGTCATTGAAAGCCCTTCAAGCTTCAACTGCGAAATATATGCCTGGAGCAAAACATTGATCTTGGCACTAGGCTCTTCCAGGCTTTCTTTGATGGGAATGGGAACACGATCCAAAAGCTTTGCTAGCTCCATCTTCTCATCTTGTCTCACTGTTACATATTTGAATTCTTCACTGAGCGAGAACAACCGACAAAGCTCAATATCTCCCATTGTAGGTTTCAAATGCTCATTATATGTGGATATTGTCCCGTGAGTTATATAGTAGTAGCTAGCAATACGACCCAAGTCCGTGACCTGGAAATATCCACTTTTCCTATCATACTTGACCAGGTTATTTTTGTCCAAAATGGTTGCAGCAGAATGAATCTGGGAAAGGAAAAAAATAAAAATAAATCAAACATTAGACATTTATTTAGAAATAGGCACAGATACAACTTTAGCAAATTAAGACAAGGCACTGTGATATATTTAAAAAAATAAACAAACAGTAACAAAAGTCCAAAGAGATATAAAATGAACAAAATCATTTCAATAAGTGCTGAAAGGAAGAGAAAAATGCCACCATAATAAAAGATGAAGTCATGAAATTATCATATGGTAAAAGTGAAAAACATAACTGCCTCATTGAACCCAAAAAAATAAGTAAGTAACAAATAAATAAAGAACTGCCTGAAGTTCCCTTATGTCAAATGATAAAACAAAAGTTCCCTTCTGTTTTTTTCCCCTTTTGTGGGCTTTTTCATCAAATTATGAGATTAAAACTTCTCAACCTAGCATTCACATATCCTGAAAGTCATATAATTTTTTTTTTTTTTTTGATAACAGTGGAACCATCCCACAGCAGGGTCCTTTGGACCCACCCATGGAGCCTAAACCCTCAGGAAGACTAGCGCAGCAACCCACCGCCACGACCCCCCACTTAAATCTTGGGTTGTCCTAGTGGAGAATCGAACTTGATTATTAACAATAAACATGTTGTCAGTGATTCACTCACCCCGCTTATAAAGGCATTAGAAAAATTGTCCTTAACCATTCTTGCACGATACAAACATAAATTAAGCAAAGGGAAATTTTGACTGCCAATGCTCTCCCTTGCTCTCTCTCTAAAGGGGATTAATACCCTTCATCTTAAAATGAAATCATTCAAAGTCAGCAGTCAAACAATTGGAGTTCTGGTGTATCATTCACTTTCCTCTTGCGTATAGATCCCTGAAGACCCAAACAGGCAAACATTTATGCTATTAGGGAAAAAAAAGCCCAAACATCTGTAACCCAATGACAACTACACCCAAAAATTTATTATTATTATTATTATTTTTTGTTTTGGCAGTGAAGTTGCCTCAATATTTCAATGAAGTTCTGCTTATTGTTATAAAATCCTAAGTGTCCTGTACCATTACCAATTACAGCCACCAACAAATAGAAGGACTAACTTGATCAAGCAGGAAAGCAAACAATTGTTGATCTTCCAGGCCCCCCACCCAACAAAAACAATAATAAGTATCATCATAATCATCAGCATGTCATCATTATGATAACCATAATAAGAAGAACATGCAACGAGGAGAGAGGCAGAAATAAAACAAACTCAAAATAGCAAATTTGATGCAGAACTGAAGAAGTCTTATAAATAAATAAAAAGAAGCTATACTAAAGAAATTGATGCTTACCAAATCAGCCCTCCTCTCCTCCAATGTTATATCTCTTGTCAGAACATCAGGTGATAAACCATAAAGTGTAGGGTTTCGTAGCATACGAATATACAAGTAAGTGTATCCGATCCAACTGCATGCTTCTCTAGCATTTTGAACAGTTCCAAGAACAATTTCTGCATTCAACTGGTCAGCCAGTTTAGAAACGAACTGACTTTCAATAGGAAGCTGTTGATTCATTAAAGAGAGATAGTATTGTAGTTCACTATGACCAGTAATGATTATTCCTTCCCCATTAGAATCATACTGAGGCCTTCCTGCACGACCCAGCATCTGCATAACATCCAAAGGACTTAGTTCAGTCCATGCTCCCTTCTCTGGATTGTAAATCTGAGTTCCTTTGATTATCACAGTGTGAGCAGGCAAATTCACACCCCAAGCAAGAGTTGCTGTGGAAACCAACACTTGTACATGTCCATCAGCAAAGAGGTCCTCAACAAGTTGGCGATCAGCCCTCGCCATCCCAGCATGATGAATTGCAAAACCATATGGCAACAGGTCCTTGAGATCATTGCTCTTGACCAACTCTGTATGGCTATGGAGGATCTCACGGCTTGCACTGTCCTCTTTCAAGAATCTACCAAGAGTATCATTAGAAAGTGCAGTATCTCGTATTGCACGAGCCGTTTTGGCTGTTTCTTTCCTCGAGTGGACAAAAATAAGAACTTGATGCTTTCCTGCTCCAGCCATAACCTTCTCGTAACAGATATCATTCATCAACTGGAACCTTTGTAGTGGCTTCTTCACTGTGATTCCAATATACTGTTGAGCAAGAGGACAAGGTCTGTAACTATTGTCAAAATAAAAAAGCCCCTTCTTCAAATCCACACGTAAAAACAACGCCACATCTTCATAGTTAGGGAGGGTAGCCGATAACCCAACCAACCGAATATGCTCTTTTGTGGTTTCGATTTGCCTAACAGTTCTCGCAACAATACTTTCCAGCACAGGTCCTCTGTTATCATGAAGAAGATGAATCTCATCAATGATCAGAAGTTTCACAAGCTGTGTATAGGTGCGGTCTCCTGACTTTCTGGTAATGATATCCCACTTTTCGGGAGTTGTAACAATTATCTGAGTTTCTTCAATTTGTTGGCGAGTCAGTGATTGGTCTCCACTTAGCTCCTTCACCTGGACATCATAATGCTGCAGGCGATTAGATAAATTACCAACCACTTCAGCAACCAGAGCTTTCATCGGTGCCACATAGACAATCTTGTAATTGCTGTGGTTGAATGACCCATCTGCATCCCTATTCAATGCAATCTGCTGAAGTATGGTGAGCATTGCAACATTGGTTTTCCCAGCCCCAGTGGGAGCGCACAACAGAATATTCTCCGCTGAAAAAAGGGCAGTCTCATAAACTTTGCTCTGCACCCTGTTCAACTGGGACATGCCTTTGAAAGCCGGTTGTGCCCAATCCGGCATGGATGATATCTTTATAAGCTCTTCATCAGGAGCAAACGGTTTTGGCTTCAAAAACGGCACATGAACTTCTTCATATCCCTTGCTTTGATTCCTAAAAGACCCCACTGGAAGCTCACACTTCTTATTCGCCATCAAAAGGCCTCCTTGATGGAACGCAATGTTCTCAAGATCAAGCAACTGGCGTTGACCCTTCAACCAACCACCATCTGCATCTCTGTCAACAAGCCCCCTCCTATCTCTGTCCCCATCCCCAAAACTCTCATCCTTCAACCGGCGAGCCTCCTCCCTAATACTCTTCTCCAAGTTCTTTTGCCTCTCTTTAGCGGTTGCTCTTGTGGCATGTAACTGATCCACAATCGCAGCCAAATCCGGACCCAAACCCATCATTTCTTCTTCAATCTTCTTCCTCACTTCTTGGTCTTCAGCCCTTGCCAACCGGGTACACCAAACAATCTTCAGCCGGTTACGCAACAGAAACTTAATGAGGCTGAACTTATCAAACTGTAAATGCAACAACAGCCTAGTTTCAACATCCCTATCATCACCTTCAGCAAGTATCTCGAGTACATCTTCTGCGAGCTTTTGGCACAGTTGTGGATCAATCTGTTGGTCATAAGCTTGAGATATCTTTCTCTGAAGCCAATAGGCATCAATATCCTGAACATTCAGAGTCATGCCTTCATTTGCTTCCTGCATATCATCATCATCAATCCCACCACCCATTTGCATAGCACCAGTGCCATTTGGTTCAATCACGTCATCATCTTCCTCTTCATCTTCCTGTACCATATCAAGATCACTCTCCTCTTCCTCATCCTCATTCTCTTCAAATTCAACAGCAACACCCACATCATCATCAAGAGCATCGTCTACATTTGCCGCCGGACCCCCCGCAGCATCACCCCCATCTTGGAAATCGGTAATTAGCCTCCCCATCGAAACGAGCTGATCAAATATATGGTTTGGAATAGGGTTCAATAGTTTCTCAATCTCCTTTTTCTTGTCGGGGTTCTTAAAGGTCTCGTTCTTCAAGACAGCCAGTATCTCATCTGCAGCACCGCTGACTATATTCAGCGGTTGGCCGCCCAACTGCTGTTGGATGACACTAAGCATTGCCTCGTACGCTGCCCTAGTTTCCTTGGTCTTGGGCTGGTATACACCTTCTTCGGTGGAAGTCAGAACGCTTTCTTCTTGAAGGCGGCGTCTCTTGCTCTGTCGACTCGGCGCCGGTTCGGTCATGGGTTCCCGCTCCTTCTTTTTCTTTGACTTCTTGAGCTTCTCGTCTAACTCAGGAGGTCTCCCTCTGTAAGCCCTATCCCCGAAGGTTTTAGGGTCAATCTTGCCGTAGAGTGACTCTGGCTCACCGGTTGGCTCATGGGTGTCGCGTGGGCGAGAATCGGTGGTTAAAACGAGGCTCGAGTTAGCCCGATACTCATACTGCTTGAATCGAGCGTGTGCCTCCGCACCACCCCCCAGTTGCGCCATTTATAGATCTCAAATCAGAATTCGGAAGCCCTAAAATCAAAACAAGAAGCGCCTTTAGGGTTTTGATGGACGAAAACAAACGAGATTACAATCTACATAGGCTTATTCCCAAAAAAAAAAAAAAAAATATATATATATATATATATAGAAAGGAAACCCTAACTAGGTTTTACTGAAACTTGGATGCGTAACCCTAACTAACGATTTCTTCCACAAAATTTGAAAGAGGTTACTCAGAGACAAAAATATATGGTCAGAAATGAAGAAAATAAGCAGAAATAATAAACTTACCTAATGCAACAGTCGAACCCCCCGTCTGCTTTCCACTCTCTTCCCGTTTTGAGAGATTGATGATGAATAGCGAAACACACACACCGCCTTATACTGGAGTACTGAAGTGGCGGCCAAGTCTTAAGACGACAATTGAGTCTCCAGAAGTCGGTGCTGTTTGGACGGTTTAGAGAGGTTTTCCCACCAAACCGGTCATTTCGGTTTAAGTATTGACCAACCGAAACCGCACCAACACCAATACCACTGATCCTACACCGACCAAATTTGTATTGGTGCGGTTTGGTGCGGTTTTCGGTTCCACCAAAATTGATTTGAAACCCCTCTTTTAATCAACGGATAGTGTAACCTGAGACTTCACGATGACAGAATGTTCTCATACTGACGCCGGAAAGCAAGAGTGCCCTCTGCGGACATGCGCTCTGCCCATCGTCTCAACGGTAATGGCGACGAATGTGCAGTAAACGGGAGACCACGACGGCGATGAATATGGCCTGTGATTGAAAGAGAACGAGAGATTAGGATATATACATATATATATATACACAGAGAGAGAGAGAGAGACGGAGACAGAGAGAGAGAGCGAGGGATTGAGAGAGAACATACCTTAAGATATTGGTCGCCGTCAATCTGGTGTGCCGGAGGTTCGCCGGAGGTGCGCCGGAGAGTGAGACAGAGAAAAGGTAGGGTAGGGTGGATGTTGACGGCGCTGAGGCTGGTGCGGGGGTTATCGAATGAAAGGGGGAAAAAAAATAATTAGGGTTTGCGTTATGAATATATAGTGTGATATAAAACTACGTAGTTTTGGTTTTAAAAGTAACACATACAAACCGGTTCAGTTTAATTGGTCCGGTTTTCTGTTAAACTGATATCCAACCGAAACTAAAAAATATAAAATCTTAAACCGAACCGTCTAATGTTAATTAAAAAACGACCAAAAATCGATAAATCGATTCGGTCCGATCCAGTTTGGTCGGTTTGCTTGCACCTTTAGATGCTGGCCAAGTCACAAAACGAATCGCGCGGCGTGCATTTGGCCTAAGTTTATCCATGGTTTATGGGTCAACTTGAAATTCGAGACCAGTCCCAGCAAAATCCGTTTCTCAACAACTAAAACCCTTTTTTTTTCTCTGGTTTTTATTTTTTTTTTCCTGTAATTAACAACTCTAATGTTTCGTATAATATTTCATACCTACACATGTAATAATAATTGTAAAGGATTGAAATGATAACTCACGTATAATACACTCATGAAGTAACTGCTCAACCAATCTTGCAGAAGTCAACCAAAATTCTTTTTTCAAACCAATTCAAACAATGAGTTTAGGAAAAGACTCACCCACCTAAAAACATAAAAATAAAGATAAAGATAAAAATGTAGCATGAGAATGAATCCAACTTGGTATGCTATTTAAGGTCCTGTTTGCTTTAAAAGGTATTCATTAAAATGAAAAAGTGTAAAAACAATGAAGAATTTGTATAATAAGAATAATAAAGAAAACACTGTAAAAATAAATAAGACAACAAAAGAACAAAATAAAATGTTTTCCTTTTCTTAAATTAGAGTATTGGTGCCAATGGTATTGCAACTTGGTATCATTTGTTGCACTTATTAAGTGAGTAATCTCGAGTTTAAGCTTATGAAAAATTATTGATACCTACTTATTGATATTAAGGGGGATTAGAAGTAAAGGTAGTTCCTATTAATTGTCAAAAAATAAAAAAAATTAGAGTATCGATGAAAATATTATAGTGAAGGGTAAATTACACTTATACCCCATGTTTATTTGATGATCATGACGAGGTTATGGTGCCTAAAATGGAAGCCATTACTCTAAAAAATGGTACTCTTCTTGCAAAGGAAAAAAAGTTTAATAAAATTTGTTTAAAAGGTGATGCAAATGTTGTGATTAATAGTCTTAATAAATTACCAAGTTGTCATTGAAATATTGTTCTAACATTTTGAATGATTGTATTAATTTTATTTTAAAGAGTTATATGAATGTAAGGATAAACCATGTTTATTGAAAAGAAAATCAAATTGTACGTAATTTAGTTAATTTTAGCTATAGGATAAAGGGCAATCAAAATTAAGAATCTAATGTTTCTAGAGAGCTTTTAGCCATTCTTTGCGAAGATATTTGGTCGATCTAATCCTAAACCATGTTGATCTACTTTCTATCCAAAAACAAAAAAGAGGGGGCGGGGGGGTGTGAAATGAATTTCGGGTCATATATATCAGAGTAAGGTTGGAACCCAATTCAGTTATCTAAAGGTGGATCCTCCATTCCATCTCTTCTTGGGCAATGAATTGATATCATTTGCTACTGCCAAAACCGATCAAGCTAGAGTCATTGTAGATAAGCTTATGAATTTTGCTCCATGTCAGGGGAGAGTCGAATATCTAAAAGTCAAAATGATTCATTTCACATAATCTGCTTAGACATCAAGCTAAAAGTGATCAATCTTATATGCAATATAGCAATCAGTCTATCACAAATAATTTGGGAAGGTACTTGGGAGTTAATCCTTCACGTACACCCGTGTTTCAAAGGCCCATTGTAGGAAAAAATTCAACTCAAATGGCTGGTTGGGAGGCTAAGACCCTCAACCTTGTTGGCCGAACAACACTGGTACAATTGTAACCTCAACTACTCAAAAATTCTGCTGTGGACCATTTCACTTATCAGGGTCCCCGTGACACAATTGATAAAAATCAACCAAAGGTTATTTTTGGGGGTGACAGTTCGGAAGCCAAAAAACCTCCATTTACTTGGGTGGGGCAAGATTTGTTGTTCAAAAGAAAATAGGGATCTGCGAACAATAAAAATGAGAAAGTGAAATGAAATTATGCTGGCAAAGTTAGCTTGGGCTATGATAAACAACAAAGATAATCTCCGGGTTAATTTATACCCATTTTGAAATGGTACTAACATGGCAGCATATGAGGGCTCATTAAGGGACACCCGTTATCAGTCCCTGCGGAGGAGCCCAACTCCCTCTTGGAATTTGACATGCGGGGATCTGTCCTGCTAGGAGTAGTGAAATGCATACTTAGAGCATTTTAGGATTCCAATTAATGACAACGTCTCCATGTGCCACCACCATTTACATGTTTAAATGCTATATATATCATCTTCCACAAAAGTCGGGACAGCACCCTATGAGAGCCCACAAGAACAAATAAAATGGAAGTGAACTAGATAAAATTTTCCCAAGGAAAAGAACAGAAAAACATAAAACATAAAATTGATATTTATCAGTAATGCCAACAAGAAACACATACTTCAGCTTTACGCTTTGTTTGGATGGTTAATGCCACAACCAATCAATGATCTCCATTAACTCGGTCATGCCCATTATGCTGGTTACCCTCACCAGCTCCTTCTTCGTCTTCTCTATCTCCATAATCAACCCATGGTAGCAATGACTCAAACAAAACAGCAAATGGACTCCGATTTGTAACATCACGAATAGCACGAGCAACACCAGGCGGATTGGGAACTTGGTTCGCATCCAGCACCACCTCTCTCATACCCGGGTCAACCATAAAATTTTGCAAATTATCAGGTGGGATGGTTGGCACAGAATCAGAGAAATCTGAAACCAACAAATGGCCATACCTGGAAAACGAGAAAATTCTGTCACCCAGATTCTTAAACGAACCATAAATTTGACTTTTCCAATCAATAAACTGTTATGAGTGATACAATTCTACGTACAGCCACATAACAAAAAGATTCAAATCTAGTTTAATATTCACCCTTATTGCTAAATCTTCTTTTATCCTGACTTGACAATTGACCACGAATTCAATTGAGTTTTAGGAACAATTGCAGTGCACATGCATTTTCAAGTGCAAAAATCAAACAAGTGTAGCTAGAGCAGAACTAAGCAACAATTTTGAATTAAATCAGAATACTTACTCATTTTTCTCTGACGAGAATGCTTCTTTTCTCACACAAGCCCAATCTCTAGCTTCACTTCTATTCTGTTCCAATGTTTCAATCACCAGCAGTGCAGAGTCCCTAAGCAATTTGTGCAGATCTGGGAGCCTCCATATAATATAACTCCTCTCTATGTATATATTAATCAGGTGATCCAAGGATGGGCTGCCTGTCTGATCTGATTTGAAAAAGGCATGCTTGAGTATATTTGTCCAAGCCTGATCCTTCAATGGTACCTTTGCTACTAATTTCTTAAGGGCCAGAGGGTGAAGCATCAAAGCCTGCTTCATAAGATCAATTGAAGTAGCTTTTCTAGTCTCTGAATCAGCCTCCTTTGAGGGATCATCTCGCTCAAGATAAAACCGGCAAACAGCAAGGGAATAGGAAAAATTTGGAAACAGCCATAAGGAGTTATCGCTTTTATACTCTTCAGAGAACCTTTCGAGCCATGCATACTGCTCTGCCCTCAGAGAGTAGTAGTCAATGCAGAACATGGCTCCCATTGGATCATCTGAATCCAGTGAAAGCAACAGTTTGCAAACTTCAAGAGCAGATCGATGACACCCACGCCTGTCCATGTTTTTCATGTGAGTGAAAAGTGTTGTGAACAACGGCTTGTTTGTTTCATGACTGAATTTCAATTGGCAATTACCCTGCAAGGGAGTGAACATAGGATGCCATGCACATTCCAAGGCATATAAACACTTTGCAATAGCATCTGCTGACATTTGATTCTCGCCCACAAATTTAAAATACTCCGCCATGGTTATGAGCGAATCTATGTGGTATGGATGGTACACTAAAATACTTGCTATACCGTTAAGATCATGAATAGCTTTGGCAGCTTCAAATGCTCTCTGAGCAGGGCCATAGGCAGATGAGTGTACATATCTACATTATATAAACATAGCCAACATTAAACCACATGGCAAAAAACTAAAACCAAAATGCCATATAGCTAAATGTTACTGTACAAAATAACATTGATCACAAATATATCTAGAAAAACTCTATATTGTGCGTATAACCGAAAGGTAAAATCAATACGAAAATAGATATGAATTCATAGTCAAACTCTGATCCTGGAGATGGGACACTGCACCTAACTTTGTGCACCACAATACAAAATTACTATCCTTAATGATAATTATAATTGCTTCCATTTTATATCTGGAAATGCAGAACGAGCTGTGCTTTGGACTACCTCAGAGGTTTGAATCAACTAAACGACTGACTAAATGGTACATAATTACATCTACTATTATAGCAAAGAGCAAAGCTATCTAGAAGAAGCCCTATAATTTTTATCAATAAGAAGGGTGTCCCCATATTAATTAGCATGACCGACCAAGTGAACCTGTGCATCTGTTAAGTCTTAGAAGAATTGACCAGTTTACGGATTGTAGGGTGCTACAGGCCTGAATGGCCAAACCGATGAAATAGTGACTTGGCTATTCATCCAAGTCGGGTCTTGAGGTGGGCCATTCAGTGACTTTGATAAGTGAAAATTGTGTTCAGCCTCCCCTTTTGTTTCTGCTTAATTCATTTAATTTTAACACCCCTTCCCCCCCCCCCCCCCCCCCCCCCAAAAAAAAAAAAAAAAAGGTGCTATGACTTAGTTGTAAGTTGGAACTCAGAACAACTTGCTTAAATCAACTGAGTTTACTGTGAGCCACAATGAGTCCACTCGAGTAAGACTTGCTAGCTTTTCTGAAAAATGTAAGCTAAATTAGTCATTAGGAAAATTGACAGATTTGTCAATCACAAGGCTCAAGCACTAATGGCTTACAGCTGAAAACTACTCCTCCCCACTATACTAGATAGCACTGCTTCCTAGGTCACAGTATAACTCATAATAACACTTATACACTACAAATTTTTATGATTAACACACACAAATACTATGTTTTTCTTTTTCCAATCCAACCAGTGGTCCCAATATCAAGCAAAAAAAAAGGTTGATATTTACCTGAAGTAGTGGTGCCCATCCTTTGTTTCCAGAAGTTCCATGGACAAAGATCCATCCCAGCGAGGCCAATGGTCTGATGGCGAGACCAGAATAGTCCTTCTTGGATTGTGGCTTCCACGTCTTCCTCCACGTATCTGTCTAGAACTGCTAGTTTGATGACCATTCTCGAATGAACTCACTACTTTAGAACCAAAGATTCTTCGCAGCTCATTCTCAGCACTTAAAAATTTGGGATCCACTTGTAATATGGAGTACTCGCATTGCTTAACCAGCTCATCACGGACTTTTACATTTGCTGCTTTGGCTTTTGTAGAGCTAGGTCGATTACTGGAAGAGTTAACATCAATAGATAAAGATTCTAAAATCGCATCCAAGGGTTTTTCAACTTTATCTGTACTTGAAAATGAACCCTCCTTGGTTCTCTTCTTTTTCTTTTTCTTTGATTTGTGATGAGATGGTGGAACTACATCAACTAGTACTTTTCACCCTAGAGAATTCTTGCTCATCAATGTTTTCAATTAAGGTTTCATCAACAATTTCTGAATCATTCCCCTACAACAGACATTGATAATTAGTAAATGAAAGTAAATGCAGCTTAGATGCTGAATGACTACCCTTTTTACAGACACCAATAGTACATAGATAGAAAAATAGATAAAATAACACTTGATGGCAAATCTTAGATTCGAAGAGTAAAAAATCATCAATAGGAAAACAATTGGAACAAGAGTAAGAACCATCAACTAACACCTAAAAGTATAATTCCATCCATCAATTATTCTCATAGATGCAATTCTGGCATATTTGCTTTCATATTTTTTTATATTTATTTTGTGATGAAGATGCTGGCATATTTGCTTTCATGATACTTCATGGTCTCGAGGTTTTGCATAACAAATAAATAGGCATGTAAATACACCCTCCAATCTTCATGAAATCTACATATATACACTACTCCACCTGTAGAGGGCTCTGCACCTCCGCTTGATCAAAAGCACAAGATAACAATGTATTGTTCCCATTATAAACATGCAGATTTAAGATTTCCAAGTTGAATTCCAGAATCAAAAGCTACTGCCAGAGTGGTTAAAAGTACAGTTTATTTCAAATACAAATTCCAAATTATTAAAGATTATAAAAACTAAGCACAACTCTCATTAAAGAGAAACAATTATTAAAATTGAATTGCTGTTATGAGGAAGACTAGTCAATCTGAAGTTCCCCAGTTTAGAATTCTTTAGACACAATAAAATTTTCTAATAATGGAGTTAGAGTAATTCACAAAAAAAATATTCAGGTTCTATAATTGGCAACACTAAAGACCGAAATTTAACATCACAATGCAATTCTTATTTCTTTTCCTTTTTTCCCTTTTTTTCCTCTTTTTTTTTTTTTTTTTTTTTTTTTTTTTTTTTTGCTTTTGTTTTTTAAACAAAAAACTTTTGTGGCCTTACCAATAAATGCCTAAGCAGATCACCGTGCTGCTTTTGTTACCCTTTGTAATTATCACCAGTTTCACATGTATTATAAATGGTGTGCTGCACCACTATCGATCGAGTAGGAGTCCTAGGTACTACTATTATATTACCACTGGTCAATAGATTAATTATCATACTAAGTTCCTGTAGGTTTCGATCACCCACTACCACTGGTTGATAGATTAATTATCATACCAAGTTGTTCTCGGTCCCAATCAACCTCTTCCTGTTTGCCAATCTTGTAGTACTTGTAATAGATTGTAATAGATGAATCACATTATCAAGGGGGCAGTCTAAAATTCAGAGTGATCCTGAGTTTATATAATTCTTTCGACATAATCCAGAAAATTGCTTTCATAATCTCAAATATAGATGTAATTACAGCGGATAGACGACAAGGGGAGGGAAACAAACCTCTTGATGGTCATCATCGTTGAGGAGGTCGAAGGGGTTTTTAGAAGACCGAGTGCCCGAATCAGGAGAATCGGAATCATCCCCGTTGAGCTGCCCGTGTGCTATTTCAGGGTCTTCCAATTTCTGTTGTTGCTGTTCTTGTTCCTTGAGAACTTTTCTCAGCAATCGAGCCGACATGGTTTCTCTTACGAATCCAATTCAATCACTCTCGTGCACACACAATCGGATAAAATTTTATAACCAAAGCATATAATCCCTTTATGCAGATGCACCGCCAAGAGATCTCAAACCAAGTTTCCCAAAAAAAAAAAAAAAAAAAAAAAAAAAAAGAACAAAACAACAATTACTTCCCCTAGGGTTTAGATGAACAATATTTAAATTCAGATTTCAGTCCTTGTATAATGAATGATAATAAATAAATAAAAAAAGACTGTGCCCTAGGTCGTAGAAGAAGCTTACACAGCCCCAACTTCTTAGTCTGCGATGTTTTCTTTTATCGATGAAGGTGGAGGGTTGACCTGGCTAGGCTAAGGGAATAGGTGTGGAAACCGCCACAAATTCATGCGAGTTAACCAGTAGATGCTGGCCACGTCACAAAATAGAACGGGCTGCTATCATGGGTTGGATTAGGATCCGAATCCGAACCCAGTAACAATTAATTGGGCCACCCGCGGTGCAAATCCGATCTTAGTTTATGCGATCCAATGTGCATCAACAGTAACGCTTGGGGCCTGGGCTTTCTGGTTTCTATGGATAAAAACGCTTTTCATTTCAATGGCAATCGTGAAAGGATCATTGTGGAAAAAATTTAACTCAAGTGACCGGCTGGAGCGTTTTAATTCACAGCATATGAGGTAAGCAAAATCACATGGAGCAGCGATAGAAGGAGATATTTTAAGCTAGCTTGAGATAAGAAAATAATCCTAAAGAACCTAACCATCATTTTTGCCCTGCTGCCTCTTCCTCAACTTCCGCCAAATTCTTTGGTGCCCTGCCAGCCTCTTCTCCCTCGGCTTCCGCCTGACAATCCTTCACAAGTGCAGTAGCACCCATTGCATCTTTGACAGTCAAGATCCCACAACATATAAATCTGTAGATATATGGATTTTTCTATGTATATCCCCTGAAAAATAATATGTACACCAATCCTTTCTTGACAAGTGGTTAAAAGTCAATTGTTGACTTAGCTAGCGGTTAAGGGGTCACCACTGTATCTGAGTTTGACACGTGGCCCAAGCCTTCGCATATAGATCACGTACAAGTCATGAACACATCACGTGGGCATATCAATCCCACAAAATATTATGTTTCTATCATACGAGGGGATTCTAAAGAAGGTTATGGTTTAGTGGTTTAATGAGAAAATGCTAGCTAGGAACTGAGGTCGAGAAAATATTATTTACATTGGTGCTCAAACATACATATCGCACGAACATTATATACTTCTGAGTCTCTGGCCAGACAAGATTAAATTATGAAGGGAGAGAGGATGGATAAGATTATTGGACATGTGTCACTAATAGAGATCATCATACATTAGACACGTGTCACCATCTTTATGGTTGACTTACATCACACATGTGGTATTTGTCTATAAATACCCCTTACTTTCATGAGAAAGGGATTCTCCTTTCAAAGATTGGGAGACACTACAAAGGGACTCTCTCTCTCCCTTTTATTTCCTCTCCTCCACTACCAACCACAACTCTCCATAACCCTCTGATCATGATGAGCAAAAGAACACATGCTACACCTCATATGTTGCCTGGCCTCTCTGATATCTAAACTCAACCCTTATGCATTCACATTTTTGGGTATAAACAAAATCTTTCTTCATCTAGGCGATCATCATCCTTTTTCGTTAGGGAGAGAAATAATGATTTGGAGATTTTTTTTCCAAGACTTGATTAAAGAAAATAACTCTTTAGGAATTTTAATATCGACATAAAAAGTACTTAGAAACTGCTTCGAAACAATTTCGAAACAAACCCCTGCTAGCATGACGATCAATATTGATAATGCACCTGCCTTCTGCTTCAAGTTAGATGCTTTGTAGAGCTCAGTAACGGCATTTATTAACTCTAATCGGCCCATGTTCATACTTGTGATACTACGATCATACTTTCTTTGCAAATCTTAATAATCCCCATTCATATTCAAGGGGTTTGATCCTGGAATTTTCTTTTCGCCGCTGGAATCGAACGCCCACCACTCGAGTTCTTCCTTTTCTTTCTTGTCATCGTTGCTGTCTTCCACCTTCATCAGAGCATATCCGATAAGATATATGTCTGACACCTGAAATTTGACCAAAATCTGAAAAGACGATGTTTGAAGTTTGATATGAAAGAATTGTTGTTTCCAGGACGGGTGAAGAACAAATACACTTTCATTACGGATGTATTTTCCATCTAATTTCATGTGCAGCCTCAGTATAAGTTCTTGGTATGCTTTCCAGGGGTCGTCTTCAATATTTTCTTCTTCAAAGATGGCTAAAGTCTCTACAAATCTAATATCAAGAGCCATTGAAGGGTAAGTGCATTGGTAACAGAAGTTGCATTTGGAGTACTTATGGGGATTAACGATAATGTGCCAGTTCTTGATTGTGCGGGTAATAGGGGTGCAAAATGGTTTGGGTAATTATGAGGACCAGACTGTTCTAAGCAATTTGGTCCGGTCCAAATAGTGTTCGGTTTGGTTCTCGGGACAACTTCTTAAGAACCAAAAATTTCGATCTGGGCCACAGTTTATAGGGTTTCGGTCCTGAATCGGACCGAATTCCCAAATTCCAAAAATATATATAATTATATGTTAATATTAATGTATTATACTCAATAAATAAGTATTATTCATTGAATAACAATACTTATTCAATAAATTTCTTACCTTTTACCAAAAACAAAACAAAAACAAAAATGGGCAAAAAAAAACCGAGAATCGAACTAGCCTGGACCTAAAAATTTAGTCTGCTCCCGATCCCGGTCCAAGGCGTAAATCGGTTCAGTTCTTGGACAAATTTTGAGGTCCCAAATTAGTTTGATCCGATCCAGAAACACCTTTGGCCCGGACCGATTTGCACCACTAGCGGGTAATAGGTGTGAACCTGAGAAAATTGCCTACAAGGAAATGGCATTTATGAAAAGACAAAAGGAAAGAGTCGCCACCTCATTTTTTTAAGGAAAAAAGAAAAAGCCTAAAATGTTTTATTTCCAAAAACCTCATGACTCTATTTTAAAAGGAAAGGCAAAAGTTTTGAACTAAAAATTGGATTCGGAGGCTAAGTTACGATATAGGAAGGTTCTGGGCCAAACCCATAGGCACCCACATCGCCCAAGTTTGTCTCTTAATTTGATTGGGCTAACTTAATGACTTAAACACATGCAAATCAATATCAATAAATAAAATACAGCATGCATATCAATCACAAATCCATCCGATTCCACTAGCAATCACAAGAGATAGATAATGAAATAAAGCACAAATCCATCCTACTCCACTTGCAATCACATAAGATAAAAAAAATAAAAGAAAAAGAAAAACCTATAATACTTAGTATCCTAGGGCGAATTTGAACATCACTTAAGCGCCTACGTACCATGCATAATACATGGATTAAAGTACACGTAATTCGAATAGAATAGGTTATAACCTAATAGAGACTTATGGTAAACTCTAGGTTTCTTTCCATAAAGATTTTCAAAGACAAATTTTTTTTTTTCGATTGCTTATTGAAAAGCATGATTTAAATTTAATTCACATACCCAGCCATTAGGAAAAATAAAAGAATAAAACTTTCAAAATCTAAATGTGTAGATTATTATTCTAGTTGAAAAGAAAATAGTATATAATTGATTTTTTTGAATCATGTTTTGAAACTTTTAAATTATGAGAGAAGATATGGGTTTAATGTGAGAAGGGTATTGGGATAAAATAAATAATTTTTTTGGAGGGGATTTGGCCACAAGTCCTTAAAATGGGACTTGTATAGTCAAAAATCTAAAAGAAAAACTTATATGGCATGAAGTCCACCAAATATCCGTGTGACAAAAATGCCCTCATAGTATTCACAAAGAAACATGTATATTAGCTAAACTGTCTTTGGCTCATTAATATCTCATTAATTAAGGAGAGAATCTTGGTTATAATATTTCCAAAAATAGTGAGCATAAATTAATGAGACAATTAATTTGGGTTATAATATCTTCAAAAATTTTCAAAAATTGTGAGCATAAATTAATGAGACAATTAATTTGGGTTATAATATCTCCAAAAATTACGAGCAGTTACATGAAGATATTCTTTGGGTTAAAAACCAGTTACATAAATGAAAAATGATGTAACTATTTTGGTAACAATTACATGTAATTGTTTTCTGTTTTAATTACAGTTATATGTGATTGTTTTCTGTTTTGATAACAATTACATGCAATTGTTTTCTATTTTGATAACAATTACATGAATATGAATTTTTCCGGCACAAAAATAGTTACATGAACTTTATGAAATGTTACATGTTAAATTGGTAATAGTTCATTCGAAGTTGTAACTTTTTAATACAATTTCGTAATTAGTTACATGGGGCTCATTTAAGGGTTCTAACGAATGCATAACTTTGTTGTAACTATTTTAAGGGATGCTAAATCACCGCAAAATTTGTTGTAACTATTTTGGAAATTTAGATTAATGTACAAATCTACAGGATTTGATTGATATACTATCAGGTTAATATTAATGAAAAGCAATATAAGTCCTTTTGTCAATTAGATCTTGAAGGAGATAAACATGGAACTCCCTATGATTTTTGCAAAAATCGTGGAGAAGATTAACATAAAGAATCTTGTTAAATGTTAATTTTCTAAACGGATGTGGATGGAGATAAATATGGGCATAAATATTAAATGCTGTGGAAATCGTGGAGAATAAAGTCAAGGAGAATCTTGTTTAATTTTAAACGTTACTTGCTAAAATACCATATCAAGCGAAAGGGTGAGGTTAGCATTCGTGGAAAATAATAAACCAATAAATTGCCTAACGTTACCATTTGGAGACTTAAATAGACCTTTGGCTTTAAAAGAGTTTTGATAGGACTTATCACTTTATAAAACTTGGGAATTAGACTTTTGACTAATTTCCCCCTTCTATTTTTTTTATTTTTAAGTAAAGAGGGTAGAATACATCAATAAAAAAATAAAAAAAAAAGGGTAGAATACATGATTATTACAAAATGACACACGGAGTATGATAGATCCTTTTTTTTTTGGAAATTAAAGTCTATAAATACCATTTTTAGTGGAATAAAAGATATACTGCGTAGCCCGTAAGACCCTTTATTTGAAATTACTTTTATTTCAACCCACCGTTTGTCATTCTTCCAAACGTTTTTCATTTAAATGGCAATCCTGAAATTTTGAATACAAATCCTCCTCTACTTAAATTCCCTTGTAATGAAACAGCTAAATACGAATTTTTAGTGTCTTCTACGACGTCCACGCAAGTCGCAGACCGCTATGGCGATGATGCTTCAGCCACAGCCACAGCCACAGGCCTCGCTTTCTTCTGTTTCTTCCTCTTTTTTCCGAGGTTCCCTCCAAAGTCTCCAGTCAAAGATCAACTGCCCTAAATCTCAAACTCTCAACCTCACCAAGTCGTATTCAGGCTGCAAAGCTTCATGGCAAGAGGTCTGTCTGTATAATTCTAGGATTTCATCCTATTCTTTCTACTTTCTTGGGTTTCACTTTTATTCTGAAGGCTAATTGAGAAAAACTATTCTTAAAATTATTCGTGTATCACTTTTGAAGCTTGCGGGCGTTCTAGTCTTCTCAGCGATTCCTTTCACCGCCGTGAAAGCTATCGCCAATAGTCCTCTGGGAGAGTCACTTCAGAGGCGAATGGAAGATAAGAAGAAGGCTGCCGTGGAGAATTCTGCCCAATTCAAGGCCTTGGCCGAAAACGCAAGAAACGAGAGGTAATCTGCGGTAAGCGAATTTTGCTTCCTCACCCCCACCCCTTCATTGTCAAAATTCATATTGGGATATTGGGTTTTGAAGCTGAGGACCGATAGACTGACGAAGCCAATGTTAAATAGTCATTATGTATAGAATTGCTTCTAAAGCCTTCTTGATGATAATTGGTTTTAAATTTTTTGTGAAATATGAAACCTGATGAGTGATGAGTGCATGACGGCTGTTAGTTGTTTCTGCGAATTAACAAGTATTCTTATCCCCTACGTGGCCTTATGCTAGATATAATACCTGTACCAGGCCCTCTCCTAGATGGCCCTTTTCCGCAGGGCCTTTCACTCTAGGTAGCTTTACTCTGTCGGTACCCAAGAAGTGTTACACAAAAACCAAATTTTATGAACCTTGACCAATATATAAAAATCCAATAGAACGTGTCAAATCAAAGCCTTATAAACTTTAGTAATGTAACACGATTGAGAAAGCTTCTCTAAGAATGAAGATGACTAGATGAGTATAGAGATGACCTCCCAAGTTCTCAAACCCTAAGCCTAACCCAACAATGGACTCTCTCACTTGTGGCAACCTGAAAAGCCCCTTTTTATTTATCACGTCAATATACAAGAGGAAAAAGATCCAAAATTTTACATACCAAAAGATACTCCTAGAAAATTTTGGCATGATGGCATTGTCCCCAATCCCCGCAATGATGCAGCAGATTTCAAGGACCCACAAACAGCAAGTGGGGTTTACATAGAAGGGATACAAGTCGAAGTGTAGAATACAAGATCTCATCACAACAGTCGCAATGAAATGGGATGCAATGAGGAAATGCCAATAAAGCAGAATTTTGGAGTTTGAAGAAGAACACAAAGTATAATAGAGCTAAATCTTTTCATGGCTATTGTGCAGAAGCGGTACAAGTGAACTTCACTTGTTGAAAATTGTGTGCTTTTAAATGAATAATTCAAAGTATAACATAATCGCTCGACTCTTCTGCTCCTCAGCTTTGGTTACTAGAGTTTGTAGGTTTTGGAAGATGCTCCTTATGGAAGTTACATTTGCTTTTAGGTGTCCTCATAGAGTGAGAAATACAAGCTATACATAAAAGCAAGACGAGCTGTGGTGAGTACTTCCGCATCCACCAAAGGAAGTCTTTTAGTCATGCTGTCATGCGTATGAGATGTTCTTACTCATATTTATATTCATTCATGGAGAATAATTTTTAATGAACAGATATAACCTCTTTCTCTGTCTCTGTCTCTCTCTCTCTCCAAATAACTTTTTTGGGTTGTACTGGATTTAATGCTCTTCTAAAGGCTCAGCATTATATCATCACTTTGCACTCAATCTGTAAATTGCTTGACATGTGTATCGTTTTGTAAGAAAGGGCAAGTTAATATATCTCACAAATACTGAAGTAACAAAATGTAGAGTTTTTTTATTTTTTATTTTTATTGATTCCTTCCTAATTTATTGTAATGATTTAAGATATTATTTTTGAACTTCACAGTTTGTGGTATGGAGAAGAGCGGCCTCGCTGGCTTGGTCCAATTCCTTATGACTATCCTGCATATCTCACTGGAGAGCTACCTGGAGATTATGGCTTTGATGTAGCGGGTCTGAGCAAGGATCCTGTGGCTTTCCAGAAATACTTTAAGTACATCTCGTTTCTGCTCTCTGCCCATCTTTGTATGACTTATGTCTGTTTATTATAATCTTCTCATGCACCAGGTAGTTTATATTCACTGATCGAGTCAGTGACTCAGTGTTAGGACAGTTTCCCTCTTCAATTTAATATCCAAATGCAGAATTGCAGATGCTATAGTTTTCAACTACGGAATAAGATTTGGGGTGCTATTGTCATATATCTGGCATAAGCTGTTGTTGATGATGTTTATATATTAGCAACTACTTTCTTGTCAAACTATAGCTATCCAACAGTCCAGATTAATCATTGGAAGATGGCGATATGAAACTATATGAATGTCTCACCAAGGAAGCTTTCTTGAGGTTACTCGGGCCCACTAGTTACCCAACTCTATGGCCATATATTTAAAGGGTTAATAGTTTGGACATTGTTATGCAATGGTTATTATTGCTTAGCTGGGTTAAGGGTTTGTTGAATTGACATGAGTTGAGACAGTCTATTTATGACTTACATTACAACATGAAGATTTTAATGTATTTCCATTACAAATTTTAATTGTGAAATGATCATTTTAATCTCTGTTACATTGCAGCTTTGAAATACTGCATGCTCGTTGGGCTATGCTCGCATCCCTTGGTGCCGTAATTCCAGAACTGTTAGACTTATTAGGAGCTTTTCACTTTGCTGAACCTGTCTGGTGGCGAGTTGGCTATTCAAAGCTTAAGGTTAGTATCTCCCAGATTAGCACATCTACTATTCTTGAGAGAAACTCAGGTCAATGATTTTTCCTAATATGTAAAATTGTTTTCATCAGTCAGCCTCCATGATGGAATTTGTGCAGCATTTCTTGCACTAATTGTGCAGTCAATTACGGAGTAGAACTGCTTTGACCAAGCCTTGAGCCATTTGCTTGAGGAAATCAAGACAAGATTTTAAACATTTTTTCTGCGGGAATTGGGAAAGAGTTTGTCTCAAGCTAGGGCTATTATATTACTTTTAGGAAAGATGAATGGGATTGAAATCTGTGGAACCTGACCACAATTTACAGTTTTTCTTTGTATAACTAAGTAGGCCAGTTGGGCCTCATTTTATATATATATATATATCTTTTTCTTTTTTTGATAAAGTAACCAAATCATTTTCAACATCCGTGAAATACTTACACAAGATATCGATGATAAACAAAGTACCATGTCTTGTTTCTTCCACTTGGCAAAAAAGAAACCCAGTACTTATGTAAATATATATAGGCCACATTTGTGCATTGGGATGATGAATTATATGTGATCACTGTGCTAGTTTCTGTTCAATTCTGATATTGGCCAATTTCAATGTTATGAGTTATAGCCAAGTCTGACATGGTTGTCAGGTTACCCCACAGTTGAATATTATCCCATCTGTTCTTCCTCCTGTCACAAAAGGGGTTTATAAAAGGGCCACTCATGGCCAAAAATTTTTAAAGAAAGCTTAAAGTTTGATAATTTAATTGGTGAGGATCATTAATTAGGGCCAACAATTGCTTGTGGTAATTCATCGTAGGTCCTCGCATGTGAATGTTAGATGTGCAGTAGAAATAAGGGTAATATATTTGTACCCATCACACTATCCTCGCATAACAGTGTTACTATATCCTAATTCTAAGATCTAATTAGCGGGTCACAGTTTTGTCTCTAAGTGAAACCTGAAATTCCTAATTGATCGATCCAACTACTTGGGATCAGTGGGTGAATTTTAACCTCTTTTTTTTCTCATCAGCAATTTCTCCTGCTAAACGGATCAAAATTTTAAGAGCAATGCTACTGTTCTCATTTTTTTTAAAATTTTTTTTTATTTAAAAACCTAATATTGTGCATCTTCTATTGAACAGATTAACCTTTCAAAGCTGATCTATGAGAAATTTATTTTCATAGTTGTGCTTCTGTTAATATTAGTTAAAGAACTATGTGGTGAGAAGTATTATCATTGACCTGATCAGTTTTCTTTACCTCTTCATTAATCTTTCATTAGGGAGATACGCTGGACTACCTTGGTATCCCTGGACTCCACTTAGCTGGAAGCCAAGGAGTGATTGTCATTGCTATTTGCCAAGTACTTCTAATGGTATCAACTCTATCTAGCACTCTTGTTTTATGTTCCTTGATTAATTTTATCACTACCTTATCCAAGATATCCATGCATTATACTTCCATGCCTATGTAAGGAGTTTGTAAGACCACTGAGATCCCAATTGGGATTTCTACGGAATTGAATTTGGCATCCTGATCTCTCTTTCTACCACTTACTGATGAAAGCGATCCATTTATAAATAAAGCCAACAGAAATCCATCTTATGCTATCAATTTCACATTTTCTTTCCACCTAAGGCCTTGTTTGCTTTAAAGGAAAATAGATCAGGAAAAAAGTTTTGAACACACTGGGAGAATAAAGTCCCTATGTTAATACTTATGACGGCGAAGCCTAAGCATAAATGCGATGAAAATTTACAAAATATAATAAATTGGGTATACTCTTGGATGTGTATATATTTTGTGTGAAACATTAAGGAGTTAGGTACTGTATTTTTATGCAATGAAGTGTGCATACTCTTGCTCACATGTAGTTTACTAGTAATTCACTTTTAGATATTTCCTAATGAGAACCAAGCCTTAATCCCAAATACATGTGGTCAGCTACATGTATCCTTTTATGCCATTCTATTCCATCAAGGTTGTATCTTCTATTAAATCCTCAACGTACACATCATTTCTTACCACCTCTAACTACGTTATTGTGGGCCTTCCTCTATTTCTTTTTAAGGCCTTCAACTTGAATCAAGTCACCATTATGTATAGGTACATTCCTAGGTCGTCATTGCACATGACCAAACCACCATAGACGTTTTCCCCTAATTTTCTCTTCAATTGGCTCATTTGGTTCTTCAAGGAACATAAAATGAGCCTCTTAACAAGTAGAGCCTGAGTTACTTACAAGCAACTTGGTATGTTTAACAGCCCTAGCTTCTGCCGATAAGGCTACTAGTGGACTAATTATTATCCTAATTTGGAGCTTGGATTGTGGATCAATATTTAGAGACAATGTGGACAACATATATAATTTCCATTCACACATTGATTTAACTATGGAATATTTTGGTCCTTTTAATAGATTAAGTAAAGTTATAGTTTGAAATTAAGGTCTTATATAGCCTAGATTAGAGGTTGTTCATAAATCGTGGACTCGAAATTGAAGGAAAAATTACACACTAACACGATTTGATTTTGCATTTAAAGTATTTATAGGTTTTGAAACCTCTTGTTACTTCTGTAAATAGGTTGGTCCAGAATATGCAAGATATTGTGGAATTGAGGCTTTGGAGCCTCTAGGAATATACTTGCCAGGCGACATCAATTATCCGGGAGGAGCACTTTTTGATCCCTTGAACCTCTCTAAAGACCCTGTAGCTTTTGAGGAGCTGAAAGTTAAAGAAATTAAAAATGGGCGTTTAGCCATGGTTGCCTGGTTAGGCTTTTATACCCAGGCAGCTGTAACTGGAAAAGGTCCTGTACAGAATCTCCTTGAGCACATATCTGATCCCTTCCACAATAATCTGCTTTCCATGTTCAAACCCATGTAACATATATTTTCCATTGTATGTATACCTCTTCTAGAAAGCTTGATGAGTCCAAGTTCATGTGAAAAAGGAAGCTAAGTAGTGCCCTTTTGTTTGTATACAAGTGACATAGGAATGTACTGGAATGAGTTTGTTGGCATTCAATTTCAAAGATCCAATGATATCACTTGAGTGTCTGAGGTTTACAAGTGGAAGCTCGAGTCTTGGGTGAAGCTCTTAGGACTCTCATTATAAATTCTCATGTCTTAGCAAGGTACAAAATTTATGACTTGAACTCTTTTACATGTGAACCGCATTTCATACATCAAACTTTACCTGGAAAATCTCAAACCTAATCTTATTCTTCTTTCACTGGGGTTGGGTGGGTTGGGGGTTTCTCTTTCTAATTCCTGGTGAACTAAGGTAATAGACTTAATTATCATAGTAAAAAATGAGAGATTTGGAGCATTGGCATGCAGTATAGTTTAATTTTGTGATTGTTTGTAGGAACTTGGAATGATAAACCACAATACTGACAATAGTATTCCTTCCTTATTTTATGTTTCTCATATGTTTGGTAGTACAAACATTGAGATTTTTCTCATATTGTTTGGTCGAGTTTTTAACCTTTCTCTCATTGAGATTTGGAGCACTAACATGCAATATATGTTAGTTTTGTGATTGTTTTCAGGAACTTGTAACTTTAGACCACAATACTGACAACTGCATTGCTTCCCCATTTTTTTGCTCTCATGTTTTATGGTTGAACAATGAACAATCTCTGCAGTAATTGTTATTGGTCTGTAGCCTAGTTTTTATTAGTTCAATTTTTTTTAACAAATTTGTTTTGATTGTCCCTTTAATTAAAAAGTGCAAATGCTTTACCTTTTTTTTCTTCTTCTTTTTTTGTTGTTTTATCAGGGCATGATGCATGAACCTTGTGCACTACGCTATTCATAATAGTAGCAAGAATCTGGAAAAAATTGAAAGGATAAATTGTAGTTTTTCTTATATTGAGTAGAGGTATTAGAATATTTGATCTGAAGTTCCTCTTCCAGACATATGAGTATAGGACAAAGTGAACCCAAATTTGCCACTTGGAATAAACAGGATGACTGTAAATGATTTTGTGGATTGCTGAATTTTTCTCTGTTAGTTAGTTAGTTAGTTTTCATCTGCGGATTCAGATGTGAGTTTTCCCTATCAAAAAACCAAAAATAAAATAAAATAAAATGAAAAGTGACTGTTGGGTGCCCATTGTAGTTCTGCACAAATACCCCTAGGTTTTGAATGATGGCTTAAACACTTCTTTGTGGTTTTGTACAACTAGCAGCAGTGCTCCTCAAGTTTCAGATAACACTACAACCACTGTAGTTCAATTGTGGTACTTGTTTTTCTTCTTTCTTTTTATTTTTTCCTCTCTCTTTTTATTTTTTTGGTTTTGTTTTGTTTCGGTTACTATTTGTTACTATTGTGTCACTTTGTCTCTATTTTTGCACAAGGAGGGCTTAAGATCGAGAATATAAGTAATGCAATTGAAACTATGGTGTCTAAGTATTTTTAGTATTTCATGCAAAAGTGAAGGGGATGTTTAGCAACACCATATTATTAAGTCATTTATGCTACACTATTATGTTATAGAACTGCTTAGTTTACCAGTATTATTACCCACTTCTCTTACCTGCTCATGTGTAAGTGCAATCTTGATATTGATAGGAATTTTGACCCTTTTTGTTTTAAATTTAAAGAAGGATTTGCTTGATCCATCATCCTGTGAGTGAATCTGGTAAATGTTTTGGGTCTACCTAGAAGTGGTCAATTACTCATAATGTTAGGCTAAGTGGAGATTTCGTAATATCCAAATTATCCACCCCACCATCCCCCACCCCCAAAAAAATTAAAGCCCTTTATGCAAAACATAAGTTTAAGTAACCTATATTGGATACTAGGTATAGTCGGCCCTCACTCTTGCCTTGTGATATTTCCATGAATGACCTTTGCAACTACTTTATCCCACTTGAAAACATAACCATCTCATATCCCCTTTTCTCTCATATATTGGTTTCATGATATGAGCCTTGGTCATCCTTTTTTAATTTAATTGAACACTGTATTTGGATCGATCAAGAACAGGTCTGTTGCTTTGCTCGAATGATGTATGCACTTGTTGTTTATATATATGTGTGTGATATAGTGAGACAATATGTGCTTTGCTATTTAGACATCAATTGATGAGTCCATGTATTGATCTAGACTGTTTATATATTTAACCACATTGAGGATTGACATATACCTATTATGTGATATATGTTTAATTCGAACGGACAATAGAACAATGCTTTAGAGTTTAAAAGAATTGTATATTTTTCAGATGAAGATAATTATTTAGTCTCGAGAATTTTCATTTGGTATCACCTAATTAAGCGGTCCTCGGTCTATGGAAATGTTTAGATTATGACATGGATCAAGGTTGATGGAACGCTGCCCATTGTAGATATTTCCATATATATGATGACTTAGACACCTGTACGAGCCTGATTACCAAAATAAAAAATAAATTAAAAATAAAAGGAGAATAATATTTTAAGCTTATCTTTGCCAGATGTGTGCGTGTGCGTGTGCAAGTGCCAGAAAATGAGATGGAACTTACGACAGCGCACATGTTGTAGCGGGAAAATGATGTCTAATTTCATGTGGGGAGCAAGCTGCTGAGTTGCTTCTACTCGATGCCAAAGGCATTTCGCCTTATACTAATATATAGAGATAGATAGAAGAGGACAACCTAGTTGCGTAACCAAATTTAATTCGTGTATGGTGACATACTTTGCGAGAGGCATGTGCAGTGGTTGTGGATAACTCTAGGTTGCGGATCTAATACGCGCGATTACCTCCAAAAGAGAAAAAAAAAAAAAAAAAAATTAAAATCAAAGAAGTTTGTTTGTATTAGTGAATAGATAATAATATAGATAGACGACGAGGCAGTTTGGCGTCCGTGGTAGAGGGGATAATGTGGTGGCGTGGTGTGAATAAATGCCCCAAAGAATTCTCCAGAACTATCAAAAGTTCAAAACGGTCCATTCCCAATGTTATTCCTGAAAAATCATCGGGGCCCTGTCAAATCATTCAATGTCTTAATTAGCCGATTAAAGTTGCGGGCATGGGTCATGCTTTTTTGTCCAGCAGCATGCCTTCCAACCATTATTGCTTACAATTTGCCAAACCATCACGTGGACCTATGACAGGCTGCATCTCAAGATCTGAGTACCATGATCCAAGTACAATAGGGTAAATGTCAAATGTGTGTGAAGGAGCAAACAGCCAAACATGTCGTGTGTGTGTAAAAACACTAATACGGAGTTTAATAAAAATTAAGCAGGTGTAAGCATAACTGTCTAATTTTGTCTCTTTTGTATCCTATATTTTGGTCAAAATTCATAGGTAAAACCACACTTTTTCATCATTTTATTTCCCAAATTTCTATCTCCCTTTCTTATTTTTATTCCTTGTATTTGACTCTCTTTCAAATCCTAGGGGTAGGCTAATGGCCAAACAACCAAGCTAGTAAGATGTAAAATTTTGACTTTGAGTTCCGCTGATGGCTCAAAATCGGAATGCACACAAAATTCCCAACTCTATCTATCACCTTAGCATGATTTACGAATTTTTGGGCCTCTACAATAAATAATGAAATATGATTAACGCGTGGCTAGGGAGACGTTTAATTTAATTTTTTTTAAATGTAAAATTGTATATAAGTAAAAGGGTCGAGTTGTTTGTTTGACTTGTATTTCCATTTTGACCCTTTAGTCCTATCGTATTGGTGGGTGTCCCTTGGAGAAGATTGTTGAGAAATGGGGACCACGTGACATGCCACGCCTAGGACTGGTGCGCACAATTCCCCCTTCTGAACAGATTTTCTCGCAACTCGGATGGATCACTCCTATTCATTCCTACCCACCCCTAAAAATGCTACATCTCTTTGACCCAATCAGAGATTACATTATTCAACCACCATTCATTCAAAAAGGGGCGAGGCTACGAATACGACCTATGTATATATAGATTATAGAGAGAGAAGGATTAAGGTGCAAGGGTTCCCATTTTCAAACGGATTCCTCGCTGCCGACACCAAAGTACCAAACATTGCATTAGGCTCGGGATATTGCGTCATTGATGAGGCAAAATGGCAAATCTATGATGTTCGATCCAAGCGACTGAGCCTCTCTACGCCAGTGGTCCAACCACGACTCCATTCCAAATAATACCCACCCTCGTTCACTTTCTACCTGATGCTTCAGTTTAATCCCTTTTTTTTTTTTTCTTTTTTTTTCTGCTCACAAGCATGGTTAGTAAAATATGGTACATGAGAATATGGAATGGCGTATGTATAGAATACAATTTGATTTTTTTTGACAAAAAATAGATGAAAAATTTGTCATAAAAAAACGAAAACGAAAATAATATAGATACGAACATATATGGGTATAATATGAATTTTAATTAAAATTTCAAGACAAAAAATACGCGAGTATGTTACGTAGTTTATCACTATTAATCACTGTTTTTATATTGATTTATTTAAATATTCATAAAATATTATTAAATGATCGATCACATATAAAATAATAATCAATTTTATTATTTTATTTTGTTTTAATTTTGGTACATTTGCCTAGAAAGAAGCAAGAATTTGACTAAGTATGTAAGTCTTGATCTATATATATTTTCACATTTCCATCTTCTAAATTATTTTATAGTTTTTGTCCTAAAATCATATGAAATGTAGTATATATAGCAAAAGAATAGATAAAATCATCTATTCTTTAACAAACCCAAAAGAATTATATAAAAAGATAAGAAACTATAATATAAAAATTATAATTAAATCTTGATTTAACAAAATAAAAATAAGAATCAAGATATTTTAAATATTGACAGTAATATTGTCAATAATTATAGTAAGAGTCGAATTGTCAACAATACAATTAAAAGTATTTTAACATAAGTATAATACAGAATACGTTAAAATACGTGAACTATATGTTTACAATAAATAAAAAAATAAAAGAGTATTTTTAATTATGTTTGAACTTTGTACAGCAAATGAGAGTTTCTTTTAAAAAATACGTACATATGTATATTATATAAGTGTAGTATGAGTATTTACTAACTAGGCTCAAAAGTTTAACATTTGTATTCCTACTAATCAATTAGCTTCTAATAAGAAACCAATTATCTACAAAAATATAATTAAAAATATATATATATTTTAATATGAGTTTAGAATAAAGGATTAAGAATTACATCATCCATAAAAATAAGATTTATGATGTGTAAGAAAATGGTATTTAATTCAATGTTTGATTAAACAAAATATGGATCATGCTGATAATTAAAAAAAACAAAAAACAAAACATGGATCACACAATAAAGTTCAGTTTAATAATGACCATAGATTACCACTTGATCATCAATATAAAAGCAAGTGGATTCCATCTTTGATTAAAAAAATAAGTGGATTCTTAGAAGTCTTAAATTCTAATTTATGTCATTGACAAAGTCTATATCTAATGGGGGATTCATTTAGCTCATTAATGTGACATCCACTTTTTTAAGTGAGAAAGACTCAGGTTTTGTTTGTTTGGTTTTTTTTTTTTTTTCAAATTATTATCTTACTACTGACACACAAGATAAGGAAAATAGGTGGATAAATTAGCTCTTATGGTTTATCAAGTGTTTTTCTCTAATGCAAAATTGCATGATATTACGTACGTTTCACAAATTGATTTATTTTTGGCCGAAAACAGATCTGGCACAGCCCATGTGTGGGCGAGCGATATGAACGCTCAGAGACGCGTAAAAAAAGGCCTTTACGTTAAAACGGTTTGAAATAAGGACGCCTACTTACTATTTTATATAAAATAGAGAAGAGATGTAGCATAGCATGTGGGCTCGCTAACCGTCGGACCTCATGAGCAGATCACAAGTGGCCTTATTTTATAATCACAATGCCACCCCAACGTAAGATCTGATAGTGTGAAAAGGAGATCGCCGACCTTCCATGGACAAACAGATCAATTATCATTATCATCAAGCTTTAAAGGGAAGTTGTCTTTGACTAATTGATAAAGCCGGTATACACATAATATAAATCATTAATTATGTGTACATATAAAATTTGTATTCATACATTCATACGATTATTAAAAATTATGGAAATTGTCAAAAAAAAAAATTATAATTAATTTATATAATACAATCTTACTACTATTATCATGTTATGTTATAATAAATTTATTTAAAGGAAGCAAATAATAATATAAGATGGATTTGAATTCAAGTATATTATTTCATGGGATCATAGAGATGGAGATCAGCGAGGTACCTGTTACAAATGAAAGATGGCCTGGAAATGGGGATAATTGTAAAAATTGTTCAAAATTGTAGGCAGAATTGTAAAAATCGTTCAAAAGGAAAGAGAGAAAGAAAGAGAGAGAAGCAAAACAGAAACAGTTTTTGGATATGCTGCCATTATATTCCGGGTCACCTCAAGTGCTGACAATGAAAGTATACGCTACATATACAAACTGGAGCTGCTACTTTATTATTATTAGTATTATGATGTAGATGACGCCATCGCGATGTCATCAATTCATTAAGAAATCTGAAATACTCCTATAGATAGATAGTAAAGTAATAATCTAATCTAATACGGGATTATACAGAGGATTAGAAAGTGCTTAATTATAAAGTAGACGACCATTTGCATTTTGTGGTAAACCCTCTTTGGCTGGGGGCCTGGAACAAGGAAACAATAGCCTGGAAATGGGGATAATTAATTACGGTAATGGAATGAAACGTAAATCATTCAATCAGATGACATAAATAGCAAATTAATTAAGAGCGCAAAAGAAGGGGAAAACGTGAGGGACTATTCTTCAGTTCAAACGGAAGGGAAGAGCCATAAACACACAGAGACAGAGAGGCTTCTTCTCCCCTTCCCTCCCCTCGCCAGCTGTCTTATTCGCCACTCTCCTTCTCTCTATCTCTCTCTCCTTCCCCCACCCAGCCCCTAACATTTCCATCATTTTCCCTCATATTTCCAGGCCACATTCATGGCTCTGATCCGCTGACCTCGTCCTCGATCTGGAGTTTCAAAACCTGCATTCTCCGGCGTTTGATCTGCTTCGCATCCTGTAAGTTTTTCCAGTCTCCGTACTTCTTGATTCCTATAAGCCTCTCTTTTTCTTGATTCGGATTGTTTCTGTGCCGTTTGATATCGTGATCTCTATATATGCTTGAGAATTGGATTTAGTTTTTTTGTCATCCTTTGCCTCTTTCATCCGATTTGGCACAATGACGGTGGAAGCGGATGCTCATGGTGACCTTTCTGTGGTTTCCAAGGCTGAAATTGAGGACGATTGCGGCTTGGATATGAGTTCGTACCAGGATCTGCCCAATGGCGGTGGTGGAGACTGCAATGGGGTTTTGCATGATGAGCGTCAAGAAGAAGAAGAAGGGATTGTTGCAAACGGGAAAGACGATGCGGACAGTTCTTATGTTTTCGTTAGCGGAACAGATGCCGTCGCCGATGATCCCCTCACTAGGGATCTCAATGCGGAGTGTGTTGAGGAATCAAATGTCGGTTCCCCCAAGGAGGAGGAGGAGGAGGAGGAGGAGGAGGAGATTGATGTCCGAGTCGGGGAATCGGAGGTTGACAACGGAGAGAACCTGCAATCCCATGTGGAGGATAATTGCATTGTTGAGGGGACTGTTATTGCCCCTTCCAACAATGATGTTGCCTTCACGGGTTCGCAAGATAATGTGCAATCGCATGTGGAGGATAATTGCATTGTTGAGGGGACCGTTGTTGCCCCTTCAGACAATGATGTCGCGTTAGAGGGTCCGCCTTGCGAATCTAACGGGGATCAAGAGGGAAGGAGTGATGTGGTGGAGGAGCAAAATGAAACAGTGGCTGTAGAATCCGAACCACAGCAGATTGATAGCGAGGTGAAGGTTGAGGAACAAATTAAGTTGGAGTCTTCTAGCAAGCTAGAAGACAGTCAGGAATCCCGGATTCTAGTTTTGGAGGAAGCTGGGTGTGAATTGCCAGAGCTTGATAATGGGAGCGTGAAGGATGAAGAGCAAAATATTATAGAGTCACTTCCAGAAGTTGAAAGGAGTCGGGAATCTCAACTAAAAATTCCAAAACCTGCTGAATCTGAGCTCAATAATGACGAGGAGGAGGTTGAGGGGGAAAGCAAATCTGATTCGGCTATAGACATGAAAGAAAACCACGAACCCGCAAACATGGTTTCTGAGGATGTTCGATTAGAATTAGATCAGGAGAAGGAAGCGGCAAAATCAGCCGATGAGATTGCCGCGGAAGGTCCTCCGGGGGATCATGGATTGGACAAGGAGTCTGATTTGGAAATGTCGACATCTCCTTGTCCTGGAACTTATATACAGTTAGAAACAGAAGTTGGAAATGACTCTGCCTCAGATGAAAATGGCAATAGCTTGCTTATTTGTCATGTCGAAGATGGTATTCCAGAAACTCAAGTTATTAATGACTTGGTTGCTGGCAGTCAAAATACGCATGAACTAGATGGATCTTCCAAAAATGCAGAAAGTTTGCCTTTGTCTGTCGATTGCGTGAGACCAGAAATCGAGGTTGGGGATGTATCCTTTGAAAGCAGTGAAGGCTTGCCTAGTGGTCCTGATAGTGATTCAGTTTTAGAACCAGATGTTGGAACTGGGGCTTCTCTGATTACTGAAAATTCTCCATCTTCTGCGATTAGTGACGTGAGATCCACGACCTGAAGTTGAAAAATTCGATGCAAAAAGTGGCAAAAGCGTCCTTTCTTGTCCTGTTGATGACGGAAAATCAGAAATTGAAGTTGAAAATGGCCCTGTTGAAGGTCATGGTATGCCAAGTTTCCCTGATAATGATGCAAGATCAGAACCTGAGAGCGGTCTCAATTCTATCAATTGCGAAGAAAAAGTAATTACACTCCCGTGTGAAGATGTGAATATAGAATCTGATGTTTCAAGTGGGATCATTGAATGTGCCTGCAGCGAACCTATCCCTGTTTTGGATATAGAAACCCATGTAAATGATTTAGTTGTAAACGAAAATAGCTTGCCTAATTGTGCGGATGATGACATGAAATCAGAATCTGAAATTGAAAATGCAGTTGCCTCAAGCAGTAGAGATATTCCTAGCAATGATGCTACTGTATCTGGATTCGAGGTTCTAAATGGTTCTGTCGTTGACAGTGGAAGTACACTGCATTGTGTCCCTGAAGTTGTTGATGTTGAGAAGGAAGGAGATCAGTCCACTACTGGAGATAGTGTGGATAAGCAAGAATGTCAGGAAAACAAGGTGATTGAAGAGATTGATAAGGATGAAACTGCAACATCTTCCCCAGAGGGTTCCAGTGCTGATGCTTTGGATGGCCAGAATGTGAGTACTGAGGTGGGGAGAATGCCTTTCTACTTCCTAATTAGGATTCCGAGATATGATGATGAAAATTTAAGAGAACAGATCAAACATGCTCAGCTACAAGTTGATGAGAAGACTCAAATTAGGGATGCCATTCGAGTTGAAGTCCAAACTAAAAGGGTATGCTTCTTTACAGAATTCTTGATGACATTTTTGAGAATTATATTTTTTTATCGTGATTTGATTATTTGGTTGCCTCACATGAACAGGCCGCTTGTAGGAAGTATAGTGATAATTTTGAAGCAGCCATGTTAGAAGGGAAAACTGCAAGAGAATTGTTAAAGACCAAACGCAAGGAAATGGATTCTGTTCAATCTGTGATTAACAGAATGAAGGATGCAGATTCTGTTGAGGACATTGATGGCAGGGTAAGCACTTACTTTTCTTGTTTCATAAACAATTGTGTACGGGATTCAATTGAGATTCTTCCAGAGGTGTTTTGTTTCTATAATTGTGCTCATTTTCTTCATTTATGGCCTGTAAGCAGATACGTAATATGGAACACATGATAGAACATGAGACCCTGCCTTTGAAAGAAGAAAAGCAATTTATTCGTGAAATCAAGCAATTGAAGCAACATCGAGAACAGCTCTCTTCTAGTATGGGTAGGCAGGATGAAGTTCAGCAGGCTTTGGATCAGAGAGACCAAATCGAAGGGCGTTTGAAGGTATCAATATCTGGTTCCTATCATTATTTGCTATGTTGAAATATTTGAAATGGTAGTGGCAATGTAGAATATTCAACTTCTTATAGATATTGTATTAAGAGGAGAGAGTGTTTGGTGCCTTAACAGTGGGAACCACTCTTATGTTAATATTCAGTATAAATGAAGTTCGTGGATTGCCTATCTAATCTTCTAGCATTTGCAGTCTTTGAAGAAGGAAGCAGATTTACTCAGAGAAAATGTTCTGAAAGCTGAAGCAGTCACTAAAGCTGCTAAGAAGAAATATTTCGAAGAAACTGAAAAGGTGAATGAATTCCAAGCAAAGTTTAAAGCTGCGGATGATATTCGCCAAGAAGCATACTCACATTTACAGAATTTGAGGAAACAATTATCGGAGAAGGTATGTTGTCAGCAATGTTTGCATAAAATCATTATCTGCTGATAAGGAAGAGATGCGTTTTTTTAGGAACATTACATTCTATGAAGGAATGTCTATTTTTTTTGGTACATTGGGAGGGGTTTGAGCCCCTAACCTATCCTACTCCTACCCTTTTCCCAACCTTCCCTCACCACTAGGCTTGCCCTAGTGGCTCGAAGGAATGTCTATTTGAGTTGTCTGCAAGTATACATGACCAAAAAAGGTCATTACCTAGTGTTGGTCCTGCTTAGCGAGGTCCTGGGAGTGGTGGGCTGAATATGGTCCTTTTCTCCTTCAAAGTTTCTCTTACCATGATTGGTTGATTGTTATCAAGTTCGTGTGTGCACGCAATTTTATTTATAGAACGTCTTCAGTAAAGGACCAAATTACTAGGTAAAGCATTTAGATAGATTGGGATGGGGAAACAAAAATCTTGTAAGCAATTTTAAGTAATTGATATAAGGCCTGATTAAGTCTAAGCACAAACAGGAAAAGATATGAGAAGTGACCTGTAATTTGAGAAGCTAAGTAGCAAGATGGGGGAGGCTATGAAGCTATTCTGCACTTGGATAGTGGATTAATGGTACATTATTTTAGGTTCAGCCTTGGCCAATAGGGAGAATACATGCAATTTGTCCAGCACGGACCAATTTTCACATGCAAATTTAACCAGCCCGTTTACTATTTTGCTTGACCCAGGAAAATTGGGTTGGGGCAGTATAATCCCTCCTAAATCTGGGTTCAGATTTGGTTTGTGAATGGCAAGTAGTTATGAATGTCAAGTCTGCTGAGACCCTGTTTCGACTCAATTGTTTGCCATTCGTAATCTTTGGGACTGTTAAGAGATGAAAGACAAATTATGTTAGTCATAAACGAACTGATGTAACAAAACCATGTGTTTTCTTGACCACTGGGTGGGCATGTGTTGAAGGTCCATAGTATTGTAAACTCTGAAGTCTTGATTTTTGTGTTTCTCTTGATTTAAATTTCCTTTGTTTTTAATTAGTTGGGCTCTCGAACATAAGTTGTACCTGCAGTAGTGTGTATTTTCTGTCTCTACTGCATCTTGCTTTTGGAAATTAAATTAATATATGCCTGAACAACAAAAAGGAAATTAAAGAAAGCAAAGAGATTTGACCCCTGGGATTCTAAATTTCTGATTCTTTTAACCTGCAGAACAAATATTTTAGAATGTACAAGGATGACGAGAAGGCAGCTAATGATTTTGCATTAAATGGAGATCGAGAGGCACTCCAACGTCTCTGTGTTAACCAGGTAACCTTATGCTTACCTTTTGCTGCCTTTATTTGGCAAATCAGCTGCAGTTTGGTACTTATGAATCTATTGCTTAGGTGGAGACAATTATGGAACTATGGAACAAGAATGATGAGTTTAGGAAAGATTACCTGAGATGCAATATTAGGAGTACGCTAAGGAGACTGAGGACGTTGGATGGGCGTTCGCTTGGCCCTGATGAGGAACCACCTATACTACCCAAGTTTGTAAACGGAAGAGTTATTAAAAAGTCTCTTTATGCCCCATCCAAGGATAACTCTGTGTCAGGTGATTGCAACTTTGGAACAACAGAACTTACAACCTGTGGAAGCTAAAAAGGTGGATGATAAACCCATGGCAAAAGTGGTGGAACAAAAAAATCAGACAGCTAAAACCAAAAAGCCCACAAAACCTGCTCCCTTGGGAAATGGTTCAGCAACTGTCTCTGGCAGGGACGTGACCGAAGAGGCAAGAGAAGAAGAGCGTAAGCAAACCAAGGAGGAAGAGGAGTTGGCTAGGAAGGCAGAAGAATTGAGAAAGGAAGTGGAAGCAGCCAAGTTGAAGGAGCAACGCCGTTTGGAGGAGAAGGCCAAAGCTAAGGAGGCGCTAGAGAGGAAGAAAAGAAATATAGAAAAGGCCCAAGCCAGGGCTGAGTTAAGAGCACAGAAGGAAGCCGAACAGAAAGAGAAGGTATTTAAGCACTTCACATATTACCACAATGAAATGTGAATCGGTCACTCTCCTAAAAAATTAGATTTTCTTCATCCTTCAGTATTTATTTAGTGTGAAGTAAATTTTTTTTGCAGGAAAGGGAGAAAAAGGTGAGGAAAAAGGAAAGAAAGAAGGTAGTTGCAGCAGAGGCTACAAATGGTAGCAATGAAGGAGATTCTGCTCAAAGCTCAGAAACCCAAACAGAAACAATGAAAGAGTCTGAAATCATAGAGAAACCTGCGGCA
Organism: Liquidambar formosana; assembly: GCA_039720395.1. Classification (NCBI taxonomy): domain Eukaryota; kingdom Viridiplantae; phylum Streptophyta; class Magnoliopsida; order Saxifragales; family Altingiaceae; genus Liquidambar; species Liquidambar formosana. Next base: position 32,577,993 of record CM077833.1, read on the forward strand.
GTAACGAAGAGGGCTCAAAAATCATCACAGTTCACAAAGCTGAACAAAGCAAAAGCTATTCCTCTGCCTCTTCGCAACAAGGGTAAGAGAAGGCTGCAGCCATGGATGTGGGTCCTTCTCACAGCATTGCTTGTCCTCGCCCTATTCTTGGTTGGAAACAGTGGCTTCTCTTTTGACTTGGGGCTGCTGAGCTTTGGCTCTGGCTATTAACTAGGCAATCAATCGACGGAAGGTTTGCTGAGTTATTTTTATAGATGAATAGGCAATTCTTTTGTGCTTTACTCAGGGTTTGTTCTCCCCTAGTTTGCGTTCTGTTACTATAAGTGGCTTTTCTTTCACACACACCATACCATTTTTAGATTGGTTTTCTGTTATTTGCTATATTAACGTGGACAAAACATATCTGCTATTTGCTTCCATCCACTCGTATAATAAGAGCACAATGATTTCTTCTAAAGTTACAGGGTCTGATGCCTTTAGAATTTGTTTAAAATTCCTTCACCTACAATGCTTTTGTGTTTCATTTTTTTGTTGGGGTGCCAAACCGCACCCTAATTCATTAGTTAGGGCTCCCCACCTAAGAGTTAAATTTTGTGAATAATATCCTAGTTACTTTAATATCTTTAAGATAATCAATCAAATGTTTGGAAGCCAAAAATGGTTATGTCTTCAATGGTTCCTGTGTTTGACAGTTCCATTAATAAATCGCGGAGTTTGACTCCTCCTACCCACGCTTTTTATATTCATTTTTTGTCAAATACTAATTGGAAGAAGAGGAGAGCCACAGCCCATAGTCATGGCAACCACAGTGGGCGACCGTGGAAGCTATGTCCATGGGCCCATGGCTCCCCCAGTTCCAACTCTCAACTCACCCTAACAAACCCATGCCCCCTCTCCTTTTTCCGATAGACCTGTTGCACGCAATACTCATAGTAGAAGAAAAACCAATTGAGGGGGAGAGATCCGTGGCTGTGGTAGCAATGACTGACGATTGTGGAAGCTATCCATGGCCATAGGGGGGTATTTGGAGTGTTTTTGGCATATGGGGGGGTGTGAAGAGGAAAAGAAATTTTTTAATTTTTTTTTACCCATTCGGATCGACTGTCACATTAAAGCCAGTTGGGTTGAAAACAAAATGGAGCAGCATCATTGGGCTTAATAACGGGGAGGTGGGGGACCAAGGAAACCAGGGTGGAAGCCAGTGTCGTCCTGTTCCACCAATCGGCCACTCATGGAAAGAATATAGGCATATAATCCGTCATGTAACATCCACACAGGCCTTTGTCTTCATTTCCTTTTCCATCAATATAGGGTCTTTTCCATCGATATAGGGTGTAAAATGGATGGGGGAGAATGCCGAAAGGGTGAGTCAAAATAAAAGTAATTTCAAATAAAAAATCAAATATCTCTTATTTCATTTATAAAATGATAGTAATCAATTTTAATCCTAAGAAGAAGAGATATATTATATGTCATTTTATAATAACCATTTTGCTCTCTTTATTATTTTTTTTTTTTATCCCACCTAAATACCCTTCTTACATTAAACCCATCTCTTTTCTCCTAATTTAAAAGTTTCAAAACTTTATTTAAAAAAACCGATCGTATATATATTTTTCAACGAGAATAACAATATAAACAATTGGATTTCAAAAGAAATTTTTTTTTTTTTTTTTCCTTTCTTTCTTTCTTTCTTGCGGTTGGGTATGTGAATTAAATTTAAATTATGCTTTTCAATAAGCACTGAGCCAATGGCATAATGGACAATAGAGAACCACTTCTTTCTTTTTTTTTTTTCTCAACACATGGGGGAAATATTAGTTAAATTTTATTTAATAAAGAGATATGAGGACAATCTGATAGGATTTGGGTAGGGTAAAATATATTAAAAAAATTTACTAAAATGGCATAATGGACATTTAATCCTAAATCCCATCTTTTTGGAATTAAAATTCATTATTGCTACTTTGAAAGAAATATGAGAGTTTTACCCCTCTTTTAAGGATGACTTTGATTTTGACTCACTGTTTTGTCATTTTCCCAAATGGATGGAGGCCAAATTGAAATGATTATACTGTGTATTTACATAACATTAAATGCACAAGTCTTGTAATCTTAAATGAGAAAATTCAATAGAATAATAGACATCACCACAAATTAGAGAAAAAAAAATTCAAAATAGAGGCATTCCATGAATTTTTTAAAGTAGCAATTATAATGATGCTTTAAAATTCCTTTTTTAAAATAATATCATTCAAGATAATGAATTTTGTGCTTTTAATATTATTTAAAACACATCATAATCATTTAATTTCAATTAGGACGACCAATTGGGTCCTAAGAGATTTTGTTTCAATTAACAAAAGTTGAGAGTGTAAAACTTCTCACAGATGGAGTGATGTTGCTTAGAGCATTAAGTGAAGAGTGAGGTGGTGTATAGATGTGGATTAGTATTAGCACTATAATATGAGGGTGAACCAAAAAAATATATAATATACATTTTTTTTTTTTTTATAAAGGAGTGATGTTGCTTAATAATATAGCCCGGGGAAGTATGGCGTAGTAAAATATATAATATTCTTTTTATAAAGGAGAAGAGATGGAGATGTAATTAAATTACGAGTGAGTCTTCCATGTAACTGTGACACGGTCAAGTGATATCATAAATTAATAGAAGTCAAATAAAATAGGATTGTGAGGTTAGAAAGTATACTGACAATCTTATTTTACTTAGTTTTTATTAACTTGTGATATTACTTGATCATGCCACAATTACATAGAAGTTTTTCTCTTAAATTACAAGGCGGAGGGTGGCCACTAACAAGGTATTGTGTAACACGTTTGGTTTCTTCCTCCACCCACAAATCACGTGAATGTGAATTACGGAAAGGATCGATCAAACCCAAACCCATTGATTTGACCTAAAATTATGTTTATTATGTTAGTGTAGACTAGAAAGATCCCAACCCTAGTGTCGTCGGTACATGACCTGCACGTGGTGGACCCACTTGAACCAGTGGGCTTGAATGATCGTAAGTGGGCTTTACATTCAATCGTGAAAGTGATGGTCAATTGTTTGGAACCCATATTCTCCATGGCCGGCTGTCTACTGTCTAGTTAAGGAATTATTAATGATGGAGTAGTTAGGCATAATGTTGTATTCCTATTTCCTGCCCCCCTACCTTTCTTGGTCCCATTATCCCAAACTCCTTCACATACTATACAACTATTGCTCTCCATACCTACATGCTTTACCATTTTTTTTATTTTTTATTTTTTCTTCAAGTCATGCCTAATGCCTATCTCGTTGTACTATAGCCATTTTCAAATAACAGTATTAATTAGTTGATGTTCTTTCTCTATTTTGTTTGCTTATAATAGAATAGTTTTTCATGCAGCTTTCAATGGCATAAGAATTACAAATTTTAAGTAGTTATTATAGAAATTCTAACCGGATCATGTGCTATTGATACCGTTTTGGAGAGAGAGAGAGCGCTCGCAAACAGTAGCTAAATCAGATGATTAAATTCGTTTAATTAAACAGATTTATCTTATACTTGATGTATTAAGTAAGACCTACAAAATAATTAATGGGTCGGGATCATTTATTTATACATATTAACACTAACATGGTAACCTTTATTTCTTTTTTCTTTTTTTAATTTTAAAAAAACCACTAACATAGTAAAATGGTAACATATTGATACAAAATGGTAGAAAGTGGAGGATAAGGAGTGGAGTGGAGGGAGGCTGTATTGGAGTACTGTTGTGTACGTTAGTGGTGCCCAATTTTGGTTATGCATCTTTGACGTGCCAACCAAACCTTATCGCATCATATGTTAGCATGAAAAAGACTGTATTTGTTGATTTTTTGGTGGTAGAGCCTGGGTTGTCTTCTGTTCCACGTCGTGGGTTACTGGGTTGGCTGCCGACCCTTTTTTATTTATTTATTTATTTATTGGTTGGGCCGGAGGAGTGTGGAGATGAGTTCACCACAACGAAATCTAGTCCTATCAAGTGTGTCAACTCACTCACTCATTAGATAAAATAAAAAATAAAAATATACAACTCACTCGCCAATTGCCAGGGATCCAACCTATAAGACCCTCATGTTGCCACGTCTCTTTGTTAAAGAGGTGTTTTTTTCCTTTGGCTAAAAATTAGCCCATACTTGATAAGCTTTTACCATGCAAGACATCAGCATGCTAATAATTATATATCAAAACCGGACTAACTATAAACTCACCTTAACCTTAGGATTAGGAAGACCAATATTTGTTTAATGTTTATTATAGAGTCGTGGAAAACCTGTGTACATAATTCTATCACAGGCCAGTAAAAAATGAACTAATTGAGATTGTTAAATTAAATATCTCAACTAAAACAAATAAAAATCCGGCATGCCCACTTTACATCATTTCCTTTGACTTATAAAACAAATAATGTGACAAAGTCATTTTGGACATGTGATTTGCTAGCCTCTATTATGGATTTTTATCCTGTGTGAACTCAAATGAGCTTTTAGGACCCAATGCGAAGGTAAAGGGATGAAGTGCGGTTGCGCACGTAACCTTACTATTCAATTAGGCCTTCGAGTAAGGCAGAAAAAGTTAAAAAGAGTCAAGATGTCGATGTTTTTATTAAAATTTAGCACACATGAACGACCATTTTGATTGCATTTGAAAGGGGATAAGGGAGAGTCATAACATATTTTACTCTTCAATTAAAGAGATGTAATAATAAAGAATTGGAAACTTGAATTTCAATTAGAGCGACTATTCAACGCACCATAGAATGGTGATGGTTGTGGCGGTGGCAATAGTGATATTGATGGACTAAAAGTAATATAAGATTTTTACCATATAGTGGAAATTAGGTTAATTATCTTAGAAAAATATATTGTTTGTCAAAATTTAATAAATTACTTGTTTGTATTTAATAGGCATGTCTGCGTACATACACCAAAAATGAGTTGAACCCATAATTGACTTAAATAATAAAAAATAAAAATAAAAAAGAATATCAAAGTGACTAATTAAGGAGATGACCAAGTTAGGGAAAATAATAAAAGATTTTGACGTCATCATAGCTAATTGCATTATCCAGTCAATCGTCAAATATGACAGGCTATGAGTCGTAGCGATGTTGGTGATAACTTAATGAATAATAGTATCGATGATGAGATTATTTTACATTTTATTAATTCTTTAGACACATGCAATCTCTTTTATCATATGCATGGGTGAATTACAAAACAAAGTTGAAGACATGGTTTGTGGCGGGGCTGTGGCTAGTGGCAAGATATGGTTAATGGTGAGGTGATTTACCATTTGATGTAGAATCTCGGTGGTTAAATGGTCCCAAACAAATCCTAATTAGATTGGGTAAAGAAAAAAATAATGATTTGATGGCAAAGTAGGCATATGTATGACGAAGCGTAGGAAGTGGGGACACGTGGGTGTCGTAGTGGGACAAAGTGATGGCCATTATAGCAGGATGCACAGAGGCGTACGACCGTACGGGTGAGGGAGACTGCCCAACAGTTACCATGGTTTACCCTTTTAACTCTTCAAATGGATTACGATTAAATAAATAAATAAGATAGAGAGATATTAGGATAGGATAGGTAGTACGGAGTGAGTCATAATGGGGTGGGGGGTAAAAAAGCGGTGAGCCGTAGGATATTAAGTGGATGATGCGACTTGTCTTGTCATGGCCTTTCTTTGGAGTACGCAGGCTTGTACGGTCCCCTCTGTAAATGTCAGCTCTAAACCCATTATACAGCTGGCCCCCTCAGCTCCTTCCTATACCTACCCTCACACAGGATGGCACGCGTGTATCTTACATAAATGCCATGTGTCCCTCTTCACTTTTGCTTTTTGTAACACGTGTCTTTCTCTTTTTTTTTTTCCTTTTTTTAAACAAATTGGAAAAACTTGCGACCACATATCCCTACACGATTTAATTCAAATTAATTTAACACTTCATTATTAGCCTCAAATTTATTCATTCACACACTTTTCTCATTCGCTCTTAGAATTTTAGGAAAATGGTTCTTCACATCAACGGTTGGTTATCGTAGTAAAATTAGAGAGTTCAATGTCCTATTAGCAATATAATGGGAAATTAAGAGGTGCCCTCACAATAATTTAAACGCATGTCTATTTCTAATGTCAAAGCCTAAAACCCACCAAACTCTTTTACGAGTGGTACGGAACTGTTCGGCCATGTCAATTATCGAGTGTCGTTCGTTGCTCGAAATTAATGGATTTCTTACCATACATATATATATTTTTTAATTTCTGTATTATAACCCTAACCCGCCCAAGTTTTTTCTGGGACTGATGTGTCCTATTTTTATTTTTTGTTATTTTCCAATTTAGTCATATTTAGGTGGGTGATATTTTTTGTAGTGTGATACTCCCTCTCACTTAAATTATTTTGAGTCATTTTGACTAATTTGTTTGAGTTCTTAAATTAAAATTTAAAATTTTATTCTTTTATTTTATTTTGTGCCGTGGTGGGAATAATTCTAATTTTAAACATAAGAAAGAGGAAAATATATATATAAAGTAGCAAATAAACTATTTTTGTAACTTTTTGTCAAATTTCTTTAATATACATTAGTTTCATTCCCTTAAAGGCAATATTATTTTTTAAATGTAGGAGTACGTGGAGATGCATCTTAGTAGGAGTATTTTATTTATTTATTTATTTTTTGTTTGGACTAATAGGAACTATTCCACACTAAAAACCTTTAAATTTACTTATGGAATTTAAGCTTTAGAGAAACTAGCGTTATAGCCTCCTACTTAAATATTAGGCTATCATAAAAGTTAAAATGATTTGACTAATTACACAATTATAATAAGTTGGCTCTTATTAACTGAGTATCCAAGAATAATAAATGAGTTTTCAACAGTGAGTTATAATCTGTGTTATTATTATATTATAACATTTAACATAAGTTGGACTGTTCCAATAGTGTTCTGCCAAATATAGTACAAGGGTAAACTATTGTTATATTTGTCATGTCAACTTTCTTTCTATTTCTTTAATAACCAAACATACCAGTAATTATGAAAAATATAATATGTCATTTCCTCAATTTCTCTTCTAAAATTTTATGAGTAACCAAACAACTCGTAAAGAAAAACAATATATAAAATGTTAGTGCTTTGTATAATATTTGTATTTATTTTTTATTTTTTATTTTTAAAATTTTTTATAATTTGAACAATAGATGTTGAAAGATTTATAAAAAATAAAGAAAATTAAGATTATAATAAAAAATAACATATTAGATCATTTACAACATTAAAATACCTCATATTAAATTATAATATTTGTTATTGTAATATGTGTTAAAATGATAATAAAACAAGTAATTTAACTCACATTACATTACAAAGAGATTGCTGCTAAGTACGAGTAAAGAGTAGAGACGGTTGGCAGAACCTGTAGTGAGCGACCAGGTGCATCGTCCTTTGATTACACAGCTGGTTCCCACACGTCACAGTGTCCGGACAAACCCTTTTTCATTTTTTAGAGCATAAAAATGAAAAAGACAATCACATAGAGCTACCTTGTTGGATGCACACGCGCAGCAGCGGGACAAGTGTACTTATGGATAGACCTCGGGGTGGTCTCTGTCATTTCAATTGGTGAACGGCAAGTGTTGTGTGAATATTGGGACTGGGCGGCAATTACGTGCCGCCGACGACACGCGGACGCGGTTTCAAGTCGGAATGTGAGAAAAACGTGGATGCCATTTCCTGGCAAAACTGCCTTTTTCTTTTGCATCTTCTATACTTCTCCTTTACTTATCACCCATCCACACCTAAATGTTGCTAGTCATTATCCTTGTCTTTGGGGGAAAATAAGTAAGCCTCAATTTTGACTTTAATCTCTACACATTAGAAGATTAATATAAATGTTTAAGTTTTGTCAAATTAAATAAACAGACTTAAACCCCCAGGGTATTCCCCATGGGTTGGGATTAAAAGCCAACAAGGGGAATTACAAATAAGTCCGGCTACAACTAACAATTATAGTTAGTAATCATTATTAGTTAAATTCATAGTCATTTATTAATAAATTAGTGATCATTTGTATTGAACTGTAATTGTTTGTTTGTAGTTGGACATATGAGTAACTCCATTGTTTTTTCTTTTAAATTAATAATAAAAGATATTTTGGATTCATGAGTTAAAAGATGCCCATTTGTGTATGTGTGTGTTTTTTTCTCTAAATCTTTAACGGTAAAATATTTCTTACCCAACCCTACGTGCTAAGTGAATAAGTGTCAAACATCGCAAAATGATCTCAACTCCTATCATCGTTAAACAAAGGCATCTTTACATTGGGCAAGGGTCCTTTTTATTTCAATGGACAATTTAGTGAAATTTAAATAGTTAGTGTTTAGTGGGTCTCACGTGATATGAATGATTCAGATAATTATATTATATTTATAATTAAATTCATACGAAAACTTCTTGTGAATAATGTAGATGATAAAAGACAACGGTTCAATAACTCAGAAATTCCACTTCCTCACCACTTTCTCATCATTGAATTTAAGAACTTACAAATAGTATATATATCTCCAACTATAAGGCAAAATGTGAAGCATAGTGAAAAGTAGGAATTCCAATGAGTGATGCATTTGGTGAGGTAAATATAATTTAAGTCAAATCTTAAACTAGATTTATATCAAGAAGTAGCTTGCATGCAAATCTGTCATATAATCGTGAAAGAAATAATTGGAAATGGAAGTAAAGGTAAACGAAGAACATGCATTAGAGGGGTCTATATATATATATATATATATATATATATTTTTTTTTTTCTTTTATGTGATGTATTTTATGCCTTTATTGATAAAAAAAAATACATATAACTCAACCAAATGCGCGCTTCACCTTGTTAGATATTTTCTTAGTTTGTAATTAAAAAAAAGAAAAAAAATTGATACGAGAGTGGTTTGGATGTTGGTAAACCGTTGCCAGGTCAGGTGGTCTGGTCTCATTTGTGTGACGACGACGGAATAAGGGCACGAAAGTGGAAGGTTCATCGTTCGTAGTAAGAGCAATGGTAAAAGTTGTGGGGAAGAAAACCGTGATACTCCGTCTCTTATGATATTTGTAGAGAGAGGAGAGAGGAGAGAGGGAGAGAGTGACAGCGGCAAATGGCTTTGCTTTAATCGCCTTGATTTCTTAAAAGGAAGAAGATAATTGGGGGAAGAAGGCTCTTCGATTCTTCGTGGGCCCCCTGGGCGGCCGCAACTTTAACCCCTAAATCTTGCTTCAATTTACACTTGTTGCCCTCAACCCCCCCGGGAAGAAAAGTTTGCGCAAGGTAAAGACGGGGAAAAAAAGTTCACAAGGAAAAGTAAAACCAAGTTGCAGACTCCTTCCCTTGGTCTTGTCATTCTCTTCTCTTCTCTATACCTTCATTTTCTGTTTTTTGTTTCCATAGATCGGGAATCCGGTTTAGTCGTTGAGTCAAGAATTCGGCGATATCTGATTCAGGTGTTGCGGGGAAGACCGAGATCTGATGTCCAAAGGCGTGATCTTTGATTTCTGATTTTTGAGATTCCGGCGAGGAAGATGCTGTCATAATGAAGAATAGTATCCCGTGAAGGTATGTCTGTAATTCAGAGATATAGTTTGGTCTTTCAGGAGAATTTTTAAAAAAAAAAAAAAAAAAAAAAGGTTTATATATGATGTGCATCTTCAAAGCTAGAACTGGATCGGCACCGATATTTGAGGTCTGAATCTTTGTGTGACGTAGTTAAATCTCACCGTGAAATTATGTCGATTTTTTTTTATTTTCTTATTTTATCATAAGGAAAAATCTCTTATATGAAGCTGGTAAAGATTTACTCTTTTTGGCTTCTTATTATCGTCAACTTTGTTCAATCTGTGTTTCTCTATTCGTAGACTAGATTAGTAAGTCCCTTAGGTTGCGGATGCGGACGGAGTCAGAAGCTTGAATTGATGAAAGAGGACAAATCATTTTTAATAATAATATGGGCAATTTTTCTTCTTTTGATGTAGGTTTTGTGGTTATTGAGAGATGGAAGAGGTAGGTGCGCAAGTCGCTTCTCCTATATTTATCCGACAAGCGCTTTCAAGTCGATTCTGTGAAGCGGTTCCCATGGCTAAGAAGCGAGATCTGCCTTTTCAGACCTCCAATTTTCAGCAGCAACACTACCAGCAACAGCGCTTCTCCTCTGGGTTTCAAAACCCTAGGGACGCCTGGAACCCTAAAGTTTGGGATTGGGACAGCGCGACGTTCGTCGCCAAACCACTGGAACCGGATACACTGCACCTGGGTACTGCAACGCCCTTCCAATCCCAGCCGAAGAAGAAAGATGATGTTATGTTGAAGAAGACACCTGCCGATGAAGACGACGAAAGCCTTCGGTTGAAGCTTGGCGGCGGTTCTGGCTCTAATTCTATTGAGGAGCCTGTGACAAGGGCCAACAAAAGGGTCCGCTCTGGGTCTCCCGGCGGTACCAACTATCCCATGTGTCAGGTCGATAACTGTAGGGAAGATCTGTCAAATGCCAAGGACTATCACCGGCGTCATAAAGTGTGTGAGGTTCACAGCAAATCCACTAAAGCTCTCGTGGGGAAGCAGATGCAAAGGTTCTGCCAGCAGTGCAGCAGGTGGGAACTTCCTCACTCTGTTTTCATGTTCTTTGATTATTTACTCGCAGTGTTTTGCCCCTTTTTGTTGTTCTGATTTGAAATGCCGTTCATTCGGGTGGATTGAATATATGATTCGTTTCTACCATGCCTTGCTTGGTTGATTGTCGTTATGGGCAAAAAGTTCTATATTGTTGCCGTTGTTAACGTTATAATCATGTTCCTGCCGTGATGGGGTGTTTCTTTCCCTTGCTTTGCTATGCTTGAACCAGCATCAAAATACTCCATTGTTTTTTCATTGCAGGTTCCACCCTCTTTCGGAGTTTGATGAGGGGAAGCGAAGTTGTAGGCGTAGACTCGCTGGGCACAACCGCCGAAGGAGAAAAACTCAGCCAGAGGACGTTACCTCACGGCTGTTACTCCCTGGAAATCGGGACAACACGAGCAGTGGAAATTTGGATATTGTCAATTTGTTGACAGTTTTAGCTCGTGCCCAAGGTAAAAGACTTGGCTGAATAGTTTGGTTTTTCATCTCTCTCTCTCTCTCTCTCTCAATTGTTTTACATATTCGTATTTGCATTCCTAGGGAACACTGAGGACAAAAGTGCTAATCACTCATCAGTACCTGACAGAGACCAGCTCATTCAGATTCTTAACAAGATCAATTCATTACCTTTGCCTGCCGATTTTGCTACAAAGTTGCCCATTTCAGAAAGTTTATGTAGGAATTTTCCTGAACAAGCTTCTTTACAACTTCAAAACAGATTGAATGGGAACACATCTTCTCCATCAACCATGAACTTGGTTGCTGCTCTTTCAGCTACTGTAGCGTCATCTGCTCCTGATGCCCTTGCAATTCTATCTCAGAGAAGCAGCCAGAGCAGTGACAGCGAGAAAACCAAGTTCACCTCACTGGACCAAGCTAGCGGTCTCAGTTTGCAAAAGAGACCGACTGTAGAGTTTCATTCAGTTGGAGGAGAGAGAAGTAGTGGCAGTTACCAGTCTCCTGTTGAAGATTTAGATTGCCAGGTTCAAGAGACCCGGGTTAATTTACCATTGCAGCTATTTAGTTCCTCACCTGAGGATGACAGCCCACCAAAGTTGGCCTCCGCCAGTAAATACTTCTCTTCTGACAGCAGTAATCCCATGGAAGAGAGGTCTCCCTCATCCTCTCCTGTTGTGCAAAAGCTGTTCCCGATGCAGGCCTCAAAAGAAACTGTGAAGCCTGAGAGGATGTGCAGAGAGGTTAATGCGAATGTTGAAGCTAGCAGGACTCGTGGTTGCATTATGCCGCTTGAGCTCTTTGGAGGTTCAAATAGAGGGGCTGAAATGGGTTCATTTCAGAGTTTTCCATACCAGGCAGGGTACACTTCGTCATCTGGGTCCGATCAATCGCCTAGTTTGAATTCTGATACTCAGGTAGCATTGAACCCTTACATTTAAGCTTTATGATTATGCTTGCTTGTTTTACTTTCTGTTTGTGTTAATATTAGTTGCCCACTGCTTATGGGAGTGAAATGGTTGTGTGGTTCCTTTGTAGGATCGTACCGGGAGAATAATTTTTAAACTGTTTGACAAGGATCCTAGTCATTTTCCGGGGACTTTGCGGACACAGGTTAGGAATATGTAGTTATTTTGATTTGTAAAGTGTTGTATCCTGGTTGGCACTAAAATGTGATAATGTTTTTTGCCTCCCTTGTATCAGATTTACAGTTGGCTTTCTAACAGTCCATCAGAAATGGAGAGCTACATCAGACCTGGTTGTGTGGTCCTATCAGTTTACGTATCAATGTCATCTGCTGCCTGGGAACAAGTGAGTGTACTGCTGTGATGTAATTAAGCATTTTTTATGCCATTTTTGTGCTGACCACTTGCAGGGTGTGTGTGGTGCTTGCAGCTTGAAGAAAACCTTTTTCAGCATGTCAGTTCTTTGGTTCATGATCCAGATTCCGATTTTTGGAGAAATGGAAGGTTTTTAGTTCATACAGGCAGGCAGTTAGCGTCACATAAAGATGGTGAGTAGTGTTATTGTTTTGATGCTGCTGATAATATCCCTCTTAATTTTTACTGTTCATTTTTCTCTCTCCATGATTTACGTAATTTCTTGGGATGGATGGCGTTCATTCCATAATGGAAAGAGAATAATTCTAATTGAATAGGTCATTTGATCTGGATTTATTTTTACTCTGTGGCTACAATTTCTTAATCATCGTTGTATTATATCAACCATCAGGAAAGATTCGTCTATGCAAATCCTGGAGAACATGGAGTGCCCCAGAGTTGATCTTGGTGTCCCCTTTGGCAGTTGTTGGTGGGCAAGAGACTTCTCTCGTGTTAAAGGGTAGAAATTTGACTAATCCTGGCACCAAGTAAGTAGCTCATTTCGTTTGCAGAGCTCTTTTATTTATGTTTTGTCCCTGTTTTAAAAAATTTGAGTTTGAATTTTGTGCAGGATTCATTGCACATATATGGGTGGATACACATCAAATGAAGTGCCAGGATTGGGATCAACCCATCAGGGGACCATATATGATGAAATAAACATGGGAAGCTTTAAAATTCATGGTGCAACTCCTAGTGTTCTAGGTCGCTGTTTCATTGAGGTAGCACATTAAATGCAAATAGTCTGTTTTACTCTGGTCTGTAAATTTACGAAGTGTATAGTTGAATCGATGGGAAATCTGTTCTATAGTTGACATCTGCCCTTATATGAACAGGTAGAAAATGGTTTTAAAGGCAATAGCTTTCCTCTAATAATAGCTGATGCTTCCATCTGTCGAGAATTGAGACTCCTTGAATCTGAAATTGATGAAGAGGAAAATATGTCTGACATCATTTCAGAAGACCACATGCATGATATTGGACGGCCCAGGTCAAGGGAGTCAGTCTTGCACTTCTTGAATGAGCTTGGATGGCTTTTCCAAAGGAAGAGGACCTCTTCTATGCTTGATGGTCCTGATTATTCGCTTGCCCGGTTCAAATTTCTTTTAACATTCTCGGTTGAAAGGGACTGTTGTGCTCTGGTCAAAAGACTCCTAGACATTCTAGTGGAAGGAGACTTGGGTAGGGATGGCCTATCAAGGGAATCTTTGGATATGCTATCAGAGATCTATCTATTAAACAGGGCAGTAAAAAGGAGGTGCAGGAGCATGGTAGACTTGCTCATCAATTATTCCGTGACCAGCAATGATGGTGCCTCCAAGAAATACATTTTCCCACCAAATCTTGTGGGACCTGGTTGTGTCACACCTCTACATTTGGCTGCTTGTACATTGGGTTCTGATGATATGGTTGATGCTCTGACGAATGACCCACTGGAGGTATATCCTACTTAATTTTAAATACCATGCGATCAGATCTTTTCGAGGTTTAATTGGATGTCTCTTGATTACCCTTAACATTTGAAATTGTGAACTTTACTTCATATATATATATATATATCCTATTTGCACTCACATATGGTAGCTCTTCCATTATATGTTATTGGCATCGTTGGTCATTACAAGGTTTCAAATGATTTTGTGTTCTTAATTGCTTTTCTCTTTTTTGAATGTAGATTGGGTTGCGGTGCTGGAATTCCCTTCTGGATGCAAATGGGCAGTCTCCATATGCAGTATGCTATGATGAGGAGTAACCACTCTTATAACAGGCTGGTAGCTCAGAAGCTTGCTGACAGAACAAATGGTCAAGTCTCTCTATCAATTGGGAATGAGATCGAGCAACCGAGGTTGACTGCAGATCAGGCCCACAGGCCAAGTACTCAATTTAAGCCTACGGGTGGGTCTTGTGCCAAGTGTGCAGTTGTGGCAACAAAGTATAATCAAAGGATTCCGGGTACACAAGGCTTACTTCACCGCCCATATATTCATTCAATGCTTGCCATTGCTGCTGTCTGTGTTTGTGTCTGTCTGTTCTTGCGAGGCTCCCCTGATATTGGCTCAGTTGCCCCCTTCAAGTGGGAGAATTTGGATTTTGGAACAATCTAATTGGACTTGATAATTGTATAAACCCACTTTGAAGAAGGCAAAGAAAGTAACAAACTTGGGCTGACAAAAGCCCAAGTTGGTTCAGATACTCTGCTTGTTCTTGATGATTAAGTTTTTCTTGATAAGAGAATTATTTAAGCAGTTGTCTACTGTTAAAAGAAGGAAATTAGGGGTTGATCAGGAGCGACAATTGTTTACCAGATTCGAGAAAGAAGGAAATAAGGGGCAAAGTATAGGTGTGGCAGTTGATTCAGATGATGCCTACGACTTCTCATCAAACCTGAGGTTTGGGAACTTTTGGGTGTTGGTCTTCTATACCATTTGTGTTGGAGAATATAAGAATTGGTTTTTATTTTTGGATTGTAGAAATCTTCAGCTCTCATTTAGTGTGACACTCATTGGATGAAGTGAGAGGGAATAGGGTGGGTGGGCAGAGGATAGAATCAACTGGGGGAAGCTGGAGTGTACGGATGAAAGCAAGGCATCAGTGGAAGAGAAGGAGGTTTAAGCAACCTTATCATTATAAGTTCTTGATAGTTAATTTTTGTGGTTGGTTTTTGTTCTTTACTTCTTTGATTTCTTTGAAATTCATGGAAGCTAGTGGAGTCCGAAGAATTACTACTGACTTGATCTCGTCACTGTAAAGTCGATCAGTATGATCAGTTAGGAGTTACAATATTTATTAATCATAAATAGGGTAATATTTGTTCCGAGTATATTTTTACAATAACAGGTATTTAGTCTTTTCACTTTGAGCATGTGGGTTGCGTGGACTTCCCTTGAATATTTTGTTACTTGCTTGGGAAGCCTGAACCAATGGTGTTGTACTATTTGTCATCAGCATATGTATCTGAGTGAAGAGGCAATTAGAGTTACTAAGATGGTGATGTTCTATTTTATGCCCAGATTTTGATAGCTCTTAACTTCGTATCTTATTTTTAATTAGCCCCGAGTCTTTGGGTATGTTGTGACATTTTCCGAAAGTGGCCAAAGTTCCCCGTCTCATTGTTTTTAAGTCAAATTAAATATTTGCATGTTTGGCTATTTTGCACCATCTGAAGCCAATAAGTTTTTGGGAAATATTCTTTATTCCTTTGTGGCAAGCTATAGGCAGTCCATTTCTGAGGACTGCACGTTTTGCCACAATGATTGAAGCGTTCTACAGGGTGGATGTAGCTGTATGTTATCATTGGGGGCCCCTTCCTCATCTATAAGAATGAACTCTGTTGTCGAAGTAGCATCTGATCCTTAAGTAGCCGCAAATAAGAGAGTTTCAAGTGTCTCGGCCAGTCGGCCGCTCTGGCAATCTGTATCTGTCAGTCTCTATTGTATAGCTTGTTCTTGTTTTCTATTTTTTTGTGACTTGTAAATAGAAAACCATTTTCAAAGTATAAAACCAAACATGCTAATGTTACAAATTAAGCAACTGGATGTTACCAAAATTTGTTGAAATAAGATGGTTACAGTCTCCAATTGGAGAGAGTTCTAATAGGATGGGGTTCGGGGGCATCGTGGACGCCACTCGTGTTAAATTTGATGGACCATGCCCAAGCTCTTTTAAGAAAGCTGCCATAGAAACTGAACCACTCCGTAAGGGGGAATTACATAATGACTCGGCTAGGGGAAAATAATTACAGGTCAATACAGTTGACTATAGTCATTCTTGGTTAAGTTAGTAGTTAATTATTTGTAGTTACTAGTTAATTGTATTAACTTGTAATTATATGTCCATAGTCGGGCCATTTTGTAATTCCCCTTACATCTTTAACAATAGGGAGATGCTATTTATTTATTTTTTATTTTTTTTATTTTTGGTTTGCATGGAGGGGAGTAGAACCCCTCACCTAACCCAAGCCCCACCCCACCCGGTGCCATCTGAGCTACAGCTCATTAGCAATAGGGAGATGCTATTGGCATTCCAACAAGTGTCTTTCGTAGTCCCCTACTCTTTCTCACAGAGGGGACCTCTATGGGAGGCATTTATTGGGTACACCATTATCGACTCCCTTACACTATTACCCTTAGCATATTTTGGGGGGGATTGGGGAGGGGGAGTTGGTGTTTATGGGCACAGTCGTTGCCGCAGCAATGATGGAATGGAGTGTGATCATGTAAATAATTTGCTCTGTCCATTCATAGCAGTTAAAGAAATCTGAAACAAAGACCTCCTTGAAACCCTCTCCTCAAAAGAGGGAAAATGTCGCCATTGGCACAGCGGACGATCTTGATTTATAGTGAAGCTCGTGTTCTCATTTTTCTTTTGCTAGAAAGGCACTTGCTCTTCCATTCGGTCAATAGTCATCCTCACCAGAAAATGGTGGTTTGAGGTTTCAATTTTCAAATTTGAGGGCTCATATGTACTCATGATTACTTGGTCAACTTAAATGGTTCACAGGATGTATTTTAAAATGAAAGAAAATTATAAAAAAGCAACCTTTTCACAAGTTGAAACCTGGAGGTAAAAGAAAGCGCCTTGTTGGTTGGTGTAATTTTTTAATTATTATTATTTTTTCCCTTTTAAAATTTTGATGGAAACATTTATATCAAATTATACATAAGGAGGAAATACTAGTGGGCCTGGGTAAGTAAATTTAATAACAATGGTTGATGCCCATATATAATAATCCAGTTTATCAAGGAAAAACTTTTAGACGATGAATAGGTAGTTAGATACAACCGCTATGGAGCAGGTAACAAGTTAAATCATGTGATGGGGAATTTTTCATTTCTAGGAAATGAATTTCCATAGCAACACTAGCCTCAAACTAATGTCAATTTTAGAAAAACACTCGCCCAATAGTCCAAAATATTTGGCTTGATTTGATCCCTCTAGTAAATTAATTTTTGGCAAAACTTTTAATGTTAGAAAACTTGAATACAAATTGCAAGGTTAAATTTGTTCGATCAAACTAATCCAATGGGGCATATAAAATGGTGCACTCCCATCCTTTTTGTTCCCAACATAGCTGGTATTTTATGGTTGCTCGAGGGAAAGATACCCAGGAGATTTCACTCCATCAGTGAAACCTGCAATGCAATAAAAAAAAGGAGAAAAAAAAAAAAAAGAAAACATAAAGACATCTTTCTTTTCTTAGCTGAGGGGTAACTGGTAAGACCTAATTATCACTTATGGATGACAAAAGGTATTTCCAATTGGAAAATGCTGAAATTACCTATCTAATAGTGTTACTTGCTTCTTTTACCAACTGATAAAGCAATAATGAGTGATAAAAAAAGATGAGCCTTTTTTACTTCGAATATAAAAAAATGGTGAGTGAAAGCAATATATATAAGATGGTAGATGAATCCGGTAAGAGCCTCCCAAATTTTTACCCAAGAGCATTTATTTATTTATTTTCTTTTTTTTTTTGGGGACCACCATCAGGACTCATTCTTAGTATGGAGACTTCAATTCGTTCTCTTATTAACAATAATACGTGGAATGTCTCAAACTTCATATTCCAATTGTCTTGAATTGGTTTTTAAAAGGCAAGGCTATGGTAAGGGAGTCGTCAAATAGCTAATAATGAACTTGACCTTAAAATTCATAGCATGGGGGATCCTAATCTAGTCTCTTATATGTAGTGATCATCAGGTGCATACAGAATGATTTTATGCATCATATGAAGAGATCACGAGAGCTGAGGTCATTGAAAATGGTGCTAGCTCTAGAAGTCTTGGTAGCCTTTCCCTTCTCATCTCAATCTCTCAATATATATAAAAGTCAATTAATTGATTTCCTGCAATTAGGTGTACGTGACTTGTGATTGGTGTTTTGGTAAAGCAACCGCTACTCCTATTTTAGGAGACAAAGTCAACTTTCTCTGCAGAATGTGTCCATATAATTCTCTCCCACCCTCTTCCTGAAAGTATAAGCAAAGACTGCGAAATGCATAATTCGTAACGCAAGCCTGACGGATGATTTGGGCTGGGAATCTGTTGCTCAACCTCTTATGGCTCAGTTTAGCATCATCGTCCACATCATTGGCAGCGGACACCAAGCCGGGCTGCCAAGCAAACTGCGGGAACCTCACCGTTCCATACCCATTTGGCATTGGAGAAGGATGTTATATAGGCGAATGGTTTCGCATAAACTGCAGTACTTCTTCCAATCCGCCAAAACCATTCATAGGCACAGGGAACCTTGAGGTAGTGCAAATTTCGTCGACTCAGGTTCGTGTAAAGAACTGGGTGGCTTATGGGTGCTACTCGGAATCGGGTGCTTTTGTCTCAGGGGAACAGCATCTCCATCAGCTTGGTAAAAACCCCATACACCTTCTCAGACACGGCAAACAAGTTCACGGTCCTAGGGTGTGACACCCTTGCCTTGATTCAGGGGACGACCGAGCAGGGGTTGAGCTACACGAGCGGCTGCGTGTCCTTATGCAGCAACAAAGACGGCCTCACCAGCGGCTCATGCTCTGGCATCGGCTGCTGCCAGACCTCCATCCCTAAAGGTGTTAAGAGGTTTGAAACAGCACTCGTGGGCAACGTAACCAACCACACAAAGACTTGGACCTCCGATAATTGCAGCTACGCTTTCATGGTTGACCAAGACCGCTACGCTTTTGAGGCCTCGGATCTCTGGGATCCCAATTTTCTCACCACCGTTACAAATACCCCTGTGGTTCTTGATTGGGCAATTGGTAACCACACATGTCAAGAAGCTCAAAGGGACTTAACCACTTTCGCCTGCAAGGGCAACACCAGTTGCTATGACCCAGACAATGGTCCAGGTTATCGCTGCAATTGCTCTGATGGCTATCAAGGAAACCCTTATCTCAGCCCTGGATGCCAAGGTATATATATATATGACGACATAAACTCTCTCTATAGACTCTAGCATTTGGATCTTAATTGGAAGCATTTTTAACTCTTAACTATCTATCGGCCAGAATAACTCCCATCTCTGTTGCACTAATTTGTTTAAGCAAAATAAATGTTTTTGTGAAATAATTACAAGGTAGGGCCTCTATATATACATATCCCCTCCCTTTGAATGCAATTCGCTGCATCCTTTGACTTATGCAAGTCTAATTAATTTCTCACAACATGAAAAAAGATGCAGAAGGAGCATCTCTAATAAAGCTATCCGTTTTTTCTCTACTTTGAAGAGGAAAAGTACATTTAGCTATAGGAGTCATAGAAGACTCATTTAAAGAGAACTTTCTATTCAAGTGAGGATTCCAATAAGGCTCCCTATTTTTTCTCGAATTTTATTCGAGGGAACCAAGCAAGACTTTCTAAAATGTGGAGAGCCTCTGAGGGTTCTCTAATTCGCAGAGCTTTATAGTGCTACCCATGCATCCAAAAAGTAAGCCTGAATTTGACTTTAATTTGGAATGAAGAGAGAGAAATCTCTCACTCCACATCATTCATTGAACTTGGAGGAGAGACTAACACTGCTGTTTCTGGTCATCACTGCCAATACAGATGGTGATGCTACATGAATTCCTATACTTGAAAATTGATGTTGTTTAGATGTCAGATCGCTAAACGGGATCCATGGAAATGGAAGACGAAGACAAAGGAAAAAGACAAAGCTAAGGGGGCCACCCTGACCTTCACAGTTCAACTGAGTTGGGGATAAAGCTTAGGATCGAAGGGATGATGACCTACCACTGGCTTTGTGAGTCGTGGCCCACTGGCTTAGAGTTATTATATAAGTAGCTTCACTTTAGGAGTTCGGGTATCGCAATCCCATATCACCAGTACCAGTGTCTAGCTTAAATGGTCCGAAGAAAAATATCACCACCGTTTGAGGCAAGTTGAAGTTCCAAGTGTCATGAGTGCAAAATCATGATTTTCCATGGCTACATCCTGTGGGTTTGCTGCGAGGTAATTTCCAGTATTTAGAGCATGGGTTGGCCCCAAGCCCCCAACTGGGTTTGGGCTCTGGTGTGGATCATAGGTGAATTTTGAAACTGCAGCATGAGAGCATGACGAGTATATCCTTGTTATTGGCTCTGACGCATTACTTTTTATTTATTAACACTTAGGGGAAGCCTAAGCCTTACTCCCTCTATGACACATTACTATAGAAGCAAATACCAATTTGTTTTTATTGTTGTTCCCACCCCCACCCCCACCCCCCCTCCCTCCCTCCCTCTTCCCCCCTCCCCCCCTCTCTGTTTGTATGTATGTGAAGAGATCATACATACCTTAATTTCAAATTTGATGGGCTAACGCTTGTGTGTTTAAAATGGCTGCCAAAGATATTGACGAATGTGCGGGTCCAAGCAATCCTTGCGACGGCATTTGTGTCAATACGCCAGGGAGTTATAACTGTTCCTGTCCACATGGAATGTATGGTGATGGGAGAAAAAATGGGAAAGGTTGCACAAAAAACAATGTACAATTTCCAATAATCAAGTTCACTCTAGGTAAGCAATCCTCTACTGGATCTCATAAGATAGATCCCTCTGCCTAGGATCGAGATTTGAATGGAATTTGTTACCTTGCAGGTCTTGGCTTTGGTTTCTTGTTTCTGCTTGTTGGGATTTCTTGGCTGTACTTTAGTGTAAGGAAACGGAAGCTCATTAAGCTCAAGGAAAAGTTTTTCCAGCAAAATGGAGGTTTACTGCTACAACAGCAAATCGCTTCTCATGAAGGTGCCGTGGAGTCAACAAAAATCTTTACAGCAGAGGAGCTAGAGAAGGCTGCCGACAATTACAATGAAAGCCGAATCCTTGGCAGGGGAGGCAATGGAACAGTATACAAAGGATTTTTACCAGACAACCGGATCGTTGCCATAAAGAAGTCGAAGATGGCGGGTGACATCCAAATTGAGCAGTTTATAAATGAGGTCGTCATTCTTACCCAAATTAATCACCGAAATGTGGTTAAGCTCTTGGGATGCTGTTTAGAGACCGAAGTTCCCTTGTTAGTCTATGAATACGTCCCTAATGGCACACTTTACCATCATATTCACTATAATAATGGGATCAATTCCATTTCGTGGGACAACCGTTTGAGGATAGCAATAGAAACTGCAGCTGCTCTAGCTTACCTGCACTCTGCAGGCTTCAGTACCAATCATTCACCGAGATGTCAAGTCAGCCAACATATTATTGGATTGTAAGTACACTGCTAAAGTGGCCGATTTCGGAGCTTCAAGGTTAATTCCTACAGATCAGACTCAAATAACTACATTAGTTCAGGGGACACTCGGCTATTTGGACCCAGAATACTTCCAGACTAGCCAACTGACAGAAAAGAGTGATGTTTACAGCTTTGGGGTAGTTTTAGTAGAGCTGTTAACTGGGGAAATGCCGATATCATTCGAGAGATCAGAAGCGCAGAGAAACCTGTCTTCCTACTTCGTCATGTCAATGCAACAGAATTGCCTGTTTCAAGTTCTTGAGGCCCGTGTGGTGAATGAGGGATATAAAGAACACCTCATAGCGGTTGCAAAGCTAGCAAAGAGATGCCTTGCGTTGAGAGGGGAAGAAAGGCCCACAATGAAAGAAGCTGTTGGCAGAGTTGGAAGGCTTAAGAACGTTCGAGAAGCACCCATGGGTCCCAGTAGACCAAGATGAAACTGTGAGCTTGCTAGGTGAATCATCTGACCTTTACCCAGTAGGGATTTCCTCCTTAAATGCTTACGATGTTATGCCATCTGGGCAGTACATTGGTGAATCATCTGGACAATACGAGTCTGGAAATTCTATAATGCTGCCTCCAAACCTCCCACGATGAATGCCCATGCCCGCAAGCTAGCGTAAGCAGAAATCTCCAGTGGCCTACCCAAAAAAGGAAAAGAAAAAAAGAGAGCATAAATCTGTAGTGTTCTGGTGACAATTTTGAGCCAGGGAAATTTGTTGAAAACATAATAAAATAAATGCACACTCAAGATACTGTAATCTGAGAACGACTGAGTTCCCTTTTTGTATTATTATGTCATTCACTATTTTCTTGTGTGCGCGTGGTTGTGCATTTATCAGGCTAGTATCCAATGCTTAGGAGTTAGGATACCTAAAAAATAATTTGTTTTCTCGTGTGTGTGTGTGTGTGTGTGTGTGTGTACTGTATAGCTGTGGTATGTGTGATCCGCGGATGTGCCAGTACCCGACTTGTTGGGCCTAGGTACAAAGAGGTTTTGGCTGAGACTTGACCCAGTGGCCTTGAGCACAAGTTATTTCATGGGAACTTTGAAGCAGTTTCTCGGCCATCCATGTACATTTTCCCTTTGGCTAAGAGATGAATTCTCAATTTGGTTAACCGTCTGGATGATTGTTGGGCTTCTAGCCACTACCATGTGCCGTGGTCTGACTCAATTAGTTTGCCTCAGGCAGAGAACCAAAGCTTCTGGCAATGTTGCACGATGGCATTTTCCTTCTTCCTTTCTTCTCCAAAAGTTCGTGCGCTTTGGGAATTAGTTTCGTAACCTAGCGGTAGGCAAGTCAGACCTTACATGTAGATGCGTCTAGCAGATAAAAGTTTCAACCTCTGGTGATGGTGCCCATGTGTTGTCTTGATTCCACCGTCACTTGACCCATAATTGTAGATGCTCTGTTTCTTGCTTAATGAGCTCATAACTCTATTGCTGCTAAGATACTGATGTGGCTAGCAATTCCTTTCTAAAATGCTTCAAGGCTGGAAGACACGTGGTATTTTCCTAGCCACTTTCTTTACCAATTGATCCCTAGCCGTCTGCTCCATGATTGATGGTTCATTTGTGGTGTATTACATAATTTGACTATGACGCCCGAACAAGAGAATTATAATGCACCGTGATTAATTGTTGAGAAGACAGAGGGGAAGGGTTCAACCCCACAAAAGTACAAATATTTTAAAAATAAATTTTCTTGAAATGCATTCTATCTTCCGAAAACTAGAGAAAATGTTGGAGCAAGTCTAGTCATAAAAGTAAGTGTTCTCAAAACCTATGTCACTCTCTGGCCTTTTCCTCTAATTCCAAAATTGCATTGCCCAAAGTTTTCTCAGAACCGAGCGAATTTGTCTCGATATTATTTGGCTCTTCTTGGCCGGCATTATATTTTAGTATTATCATTTGATTTTCCTCGGCCGGCATCATACATTAGTACGAGTCAGTTGATAATTTCAATGTTCTGCTTCAGAAGAGATAAATAGAGGTGTCCTTGCAGGAATCTTTGGCACTTCAATTTAAAGCCAAGACCTTCAACCGAACAACAGACATTTTTTATCTTGAGTGTCCAAACAACAGGGAAGAAGCTATGCTTTGGTCTTTGTTGCTTCACCTCATCATCCTGTGGCCTATTGCAGCACCAGTCTCATTGGAGGCTAGGCCAGGGTGCCGTGACAAATGCGGCAACCTTAGCATCCCGTACCCGTTCGGAATTGGAGATCCTACCTGTTTCAAAGAAGCTGGACATGAATTAATCTGCGACGAGTCTTACAACCCCCCATTGGTACTATTAGGCCCAGAAAGAAACATACCGGTTCTGAATATATCATTGCAAGGCCAATTGACCATCACCTGGTGGGTGGCTTACAACTGTTACAGACGGTCAGGAACAAGCCGTGATCAATTTAACCAGCCAATCACGCTTAAAAATGTTTACGCCTTCTCTGACACCAAAAACAAGTTTACAGCTCTTGGGTGCGATACAGCGCGCCTTCATGTCTGACTCCACGGGAAAACTGTTTCAGAGTGGGTGTGTTTCTTTTTGTGGGAACACTTCAAACAGTTGCTGATGGATCTTGTTCCGGTATAGGCTGCTGCCAAACTTCCATCCCAAGGGGTCTCAGCACGCTGAATGTTGACCTGGGGAGCTTCTACAACCACACCATTGACTTGGGAATTCAATCCGTGCAGCTATGCATTCCTCGCGGACCAAAACTGGTTGAAATTCTCTGTATCTGATCTCATGAATTTCAGTAACAATGCAGGACTCAGTTTCCAAAATAAAACCAGTGCACCAGTAGTGCTGGATTGGGTGGTTGGTGTGGAGACTTGCGAAGAAGCCCTGAAAAATTCGACGGCGTACTCTTGTGGAGAGAACAGCTTCTGCTCTAACTCAACCAATGGCCCAGGATACCGATGCTATTGCAATGAAGGCTATCAAGGGAACCCTTATCTTCCCCATGGATGCCAAGGTATGATATATCCGTCTGATTTCCTTTCACAACCAGTATTTTGCGCATTTCTAGAATAAAACTCCACCAGTTGCATCTATAAAATTGCAGAACCACAGTTTTATTATTGGAAAAAGCTGATATTTTTTCTTTATATTGGCTTGCAGATATAGATGAGTGCAATGATCCAAATAACAATCCCTGTAAGGGAATTTGCCATAATACACCGGGGAGTCACTTCTGTACTTGCCCGCCTGGAACTATTGACAATGGTGATAAAGATGGAGTCCATTGCATACCTTCACATAAACAATTTCCGATCTTACAGTTTACTTTAGGTAATCCTTCTCATTTGTTTATCATCAAAATGTATGTCTGATACAATATAAGTTCTCAACTGAAGCAGAGTTATCATTGTCACATGTGCAGGGATCGGCTTAGGTCTCTTGTTTCTACTTGTTGCATCCTCTTGGATATATTGGGTCCTGCAGAAGAGAAAGCTCATCAAACTCAAACAGAAATTCTTCAAACAAAATGGTGGCTTGTTGTTACAGCAACAACTCTCCAAGCGTGAACGAACGGTGGAAACTACCAAGATGTTCACATCAGAAGAGCTCGAAAAGGCAACCAACAACTATGATGAAAGCCGAATTCTTGGCAGGGGTGGTTATGGTACAGTCTACAAAGGAAATTTACCAGACCAAAGAGTAGTTGCCGTCAAGAAGTCAAAAATAATTGATGAAAACCAAATCGAGCAATTTATAAACGAGGTAGTTATTCTTTCCCAAATTAACCACAAAAATGTGGTCAAACTATTGGGATGCTGTTTAGAAACTGAAGTTCCTTTACTAGTTTATGAGTTCATCACCAACGGAACCCTCTACCATCATATTCACGACAAGGGCCATGATTTCTCACTCTCTTGGGAACATCGGCTAAGGATAGCTGCTGAAACTGCAGGAGCACTGGCCTATTTGCACTCCGCAGCTTCAACACCAATCATCCATCGAGACATCAAGTCCACAAACATCCTCTTGGACAATGATCACAGGGCAAAAGTGGCAGATTTTGGGGCTTCAAGATTGATCCCTTTGGATCAAACTAAATTAAGTACATTGGTACAAGGGACAATGGGCTACTTAGACCCCGAGTACTTCCTCACAAGTCAATTAACTGAGAAGAGTGATGTCTATAGCTTTGGAGTAGTACTTGTGGAGCTATTAACAGGAATGAAGGCTGTTTCATTTGAAAGAGCCCAAGAACAGAGAAATCTAGCCATGTATTTTGTATCATCCATGAAGGAAAACTGCCTCTGGGAAATTTTGGAAAATAGGGTTGTCCAGGAGGGGAATGATGAGCAGCTCCGTGAAGTTGCTGAATTAGCAAAGAGATGCTTGAAAATGAACAGGGATGAGAGGCCAACTATGAAAGAGGTGGCAATGGAATTGGAGGGGCTAAGAAGATTTGAGAAGCACCCGTGGGCTGAGCAGGAGCTCGAATTGACGGATTGTTTGCTGAGACAACCATTGGATTCTCAGAATGGTAGTACTCCCAGTTACTATAGTATGAAAGGCCATGAGACATTTGAATCAGAGCTTGGGCGTTAATTATTTTAGCACATAGGAGACATTCAATAGAAAAATGTGAATCCTCGCTCTTCCGATTTCTGTAGGTCTCTTAAAATTTTATGTCATTTTGTCTATGGTTCAAATCCACTGCAGATCATGCCATGTTCTGATAATAATTTCAGGATCAAACTGACTGGATTACTGAAAATGGATCCTCCTACCAACCCAAATACTTCTTCTAAGGTCAAAGCACATGCTGTAATCTATATTACCATCCTACTCAACTCATGTCGAAGTATAATCCTCCTTTTGTGTGTGTGTTGCAGTGTTAGGGGGTTACATTGAAGGGAATCTGATGTTAGGTGGCTAGACCCTAGACTCTAGCCTCGCCCAAACCCCCCATCTGGGTACCACTAGACCACACGGACCCACGGTCATGTCTCTGAACTTGATTCCAACATATTGATGGAAAATCTCTTGTTGAAGATTTTGCAAAAGAAGAATTCTAAGTAAAAATAAAGAGGATAGGTATTTCCCACTTCAGTTTGACTTAAGGAGAAAAAGGATAAAAATGAGACTTATTCGGAAAGAAAAAGAAAAAAATGTTACTCTTTAAGACAACCAAGCACATGCAATGCTCGTGCAGCATTTTTTTAATTTTTTTTAATTTTTTTACACTCAATGTAAAACTTTCATAAAAAGGTAATATAAAAAGCTTCCCCAAATTATCCAATGTAAGTTCCTATGAATCCCCTTGATTTCCTAGGTTTGAGAGAAAAAAAAAAAAATGAAAAACAAACAAACAAACAAACCTTAAACTTAAGGTATTTTTCAGGATTGAGAAGAACAAACCAAGGGTTTTGTTGACGAGGTCGGCGGAGTTTGCAGATGGAGAGAGAAAAAGAGCGAGAGAGTAGATGAAAGACCATGGATGGTGGAGACCGGTGGCGACCATGGACAACGATGGAGGGTGGAACCCTAAATCACAAGAGAGAAGGTGAGATACTGATAGATGATAACTTGTCTTAGGGGTGTGAAAACGGCGCTTTCAAGGAAAGAACGCTTTATGTTTAATGAAAACGTGTTTGTAAACAGCAACTACAATAGCTGAAAGCGTGTTTTAAAACAGCGCTTTAGACCAAAAAGGGTTTGTAAAGAGCAATTTCACAAGCGTTGTTTATCCAGAGAGCACTTTTATTTATATAAAGCGTGTTTGAAAACCGCGCTTTCAAAGGTTTTGTTTAATTGAAAGCTTGTGTGAAGAAAGCGCGTGTTCACACAAGCTTTCAATTTATTTTTATACGCTTTCTGTTCTCCGTATTTCGTTTTTTTATAGCCAATGAAAGTGTGAGCTTATTGCCCGTATATAGCTCGGGCCAGAGGATACCCCACCGACAACGGGCGGCTAGCCAGTGCAATAAAAAAATAATAATAATAATTTGTTGCCCTGTAAAATGATTGAGAAATTGGTTGATGGGAAATAAAGGCGAGAAAGGAAATACAACGCTGTTTTGAATCTCATCCTCATGTTCTAAGTAATGAGAAGTGAGCTCAATAGAACGAAATAGTGGCTCACTTTTTTCCCTTTTCTTTCTTTTTTTTTTTTTTTTTTTTTTTTTTTTTTTAGAAAAAGTCTTTAAGTATCAAGGAAAATCAAGAAATCCCAATTAGGTTAGTACCAACCAAACAGTGGCTCACTTGGATGAGAGGGTTTTCGTTTTGATTTCTTTCGTATTAGACAAATCAAATCAGAAATCTAGGACCCAGAAATTTTAAATCTTATGGTCTTTTCCTACCTTTTTTCTTTTTCCAATTTTTTTTTTAAATTTTTAAATTTCATTTTAAACCTCGGCAACTAAACAGAGCACGAAGGAGAGTGAAGAAAGAAGAAGAGGAGAAACAAAGGAAAATCTTTTCTGAACAGAAACCTCCGCGTACCTGCAGAAGCGTCGATACTCCTCCATGGGGGATGGCATTCAGAAAAAAGGTCAAAAAAGGCATTACGTGTAAATTCTGGATCGGCCCCATTGGTATTTGATTCTTGGATTGATCAGATAAGCCGTTGGCACGTCACGTCAAGCCAAGTAAGGAAACCTTTAGAGGCTACAAATGTCGGTGTGGGCATGAGAAATTGAGAACAAACAAATAGACCTCACCCTCCCCTTTTACTGGGTCTTACTCAAAAGATGATACAAATCCATAATCATCTTTTATCTCTATTTTAATAAATCCTACCCAACCAACCAAAAAAAAAAGGGTCCACTATATTTTACCCTTCGAAAAATTAGAAGCCATAGATGGCGGCAACGGGCATCAGTAGAATATACAGACCCACTCTTTAATGGGTATTTCACCTCAACTGCCTTTTAGAGTTTTACCATTCCAGTGAATGGCTTTACAGAAACACATGCAAACTGATCATTCTCAATCTTAATTCAATTTAATTTTTTTTGTGAATTTGATCAAAAAATTAAAACCCATCAAATTGAAGGATTTGGATTTTTCACCCCCTCCTTTGGCGCATTATTGATGCTAGCATTTCGAGTTTAAATAAGCATTTGAATTAGTTGGACCTAATTTCACGTACTGCTGAGCCAAGCTTGATGGGGACTGACATTTGAATACGGTTCAAGGATAGTTTCGAGCCACATGAATATGGAATTCCTCTTTTTGCTAAGAAAAAAACAATTACAAATTCGAGATTAGAAGAGGAAGCGAGAAGCAATTCCATGGTGAGATGTAGGCCACAGTCTATCTAAACTATTATATTAAAGGGAAGCCTCTTTTGATCTTTTAATTGGTCTATTCTTTGGGAGTATTAAATTTCAAAGTATCTCAGTAATTTTACAATCAAAAAATTAAGAAAAAGACAATATAAGTTATATTACATGAATTTGAACCGAAGGAATAAAAAAAAAAAATACTACTTACATTCTTTTTTTACATCTTAATATTCTAGATTATCACTCTCACGTGCAGAACGTGTGTTTACAAGAAGGTAAAGATGACAACAATATGAGCTCAGGCCATGTAGGCATGAGGACATGGGAAAAATGAACAAACCAATTAGTCATTTCAAGATTTTTGGCATCTTCTTGACGCTGTTGCAAGAAAATGATTCTTGATAAATACAATGCATAAAGTATCCAATGTCTTCTGAGAACATAGAAGAAAGCAAGTAAAAATTAAAAGAGAATTAAGTGGAACAATTAATGTCACTCAACAACCAGACGTCGTGGCCTCCGGGCGGGGTTTGGGACTTTTTAACTTATTTATTATTTATTTAGTGGGGTCCTTTGAAAAAGGGTCAGAACTTCGCCAGCGTGGTGGCTGGGGTACGTCCATTGATGGCTTTTACAGGAGATGTCAATAATCTATTACTCCAATCTTTTTACCCTTTTTTATCTTTTTATTTTTAAATGCCCGGAGAGAATTTCGACATTGTAATCAAATATAAGATACTGGCATCTACAAGAGTCTTGTTTTCAAAAGTTAATATGTACATGCATGATTAAAATACGTGAATCATCGAATATCTTTCTTTCCCGTTGTAGTTCCTTTTTCTTTTGTGCATGTTTTTCCAAAGAAAGTACCATCAATGGGAATCGGTTGAAACATAACACCACGGCACAATAATTGGGCATTGGTGAGCCTTAAGAAAGGCATCTAATTAAATATACGTATGTTGTAAAATGCTCTACAACTCGCAACACAGAAAATTAATTAGGGTGCAAGAAATGTAAGTGCACATCCCCATCTTTCATGAATCTGGGCAAGCTCACTATGTCGAATCGAATAAGAACCCTCCGAGCGATATGGTTTGGGACTTTTGGGGTTCATAGTCGTGTGGGACTCGAAAAGGTGAAGAACCCGGTGGGAAAAGCTTCATACTTTCCACATCACATGCAACTATGCAATTGCCTATCATTAAAGCAATAGAAGAAACCTTTGACTTTCGAGCAATACTGTCTATTATTTCTTCGTTTGAGTGAGTGTACACCAACTTCCTTGCCATCGATCAGGAATCGACACTTGTTTGGGCCCTACTTTTATTCTCATGTTGTCTTCCCAAGAGACATAACGACCCACCTATTAGGATTTAATTAGGACCTTGCATTATCAAGTGTTGTGTTACCAAGGGTAACTCGATCAAATTAAAGATAGTGGATACATGTATATCTTTTTCTCTGTGTGCATAGAGTATAGAGTATGTATAATGCATACAGTACGTATAAAAATAGTGACACCAGCACGTGCAATCTATTCATCTTGTCTTACTGGCATCCTCTTTCTGCATGTATAAAGTATTCTTGCGGGTGCTTGCATTTTGCACCACCAATCAAGCCAAGAATTAAGTCTTGAGTTGAAAGACTAGTCTCTGAACCATGATGAGCAATGAATCCTACACAAAGCCTCAAACTTTTCACCTAAACAAGTCTTCTTCAATGGAACTTGCAACCTCTCCTCGTTCAACAATTGTCCCAGCTGGGAAGTCTTCTTCAATTGAATTCCCAACATCTCATCCTCTCATGGGGGAAGAGTTTTTTCATGACAATCACCGACAACACCCGCTAGCCCCAGTTAGCCTAACTGACCTCTTTACATGCACGGGCTGCAGGGAATATGGCGCAGGCAAGAGGTTCATATGCCGGCAATGTGATTTTCAGCTGCATGAATTTTGTGCCTTGGCTCCCTCAGTTCTCAAGGGCCACCCACTGCACTACCAACACCAACTTTTCTTCAATTATAAACAGGGTCAGTTTTAATTCAATTCATTTTAGTCGAGTAATTATATACAGTCATTTCATTAGTTGTAATTTTATCTCACGAATCCTGATCGAAGCCCATGGTCACTAATTAATTTTGAGATGATAATTGTTGTAAGCTTAATGATGACAAATTTCGTGGGTTTGTACTAATTAAATTTTTGTGTATAGTTAAAGGTGGAATTGTACGGTCCAAGTGTGACATTTGTGGGAAGCCAAGCAAAGGGTATCATTTTCAGTGTAGCGCATGTAGTTTCCTGATGCACCCTTGCTGTGCTATGCTTTCTGCGGAAATAAAAGTTGCGGTGCATCCACACTCCCTGAAGCTCTTATCGCCAGGGGTGACATCAGGTGGGAGTGGGGAGCCTGGTTTTAGTTGTGGAGAGTGCAAGAAGAAGAGGCTAGGCCGAGTGTACGGTTGCGGGGTATGTGATTACCATCTTCATGCAGTTTGTGCAAAGAAC
Source organism: Liquidambar formosana (assembly GCA_039720395.1). NCBI lineage: Eukaryota > Viridiplantae > Streptophyta > Magnoliopsida > Saxifragales > Altingiaceae > Liquidambar > Liquidambar formosana. Next base: position 32,609,488 of record CM077833.1, read on the forward strand.
ATGGTGAATGGGCTGCATGCGAATAACATCAAGGACCGAGAAAACCGAGGCATGCTAGGCACGGCTGCACGCCTGGCATCTCAAGTGGTCATAGGCTTCCTGGGTGGCCTTATTGAGGGACTTGGAGATGGGGTTGGACAAGTGTTGGTCCAAAATATAGGGAAAGGGAGGAGGCTCCATAGCAGAAGATATGATTAGAATTAATGATTATGGTATAAGCTCTTGAAATGTTCCTCAACGTACAAATTGATCAAGTTGGTGAGTGTTTGATCTAAACATGTATAGTGTGATATTTGTTTACAGCTAGCTAGGTGAGGGCCGGGGCCGGTGTTCGTTCTTGGTTATAACTTATAACTAGCTAGGTAATTGATGGAAGGGGGTATATATATATATATATATATATATTGGTTTATATATGTTTGATGATGTGGTATAAATATGATGTTGATATATGATGTTGATTAATCGATACTTAAGTGATGTTTGAATGGATTATCCACTATATATATTAAAGGAATGAGGACTACCACCACATAAATTACTTCCTCATATTTTACAATCCATCTTCTTGTATGTATGTACATAATCCAATTAAGGGTAATGTTATTTTCCTCATATTTTTCCACCAATTTATATGTGACAGTTTTTCCTTATTTTATGGTGAGTCCCACCTATTATACACTATTGATACATAAAATGGATGATAAATATGAGTGAAGTACCATTTTACTTCAATTAATCTGCATGTATGTCAAGCCCTTACCAACCAATTAATCGGTTAAAAGGCGTAACAACATCAATTCAACTTCCCTTTAACAATGATTGCAAAATCTATGTTAAATTTGGTTTAATCTAGGTTCAGCATCCTTTGACCCAACACTCGTGAAGCCTAAATTTTGGGTGCAATTTAAACCCGGGAAATTAGGACGAGCTTGACCCAATCCCTATCAAGCTTAAGCTTAAGGATGGCAATTGGCTCGGGCAACCAAAACACCAACTGTCTTAGGGGTCTGGATATTGCAACCTCTTCAAGTGATTTCTTTACTACACTAATTTTATTTTTTAAAAAAATTAAGAAAAATATAAAAGGTTTTTATGAAAAGTGACCACATAGTCCACTATAAAACATCATTTTGAATAAATTTGTAGAAAATTTTTTTTCCAAAATCTATCATTTAAGTAGACTTTTTGTCAATTTATAATCCCTATTTCATTTTTTGCCAAAAAGTCCACTTAAATTATAGATTTTGAAAAATCTTTATTACGTAAAATTGTTCAAAACGATGTTTTCTAATAAACTTCTCGACCACTTTTCATAAAGACATTTCATATGTTTCTAAAACTTTTAAAAATTAAAATTTGTGAGAGTGAGAAAATCACTTGAAGAGATTGCAGTATCCGACCCGCTGTCTTATTCCATGTTGACCAGCCCAACCGAATAAGAATACTTGTTACGTTGGAAGGGCTTAGGCATGCTTTGAGCCACGAAGTTTTATTTGGGCATTGCATGTTGGATTACGCAATTAGACACCCAGTATTTTAACTAACGTAATGGGTTTTAAAATCAAATCAAACTAATTCAATTCGTTCCATTTTAAAAAGAATAAAATGTAAGTGGAAAAATTGTAAGAGAAGCATGGCCTACCAACTTCGATCTCATCCCCATTTGTGTAAGAGAAGTGCAAACGAATATTGGATTGGCCTTATTTTAGCCTGAATCCAATAAAAGTTGGTTGGGCCTAATACTTTTGGTTGATTTTGGGTTCGTAATATGACTGACCCATTACTAAACATAATGGGTTTCGTTTGGCCACGCACACTCCACCCTAATTGCACCTCCACAGTGATAACTAGAATGGATTTTGCCTTAATTTAAGTGAGCATATATATATATATATATATATATATATATATGTTTTAAAACGGAGGATAGGGTCTTCCCTCACTCTTCCATCCGCCCTCGTCGGTGAAGAAAAACAAAATTTAGTAAGCATGTGGGAAAGCTAAGGTGTTCTCTACCGACAATTTTTATCATTGTCGTCCTTTTATTATTACTTTTATTTTATTCTGTGGGGGTACTGCTATTAGTTTCCTCATTGGCTTTCTTCGACTTCGTTGCCCATACATATATTTATCCCCCGACTTCTTGTGTTTTTAGCTACGGATTGTAGCAGCGTCCATTCTATTAATTACTAGAAAATTGGAGCGCCCAACCAACCATTCGCTTCGATCTTTTGAATCCACATACATACATACGTCCCTCCAACTCATATATCCCTACAAACCCAAACTAACCCAACCAGCCGGTTGGTCACCAGACTGACATGCGGTGTCATGAGTTATAACTTCATTTTTTATTTTTTATTTTTTATTATATAAAAAAAATTTCAAAAAAAAAAAAACCCTTACGTTACCCATCGACCCCATGCTCATTTTCTGCAATTTAATAAGCTTTGAGGATTGTGTTCTACACCTGCAATTTGTATGTAGTGATATTGGGCGTGTAATTTGGGCCTCAGCTCCGACGAACTAGCTATTGTAGAACGCTGTAGCCTGTAATTAAGATTACGGCTTGTGGGCCTTAACTCAATGAATCAAATGCACTCAAATTTCACTTCATTTAACATTTTCAGCTATTCATTTAATAAAGTAAGTCCCTGACACAGCGTGGACTTTCATGGCAAAAGGACCCTTCTCCCTTTTCTCTAATATATGCCTCCTCATGGCGAAAAGTGTTCCCATACCTCATCTCTCAAATCTCTCATTGGTGGTATCCAATGCCACGCAGCTACTCTTTCATCCAGAATTACCCCAAATTGCGTCTCATTATTCATAGCCTTACCCTTATCCCATGTTTCACAATTTGTATGGCCACACAAATCCGTCTTTGTTTCTTTCCCCTTTGTTTTAATACCACCCCTTCAACGTCTCACAAAAACATAAAGGGGGAAGCCTAACGTACAATTGAATCTTCTTCTTTTTTAATAATAATAATAATAATGGAGGAATCCCATGCTCTGATTACTTTCGCTCTAAAAATCTAGGCTCCAAGATCGATCAGCAGGTAGTAAATTTTTGGGTAAAATGCATCTGCACCCCCTCTATTTACTGACTATTACACTGACACCCCTTATATTTTCTGAAATTACACTGCACTCCCTTACTTTAGAAAATAATATACATTTCCCCCCATCCGTCAAACAGCCGTTAGAGTTTTTTCCGTTTGTTGCTGATGTCAGCCAAAAATAGGTTTAAAATGCCCATTTTAACCTTCTTAAAGCCAAACGCTGCGTTTAGAAGAGGCCTTAAATGAAGAATAAGAAAAGAAGGAGAAGAAAAAGATAGAAGCGTCAAGCTCCCTCATCATCAACCCCTCGTCAAAGCTCTTCACCGTGAAAGCTCTTCGCCCTCACACCGTGAACCGCCAGTGAACTGCCGTCGCCTCGCACCATCGCCGGTGAACTCACCTCACGCTCTCCCTCACCTTCACGCTATCCCTTCACACAGCCGGCGAACTGGTGCGGCTTCGCGGTGTGCTTCGCCGGAAACCATGGACGTCGGCATCCATGGCCGCCCCTCCCCCCGCCCCTTCAGATCATCCTCCCCCCCCCCCCCCCCCACCATCCATTTTGCCCAACTATGTGAGGGTTTGTAGAGAAACGAAAAACAAAAAAACAAAAAAAAAAGATGCCAGATCTGAAAAAACGGGGGAGGGGCGGCCATGGATGCCGGTGTCCATGGTCTCCTTCCTTCTTTTTTTTTTTTTTTTTTTTGGGGGGGGGGGGTAAAAATCACGGATTGTGGAGGCTGTTGGGTTTGCATTGGTTGGTTGTCTCCTTGAATTTTTTGTTTTTGCTGGCGGTGGGGGTTTGCTGCGGTGGTGACAGGTCGCCGACGGTGAGTGGGGTTGGCTGTGATGGGAGGCACTATGTGATGGTTTGGAGAAAAAAAAAAAAAAAAAGAAAGAAAAGGAAAACAGAGGGGAGAGAAAAAAGAGAGTATCCGCTGGTGGAATGGAAGGTGAGGATGGTGTCAGATCGACGGTGATGATGCTCGTTGTGGTGGGGCTTGCCGACGGTGCACGCGATGGGGGTTTGCTGCGGTGGGGGTTTGCTGCGCCGACGGTGATGATGCTCGTCGTGGTGAGGCTTGCCGACGGTGCACGCGATGGGGGTTTGCTGCGGTGGGGGTTTGCTGCGCCGCTGGTGGAATGGAAGGTGAGGATGGTGTCAGATCGACGGTGATGATGCTCGTCGTGGTGGGGGCTTGCCGACGGTACATGCGGTGGGGGTTTGCTGCGGCAGTGCACTATGTGAGGGTTTGGAAAAAAAAAAGAAAAAAAAAAGAAAAGGAAACATAGAAGAGAGAAAGAAAGCAAAAGCACAAAACGACGCCGTTTAAAGAAGGGCAATTTGGTCTTTTTACATTTCCGTTAATCACGTTGACGTTGGGGTTCTGACAAGGGGAGGACAGTGTAATTTCAAAAAGTATAAGGAGTGTCAGTGTAATAGTTAGTAAACAGAGGGGGTGTAGATGTATTTTACCCTAAATTTTTAGGGGAAAGATAAAAAGAGGGTGGGAAGAAGGGTAAAAAGGGTAAATGACATGTGGACCAAGGCCTGAGGCTCAATCATTGCGGTCTTCCGGATTTGATAGCCAGACAATGTGGACCTGCAATCGATTCCTCTACTACGTCTTTTTTTATCAAAAATGATCGGGGCCACCACTCTTCATTTACATTAAGCGAAATAATATTTTATTAAAATTTACAATTTTAAAAAAAAAAAGGGTTAGTATTTTGTTCCTTCTTAATATTTTTTTGATTAAAAAAAAAATAAAACATTGAATTATGAGTTTGGAAGACAGACTAAGCTGGTCTTAACAAAGAAGATTCCTGTTCTCGTGCATGGAACTTTCTTGGACTACTTGTCGGCCCGTTCATGAAAGAGATCATCTTTCTCTTTGATATTCATACAATAAATAAATAAAATTTGATATTGAACCTAACGAAAATTTTTAGTAGAAAATCTTGGGGAAGTGATTGGTAATTTCAAACAACTTCAAAACAAGCTACTCACCACTTTTTCGAAGATTTCCTTTTATGCAATACATTATTAGTCTATATAATAAGTAAATCCTTTTTTCGTATCACCTAGTGTGGGTGCAGCTTGAACGCCTCTCTCTGCCCAAGTCCATCCAATCCCAGCTTTATTTTCTCGACTTGGGTTAGTCTCAACGAGCAAGGAAATGGTTGTGCACGTTGCACCCACTTTTCTCGTTTTCGAACATCTTTACCACACAAAAATGGAAAAAAAATAAAGAGGAGAAAAACATGTTTTCATGTTCATACTCCAAATCCAATTCAAATTTTTAATCATTCAACCTAGTCTGTAATATACTTGCTCCCATGCAACTAATATTTTTTTCACGAACAGACAAGAATGTAAAAACAAATTAAACCACTTAATAATCAGTAATCCAACATGCTTAAGTATATAAGTTTAATTGAACTGAGTTATCTAACTTACATCAACTTTAATGGTGTAGAATGCAAAATTAGATGGTAAAAAAACATTACATGATCACATTAATTCTACAAAAGGTGATTAAGGATACCTTTCATTATTAAATTGTAACTTATACGGGACATTGGGACATTTTTTCCTTTAAATGATTATGTGAAAACAGAGCCAAACAATATGAGAGTTATTTATAATTTATCTCCCTACCAGAAAAAAAAAAAAAAAAAAAAAAAAAAAAAAAAAAAAAAAAAAAAAAGAGAAGAAAAAGAGGGATAAATATGAATGTGCATCTCGGTTGCGGGCTACGTTTCCATATGGGGGCATAAGAGATTAAGTAGGTTGGTGTCTAAGGGGCCTTAGGTGATTGCCTTAGTCACATCACCATTGGGCTGGCCTTGCCTTATAATATAATAATGGTATTCACATGGCCTTTTCTCATCTAAAATTATTAATAAAGTTCTACCTCTCTAATTAATTAATTTTAAATTCAAAAATATCTTTAAAATACTTGTTCAATCCTAATAAGTCTCTCGACTATTAAATGTTGGGCTAATGGTATCCTTAACTTCCCCTACGAGGAGAGGTTTTGAAATGGAGTCCTCAAACCTTTATGATGAGCGTAATTCGAGATACTTTTATTTATTTATCTATAACTTTTAAATTATAACCGGTGTAGGGTTGGGGATAGTTTGGAATTCATCACTTTTTTTCTTTTTTTTATTTTGATAATAATGGAATTCTTCACTCTTGGCCAGAAGAAATAATTTTTGGTTTAAAAAAACATAAAGAAATAAGAAAAATCAAGAACCACAGCAAGCGAAGTGTCAAGTTTGGTAATTCGGACAAGATCAAAACCCCTTTTGTGAAGTGCATCCTCCACAAAATGCCCTTAGCCGAGTGTAGGAGGAGACTGGAGAGAGATCTCTCTTTAGTGTTTTATAACCATTGTCGGTTTTGACTCTCCTCTGACTGGTCATCAACACCCACCGCAATCGCCGGAAAAACCCAAATGAGAAAAGACGGGGCACCGGCGACCGTCCCCGGAAACGCCGTCGGGAAAATGTTTCTCTGCTTTGAAACCAGACCATTAGTTGGCAACATTACTAGCTTTGACCCTCGTCATGGTCATCTGGAACCTCCAGCCCTACTACGAAAACCTCCTCTCCGCCGCCCGCCCATGCTCCGCTCCCTCCGCCTCCGCCTCCGCCTCCGCCGCCGCCGCCAATGCATCCCTTTCGGACACTGCCGCCCCCTTGGCTGACAAAAAGTTCACCACCCAAAAGACCAACTCCAACACCGATCCTAACAAGCGTCTCTTCCACTCCTACGGCAACGCCGCCGCTCTTTTCGTCCAAATGGGGGCTTACCGCGGCGGTGCCCGTACCTTCGCCGTCGTTGGCCTCGCTTCGAAACCCATTCACGTCTTCGGTCATCCTTGGTACAAATGCGAGTGGATCTCGAACAACGGTTCCTCCATCAAAGCGAAAGCCTATAAAATGCTTCCCGACTGGGGTTACGGCCGAGTGTACACGGTGGTGGTAGTGAACTGCACATTCTCCGTAAAACCCAACGAGGACAACGCAGGTGGGAAGCTCATTCTGTATGCGTACTACGGCGAGTCACCGAAGAAATATGAGAAGATCACGGCCTTGGAGGAAGAAGCGGGGTCGTACAACGAGTCCAAGTACGAGCCGCCGTATGAGTACGAGTATGTGTATTGCGGGTCGTCCCTGTACGGGAACCTGAGCGCAGCGAGGATAAGGGAGTGGATGGCGTATCACACCTGGTTCTTCGGGGGCAAGTCGCATTTCGTGTTTCACGACGCGGGAGGGGTGTCGGCGGAAGTGAGGGCGGTGCTGGAGCCGTGGGTGAGAGCAGGGAGGGCGACGATTCAGGACATCAGGGCGCAGGCGGAGTACGATGGGTATTATTATAACCAGTTTTTGGTGGTGAATGACTGCCTTCACAGGTACAGACACTCAGCGAACTGGACATTTTACTTCGACGTGGATGAGTACATATATTTGCCGGATGGGAATTCGTTAGAATCGGTATTGAAGGAGTTGTCGGTTTATACTCAGTTCACAATTGAGCAGAATCCAATGTCGAGTGCGCTGTGCTTGAACGATTCGACGCAGGACGAGTATTCAAGGTATGTATGTTCCATGGTGTCTATATTTGGGGTTTCTATTGTTGGATCGATCCCCTTTTCTTAATTTCGAATGCATACGTATTCCTTCTCCTCCTTCCTACTAATTAGATGTTAAAAAGGCATGCCATTATTGGGGGATGGAGATGGATCAATGTACATAGATCGAGGGAGCTAGTCGGGATTGGGACGTTTAGTTAATCGGTGGCCGACAAGAGAAGCCCTTAACTGATGGTTTTCCTTTCCCTTTTGGGTAGATTGAAGATTCATTCATTAGATCAAATTTACCCACTATTTTAGTCTTAGTTTAACAGGGCTATTCCATCATATGCTTGGTTTGGGATTGAAATTGAAATTGAAATGTGATTCAGGCAATGGGGATTCGAGAAGCTGGTGTTCAGGGACTCGCGGACGGGATTCCGGCGAGATCGGAAATACGCAATACAGGCGAAGAACGCTTTTGCGACGGGGGTGCACATGTCGGAAAACGTAATCGGCAACACCTCACACAACACAGAAACCAAGATTCGGTACTATCACTACCATAACTCCATCACCGTAAAAGGGGAACCGTGCCGGGAATTGGTTCCCGTTTCGGCTAAGAAGAACGTCACGTGGTACAATAAGCTGCCCTTCGTTTTCGATGACAACATGAGGAAGCTGGCCAACACCGTCAAGGAATTCGAGCGCACAGCCATCGGAACCGTACAGCTGTCTTCATGACCGCACCGACACTCTGTTTCATCCACATGGACGTGTGTAATTGTAATTGTAATTGTAATTGTAATTGAAATTGTTAATGGAGTGATGGTGGTACCGGTGCCCCCAGCCTCACCACGCGTAACATGTATGGTCATGAGTAAAGTGTTTGCTCAAGGGTTACAATTCCTTGCCCTCCGGGATCTGACCCACCCACCCACCCACCGCCATGATGGTGGCCACAATCACAATGATGAGAAACGGTAAGGGGGCCGGGGTCCAAATTCAGTTTCGTTTGTCTGTAAAGGTCAGTGTTTTACTTGTTGCATTCCCACCCCCCGGCCATTTTTTTATTTTTCTTTTTGTTTTTGATGATTAATTTATATAAATAATACCTTTTTTACATTATCCATGATGGGAACCCTGTTCTGTGGAGATGGGTTTATGCGACAATTTTCGTTTTCTTCTTCCTCTTCCTTAAAATGGCAATTGGTTGTAGAGTAGAAAATTTTCAAAAGGAAAGAGCTAGGGAGGCATAGGGAGCGAGAAGAAGTGCCTCTCCTTCCTCATCATTCGTTTGATTTCTAACCGGACAGTGGATTTAGGTAATTTAATAATCGCACGAAACGCCAACCAATAATGTTTTTGGTTTTTTTTTGTCTTCATTCATGGCTACTTAGCTGGAGCCCGCAACCCCCCTTTACCGGCCACTAGCTATCTATAACAAATTAACGAATGTTCTAGATCAAATTTTCTTTTCCTTGTTTTTTATGAACATGAAGAAAGTAAATAACCATCCAAGCCCACATGACTATTCTAATTAGTCAAATCATTTTTTTAAGGATTTTTTTTTTTTCTTACTAACTATATTCTTTATGGGACTAAGTGCACGACTAATTAGTCAAATATACCATTTTAATTAGTTACATTTATTTAATCATTTCTACTAAATAAACATTGTTAAATTGATTTTCACATTTTTCCTCTTTGTCCAACTGACCAATTCTTTTTCTTCATCAAATGATTATATATATATATTTGTGTGGTTAAAGAATAGCTAGTGTCTTTGGACTGCTCACTTTGAATAGGTATCTAACTATTTTAGGAAATGTTATTTTTTTAGCTAAAGCAGTTAAAACATAGCTATTACCTTAGGAATTGCTCTAAACAATAGAAAAAAAGAAAAGAAAAAAAAAGAAGGGGTTTTTTGTCATTATATATTTTTTAAAATAAAAAAATAAAAAATAAAAAAAGGGAACATGTTTCTAGTGGATTTTCAATCTTTCTTAAATAGAAAATAAAAAATCAAGAAAAATTTAAGTGTTATTTAAAAATGTATTTACAAATTAAAATTAAAACTAAAAAGCAATTTTCAAAATCATACTTGTTTTTTTGTATTTTAAGTAAGGTTTTTTTTCACAATGCCACCAATGGGATTGGTAGTCTAGTGATGGTATCCAAGTGAGTGAGAGGTTTAGCTATACATTAGGAATCGATTGCTTTCCAACGTAACCACCTAAAAAAAAAAAAAAAAAGGACTGCCAAAATGGGAAATCTCATGCAAGGTGACGTGGTATCCCGGTAATCTTTTTTACTTTTTGACATTCCCATAATTTCAAAATTGCCATTTTTCAAGGCAGCAATCATGGGTCGTTAAAAAAATTAGCATTATCAGATGATACGTATTTTGGATCCAACAAAGAGTAGTTGGCTTCAAGAAGAAAGCATTGATTACGGTTGGTGAATATCCCTTAATGGGGCATGCTGCATGCTTTATTGTTGTGCTTTAATGGACGAAGGTGTGGGGACAATACGGGGCATTGTTGAGCAGACGCACTACCACTGTTGAGTCAATAGCAACTAGAATTTTATGAACACCTTCATTCCAGGCCATATTTGACCCATGGTACCCAGCCCAAAGCTCAGCCCCCGTCACCCTACAAACTCCAATGTTCACACTGAAACCCACAATCCATCTGCCCAAATCATTGCGAAGCAGGCCTCCTCCAGCTGATTCCCCAGGATTACCATGGGAACTACCATCTGTGTTTAGTTTAACCCACCCCGTGTGGGGAAAGGACCAAGCAATGTATCGCAGATGTTTGGCAGACTTGATATATATTGTCCTTTAATTGGCTACTAGTCCACTCTCTGGCTCTCATCAAGATAAGATCTGGGGCATTGAAAAATCCGTTTATTTCCTCAAAATAGTTTGCCTTGTTAGATTTGTTTGATGTATTTGTTTTCCACCCAAACCGGGGGCTGCTTTTCCTCGCTCCTAACCCATACTATTGTCCACTACTAGCTAGGAGACTAAGAAGCCATCTCACTTTAGAGATCTTTGGTGCGTTAAGATCGATCTCAATGCGTACACATGGTTTTTGGGATGTAATCTAATGAGTAATGAAGTCAAATGAATGGTAAAATTTTCCAAATTACGGGTAAATATCTCATTCATTTCTCCAAATTGATTACTGGGCCTCACTCGCCGGTCGAAACTAGAGTCCACCACCCTAGCCTGATTCCAGCTTTTAGGTGTTCTTCTTGTGGACCGTTTTTGAGCAATTTGGGCTTGAAATGCCTAAACTCTGCCTTGTCCTTTGGACTCGATCGGGTTGTTACGTCTAGGCCGGAAGTCATGTCGGTCCAGGTTTAAGCTATCCTACTTGCGTTCAATCGCAGGCTGGGCCCGTTCAATCGCAGGCTGGGCCCGCACCGCATGCGATTTCTTCTTTTCCCCATTTTGCCGACGTTTGAAGCCGCCATTGAAGGTGTGCGGCCGTGCTTCCTACACGTGTGAACACGTCCTGCGGATGAACTGAGAATAACCACCACCACCACCCCCCCCCTCTTTTATCCACGTGTCATATGGCAACATAGGATGCCACTGTATTTTTTTATTTTAAAATGCGTGTTGTGTTTCCGGTGGAGCTTGACCCTAACCCTAACCCAATAGATTAGGTTTTTCAACTTTGTTTTGTCATTTTTATATATTTCCCCAAAGAGTGAATAATTGTTTAGCATTTGTTAAAAAAGTGCATTTTCACGGGGGATTCAAATTAAATGCACTACTACTGATGTGGTTTCCACGTCGGATGCCAACTCTAATAGTTCCTATCAATTAATATCACATTATATTCTAAATTGTACAGCAAAGAAATATATGATTATGTCATATCCCAATTTTGTTCATATACAGCTTATATGCACAGAAACGGGGTCACTATCCAGTATCCACTAATAATATACTTGGATTTTGCTTCCTTAATATTGGAAATCCAATTCCCAAATTATGGCGAGAAGGTTCTTAATTAAGTTCATGGGTCTGTTTTCCTTTCCTCCAAATAATCGTATGACTAACTAGGTAACAAAGTCTGAGCGTCACCCATGTTTAATAAGATTGATCAGCAACGTTCAAAAAATCAAACCCTATAAGATCAAGATCAAGATCAAGATCAAGGGACATAATTTTTATACAATTTTTAAGCATATGGATCTTAGTAGATCCCAAGGTCTCTAATCTTTTAATTCTCTCTTTTTTTTTAAATTATAAACAAATTTAAAGAAAATATACTTTTCAACTTTCAATTGAAAAAAAAAAAAAAAAATCAATTCTTACGTTTCTACAAATTCATTTGTTGCTTGTTGATTTAAAAACAAAAAAGAATAAATTTTTACGCTTTTATAAATACATGTTGCTTGTTGATTCTTAAATAAATGAATTATAGTCCTTTATGGAGAAATAAAAGGTTGAATGTCATCAAATGAACACGTACAATGGGTAAAATTTTGAAATTCGTATAGAGAAATAAAATTTTTTTATTAACAATTAAGAGTATCTCAAGTCTTACCGTTAATGATGTTGGTTCATGTGAGATTAATCATAACTATAAGGAGTAAAATTTTTGAAAAGTACACCTAAAATGTAATCATCATATTAAACCTTTGAAGACAAAGATCACGAAAAACATAGATATTATTTAATTTTGAATACAAATCCTAAGAGAATCACGCATGGCTGTGAATTAATAAGACTAGAAATAAAAAATGCCCTGTTGTTTCTAATAAATAAAAATAAAGAAAGGGAAAGCCGAGAGAAGGGAGGGGGTGTAGCTAGGGTTTTAGCGATTCAGATTTAGGAGGTAGCCGGTAGGGCACAAACACAAGCGGCATTAGGGGTAAATGCAAATAAAATAGGGGGTGAGCACCCAAAAAAAATAAAAAATAAAAACTGAGGGGGGTGGGCCCACTACTGCGTCGGACGGTTAAGAAGAAGAGAACACGTGTATTAGGGCAAGCGGTGTCCACATCATGAAGACAAAGGGAGAGGTGATCGGACGGGTAATAAAAGGAGAATCTCGTCACTATTGCCTCCATTCATATCCGTCGATAAATTCGCCTGTTATCAAAACCTGGCACGTTTCTTTCCTTTTCGTATTTATTATTTATTATTATTATTATTATTTTTTTTTATTCTAGTGACCGCCTCATAAATTTGTTTCACTCCTAGTCCTTCTAGCCTTTCCCTCTTCGCCGTTTTCCCCCTTCCCTTTCATCCCCACGAAGAAAGACACACCCTCCTCCTCGTTTCTGCTGCTGCCCCTCTCTCTCGCTCTTTCTCAATCTCCATTTGGTAAAGTTCTTGGATTCACATATCCTCTTCTCTAATCCTTCGATTTCTTTCTTTTTTCAATATAATGAATGGTGGGTTTACCACTTTCTGTCTTGCCTTGCTAATGTCGCTTTGTTTTTCTCTGTTTTCGAATTCAACGTTATAGGGTTTCCCTCGTTTTCTGGAGCTGGGCAGTCTGGCTATCGATCATCAACGCCAGGATAGCGGGGTTGTCAACACCGACCCTAGAAAAGTCATGGTAATTCTACTGGACCCCCCTCTGTTTTTTTTCCCCCCTCCTTATGATGGGCTGTGTTTGTAATTCTGTATTGCCTTTGATAACCAGGTGAGTCCAATAGGTCGTATGGGGAATCAAGATATGGGTCCGCCATGGTTGAAACCAATGCTAAAGGCGAGCTACTTTATTCCCTGTGCGGTTCATGGAGATTCAAATAAATGCGAATGCAACATGTTCTGTCTGGATTGCATGGGCAATGCTCTCTGCTCTTACTGTTTGATCCATCACAAAGATCACCGCGTTCTTCAGGTTGGTTCTATTTCTTCATTTACTTTTTTGAATGTTCCCCCACAACCCCAATCTGAAAACATGCTCAAGTGTCTTGTTAATTTTAACCTTCGTTGTGGGTCGGTGGTTCCAGATAAGGCGATCCTCGTACCATAACGTGGTGAGAGTGAATGAGATTCAGAAGTACATCGACATTTCTTGCGTTCAGCATTACATTATCAACAGTGCAAAGATTGTATTCCTGAATGAGAGGCCACAGCCGAGGCCCGGAAAGGGAGTGACCAATACTTGTGAGATTTGTTGCCGAGGCCTCCTTGATTCCTTCAGGTTCTGTTCTCTGGGTTGCAAGGTTAGTTTCGATCCATCTCTTTTTCAATGTAAAAAAGTTGTTTTTATTTATTTTTCATTATTGGCACCTGTTAATCCATATGTGAATTGTTCTCTCTCCCTTTTTATTTGTTCATTTTGGGAATACCAATTTCTTGTGATATTGGTTTGGTCCATTTCTTATTTGAAGCTGTATGGGCATAATTTGGTGTTCGTTGCTTTGCGAATGCCATGTTCTCATCGTTCTGTTTTTGTTTTGTGCTGTTCTGATTGTCTTTTAATCGATCGACCATCAGTTGACTTTTTGTAAATTTTATAGCTTGGAGGCATGAAGCGGGGTGACCCGGAGCTCTCCTTCACACTCGGACCGAAACATAATCGAGATGCGTTCCATGGCGGCTCTGAATCAGATGAATCATCAACCCCGAAGAAGATTCGAAAGTCACATGTTTTCAACCGTTTGATGGATGAGCCTGCAATTTCCTCCGATGTTGGTGACAAGTCATGTCCTAGTTCTGGAGATGAGGCAATTCACAACATTTCTCCAGCAACTCCTCCCATTTTTAACCACCGGAATGCCCACAGAAGAAAGGGTGTTCCTCATCGCGCTCCATTCTAAGAGATTGAACATCAAAGTTGTAGTTTTCAGGTACAGTGAATGGGAAAACATGAGTCAATCAAAGGTGGAAGTAAAAGGAATTCTTAATCATAGTGTACATGCATATACAATATATAGGAATATAGTGTGTGTTTTGATTAGCTCTGGACTCTAGAGTAAGGAAATAATCTGTTTCTGAAAAGTATTTTCCAAACTAGAGGAATCAGGAAATATATACATATATGGGGTGACAAATATGGGGTTCCTGGTAGGTGGAAAAATTAGCAATAATGGAGTGTGGCATAATGGCATATGTACAGAAAATATACTTTGTGAATATATATATATATATATATAGATGGTTGCCCTGTTTTATATACTCTTTGTGTGCGATTCTTGGTCTATTCTCTGTGCAACTTATCCACTTCGCTTTTGGGATTTCTGGCGCTGTGCTTTTGCAGCGGCAGCTCTTTTTAAATTTGTACAAGTTGACTATATTTTCATGCCTACGGACTGATTTGATTTCATGTGTTCCATGACTTTTATATATGTATATAGTATGCACATTTCAGTTTTTAATAACCTATATCTACCTGGCACTTTGCAACACTTTGATTTTGGGCGTGTGTTTGGTACCACACTGTGTGTACGAGTATATAGCATGCGACTTAGTGATATGTTTTCCCATGATATGGCAATGAATGCGACGGTGATTTTGGTCCGGGGCCTAGAATTCAGGATCATCAGCACTTTAGTTGGAAAGTATGTGGCATCCATCGGCATATGGTAGGCCAAGTTTGGAGTCTTAAATGAATGAACCCAGTCGTACAAGTCAATGTTTTTTGAAAAGCTTTCCAAGACCGCACAATGGTGTAGGATCCGTGTTTTTGTTTTGTTGCGACTTGATCAATGGCCCCGTCGTCCATTGTGGCCTGTGGGTAGAGAAGGCGTTACTTTTGCTATACGTTTATTTTTCACTCGTAGCTTGCCCCCGTAAATAATTAAATATTTGCATTTGGAAAATAACGTTTGTGCCCCATTGGGGCTGCCTTCCTTCATGAAGCGTCAAAGGTGCGCGATCAGGTAATTAAGATGGGGTCTGAGGATATTGAATGGTGCCAATTTGTAGGGAATAATAATGTAGCTTTGTGGTTACGCAGATAGTGAGAGCATATATATAATAGAGAGAGTTTAGGGTTTGAAAAAGGAGTTATTCAAGTGTGTGGGTGAGATGAGATTGAGAGGAGAGAGGATGGAGTTCCAAGGGAATTATGATGGCAGGTAAGATTGTTGTTTAGATGGGTGAAGTTGATTGATGTGAAGAAGAAGAGAAGCCCAGCTTGGGAGGGGTGGGGAAGGGGACACCTGAAACCCCACAGAAACAGTGACATGGCCACTCAATTCCCATTCTCAAGTGGATAGAGGAGGTAGAGCCGTGCGGAATCTGAAAGGCTGCGTGACGACTCCACCCTCTTTCCCCTCCCCCTTCCCTTCCATCCATTTCTCCATCACTTTCCTTTTTCTTTTATTAAAATCTACATATAATAATATTATTTCCATGTTCGATTGAATTATTGGGGGTGGGGGGGAGAGGATCAGGCAGTTGCTTCATCTCTAAAACAAAACATGAGATGAGTCAAGCGGTGACGTTTCCAAAGCACCACAACTGTTTTATTAATTAAAATTTTTCAAAAGGAGAGAGGACATGCACAGGAGAGGGCTGCTTTGTCTGTTCCTGGGATTACTCTTTTCTTTTTTTCTTTCGTCCTCTTTTGTTCCTGGGATTAATCAATTACATGACTCTCACTCTCTCTCTCTCTCTATCTCTCTCTTCTTCCTTTCTTCTGGGATTGCTCAATTCCATGAGTCTCTCTCTCTCTCTCTCTCTCTCTCTCATGTGTTTTAAGGACATGCCACCTCTTAGACACCGCCATTTTCGTGTGGACACGTTTCTATGGATGGGAATTATAAATTAGTCTGACTACGGACCAAATAACTACAGTTTGTAGTCATTTTTAGTTATGTTAATAATCATTTGTTATGAAATTAGTACTTTTATTTAATGAAATATAATTATTTACCGATAATAGGATGAATATGTAATTCTCCTTATTTATTTATTTAGGCATTACTGCTACTCCTAATTCGAGGGCCAAAGGAAAGGGGCCCTTAGATTAAGGACAGACATGTCCAGCAGACGGAACGGATGGAGAGACAGACATATTTGGCCTTTAGCTAGAGCTAGCGTGTATCATTAGGTGGGGGGTGATGGTGCATGCTACCCCCCACCCCCTCTCGATAATGGGACTCTGTTTACTTTATTCCTCTTTTTTTTTTCCCTTCGATCAATTTCAATTCTTATCATGGCCTTATTATTTTATTTCATTTTTAATTAATGGCCCAGAGTCCTGCATAAGGCTGGTTGTGGTGTCGCTTTGGCATCACTCATCATACATGTTGTCATCCTATTTCTTTTTGGTTTTATATTTATACTAGTTTATAACCCGTGCGTTGAACGGGAAAGTTTGTAAAAATAAATATTATAAAAAATAAAAATTATATATATATATAGAGCACTGATCAAGTCAGTATGTGTTGATATAAGTAATATCAATATCATGCATTGGGGGTTGTACCCCTTATATTGGCGCAATGTATCATTTAATCCATTTATGCATGAAGTACAACTCCTAGTGCGGGTGTTGATATAATTTATATCAACACATGCTTACCCGATCATTATCTTATATATAGATATATAATACACACTCGTAATGGTAGTTTTGATGGTAAAGAATCATGGCTCAGGAATCAAGTTTTGAGTTCATGTCTTTGTTCCCTCATTATTGGATGCATAGACTTGCGAATGCTTTGTGCATCATGTGGGATTAGTTTGGGCTTAACGGTTTGAGATATCCCTTATTTGGTAAAAATGTATTTGCACAATTTTTTAAGCACTTTTATAGTTTTATAAGTAATTTGTACCATTTTCTATGCATTTTCATCGTTTCCATATAATGATTATCTTCTTAATTATAACTTAAGGGCATATGTTAAGGATATTATCAATCAACTTTCTACAAATTTGTATACATGTTTTAAAATGACTACCAATTTCCTTTGTTTGCTATTAAGCTAGGAAGTGAGAGAAGGAGAAAGAAAAGTTTAGAGAGAGAGAGAGAGAGAGAATGGGTGGAGCAAAGAGGGAATGAAAAAAACATAAGAGAACATATAGATCTTTTCAATTTTAGGTAATAAACCATCTGAAGAATTTGATTAAAATGATTTTTTTTTTCGTCAAAGACAGATCGGGAGAATTTGAAGATTTCGACGTGTCGTTTTTTTTTTTTAATAATTTTTTCCTCTATCTATCTCTCTTTTTTTTTATGACTATTTATAATTTTATACGTTCAATTTTTTTGAGAGAAGATGAATAGGTATAAAGAAAACGAATAAATATGGTTGTTTACAAAGTTTGGGATGAATATTGTATAGTATAGGTTTTTCAATTCTCTCACATAAAAACAAAGAGATATATGATAAATACTAAATGACAATTTACTTACATAAAAAAGAGTAGTGAACACCAAAAAAAGGTTTTTCCTCAAAAAGTTTTTGTCTGGTATTAAAATGGAAAGTGGTCACTGAAAAAGCAATTTCCTCAAAAGTCACTAAAAGTAACTTTTTGAAAAAATTACGTTTTAGTGATCAACTTTCAATGTAATACGAAAAAAATAAATTAGTAATCATTTCACACATGTATATAGTTAAATTGTAGCAAGTTGACAGGTTACATCCTTTATTGGTATTAAGTTATAAAAGGATCACCAAAAGGTAATTTTTCAAAAAAAAAATCACACTTGAGCATGTGAATTTTAAAATTTTTTTTTTTAAAAAAAAAAAAAAAAACTAAAAGAGCTAACGCGTGGCAGCTACAAGAGGACAATTCCTCCATTTTAGATATATATAATAGATATACAAAAGCACTACCAATTTGCATTAAGCAATCTTCTTCATTTATTATTAAATAATATGAATTTTCTTAACGTGTGTTCTAAGGGAATATGTTAAATTGTAATTAATAATCTAATCATTATATTAAAAATGATGAAAATACATTGTAAACAATGAAAATGGTTTGAAAAAAATATAAAAATGTTTGGAAAATTATGAAAACGTATTTTTTTATATAATGATTAAGTTATTAATTATAACTTACCATGGGTACACGTTGAAAAAACCCAAATTATATTAGTAGTAATTATCCCCTTTTTTTTTTCTTTTTTTTTTTTGGTTGATGATCAAATAATATTAATTATCTTTGCCACTTGGTAGTTGCTTTCTATGTAATTTCCACATTTGGCCTTGCGAGGAAGGGAAAGCGAGAGTGTGGATAAGTCTTATCGCGAATTTAGAAAGATACTCAAAACATATTTATTACTTAGTACACTATAACATAACAAGGTGCACGATGTGGAGCTCTCAGGTGTTGACAAGTGTGTTGGTGTTCCGGGTTTTAAGATTAGTCGCCAGAGCCACGTGGACGAACAACGTACACCTACATTCACGGTTTGTGTTCGAGGAGGCTTATCCAACTATCCTCCACTAATTTTCATTTTTCTTAAATTTCAGCCGAAGATAATAAGGTATCATTGCCGGGCTGCCACCTATTCAGAGGGGGCTCCTTGTAGGCATTATCCCAGCTCTCCAACCTTAGTGCCTTGTTTTAATTCCAGATTAATACTTTAGATCATAATCAAATTCTTTTGACTAGCTGCTTATTATTATTATTATTTATTTTTATTTTCATTTTTTTGGGGAAGAGGAGGGAAAACCTGTATGAATTACATTAACACAAACAAGAAATCAAAGGACATAAATAAAAATAAAAAGAGCAACAGACATAATCGACACATGGACTGGCTTGATGAAAATAAATAGAAAATAAGAAAGCAAAGGACGTAAATGATAGATGCATTATCTATGCATTGGCTTGTGTATGGGGAAAAATTTGGATAGTCAGCGGAGTGCTTTAAGGAAGGTGGTCTGACAATCCGGAGCGTCGTGTGACGATGGTTGAAAGAGTTGTAGAAGTTGAGATAACCCCCAGATGAATAGTAACACTTGGTAGCTTCGATGAATAGCAATGCTAGGTGGCTCGATGAACAGCGTTGTTTGATTCTCTAGTGAATAGTTGCCTGAAAACAAAGAGAACCATTGAGGGAGGCTGGGAGTTGTCCGACCTAAAATCATCCGACGCTTAAGTCAGTCTCCGTGTCTAGAGAGAGAGAAAAGAAGAATTTCTAGGGGTCTGTGTTGCGGCGCACTTACCTTGTTTGGCATGAATAGTGTTCATTTTATAGGGAAAGGCCAGGTTTTAGGCGGGACTATCATCCTAATCTAACCATGGTTAACTTAGGGTTTCAAACAAGCCATAGTTAGTTCAAGGTTTCAGGTCTAATCAGGGATACTCTGGGCCTCAGACTTGATTGTCGACACTGTTCATTCCTGACTTAATTACTAGAAACGTACTCTAACCCTAACTAGATCTTCCTTATCGGATCTGGAAAGTAGAGTAGTTCTGGGGCATGTGAGGAACATACGCTTTTGTGGCCCGAAGGCAATTGTTGGGCCGAGGGCATATTAGCCTGAGGGCATCACGGCTCGAGGACATCATGGCCCAAGGGCATATCAACTCGAAGACCATGATAATCCGGTCGAGGGCTCCCTACTCTCTCGGGCCTATTACCGAAGGCTTCCACATGTCGAAGTTCCATTTGTTGGTTGCAAATATCCCACACAACTTGTAATAGCAATACCTAGTTAATAGTGTACAACGACAATGGGCATGATTATAAAGCCACATCATAGGAAATTGTATTTAGAAAATGAATTAAAATTGAATTATTAGAACAAAAATTTTGAAATAGTCCAAAATAGAAGCGAAGACAATCTTTAAATAATAAAAGGTAAAATTTAGAGAGAGATGAAATAAAAGATATTATAATATGCTTGCTTCAGCGTGTGCGACCCCACATATGCAAAATAAAAGAAAGAAAGAGGAGGGAAAGCGTAAGGTAGAGAGAGGGGAGAATATATGCATAATGGGGCATTATCTGTGGATTAAAATAAAAACAATGAAGGTCACTTTCTCTATGTAATTATTCTACTCCCCTCGGTTGATTGATAGGCCAAATGGAGAAAAATAAAAAAATAATTAAAGAAATTCAAAAAATTTCCCTTTCTCTTCTTTTCTTCCTAGAGGGGAGAGTGTGGAGAATCTGACCCGGCCTACATGCTGGCTTCTGGCAACCATGCTGGTCTAACGATGAGACAATGAACTCCATAATAAATTCGTTGATATAGAGGTAGGCCAGCCCCGCCATTTAAAGCTGCTAAGAATTAAAATGCAATAATAGGAGACGTGTACATTAATTACTATAATCCTCACACACATACACAGGAAAGTCTTTTTCCAATAAGATATCAATCCTTCATCAATTGGCACAGAGGTTAATTCGAACAGACGATTGCAAAAAGTGACACTTGTAACGCCACCAGGTGACTTCTTTGGCATTAACTACTTTCATAAGAGCTTAAATACCAGTCCTTGTGGTTTTGTGATGGTATCGAAATGGATCGGAGTTTGAATAATTATAGATTTAGGGGTTAATTTTTTTTTAATATAATCACATATACATAAGGTAGGATCAAGGATTCATATAAAACACTTTATTTTTGCATTTTAGTTAAATTGTCATATGCTGAATGGAAGTTGGCCACATTAGCCTTTTAAAATACCGTTAGATTTTGTGAATCCAATAACTTAAGAATGATGTGCAAAAATTGAGTCTCTGGATCCTTCCCTAATATATATATATATCTATACACACAATCCTAATTAGGTCGGCACATGTTGATATAGTACTTGTTAATATAAGTTATATTAGCACAATGCATTGAGAGTTGTATCTCATGTATTTACCCAATGTACCCCATAACCCACTAATGCATGAGGTACAACTCTAAATGCAGTTTAATTACAATTAATAGTCATTCTAAGTTAAGATATTAGTTATTTATTAGTAAGTTAGTAATCATTTATATTAAACTGTTATTGTTTCTCCATAGCGGACGTATCTGTAATCCCCCTTGGAAAGAGAAAACGCTGACACATTTAATTCATAATGTTGTCCTTTGCCCATTTTATATATGGCAATTCCACCACCAGCTTTGTTTAACAGATCATTGACTCCTTGGCCCAAAACAAAAGTGGGAAAAAAACCATTCAATCTATCATCGACCCAGAGAGAGAGGGATTGCAAATGGGCCACCCAAGCCCATAAAAAAAGGTTTGGGAAAGCTTTTGGAGAGAACACTTCCGTAAAATGCCAAGGGGTAGTGGTCTAGTGACGCTTAGCCTATTCGCAAGTGGTTTGGTGAGTGGTAAGTTATAGGGTTGAAACCCAAAATGGGCAAGCACTTGGGATTATTGTCATGCCATCGGCTGAGTCCATTAATACCTTAGGTGAGGCTAGAGCTTGAGGGAGCGTCTGCAGTTCCTTATTTTGCAGCTCATTGAGGCTCTTGCTTTTGACTCTTGTTGTTGGCTCCCAATGGTAGGATGCTATTATGATCATGCTCAGGTAAGGAAACCACTCTGGCTGTCTCCTCCAACATTTTATTTTTATTTTTATTTTTTTCCTTCATTTGAATAAAAAAAAAAAGAAAAAAAAAGAAGAAGAGAACACTTCCATACATAGAACTATATAATTCCATGACTGTTTGTCTCGCAATTTTTAAAAATGTATTACAAAATGATGATGAAACAGGCTAGGCGCAGTGAAAGCTGAATCTTGGCTATTAGAAGGGCGTAGATGATCATATACATGCATGAGGCAACTTTTTTTTTGGGGGGGGGGTGTTAGTAAGGGCGTAAATGATCATATACATGCTTGCTTAACTGTGGGAATGATAATTAAGCCGTTGAACAAGCATGTGTGTTTTATGTTACATGAATCTGTTATCATATCTTAAGAGGGGACCGTTTATAAAAAGGTAGAGTCATCACTGTAATTAATTAATTATTTTATTTGCAATTGAATTACATAAATGGAAGCAGCAAATTATTGGTGGCAACAGGGGCTGAGCTGTATCAATCTTCCCTCCTCAGTTTGAAAGCTACAATGTACAAGGTACAACTTCCTAATAATTTTTGCTATTACACGCCAACGGCACATGAACGTGGTCATGGCCTAATGGCCTATTACATAGTCATGTTTCCTTTTCAGGGATGACATACATGACGTATTCGCGCAATATTGCAACAACATATAGGTAAAGGTGTATTAATAGGAGGATCGATATGGAGGGTTAGGTGTGGTAGCTACCTTCCACAATTACAAACCAAACACTAACTAATATGGAATTTAAAGCCTCTCAGTACCCTAAACATCAAGAATGCACCCCTTGCAAGCTACCAAAAACTAAAAGATGCTCTTATTTCATTTGGTTAGTTACTCTCCCAAATGGGTCCACCTGAGAAGCATAAGATAGCCTCATCTAATGGATACCTCGGCACACCTCATATTGTGGATATTTCAAGGCGGCCCAAATGACTTTGCCAGTTCGGAAAAGGAGCTATAAATAAAGCTGCGCGCTCGGTGAATATAGAAATAGGGAAAATTCTAGCCTCTACTCATATTATGTTATATGTGGTAGTTATTTAAAAATGATTTGTACATGTGAATATATGAATACGGATACATAGACACACATTTTGGTTGATATGGATACGTAAATATATATTCATAACTATGTAATTATGAGAACGTATGCACACAATTATTTCTCATTTACATTTTTTCAACACACGAGAGAAGGTTAGTGAAAGTGACAAGTAATTCCCTTCCACTCTTAATAACCTAGTATTCAAATTTCTCCAAGGAGAATTTGGCTGCTTGACCGCCCGCCAGTTGCTGCACTTTCCCTTATTTCATTATATTGTGTATAATATAATGACGAAAATAACTTTCTTTTTCAGCTAGCACACGAGATCGGTGACGGCGGATAGGTGATTCTAGTAAGTGGCCGGTGTGATAGAACTAAAGTTATGATTGGTTGGTTTAATTTTAGAACGAGTTCATTAGTATCCTTTTATTTTTGAAGAGAGAGAAGTGGCCTTAAATTATAAGATGCATGCTTCCCATCTTGTTAAAGAAGTCTAGTGTGTAATTGTCATTCTGAGTTTTATATTGTCATATTACTATACCTACATCTTATTTAGATGAGAATTGAGAAATAATTGTGGTCTCATTTTTTTTTAAAATTCCGTAATGTTTTTGAATGGTGTGGGAACCTCATAAACAAAGTAAGTGAGAGTTGTTGCTTAGTTTAAACGGCCAATGTATAATTCAAAGGAGGTGATGAAGAAGTATAATTAATTAAATTCATTGTCGGAGTGAGTCCTAGATTTGTGGGACAATTCAGCATATAATGAAAAAGGAAAATTAGTTTGGTGTTTATTTATCACCATAGTCCCCACTTTAATATCATGAAGAAGCTCAGAACATGCCTTGGACATGAACCAAAAGGTTTTGGAGACAAAAAATAATAAAAAAAAAGCTACAAATTTGGGAGGTGTGGGATGAGGATTAGTTGTTAGGGCTAGCGGTTGGGATAATGCAGACCAATTAGCGTAAAAGGGTAGCGTGAAAAGACAAAAGAAAAAATAGAACAGAGATTTGAAGGAGGTTGACAAATAATGGCGGAGGGAGGACACGCGATGGTAGTGTGGGGGTCAAATGAAGAAATTGGATGGTGTTCGCAGAAGGTTACCAAAGTCTTCAGCTTGTACGACTGAGCCGAACTGAGACTCCAGTCAGCGAGTCTTTACCTTTGTACGGCTAAGCCGAGGAGCTATACGGTGTGAAGGAAAGTCACTTGAGGCGCAAGGAATCACGTGCTAAAATGAGCCGCGTCCCACGTCATGGCTTAGGACTTGGGTGTGCTTTCTTTCTCTCTTTCTTCCTTTGTTTAATGTTCGTTGGAATTGATTTGAGAGGCGACCAATTAATCCAATTACAATTCCGTTATATATATATATATATATATATATATATATATATGATGACTCGTGACGGCTTCCCTTACATCATTAATATCCTCCCTAGTCCCAACTCCGCCCTTTTTTAAGTAACAACCTCTTTTCCTTTCCCCTCCCATCCCATTCCTTCTTTCCCCATTTCCCCATCTCTCTCTCTCTCTCTCTCTCTCTCTCTGGCCCCTCCGCCTCTCTCCGAACAAAAGAAAGGAAGACAGAAAGAAATACAAGAAAGATGGGTGCTTGTTTCTCTTCAGACGAGCAGAGTTTTTGTGTGCCCACTGCTAAAGTCATCTCAGTGGCTGGCGATCTTCGCGAATATTCACTTCCCTTCACCGCCTCTGAAGTTCTCCAGATGGAATCTTCTTCCGATTCCTCCGCTTGTTTCGTGTGCAACTCCGACCGCTTGTACTACGATGACTACATCCCTGCCCTACATCCAGAGGACCCTCTTCAGCCGGGTCAGATTTATTTCCTTCTTCCCAATTCCAAGCTACAATACCGCTTGTCTGCTTCCGATATGGCCGCTTTGGCTGTCAAAGCCTCCCTCGCTCTCCAGAATTCTTCCCTCAAGGGCGGTCGCCGCCGTAAGAAGGCTCGGATTTCTCCCCTGTTATTAGGAGCTGAGATTCATCGTCAGCCACCCAATAAGAAGCCTCCCCCTGTCATTTCCAGATCCGGCTCGGTCAGGAAGTTGCACAGATATTCTTCCAAAGGGGCTAAGATGGCGGTTCGATCTTTTAGACTCAGGTTGACGACCATTTACGAAGGCTCCGTCCTTTAAATTTTACTCCACAACATGTAGGACTTGCATGTTTCATTTATTGAGAGCACATATATACTCTTCAATTCCTGTAAAAAGAGGTCGGATTCTTCTTCTTTTTCTGTTGTGGGGATAGGTGGGGCGCATATTGAAGATACAAGGAGGCTAGGGGACGGGAATTGAATGTGCATTCCTCCCCGCTTAGGAGGAGGGAGGCTCAATGAGTTAAACCAATGAAATTTTCTTATTGTAAATTATATACTCCTACAGTATCCAATTAAGAATCACAAGAAATGTAAAATTTGTTCTTTCTTGTTTAATTACTCCAATGATTGGTTGGTTTTTGTTATATGGATAGATATATCTCGGGTACGTACTTGCTTGTAATCTAAGTGAGAGATGTCTAATTCAACCTCATGACTTGTGGTGCATTCCTTTTCTGAAATTGATTTTGCCCTTTCTGAAACCAGCAGTTTTAATTAGGACAAAAATAAGTGGCGGGTTTTTTGAGATGGGAAAGTGTGTACACAAACAGCTTCAAAGAAATTGTGGGGTAGACTGACTCAACGTATATGGGCCATATGGCTGTATCCAACTCCAACTCGTTTGAAGAACGCAACGTGTCTGCCCACGCGGTCCAATGAATGAATGGGTTGAGACTTGAGAGCGTTCCCCAGTGTTGCACGATTCCTTCCCTTGAATTCCGCCATTTTCTTCATAAGATAAGATGCTTCCAAATTAGTCAAACAAAGGGGAAGCGCATTCGCTATTTGGCTCCCTCCGTTTCCAACTTGTTTTTCTGGAAGCATGGCGATTAATCCTTATTGCTTTTCTTTTCTTTCTTTTTGGCTTACTTTTTATCTTTTGCGCAGTTGTTTTTTCTCCTACGAGGGAGTTTCCTGATCATTTCCGCCACAGTGCCACGCAAAACAGCCTTGTGTGAGCCGGAGGAAGTGTATGCATACCGACTAAGAAATGGAAAGAAAATACTGCTCTTTTGGGAATTCCAAAATTAGTATGTGGAATTTGCGGAGGCACTAGATCGATGGATTGAGACTACACTACTCATGAACACCACAATATAAAACCCACTCATTTTTACGGGTCTAAGATTGGATGCAATAAAGATTTTCCCCGAATCAATTTAGGTGAATGGTTGTTGCCAGCCGGCCCATCACATGATCCACTGATTTCAGAAGCGTTCTCATGATCAGCACGTGCGTCATTCTTAGTTGGAGTTTTGACAATCCACACACAAACATTATTTGACTATTTTGTGTCAAGCACCCACCTAGCTTTCAAAAACACCAAAGTCAGTCCGTTCACAATAGTTTGATAACAAATATCAATCTGTTTCAAACTTGTAACCCACAGAGAGAGAGAGAAAATGGTTTCAATTCCCATATCGCACACACATATATAAATACTGCGTATGTGTGTGAAAAATTAAATTAAATTACAAGGAGCCAGGGTCTAATTGCAGCAATATTGACGCATGCTTCCTGTTCAAATCAGGCCGCTACAAAAGTTGGCTCCACAGAATGAAATGCAGTGGTCAGATTTGTCATGCGTCCGTGGGAGCAGAAATAGGAAACCGGCGTGGTCGTCCTCAGAAAAAAAAACCAAAGAACACTGTCCAGAGCCCACCCAAAAGGCTGAACCAAACCTAGAGGGGCTTTGGGCTAGAGTACTGAGTACATGCCCACGTTGTACTAGATAGAGCGGGCTGTTAGTTCGCCAAGGGCTGGGCCTCAGGCCTAACTGGCACATCGCCCTAATTAATGAATACTCCATCCGTAACAAACACTCCTATTTAATTACACTGGGTCGGAGGATGTTTAACCCAAGGTTAATCTTAAAGAGTAGGTAACATGTTATTTAAATCAATCAATCAATCAATTTACGGTTAAGCTATAATCGATATACATATGTGTATTATGTCCCCACTGGTTTGCCACTCATTTTACCCTGAAAGTGTGACTACTTGTGAAACCTCAATGTTGACAGCAGATGTTACACTTGTCCCCTTCCATGGGCGAGTCCAAGGCAGAGTGTCGTGTGACATTCTAATGCCACATCTCTGCTTGATCACTGTAAATTGTAAATTTTTATCAATTTTGTTATACGTACAAAATTTTTTTAAAAAAAATGATGATGATGATAACAATGTCGGAAACACTATTAGCATCTCACTCTTCAACTGTAAAAGTGAGGAGAAGCATAGGAGGCTCTTTTTAGAGTGCAAATATTATCTCCCAAAAAGATGAATAGAAAACTTTATATCAGGCCAGTACTAGCTCTATTGTCCTCTGCATATCAGAATGTATATTGCCACTTCGTCCTTCAAATAGATAAAGCAATCCTCGATCGTAAAGGGGAAACAAAAGGATTATATGACTTTGAGCTTCCACTAATCATGTGAAATAAGCACTAAATTTCTTCTTAATCATATAAAATTAAGAAGGTACTAAAACTCTAAGATACCCTGGCCTCTAAGAAATGGAAAGGTATATTTTCAAACCCAGGCCTCCCAAAAAAATAAAATGAAAAGCATTACATTACATAGTACATATACACGTATATGTGGGGTGATCGAGTGCAAAAGCATTCCATTCTTTGAAAAAAAGCACAACTAGTTCTTTTAAAGCTTATCTTTAAGTAGTAGTACATTCTCGCCCAAATCATGAAAGAAAGAAAATAGGAGTAGGAATAAAAACAAAGGTCACTAGCTGATTCCTCATGGACTAAAGGCAGCCCTTTGTTGATAATAATAATCTATAATCTCTCTCTGTCTCTGGGTGGGTACCCTGATCCAACACTTTAAATTGCTTTTGAAAGGATTGTGATACCAATACAGACTATCATGATGCCATGCCTAACTAATGCCCCCATCAATGTTTAGATTGCCATGCGCTCATACAGGCACAGGCACAGACACACTTCATTTTGCGCTTGACATGATTGCGACCCATTATTAAAAACCAAAGGGCAAACTTGCTTTATATAAAGAAAAGTGGGTGCGAAGATCCTAATATTTTGTTTTCTTCCTCCAACCAGTCGACACAAAAGGAGAGTCGACGGGCCTTTCCCAGAAAGAAAGCACATTTGTTGGTTTAGTGAAACCTCCTCCATCAAAGATGTAAACCCCACCCCACCCCACAAAAACATGTACTCCCATCCATAAAAAGAATATGAAGAAGATAAATATAAAGTGGTGGCCGCCCAGGGAGGCTATGTGCTGTTGGGGAGGCATGAATTATTGAATCATAAGGGGGGGAGGAAAAGCAATGAAGCGTGCAAAACCTAGTTCTAAAAATCACCACTCTGTGGGCCCAACACCTTTTGACATGATGTGAAGTATGGATGCCCCCCCGGGTCTCTTGTGTTCGCTTTCTCCTTTTTATTATTCCTTATCCTTCAGGCCAGGGCAGGGTAATTGCTGTGTTTAGGACGTCCAACCGTCCTCTAATATCTTCTCTGGGAAACTAATAGTACTGTTAAAACAATTATTAGCACTATTATTATAGAGGTTTTTCCAATAATAATAATAATAATAATAATTAATCCATTAATTATTAAACATGCACGTTTATTGTAGAGATGTAAATTTAAGGACAAAATGGGTCTCCTAAATCAAGATGTATGAACGTTTATTTGCAACCCACATCAAATTATGGAAACCTAGACATGCATGTGCTCAAGTCTTCAAAAGCAAGGGAAGAAGAAATCCGAATGGTCTTGTGAGACAACCGAAGGACAAAAATCAACCCAGCCAGCTGGGGCACTTCATTTTGTTGGATAAAATTGATAGATTGCATCTTGTTTGAAACGCTATATCAACCTTATGAGTTGAGTTGAACCCACTAGCTAGCTGCACTGCATCCATCTTGATTTAGTGGTGTGAGTAGAACTGATTCTCAAGAGAGTGCAGTAATTTCACCTTTCCGCCCTTTCCCCTTAAGACAGGAGCTAGACCGTACCGTGCACTAGTATACATCATTGAGTTGAAAAAGTTTTTGAGACATGCAGACTCGGAGGGTCCAATCATTGCCTCGTGCATGCTCGTGCATTGCATCCTAAGAGTCCCATCCCACACACTGTAACCCCCCTCACTCCTAACACCCCACACCCCCCCCCCCCCCCCCCTTTTTTTTTTTTTTTTTTTTTTTTTTTTTTTTTTTTTTTTTTCATCTTCTCCAACATCCTTTTGCCAATTCACACTCTTTCCATTAAGCCACTGGAAAGGTGTGGATTAGCCAAAAAAATAATGCATGTTGGGGTATTGTGTTTTCAGGTTCATAGTACTTGTATAACTCCACGCTTACTCCAAAATTCAAAATGAATTGGGATATGTTATAAACAGTTCCTAATTAATTAGGACACCAAACGTATGTGGCATGAGTTGGTTGATAAAATTTTTTCATTTTTCTTTGATCGGCAAAAGGAAATCATTTTATTATTCATAGAAAAAAAAAAGGTAAGTATTTTTAATTAGGTTGACAAAAATACCCTTTAACCTATTCACAAAAAAACCCATTGCCACATTAAATGCTGTCTACATATAGCATTGCCCTAGCTATGTCTTTAGGAGGCTCATCTCTCAGCTAAAAACTTTTCACATTAGGGTAAAATGAAAGGTACAAGATCCACCATATGTAATTAAGTTCCATTTTATATATAGATGAATTATAGATATTAAGAAAATGTTTAATTAACAAGTTGCATACATATATGTGTTGACAGGTTTTTCAAATCCATAAAAAACGCAATGTGGTAAGAAGAAGTTGAGAATTTATTTCAAGGGAGACATACTTTGATTGATTGTGGATGTTTTATCCGAATTAAAAAAATCAAGCAAGACAATGTGAATTTTTATTTTATTTTATTTTATTTTTTCGTTGGGATCAGCATCAATATGAAGAGTTGGGTACTTGAGTGGTAGCATATATATCTGAGTAAGTTGATGGGAAAGAGAGTAATTAAGAAATGGGAGGTGATTTTAAAACAAAGAAAGTAAGGGCGAATGTCCTAATTGGCGGGTCTTTCTTGGATCACAAGTGTGATGACAGAGGTCTCTTAGTCACGCGTGCCACCCAAGTGCATCCAAAGTTGGGGCCCGCTCACAGCCTCGTGGGCAGAATTATTGCCAACGATTCCTCGGTCCACTCACTCCATAGCGCACCTCTCTCAGCTTATTTATTGGCTTTACCACCACCTCTTTCTCTGTTCATTCTTCCATCTTCAATTGCCCCGCCCTACACACTCTCTCTCTCTCTCTCACAGCGTAATAGTAGCTATAGCTAGGAATTAATTTAAGATGAGGATGATGGACTTAGGAAGCCAAAGAGGGCCGCTGTATATTATGGATACAGCCACCTCAGTAGAGTGTGGGAGGGAAGTGAGGTTTCGTCGTTCCTTGCGATCACTGGTGGAGTGCATGGTCCCATGCTGTGGATTCCAGCCATCCGACTCCCTATCTAGCGATACTGAGTCGTTAAGTACTACTAATACTACTCATGGCCCCACCACCACCACGGTGACCGGCACTTTCTTCGGATATCGCAAAGGCCGAGTCAGCTTCTGCCTCCAACATGACACCCGAAGCTCTCCGCTTTTGCTCCTGGAGTTTGCAGTCCCCACGGCATACCTAGCGCGAGAGATGCAGTACGGCTTGCTCAGAATCGCACTGGAGTGTGATCGCTCCTCCTCCTCCAACTGCTGCTCCCTCTACAACGTGCCCGTTTGGTCCATGTACTGCAATGGCAGGAAGGTGGGCTATGCCATGAGGCGTCACATGACGGTGCCTGACGTCACTGTGCTCCAGCTCATGCAGTCCGTGTCCGTGGGAGCCGGGGTCTTGCCTGTTGCCCCCAAGCCTCATGAGGATGGGGATCTCATGTACCTACGTGCCACTTTTGAACGAGTCATTGGCTCCGTTGACTCGGAGTCGTTTCACATGATGAACCCCGTCGGAAGCTCTGGCCAGGAGCTCAGTTTATTTCTTCTCAGATCATCATGATTCCGCTCTATGTTCCATGGCCCAGCTACGATAAAATCCCCACCCTGTATGTTGTATCATACTATATCTATATCTATATATAGTTCATCAATTATCTTCAGTTTCAAATTTGAGGCAAAAAAAGAAGAAGAAAAAATTATATTTATATATATATTCTAGATTCCAAATCTTATTGAATGGGTTTCAATTTCCTATCACATCTGCTAGTTATTTGAGGCAATACAAGGAGAGATCGAGTGCAGAATATATATATATAAATACATATGAATCATGTTGTTGAAAAACGTACGTACGTGCGGTGGTACCAGATCAATTAATAGGCACAACCAGCTAGCTAGGAGAGCATAACCAACTACTCCATCCGTACGTAATTAATAAATTGAAGAGAGATCTGCTCCATGTTGGGTTTGACCACCAAATTCCCCCTCACCACCAATCACATATTCGTTTTTGATTTTCAGGTTCTATGATTTTGACTGAATCACAGAGCACATCACACATGCATGCATGCACTAGGACAATTGGTACTACAGGGGAGGCAGAGCGCGCAGTTTATTTTGCACCAGATTTCTGGCAAAAACGATTTATTTCTAATTTGTAAAGACCTGATCCATCTTTTAACTACTACGGAGTAGCTACTTTTTTTGATAAAAAGCAACAACAAAAACTAGCCCATCCAATCAACGCTTAATTGGCTAGATGAGATAGTAATGATTCAATTAGCCAAGTTAGTGCATAATATTTAAAACATACACTATAAGCTATTTCCGGCACTTGTCAAATACAGAACTTGCTTTGATTAGCAGAGTCGGTTGTTGTCTCGCATCCCCTGTTGCATATTGGAATATTTGAATTAATTCCCTAAATGATTCATCATTCTGGATCTCTTCATGAGCCTTATCCATCCATATGTATAACCATGTATGAGAGGGGGCTCTGCCAGGCCGACTGTTCTTTTGCTGTTTAGTGTCATGACGTTCAAATTCCCAATTTTAATTAATTCGTAGATGGCTATATATATATATATATATATTCTTCTTCCATGGATTATATAATAATTATACATGCATGAAGGCATCTCTTGGCGGGTGATTCATTGACCGTTGACTGCCCCATTAATTATTGGGTCTTTTTTTTGGATATAGATGTGCATGGTGATGACTTCCAGCGAGGATGGATGGATGGATGGATCCAATTGTTTGTTTCATGTCCCCTACAAAAGAGTCCTATTCTTCAATTCAATTCAAAATCAACTGCTCCATCTCCTTTCGGGCGGGGATAAGGATGCAAAGATATGGACATGCACACGAGCAGCTTATATACCAACACACGAATTAAAAGGCCAAGGGGCTCCACCCCCTCCATCTCAGATTTGGATTTGGTGCAGTTACTATATGATGCAATAATCATAGGGTTGATGACATTTGGTAAAAAAAATAAAATAAAATGCTAAAATTCGAGAAATGCATTTGAGGTTCAATGCCTAACAGTCATTCATTTCTCTTCCTTATCCATATGTCATCAATCTTACGTTTATTATACTATGCGGTAAAAGTAGCCAACTGCACCAACCTAGCTAGCTCCCATGCATCTCGTTTGCCTTTATTAGCCCCTTTCTCCCCCTCCCAATTCCTAATTAATATGAATACGGATCTTATTTCTACGCCCTAATAGCTATACTTTCATTCTTTACTCTCTCTCTCTCTCTCTCTCTCTCTCTCTTTTTCTGATTTATTTTTTCCGCCTTAATTTTAATTTGGTGGGAGAAACTCAAGTGAGAGACGGGGTTTTTGTATTGTTGTAATATTTGGATACTCATATAGTGTTTCCTTCGTTCACGGGAGGGAGGACTGTGGAGTGTGGACAAGAGAAAGGATCTTTTGGTAATTTCATTTAACCATGAGGGGGATTATATTGTTTGGAAACTAGGAAAAAAGACAGATTGTTCTAACACAGCCCATGTGGTTAAGTGGTCCTCGAAGTTTTGGGTAGGGTTTGACTTGATAGACCAAGAGGACCACTCGCTGGCCTTTCTCTCTCTCCATTCCCGAAAATATCATCACCATGAGCGCCCTTAAAGTATGATGGCATTTTCCCAATGGGCCACCAGTTATCCAATGATAAGGTGCTGGCCTGGCATACATAATAATATTATTACTCCACCGACAAATTTGCCTTGCAAATTAACACACATCCACACATTCAGGTTCTACCAAGTGCATATTTAACATAAGCTGCCACACTATAAAGGTTTTTTACCCCCCCAACTCTTCTGTCCCAATTAATTTATGTGGTGCTAACATGAAAATTCATATTAAAAATAAAATAATATCAAATGGATCGACCTAGTTTGCCATTGAGCCACTTAGTCCATCCTTCAAGATTAATTATACTAGTCTATTTGCTATTCCAAGAAGATGGAGGAGCCCAATTTGATCTCACTGGGTTCGTAACTAAACTGGCTCTGATGAAATGCAAGAAGAAGGCACGTGCCTACTTAAATGCCAACTAAATATGATTTGTTTGTGGAAGGAAATAGGTAGTGTCTCTGTGTAAAGGACTTCTATACGCAATACGGAGTATATTATGAATGCATGCGCAGTATAACAACAATCTAAAAAATTTATGATCATGATTCTTGAATTAATTATAAACAAAAGAACCATAATAGAATCCATTTAACTTATTCAAATTCCCTCCTCAAAATCTGTGTGGGTCTCTCACGCAGACTGTCGAGGGATTGATTGCATGATTACGTCCAGTGAGGGGTTCTTACTTCTTAGTTTCGTGGGGTTTGCAAAATGTTTGGTTTGGTACATAATAATAGGAGTACTAAATGAATAGCATGGTGGGCCGCACCATACAATAACATTACAGAAACAGGCCCGTTTAACGTGTGGACCTCCGTGGCTCTAGTCATTAATACGTGCAATTGCCAAGTTCCCATCAACTTCATCGCTTCCAACGACTCAAATTTTTCCTAAAATGATCCACCCTCTCGTATATTTTACCCTTCAAATCTTGCTCTCACTCTTACTCCTGCTTGTATCTTCTATTCTATATTATTATAAAAAGGGCTTGTACTTTTGGATGGATATATAAATTAAAATAATAAAAAACCATCATTTGATTTTAAAGGACAATAACATTTTATGATTAAAATAGTGATTTTTACAAGCACTCTTAAACTTTCTCTATTTTCTTAAGAACTTCCAAAACTATATTTGTTATTTACAACGATTACTTGTAACTATCTCTAATCGCCCAACTCCTATTTTCTCTTATCTTTTAATATCTGTTTTTTTTCTCACAATATTTTTAATCTTTTTTTTTAGATGAGGGTTGTTTTTTTTTTTTTTTTTTTTTGCACATGTGTGCTGCCATCTAGTGAGATGGAAGATTGTGATGAACATCTCTCATCATTCCACAATGTTGACCAAGAAAGCTAGACTTGTGATGTAAGAAATGGTTTGACAGGCCTTCATGGTCTGGCCTTGTTGGCCCCAATCAAGACCCTTACAAAAGCTTTATTAGGTATATAAAAGGATGGTATGAAAACTGATCAGTATTATCTACTTAAAAATATAATTTTGAATAGGGAATTTTTGTCCAAAACCCCCAAGTATAAGAGTAGTTTAACAATAGGCCTTATAAAAGAAACTGATTGCTGAAAACCCCTTTTACCACGATATGGGCAAAAATACCCTCATTTTTCATTTTCATCAAATTTACATACTGTGCCATTATACTATTGACGTCGAAAATAAGTTTTAGATCTGATTTTTTTTTATTTTTTTATTTTTTGGGTTTTGTTTTCAGATATTATTTTTCTAGTTTTTTTTCTACAATTGTGGAGATGTTATGAAGATAGATTTCATATTTTACATAATGAATAGTAATATGACACTATTTAGGGTTTATTCTTAAAATTTTGATTTATTGTGTTGGGATTTGTTCTACAAGTTCACTATCTGGAGTTCCAAACAAATACACACAAGAAATTTTATGCAGACAATAATACCAGTTTACTGTTGTGTGCTTTGAAAAACTTATACAGACAACAGTACCAGTTTACTGTTGTGTGTTTTGAAAAATTTTATACATACAAAAGTATCAATTTATTGTTGTGTAACGAAAAAGAAAGGGAGAATAAAACCATGGCTAATTTTTGCCCATGGAAATAGATCTAGTTGGAAAAGTGAAAAAAGAAAAGAAAATTTGAAAAAAAAAAAAAAAAACCACCAAAGCACCAAACCAGCAGCCCCCAAAAATGGACAAATTTGGAGTTGCCAAAAAAAAGAAAAAGAAAAAAGGAGAAGAAAACGACAAAGAAGACGATGAAGAAGAAGAAGAAGAAGAAGACGAAAAAGAAACAGAAAAAGAGTTATCGTTGGAGAAGGTCTAGTGATGAACAACCACCAAAGAAGAAGTTTCAGATCTGGTTTTTTTTTTTTTTTCCAGATTTGATTTTTCTTCTCCTTCTTATTATTGTTCTTGTTCTTCTACATCTTCCAGATCTTCATAGCCGTGAGAGCATCGCTGATGCTTCATCAGCCACTACCACTCCTCCCCCCCCCCCTCTCTCTCTCTCTCTTTGCCCCTCCCTTCTTCTTCCTCTACATAAATGCATCTGGTTTACAGTTAAAAAGGTTAAAACAGGTATTTTCAAAAAAGCATTTCCTTTAACTTAAAAAATCTTTTAAAAAAGGGGTTTTGGAGTTAAAAAAATCTTATGGTGGGTTTTTTTGTTAAAAGCAGTCCCCTAATAGGGGTTATTACTAATTTCCCCTTCGAAGTAACTTTGAATAAGATTTTTTTTTTTTTTTAATTCTTTCCTTGAAATAAACTTTTTAGTAAAAAATAAAGAGGGAGGCTATTGCAATCACATAAAGTGCTTTAAGCTTCTCATTATTTTACACTTTTTAAGATTTTATAAAAAAATATGAAAGGTTTTTACGAAAACTAGTCGTGTTGTCCATTAGAAAACATCATTCTGAACAACTTTGTAAATGAAAGTTTTTTTCAAAATCTATCATTTAAGTTGAATTTTTGATCATTTATAATCTCTTTTTCATTTTCAGTGAAAAATAGTCAAAAAGTCCACTTGAATGACAGATTTTAAAAAAAATTTCTCTTATAAAGTTGTGTAGAATAATGTTTTCTATTAGGTTACATGATTAGTTTTTGTAAAAACTTTTTATATTTTTCATAAAACCTTAAAAAATATAAACTAAGTGGGGGGCTTAAAATATTTTATGTGATGACAATAATTTAACCTAAAAATGAAACAAATATAATAAATAACCAAAAAATTTTGCTTAAATGACATATTTCGAAAAAACCTTCTCAAACAAAATGATGTTTTTAGCGGAATAAGTGACCAATCTTTTGCAAAATTATTTTGCATTTTTTGTAAAACCTGAAAGAAAAAATAAGACGACGACGACGCGGCAAAGTTCCATCAATCCAATCGGAGAGAGCCCAGTCTGACGCCGTAAGCCTTCTCGAGAATACAGATAGGGAATGGCTATTGCAACCCCCCATTCTTATCACCCCACCCCACATCCTTTAGGTTTTTAAGGTTTTATGCAAAATATAAAAGGTTTTTATAAAAACCGGCCGTGGCGTCCACTAAAAAACATCATTTTGAATAACTTTATAGAAGAAAGTTTTTCCTAAATCTATCGTTTAAATATACTTTTTAGCCATTTATAGCATTTATTTAATTTTTTGCCAAAAAGTCTACCAAAACGATAGATTTTGGAAAAGCTTTTTTCTGCAAAGTTGTTCAAAATGATGTTTTATAGTGGACCGAGTGACTGGTTTTTGTAAAAACCTTTTATATTTTTCATAAAATCTTAAAAATTAAAAAAAAAAAAGAATAAGTTATAAGAACGGGGGGTTGCAATAGCGGTTCCCATACAGATATGGCTATTTAAAGAACGAAAGATATTGTCTTTCTTTATTTTTTATTTTTGGGTAAATAAAGATGTTCTCTTTCAGAGCAACGTCCCCTTTTAATTGGCGTCTTTTTGAAATTTTGGTAAAGGGTTTAAAACCAGTCTGTCCTTAATAGACAATTGTGAGGTTTTCGCTTTATTTAATGATTTATTCCAAGTAGGAGTAATATATTGTCGTTTGGCTTTTTCCCCTTTCTTCTCAAGATTGATTTAAAAAAAAAAAAATGAGGGAAGAAGAAAGAATAGGGTTTTGGCTCTTGTCCATTTTATAAATTAAAAGAAAAAGGCAAAAAGAAGAAGAAAAGATGCTCTGTCTGTTCAGCTGTGAGTGGTGTGTCATAAATGGGATCTTCTCTCTTTTTCTCTGTAGAGTATAGGTGGGAGAGAAATGTCCTTTTCTGTAAGTAACACACACAGTCTTTTTTTACCGATGCATCATCATCTTCCCATATGATTTGTTAATTTGATGTAAAATGCTAATGCCAACAGTTCATTTCAGGTGCTGAATTGATTTGGAGTAATTCCAAATTAATTATATGCTACGCTACTCCTTAACTGGGGTAGTCCCAACCCGCCTTCATAACCCATTGACCTTATTATTGCCTGTTTACCTGGAAAACCAAAATGCAACAATTACATAATTTATTCTGTGAAAAAGGCATGCTTCAATTTTATACGGAGTACTAATTGGAATTGGGGCCTCGGGGGAGTACCTGCAACTCTCTGTAAGTCGCAATCATGACTGCTTACTTCCCTCCACCGAATAACACTTCCTCCTCCTCCTCCTCCTCCTCTTCCTCTTCCTCGCAATTATTACTATTTTTATTATTTTAATATAAGCAGTTCAACTCTTCCACAATATTTTCTTTCAACAGAAATACTAGTTCCTACTTCCTACCCACTCCATTTCTTCCGTTTTTTTTTCCTTTTTCTTTTATGCCCAGGAGTAGAAGGTTTGGAACATGTTTAGTTGCTTCTGTGGGTACCCATCTCCTACTCTAACCGCCTATCTTTGCTTCTTGATTTCTTCTTTACTTCTTCTTCCTCTTATCACATGAATATACAAAAGGAATCCAGGTCATTGCCTATAATTCAAGTTAGAGATTCAGCATATCTGGCATTTGACTTCAGGTAACCAACCCCGCCCCCCAACCTCTCTGTCTCTCTTGCTTCTTTTGGTGCCCTTTTTGTGTTAGAGTATATTGTCAATGGTGATCTCTCAGGTTCTCAACTGGTTTCAGAGGAGAGGCACACGATTCTGGGTGTCAATTGCCGCTCTTCTTCTCATTCTTCTTCTTGTCATTCTCCACACTTAAGTTTGCAGAGGTGAGCTCTGGAGTTTGGACGATTAAACAGGTTACACCAGTCTGTTTATTCCATAATTAATTCCAGTAAATGCATGTCT
Source organism: Liquidambar formosana (assembly GCA_039720395.1). NCBI lineage: Eukaryota > Viridiplantae > Streptophyta > Magnoliopsida > Saxifragales > Altingiaceae > Liquidambar > Liquidambar formosana. The sequence continues at coordinate 32,648,170 of CM077833.1, forward strand.
GATGATGTTGTTCTGGTTCTCCTCGCAGTGATCCTCGTAATGGGTTGCTCAAACATATCCTAAATATGTCACCTACACTCTCCTACCATTCAATTCCTGTGAGTACTCCAACTTCTTTCCCTGAAAACAATGCTGCCCATTTAGTTCTGTACTATTTTGTATTGAATGGAGAAAAACCTGTCATAGAGAGTTAAAATACATTCTTTCCAGCTGATATTGAAAGTCAATTCTTTAACATTGCTCAAAATATGGTCTGATTTCCATTATTTTTGTGCAAGGCGACCTTCTAAAGGAGGCCATGGCAATGCTTTACATTGAGGTATTCCTGCGTTATATAGTTTTGGGGAAAATACAGTCGATCCTCTGCATTTCAGCTTAGGTTTTGTTTGATATTAGGGTAAATCAGTTCCAAAAATTTGTTCTAGAGGTCTCAATCTACCTTTGGGTTCCCAGTACAAGAAGATTTATAGAAGATGGAAAGTCGTAACATCTTTTCAAACATCAATACTGCATATGACAAATTATATGATTCTCTGAAGTGAACCAAAATGTTTTTTTCCCTCTCATTTACCTCTTACGTGTGTGTGCGCGTGCAATAGGAAACCCTTCTCAAGCCAGTAGACTTGTCCTCCATGTCCCTTTCATCTCATATTATGGAAAGTCAGCATAACCTCACAAACATGAGAATTTACACCTTCTGCACTAATACACTCGTTTTTCAAGATTCCATTTTTTGCTTGGTTTTATTTTGGGAATTGACAAGAAATTATCCTCTCTCTTTTTCTTTTTCTTTTTTCCAAATCTTACTTCAGCTAAATTGACCGATTCAACGTCCAACCTTGGACACTAAGATTGTCAATTTTCTAATTATTAGGTAGAATTTTTAGCCAAATCAATTGAAATGGATTATTTTCACTTTTTGTTTTTTCATCTGAAGTTCCAATTTGTGGCTGAAATTTTTAGATAATAGATGATGCCGTTCAATTCAAGCACCTGGTCCAATTATTTGCAGCTAGACACCGATTCTTATAACCATGCTTTTCTATTAAAAGAAATGGGGCCTTAATGTACCCCTTATTTTTACACAATATCCCATACTTCTGAGCCATCAATATAAGGAATATGTCTTAGCTGAGTATGCCAAGATTCATATCAATATTGTTTTAGGAGTTCTTGTTGGGGCGTTTACAAATAAGTGAGGAAAAAGATTATGTTGTCTAAATTCATACCTGTTCAGAATATATATGTATAATTTTTTTTTCTTATGTCTTACATAGGCCTTCTATGGAACTTTAAACTTGTGGTCTCTTGGTCATATTTCTTGCTTTTTGAAATGAAAATGGAATAGTGTGTCTCAGCGAAACTGGTTTCCTTTTCATTTGTAAAGACATCGCCACCATATTCTTCATACAAGAAACAAAGTTTCCTGACTTTGACATTTTTGTGCATTTTGTTGTCTTCTGTATGTTTTGACATAGATTGTAGAGTCAGAGAGAATGTTACCTGACCAGTTTTCACCGTGTTGGGACTCCGAAAAGGCACCGGGATCTAGCTCCATCTCATCCATTCCTTCAAATGGCACTCCAACACCAAAGGTTTCTATATTTGATACACCTCCACTGCTGCCAATATTGAAAAATTAATGATAGTATATATTCCTTCTGACGTTGACTGTATGTATGTTTCTGCATTTGTACACTGCAATTATCTGATAGTATCTGGGTGAGTGATTGATATCTCAATCCTTGATTTGATCCAGCTTCCAATTCCATGTCCTTAAGATGGGAAAATGTGGCTTAACAAAAAAAAAAAAAAAGATCGGAAAATGTGCAATATGCATTATTTTAGATACCACTTGAGCATCCAAAATTTTGGACCACTGTCTGGACGCAAGAGAATTGTCTAGGACCTTTAGTTGTGATATTTATGACAGAATCTGTGAAATAGGCGCTCATATATATGGCTCATCATCAAAAAGTTCTAAATGGATTGAGTTGATACATTCTTCAGCTACAACTGACTTTGATCATAGATCTGCCTGAGATTAGGGTTCAAGTCTACATTCAATAATCCCTCGAAACTCTTGAGTTTCTTCACCAAGGCTTCACATGAATAAGGGTTACTCAAAATTGAGACTACCCACAAAACTCAACTAAAAACTTTAATAGACTTGTCTGGTGCTTAAAATTTATAAGAGTTGATTTAGAAGAAATGGATATTTCCTCCTAAAATCTATCAATTAAATTTCCACAATTGAGATATTGACTTCTAGATACAATTAGTGGTTAAAGAATTGGTTAACAAAATTTCTCATGCTTTAATGTAGCATCCCTTTGTAGTTACCATTGTATAGTGCGGGATGGTGTATACATAATACCACAGGCATCAATTTTACTTACTGATCAATATTTGTTCTCTGGGCTGTGGAGTGCAGTCTTCTGCTGAACTGATGAAGGAGATTTCCACACTCGAGGTTGAAATTGTGCATTTGGAACGTTATCTTCTTTCTCTATATCGTACGGCTTTTGAACAGCATCTACCCACCTTTTCAGACAATCCTGGAACCTATGCACAATATAAGACAGAGTCGCCATTACTAGTTGTGGCAAATCAATCTTGTCATAAACTGGAACCTGACATGCAGAGAGGTGGCACAGCCCTTCATGATCGAACTTCTTTTACGTCTGGTTGGGCCAGTTCAGATAATCTGAGTTATGCTGCTACTCCTAAAGCAACATCTAAGAGGGTAAACTTGCCTCACCAACTAAATTTTTTATACCGCTAGCATGTTTATATAGCCTCACATAATTTTAGATAAGTACATGTAGTTTCTATAATGATGTTTATTATCAATAATCAATCTTCTCAAGACAATTTACTTAGGAGGAAATGTTTTATGGTGAGCATTTTCAGGAACAGAAGAATGCTATTTCTGGCCATTGTAGCCTTGCAGATCATCTTGGTGCTTCTTGCATCGATAACACCCTTACTACTCCAGATAGACTTTCTGAAGACATTGTCAGATGCATATCTTCTATTTACTGCAAATTTTCCAACCCCACTCTAACCCATGCAGGCTCTTTGGCTTCTCCTACATCATCCTTGTCCTCCTCAAGTATATTTTCTCATCGGAATCCTCGTGATAGTTGGAGTCCACATTGCAATGAGGAGTCTGCTATGCATTGTCAACCTCAAGTGCTCAAAGTGGATAATGGACCATATGCTACAATGATAGAAGTTCTGAAGATATATTTAAATGATGATAGTTTCCACCATGCTGCTAGCATGCTACAAAAATTAAGGTAGTCCGCCACATTCACCTCTCATAGTTTGACTAGCATTTTCTATTACTGCATAATTGACTGGATTTGGAAGCCTCATTTATTGCTTGTTTTAATCCATTCCACCAGTACTGGGTTGCTATAAGAACTGATAAGATTTAAGAATAGTGGGAAACAACTTTTTAAAGGAAAATTGATGGGAATCTTTGAAAAACTTCTCATCTGTTTTAGATTTAAAGCTGTGTAGGTTATTGGTTCAAAGTCTTGAGAAGATTGACCCAAGGAAGATGACGCGTGAAGGGAAACTGGCTTTCTGGATCAACATTCACAATGCCTTGGTGATGCATGTACTGGTTTTCAGAAGTTTGAACCTTTCTTTTAACTTTAGCTTACTGTAAGAAGCTTCACTCTTTTTTCTTTTCTTTTTTTGGATAAGTAAAAGTAACATTAAGGAGAAAAATGCTGTAGGCCAGTATACATGGAGTATACAAAAGAAAACAAAACAAGATGAAAATTTACCAACCAAAAACCAAGATTCCACGAACTCCAAAAATGAAACTCTCTATGTAAACTTTGATGCCCCAAACCAAAGAAAAATACTCTTTAAGGATGAGTTCTTTAATCTCACCCATAAGAAGTTCTTTGCCTTAAAAAATCATTCTGTTTCTCTCCTTCCACACAACCCACAAAAGACAGAGTGGCACCAGGTTCCAGATCACCTTCTTTCTCTCACCGCCTTTAAACCACCAACTGCCAAAAAGCTCTATCACAGATTTGGGAAGCACACAACTAACCTCTGGTAAAGAAAAAATGAAGCTCCGCTACTTTGTGGAGAAAGGATAATGGATAAAATATGATTCACTAATTCCTCCTCTCTCTTGCACAAAACACGCCTGTTGGGCAAAGGCCACCCTGTACTGACTAGATTATCAACTTTAAGCACTTGTCCTTCACCTCCATTCACACTTTTATATACAGAACATTTTAGGACAAATGGTGGAAATATAGGCTGAACCACTAGTAGTGCGTTAAGAACAATTATGGGTTAGCCATTGAAATGTTTTCAGATCAGATGGCTCTAATCATCTAATCAGGTTTAGTTAGACTTGATAAAACCTTTGGTAAAACTTGTAGAATAGTATATTCAGTCCCCTCATGTGTGCTACACTTCCTCGTGACCCATCGACCTTGGTTTCTATTTTTTAAACTTTTATTTGTGGCAGTGGTCTACGTTGATTACTTTAGTCCCTGTGGCTAAGATTTCAGACTACAATTTAATCATCCATGTGAGGAAACTAGTATGTTTCTCTATTTTCTTTTTGTAAATATTTTTTTGACATGGCTGGTGATATTTTCTTTGCAGGCATTTTTGGCATATGGAACCCGCAGTCTTGTAAAAGGTACCTCCATTTTAAAGGTAAAAACATTTATGCTATATTTTTGTTCATGTACCCGTCACAATTTTCGTATTCTGAGAGTACTACTATTGTTTCATTGAGGATCTCACATTTCAGGCAGCATACAATGTCGGGGGACACTGCATAAATGCTTATGTCATACAAAGCTCCATTTTATGTATCAGGTCACACCACTCTGAACCGGTATGCCTTTTTACTTTGAGATCCCATCTGTTTGTACTCATCTATTTATTGGATGCTTGAAGATATGTATCCAATGTTTGCATGAAGGCCTACATTACTCGTGTAAGCCTTAGATAAGTTTCAAATGCTGTTCCTTTATGCTTCATTTGATTGGCCAGTTTCAGGAAAAGAAACGAAATTTTGGAATGTTACAAAAAACATTGCAACAAAACTTATTAAAGAGTCTGAGTTTTCATTTCTATCCCTATGTTTTTCTAGTGTTGTGACTTGTGAGGGTTCTTTGCCTTTGCTTCACTAATCACCTATAATAACTATTTCCCTGTCTTGTAAAGCTTCCCCAGAATAAGGAACTTCTTCCCAATCTATCGTTTTGGAATGTTTTGTTTAAAAATCCATTTCCCCTTCTTTTGAACAGTACTTAAGGATTAACTGTCGCGATGGCATCTTCTAAATCTTCCTATTTGATCTGTTGGGAAGTCCCACATCCCACATTGGTTAAATATAAAATTTGACATGGCTTCATATACTTGTTTGGGCTCTCCACCTACTAACTTAAGCTTTTAGGTTGGGAACTTAACATGGTATGAGAGCATGTTGTACTTGGGCCGTTTCGTTTGTAAACTCATTTCTGTTATCCACGTGACAGACCCTTCTTGTCTTGTTAAGCTTGCACGTGAGGAGGAGTGTTAGGAAGTCTCACAACCCACATCGTTCGAATATAAAATTTGATATGGCTTCATATGCCTGTTTGGGCCCTCCACCTACTGGATTAAGCTTTTAGATCAGAAACTTAACATGAACCAAAACCAATCCATCTAGCCATGAGTAGGTTGAGGCACTGGAGGATGTAAAACTAGCGATGTAAAACTAGCTGCCGTAGGGCCATGCAAAGCCAGTGGGGTTTACAAGTTAATGGCAATTGCAGCGTGTGTCACTTAATTGGAAAATGTGGCTCCCTTTAAGTAATAGGTTCACAAGTCGTCCCATTAGCCAATGACAGGATGTCTTTGGCCTGCCGTTGACAAGCACCGCCATCATCTGCAATTCCTTATCCTTTTAGAAGGGACTGAGGAAACATAAACATTACAATGTTACTTGACCATCATTTGAAGCTGATTAACACGTAGATCCAATCATGTTTAAGTAATGAATATGGTATAAGGTATAAACTAAAATGCAAGCTTCTTGTTCCTCTTTAGGCAAGGCATATTATTCTTTCGAAACAATTTCTTCTTTGATGCCCTTCTTAACACAACTTGAATGCAGTGGCTACAAACGCTGCTTTCTCCAGGGAAGAAGTTTAAAATGGGGAGTGTCAAACATATATACGCCATTGATTACCCTGAGCCACTTGTGCATTTTGCACTTTGTTCGGGGGTGTACTCTGACCCTGCGGTATGAATCCCTCTCTAAAAATATTGCTTACATTCATAATCCCATAAATTCTATTCTGATGTTCCCAATTTTTTTTTCATTTTTAAATATGGTATGGTCTGCATTGGGGTGATAATGATAACGTCTTATTGAATGTAGTTTCGAGTCTACACAGCAAATAATATATTTCAAGATCTAAAAGTGGCTAAAGAAGAGTTCATTCAAGCTAGTATCTGCATCCACAAGGAATCAAAGATTTTCCTGCCAAAAATCCTTTACTACTTTGCGAAGGATATGTCACTAAGTATGCACGGGCTTTTGGACGTGGTAAATGGATGTATGTCAGGAGTTCAGCAGAAAGCTATCAAAAGATGCATTAAGGGAAGGCCTGACAAGCACATTCATTGGTTGCCCCAGAGTTCAACCTTTCGGTATGTGATCCATAGAGAACTTGCCAGTGGGAGATAATGTTTGATCAACCCTTTCTGGGTGTTTATGACCTAAAGCCTTTCTTATCAATTTTTAATGATGATAATAAGGGGCAAGTGTTAAGCTGTACAGAGGGCAGAGGAAAGTTGACAAACTTCACCATCCAATAAAAGTTCCGTCCCACAAGTAGTAATGATTTAACGATGCTTTTCTTTCCATGTATAGGCTTTGGGGGTTTGCCTTTTTTTTTTTTTTTTTTTCTGTTTTGATTTTTGGTGATAATCGGGAGTTTGCCTTGTATCATCTATCAAAAACTAAATACAAAAATAATGGGTAGGTCTACGACAATAAAAAGGAAGTGTTTTTTTTTATATGACATAACAAAAGAAGGTGTTAATTGTCCTTGTTTGGTGGTAAAGTAGGTGGACAAGGGATACTAAATTTATTTTTACCGGGAAAAATTGGAATCTTGCATAATTGTTGTCAGATTTCAGTTCTTGGGAACCCAGTGAGGCATTACAGAATCCTGAGCGTTACTAAGTGTTGTTATTGTTGGACCGCTGAGCCCAAGGATAAATTGGAACAAATTTGTAGGTAGAAGCCACGGGTTTCATGTGGCGGAGAGTTCTCTTGCTGCGACTGCACCTCCACTAAGGGAAATAGTAGGATTAAATTGCATGTAGCCATGAGCCACCAACAGTCTGGAATGTGTGTTGCGGGCTCATTTCCTGAAACCTCCATAAGCCCGCCACCTTCAGTCATATATAATGATCATGAAGCTTTCAGCTGGCGACACTTCTCTTTTGATATGGTCACTTCAACATCCATGTCCACACGCATAAATTGAAGGTCACATTTAAGGGTCAAATCCAGCCCCATATCTTGGCGACCAAATTAGTAGTGATCTAAGTTTATGCGTGAAGCCAGCTTTAAACCAGCAGTAGCCATCCAACAACCATTATCTGCCTAGTACTACTACCTTTGAGATTTGACATTACCAAACAGGTGGTAATATTCGGTGGAGTTAGCGATATATAGTAACAAAAATTCCCCATTAACATTAAGAATATAAATTTTCCTAAAACGCAAACTTCTGTCTATTCCAGTATTACACCATACTGCCATAGAGCCCAGTAAGCATAAGGGGAAATAATATAGGAGTAGTTTTATGTGCCCCACAGAAACAGGCCACAGGGCCACAAGGGAGCATCCAGTGACATTCCACGCTATTAGAGGATCCACTAATCAAAGGGGAATTGCCTGATCTTCTAAAAATAAAACGTACAATGATCGAGGGGATATTTTGGGCTCAGTACTTTGTGGTATAGCCAGCAGCCACGGAGGATGGAGTCCACAGTTTGTGGGCCATCAAAGCAAATGGGGACGTTTTCGATCGAAAGGGTTATGTGCCTACGCTGCACTCTACAGGGCAAAACAATAACTCACACGCAAGGAGAACATGGCTGCAAAGCCATAAGGAATTCCTGATCCCAGGCAAATAGCGTTAATTTTCCAGATTTTGGACCAATCCACATTAGGACTTAGGAGCGCTGTGCAAGGTAAAGACCCCAGTAGATATAGCTTTACACAATCCATACACATGTCAGATCTCGGTTGAATAGAATCTCTTTTCATAAGCCTAACCGGCCCTAGGTAAGGTGCATTCTTATATTTTTAAATTCAACCAACCCATCTCTTCCCTAAATTTTTAATTTTTATTATTATTATTATTATTTTTTTGGTGAAAAGGGAAGCTTCATTTAATAACCAAGACAAATTAACCACAAGCATCCCATAACAAAAATGGTAGAACGTCACTAGGGGGGAAATCAAGGTAAATTTTTGGTCTTTCACTTCTATATGTACTCTTTTCAAAGTTAAATTTCAATATACCCACCAACTACTTCTGTTACTGCACTAGCAATATTTCATTCCAGTTAAATTTCAACATACCCACCAATTACTTCAGTTGCTGCACTACTAATAGTTATCTCCCGCTATCATGGTAAGTGGAACTATCATTATCTATGAAGGGATATAGATCAGCTTAGATAAAATAGCTTTGTGCCAATTAAATAATTAAATACAACAATAAAATAGCCAATTAAACACATAATACCACTACATACGTGTGAGAGAATTGTGCTCATCCTTAGTCATCAAACGCAGATTAAATCACAAAGAGATAGCATCAGAACGGAAAATCTAGGACTTTGGTAGTGCTCTTATTTGGTGGCCTACACGATCATATTGCTTATTGAACTGGCTTGCTCTTTGGCCTCCTCCAATAATGAATCCTGCACCCATACCCAAGTCCATTTACCACAAGAATCTTGTGAAATAAGTGCATTATCACTGGGAAGAACCATACCTGTGCAGCTATCAGCCGTGCTACTGTTTTTTTGCTTGATTCTAGAAGTTCGCCGGCAATCAAAAGCTCATCCAACATAAAATAAGCCTACCAAAATTTTATGTTAGAAACATTTTAAATGTATATATACATATATATTGGAAACTGTGTGGTCATTATTAGGCCAAAAGTCTCCAAAATAGCAGAGCCTGCAAGCACAACAATCTCTGAATGAGATAAGGCATCCATCGCAAATTGGTTTACCCCTCCAAGTAGAAAGTTAGGGCCCATTGGATAAGATTCTACTCTCAATTTTTTACTTTATAAAAGTGTTTATAAAATAAAATAAAAAAATGAAAGTTTGAGTGAAAAATTTTGGTAGTTACTTTTAAAAGTTGAGATAGTAAGAAATTCCTACTACCTCAAGTTTTAAAAGTAACAATCAAAATTTATCAAAGTTTTGCACTATAAAATACTATAAAAAATATTCATCCTTTTACTTTTAAAATAAAAAACAGAAAGTAGAAGTTTATCCAAACAGGCCCTTAATAACTCCAATTTCAACAAATGTGCAGGTTAGAATCATCAAACAGTCAATCAAAGTGATGACTGAGTTCCTTCTTTTCTAATTTTTTATTTTTTTAAGGGTCAAGCTACTAACTGTAATAACTACTTATTGCACTTAAGGAGTCGCCTAAAGAAATGATTGTCCCAATCCATGTGCAATACGGTGTTAGAAATCCAATAAATTGCCTTAACAAACATTCAAAATAGAATTGTAAATTTTCTTCCACTAATCATAATAAAGTTTTCTCTGAAGGCAGAACTTGAAAGAACAGTAGGCTAGTATCCTTCAGCAGGAAAAATATTAAGACTCCAAAAGTTATTAAGGGATATCTTTATCCTTGTATATATTGTATAAGGACACTTCCATATTTTCTAGTAAATTCAAGGAAAATACCTTATGGAAATTGAAGATCAAGTCCAGCTCACAGACCTGATAAGCAAGCAGAAAGAAGCACCATCAAAATCAATTTATAATATTATATGAATTTGTTTATTATTCTTGATTGCTTCAAGGTTTAGCAAGGCTCACACTGCCAAAATAGCGGTCTAGTATCTCAACGTAATGGTGAATTATTTCAAGGATCTCCAATTCGTTGTCATCCTGGTCAACGCACATGCAGAAATAGAGGCTGGCATATCTGCACATGACATCCATAAGAGTAAACCAGTTATGCATTTTTATAACAAAATTTACATATAGTCTGTTCCAAAAATGATTGCCTTGTGTACTGATGGAAAGCATTGCAGTCAACATAATGACTGCAGTCAAAAGCTAGGAAATTTTTGCTGTACCTTTTATAAACTACTTTATATCCCCTCCACTCTACAAAGTTACAAAGCTTGGGACCTCGAGTGAGAATTAAACCACTGAGCTCTCGAATTACCTTTACAAAGTTTGCATTGTAAGTAATATTTCAACAAACAAGGAAATGCATATCACGTTCAGGAAATCCCTATGCTAATTAGTTGAAATCTGCAAACAATACTATTTTTTTCATCAAGGTCGACATATGAAATTGACAACCAATCTATAATTATTATTCTGCCAAAACCAGTACGAGGAAAACAGCTTAAGAGGGAAGAGTAAGGATAGCTTTACATTGCCACTATTGCCAGATTAACAAGACATTACTCATAATAAGCGTGGTCCTTCAAGAAGATGTGGAATCTAGACAGGTTCTCGGATTTAGAAAGTCGCATAGTTAAGTTGACATTGTTAAACAAGTTATGCGGATTATAATATATAGAGGTAGATACCTTAGTTCTCTCCTTCTGGGAGTAAGGTGAATACCATTTCGTCAACCTCACTTTTCCTTGTCGACTAATGAGGAGCACAAAGTGAATCTGAAACAAATGCAGACACACAAACCATCATAAACATTTTTCTTTGGGCTGGTTGAAGTATAAGACACTATATTTATACGGCAGCGAATAATGCATTTTGAAGGGTTCCAAACATATCTTTTGAAAATTGGGGTATTTAATTCAATAAGAAGCAAAAAGTAACTTTGGAACTGGTGGACAAGCAAATGCTTAATCCTATCAGAAATGTAACAATTTTCATAGGGAGGGGTATTAGATGATATTTTCTAGCAGCACATACAGTTTAATACAAGCATAAATATATTCTGTATCTCAATAGAATAGGCAAATCATTCCATTTAGGGAAAAGATAATGTGAGCAAGCAACTATAAATTTAAAACAAAAGGCTGACACTGAATAAAATTGTAATTAAACTTGCCCTATGCTGCCAACATGCCCAGTTCGTGGAAACTGGAAAATTTACACTAAAAGTAGATATACGTGCATCAGATACGGCTAACCTGATGAGTAGAAGAATTAATGCTTTATGTTAGGTATTAGGACACACAACAACTAAGCAGCCCACACCAGCAGCATCCACAAAATTGCAGATAAGCCTCGAATACTTATCATCAGCCTTAAACTAGTACGTTTGCGAGATGTATTGCCCCTGTTACATAACCCAGAGCCTCCAATCCTAGTAATTTCATGAAAATAAGACATACTTCATCAATTAAGGTTGAATTAAGTAAATTTGGTTAGGGAATGAGATATGTTGGGCGACTGAATGTCTACTTAGGTGAAAGGTTTAAGCCTCACCCAACATTAGCCTTGTGTTGGAAATTGGAGACAATGGGTATGTTTTAGGTTCTCCATTCCATTGATTTATTGTTCATCGCCCATTTTCTAATCCCGTGCACTCGTGCGATGATTTTAAATTGTTCTAAAAAACACTCAGAGATCCTTCAAAAGACAGCTGCTGAAGATCTAAAACATGTGGTGGCATAAATGAAGCCAACAAGTTAAGGGCTCAGAAAAAGAACTTGAAACAAGCATTCAAAATTACTCAAAACAAGTCTACATCCGACACAAAGATATATGGCGTGTGTGTTTGTGGGAGATAAATGGATTAGATGTAATGTAGTGAAAAGAGGGAATCCAACCACAAGAGAAAATGCGTGACGGATCACAAGAAACGAGAAGGTTTTTGGGGGAATTACCATGGTGGGTGCGAATCCAAACCACAGGAATAGAGATGATGAGGCCAGAGGAACCCTCCACCAACGACCTGCCGTACCTTCTTCCCTCCTTGCGCTCCACCCTCGTCTCTCTACCCACTATCTCTTTTTCAAACCACGCGATTAGCCTCTGCCTCTCGCCTCTCAGATTTATGAACTGGACGTTAGATCTGACCACCGTTTAAAAAAAAACAAAAAAAATTATTGGTAAACCGTAGGATCTGACTTCCATTTCTCCCTTTTCTTACATACCTGACTACCTGTAATCCCTAGCAATTACCAACCAACCGGAGCTACGTCCACCCTACATTTTTTCTTTAAATGGTTCCTTTTTTTTTTTTTTTTTTTTCAAGTTAAATTATTTTTCCTCCAAGTTAAATAATTTTCCAAAAAAATAAAAAAACAAACAATTGGCCTAAACCCCATTTTTCATAAAAATTTCTACTGGCTTTCATCCACATGTGACATGCATTATTAGTTAAAACTCTCCATTTTTTAGAGTGGGAAAATTATTAATTTACCGTTATGAATTTTTTTTTTTATTATAAAAACAAACAAGTTTAAGTATTTTCAACACCAATGAGTCATGCATTTTGACAGAGTTGGATGCCGGCAAAAAAATCACAAAAATAAAGCTTTTCATAATAAGGGATACTTAGAATTTATGTTTTAAAATAAGTACTCAATATTTTAGGATCAGCTTTCCCATCTTTCTTTAAACAATAACTTCCATGTTTATAAAAATTGATAATCATGATCATATTATGTCAACAAAATAAAATGGAATTATAAAGTCAAAAAATATTTTGATAATTTTATTTTATTATTTTATTATTAATTTATTACACTATATCAATCATGTCATAATTACATATAAATTTTTCTCCTCTTCGTCAACTACAAACCCGACAATAACCTTATGGGCGGTGTTTGTAAAAATCGGTGATTAATGCTTGGATGGCACCAGACAAAATAATAATATATACATAAATATAAATAAATATGGAGTAATTAAAAAGTGGCTAAAAGCAGCATATACTTTCCTTGTAAGTTGACTCGCGTGTGTGTTAAGGTTCATACTCTGTAATATAATACACACACAACGTTCACTAGAAACGGACGAGAGCAGGCAAGCGGTTTAGGGTTTTAGCAATTGGAATTTGGAAATGGAGAAAACGGTGTGTCCCTCTGAATTTATAATCTGTCCTCTTCCTCCTATAACGGGTTGTTATAATCAATCAATCAACCTCTCAAACATATTTGGTGGTGTTATTCAGGAATCAGAAGACGGAGCCCTCTTAAGACAGCTTCAGGAATCGGTGGCTTCCAGTCCAGATGACCCCTCCCACCACCTTATCCTCGTAATATATATAATATTATAATGCTCTCCCTCTTCTCTTTTTCATCTCTCTACGTGAGTTAAACGTTTTAACCTGCTTGTGTTGATTGTGGTGAAGGGGCAATTCTTGTGGGAAAAGGGGAAGAATCCAAGGAAACGGCCGCAGAGCATTTCGTGATATCGGCCAAGTTAAATCCCCAGAATGGGGTTGCTTTCAGATACTTGGGGCATTATTACGGCACTGTATCGGTTGATACCCAGAGAGCCTTCAAGTGTTACCAGAGAGCTGTCACCCTTAATCCCCTTGATTCTGAATCCGGGGTTTGCTACTTTTTACTCTCATCTCCTTTACTTTGGTCATTCCAGCAAACTTCTAATTAAGTTCTAACTAATTAATTAATCCATCCATCCATTAATTATTATTATTATTTTTTATATATATATTTTGAAGGAAGCGATGTGTGATATGTTGGACGAAGGAGGAAAGGAGAGTTTGGTGGTTGCAGTCTGCCGGGAAGCTTCCGACAAGTCACCAAGAGCGTTTTGGGCTTTTCGAAGATTGGGTTATTTACAGGTATCTGTATTTCTCTTCTTCTTCTTCTTTTTCATTTTTTTCTTGTTTTTTCCCTGGGACACTCTCCAATTATCTGATAATACAATTCAAAAATGTACGTACCAGGTCCGTCAGAATAAATGGTCCGAAGCAGTACAGAGTCTTCAACATGCCATTCGAGGCTATCCTAACTGTGCTGATCTGTGGGAAGTATGTGTACCCTTGTTTCCATCATTTTTTCGTCGTCTGATTAACATCTAATTCTTTCCATTACTTCCATTGTAGGCTCTGGGCCTTGCCTACCAGCGACTGGGCATGTTTACTGCAGCTATTAAGGTATTTTTGTTTTGTTTTCTACTTCTGTTTTTCTCTTTGTCCTTATTATTTGGGGCTTCTGGAAGCATATGGGGTTTAGTTTTGTGGCTAGCTTCTTATTGTTTTGGGGAGAACTAACCTTCTCAAGCTTTGCTAAACTCCTGTCAAAGTTGATGAAGTTTTCATACACTTTTAGAAGAGTGTGACCAAGATATCAAGATTGCTAAAAGCTGCATGCATGTGTGAATTACTGTTATGATTATTAATAGGAGGAATTCTGCCGGCATACATGCATGGACATAGGCGCATGACAGAAATGTTACCCGATTTGGATATGTTTACATGGAAAATTATAGGGGGAAAATGATCCAGATGTGGTAATACATTAACATATATGCTTTTGAATTCCCCATATAAAATTTACCATATATGAAACATATAATACTAAAGTGAAGTGTTTTAATCCTAATTTATAGGATTACCACTATTATCAATACAACTCTTTCTTTTTGAATTCCTTTTTCTTTCAGTTATACCATTGTTTTAAAGGAAGATAATTTTATACATTTATACTTGTTTAGAGATGCACCAACTGCATCCTTTACATGCTAATGTGTGCCCGGGCGATGTTCAGTGACCAATGTCAGTGCAGCATGGCAATGGCCCATCTTTAGGTTCGCTCATGATACTTAGTTGCTAACCTTCACAATTCGATTATAGGAGAAGTGATGACTTAGTGTACTTGTAGTAAACCAGTAACTAATGAAATAATGCTTTTCTTGATTATTATTTAAATATACTCTTATCGTGAAAGGGCTAACTTATAATGGCATTCTGACAGTCATATGGGCGAGCCATTGAATTGGAGGATTCAAGAGTCTTTGCATTGGTTGAAAGTGGAAACATTCTTTTAATGCTTGGTTCCTTTAGAAAGGTAAGGTTCATTTCTAATATGGAGTAGTACACTTGTGGTCTTTCAATACTTGTTTCCTAGAATTTAGTTGCACCTTTCTTATTTTTCATTACATCTGGTTGCATAAGCTCTACTTGGGATTGGTAGAAAACTTCTTATTTCTTCAGAGGGGATGCATGAAATCTTGTATGAAATATATATATTTGATAGAAGACATTAAAGTATATTTAAATAACTAACAGCATTATACTGGTTATTACCAAACAGCAGTTATCCTTTTATTTTTTAACAGTTAATGACAATTTAATGTCATCGTAATTAGGTCTAGATTTCATATTTGGTATCTTATTTCCCACGGTAAGAATGCTCGCATGTTTATGATCTGAACAAATTGCAAATCCTGAATGGTATATTTATGTTCTGGAGGCTATTATGAGTCAGTCAATTTTTTATGTTTTAGAAGCTATTGTGAATCAGTCAAATTTACAAGTTGTAGCTTTTAGTTTTGGTGTGATGGAAACAGACTATTTTTTTTTTAATAAAGTAAGTGTATGTATTAAAGAAAGGGCAAAGCCTAAGTACATAAGGGATATACATGAACAAGCCACACAAAAATATCCAAATTTAAGATGTCACTGGCCGTATAATGTAGAATATGAAACCAATGGTAGTGTAAAGGTTCAATCATACTGCCACAAGTTTGTGCAACATTGTCGGTCTTGATTGGCTTAAACTATATCTATGTAGATTGACAGTCCCGATAATTTTCATTAATAATCTTCGTAAAGTAGCATTAATTAATGATGGAATTTCATGAGACCTTCTATCAAAGTTTCTTCTGGAGTTGATTTCCATGTCTCCAAATGCCTACTTTACCTTTTTTTATTAGGAGAGATGGTTAATTATCGCTGCTTTTAATGCCTTCAGATTCGATGGATTTGTACTTTAAGTCATTGAATCAGAAATATTCAGTCAGGATTCATATCTAAATCGACTCCTTTATTGATGTGGGAATCTATTCTATTATATTAAAGAAACCTGCCTGTTTGGTGTTCCCAGTTTTGAAGCCATTCCCCTATTTTCTCAAAAAAAAAAAAAAAATCCCTATACAGTATACACATTACAATCAAGCGTCAAATTTTTTAGAACAAAGGGCAGTTAAGGAATTTAATGTTCCCCTATGCGGCTATGCCTACTCAGATTTACAATCCGTACCCACTTAAACTCTACCTTCTGCCCAACTTCCTACAACTTCTGCCACTCCAACCCACTGTCCATCATATTCTCCACAGTAACTGCAGGGGTTTGATGGAGAAAATATGGGATAAGATGTACGCACATACTGCGTGCCACCTCTTTGGCGCCTCTAATTTGAATTCATCTAATGTGAATACAATGACATCAGAGGATTATGTTCATTAACCCACTTGGTTCATTAATTTGTGCATTCTTCTAGGTTGTATATGAATCTTTGCATCATCATCACAAGTGTTAGACCTAATAATTCAATAATCAGGTGGAGTCATTTTGAAGCACTTTGTTGGACCCATGTGTGCCTATGATGACTTAACATAATATGGTATTAGAAAATAATAAGGACTTAAATATTGACATCGATGGATGTATTGAGGGGTCCAAAAACACAGATATATCAATGGATGTATTGGCGCTATAAAAAATATTGATATCGATTTAAAGATATGACTGATATTAGTTAAACATGGAAATTTTCAGTGAAACGTTGGAAACAATGAATTAGACTTTAATAAAAAATTTAGAATCAAAATATTGCAAACTAAATGTATATAAGATGAGTATGTGTAGTGTAGGGTATAAAAGTGTGCAATGGTTAGCAAATAAAAAATACAAATTTATACAAATTTAAATTTAATGAAAAATTATATCTATGCATTACATCAATATTATATACATTGCATATATAGTCTATTATTAACAAATTGAGATTTATTATTGTCTGAAATTACTTTAATGATGTTCAATAAGTATATTGACAGATATTGTTGTAAATATTTATATTGGAGGCCTCCAATGAGAGATATATCAACAGATTTATTGATGATATCATAGATATTTTAGTCCTCCATATTACTTATGATCATATCTCTATATGATTGTTGTCGATAGTTTAACAACATAAAATCTTCTGGTATTCCTTTATAGAAATTCAAAATCATACCACCATGTTAATCCTTGCATTGCATGTAATCACCTTGTGTTTTCCCTGTAGTCTTCGAATGCTTCTTTTATGTACACATTATGTATAAAATGTCACAATTTGGTCTTTCTATGTTAAGGGAGTTGAGCAATTTCGGCTAGCTTTAGACATATCACCTCAAAGTGTATCTGCGCACTATGGGCTTGCTTCAGGGCTGCTTGGTTTGTCAAAGGAATGTATCAATTTGGGTGCATTTAGATGGGGAGCTTCACTTTTAGAGGTTAGTCATCTTTAAACTTTAAGAAAGTACATCTGCCTCTATAATTTATTTTTGAATTACATTAATTTGTAAAGTAAGTTCCTAAATAATTGCAGGAGGCATCTAAACTTGCAAAAGGGAGTACCTGTTTAGCTGGGAATCTTTCATGCATATGGAAGTTGCATGGTGATATTCAGGTATAATTCTCTAAAAGAAATAACCTCAGGCACTCTTTCTTCTTAAGCATCACTTGAGACTTAGTTTATGATGTTTTTGACATGAATGGTTTAATATGATATGTGTGTACCTCTTTGTTAGCTTACATATGCAAAATGTTTTCCATGGATGGAAGAAGGCCAGAGCTTAGAAATTGATGAGGAAGCATTCAAAACTTCCATCCTTTCTTGGAAACGGACATGCTGTTTGGCTGCAATATCTGCCAGTAGGTCTTATCAGCGGGCTTTGCACTTGGCCCCATGTCAAGCCAATATTTATACTGACATTGCTATAACTTCAGATCTCATTTGCACTTTGAAGGAAAGTTATGAACGTGATCTGAATGCTTGGTAAGATCTTAATTTATGCCATTCTTAACATTTCTTACCGCTGAGCATTTGTTGTCTTAATATACCATCTTATTCACCAGGCAGCTACCTGAGAAGATGTCTTTGGGGGGCTTGTTATTGGAGGGTGACAATAGTGAGTTCTGGGTGGCATTGGGATGTTTATCTGGTCATAATGCCTTGAAACAACATGCTTTTATCAGGGGATTGCAATTGGATGTATCTCTAGCTGTTGCTTGGGCATACCTGGGGAAGGTATTCTCCAATATAAGTATCAAGAATTTGTACCATGAACGTTTTGTGAATGTCTTAATTTATGAAGGAGAAATTGGGAAATGTATTTAAAACCTGTCAGGAAATAGAGATATTGAATCACAGTGTGCTAGATCAGCAGCCTTTGGGAGTAGAATTGCAAATTGAGCAGGCCTGGATTGACACTTTGACCAGGCTCATGATGCCTATGCTTTTATTTTTGGTTTATTTTTAAATTTCATATTTTAATATTAAGTCAAAAGTTTGGTACAGAGTAGATGGTTGGGGCCTAATTCTAGTTACAAATGGTGATTTCAAGTTTTCATTTTGGCATGCAGTTGGTTGCTTCTGAAAGCTAACTCTTTTAAGTGGGCCGTTGAACTTGAGCTGGGCCAACTTGGCCTGAAGTTAATCCCATAGAGTGGGCTGAGTGCAGGCTGAGGTTTACAAGCTGAGATCAGCAGGGCTGAACTTAGGCTGGGGGTTTATGCTATAAGCTGAACTCTACCTGACCTTGGCTTGGTTTAGCCCAGCCCAATTTGTCCCCTAATCAGGAATTGTTTTACACAGTCCATAGAAAGACCTTTATTTTCCATAGGTGGACTGAACATTATGTGAGTGCTGCTGATTTGGTGCAATGCAAATGGATATAAAAGTGCAAATGCTGTCATATGGGAATCAACATATTTTCATCTGCACTCCAATTATTAATTTTCAAGACATCCTGGAGATAGTGTAATTTACAAGAGATCAATCTTAGGGAATCCGTAATGGGTTGCCATGATGAATCCCAATATCTCACTTGAGGGTGGTGTCTAAGTTTGTGCTTTTCACAGCTTTACAGGAAGGAGGGTGAGAAGCAATTGGCCAGGCAAGCATTTGATTGTTCTAGAAGCATAGATCCTTCACTTGCACTTCCATGGGCAGGCATGTCAGCTGATACTCATGCTAGGTATATTCATGTTTGATATGGGGAAAGCATTATATTTATATGCGTGTGCATTGTAATGAGAAAAAAATTACATGATTTTGTTAAAAGTTATCAAGCACTCTATTATTGATTGAGATATACTTCATTCTTCAGGGAGCCCACACAAGATGAACCTTTTGAGAGCTGCTTACGGGCTGTGCAGATATTGCCTGTAAGTGTCTGTCCCTTTATGTGCTCTTCCTCTACAGTTTATGAGAAGGAAATTTGAAATTTGAATTATATTTGGAACTCGTCCATATAATCTGTATGGTCCTAACTGGAAGGGTAAACGTTGGATTGGAAGTTTTAATTATTTTATGGGTCTGGCAATCATGTCCATGCTGAGCTTTTAATTGGTTATAATTGATTGGGAGTCATTGACATCCCTTAAGAGTGACAATAACTCTTGGAGTCGTCCATCCACACGGCCACACCCTTCCTCCCCAAACAAAAAACAAACAAACACACACACAAAACACCGAACCCCAGCCATCTAAAGAGGGGTTTTCCACTTTCTTCCCTTTTTCTCATCTTTATAGTTAGGTCTTTTTCTTATCTTTGTAGTTAGATTTGTGCTTGCAGCTATTGAATATAATGTTTACTTGCTCAAATATTTTCATGATTGCACCTCAAAGCTTGATTCTCTTGGCAGTTAGCTGAGTTCCAAATTGGTCTGGCAAAGCTTTCTATGCTTTCAGGTCACCTTTCATCTTCACAGGTATGACCCATATTATGTCATTTCTGCAGTGAAAGAAAGAGCTAGCAATGGACATGTTTTGGAAAGTATCTATTTAATACTGTAGGTAATTTCTGTTACAGGTATTTGGAGCCATCCAGCAGGCTGTGCAGCGTGCACCTTACTACCCTGAATCCCATAATTTGAATGGGCTAGTTTGTGAGGCACGGTTTGATTATGGATCTGCTGCTGCTGCTTATAGACTAGCGCGCTGCGCCATCAGTACTTTAGCAGGCACTGTACCAAAATCTTGTTTCAGAGATATATCAATCAATCTGGCCAGATCACTTAGTAGGGTAAAGATGTTGGATGTTTTTTCAGTTGCTGTTTGTAGACCTGTAGAGAGGCATATATGAATGTATTTGTCATTTCTTTCTTTCTTTTCCATTTTTTGCAAATGCTTCTGTCTGGTGCAGGCAGGAAATGCACTAGATGCTGTGCAAGAATGTGAAGATTTAGAGAAAGAAGGTTTGGGTTACAGTTCATAATAGTTTACATGTTTCCTAGCTTCTTTATATGCAAATTCACTTCATAGCCCTGTCAGACGGAAAAAGGAGTGAACTAATATATGTGAATCCCTTTTTTATGTTATGCCAATGGTCCTACATTTCAAATATTTGAGGTGAATTTAATAAAGAGAATGAAAAGGATGCTTCGCGGACAGATTATAAGCTGTCAAGTGAGATGGCCCTTTTGTAGGGATATTTTTCCCCGGTTTGTAATTGTATATTTTGTATAGGGTGGGTCTAAATCCACACCCTTTTTGGCTAAATCCACGATATGCTTTATTTTCACACTTCTTTCTTCATTTTTATTCATATGTGGTGTGGATTTAGCAAAAAAATAGGTTGTGGATTTAGACCCACCCTTTTGTATATTTTTACCTATATTCATATTGTAAATGATTTAAATTAAATCTTGATAAAAGTTTTTTGCAAGCTTATCTCATTTTGCTCAGATATTTTATACCATCTTCAATTTCTAGGTCTTCTTGATGTGGAAGGTTTGCAAATATATGCCATCTCATTATGGCAACTTGGTAAAAACAAATTGGCTCTCTCCGTGGCAAGAAATCTTGTTATTGCTGTTTCTACCGAGGAGCGGACATCTGGGGCTGGTGCTATTACCTTCTTCTGTAGATTGCTGTACTACATATCTGGACAGGAATCAGCGATTACTAACATTCTTAAAATGCCAAAGGAATTATTTCAGAGTTCAAAAGTTAGTTTTATAGTATCTGCCATTCATGCTTTAGATCGTAGTGATCAGCTTGAGTCAGTTGTTTCAAGTAGTCGTCAGTTTCTTGCATCTTACGAAGATATTACTGGGATGCACCTTTTAATAGCACTCACTAAACTAGTAAGTTGCTTGTTTCAATTGTCACAAAATCATATTTCTCTCAGATGGGGTTATTATATTGGTTTATGAATGTTGAATATAAGGTGGATATTGTTCTGCTTTTGGGTTATGCAGATCAAACATGGATCAGGACAGTGCCTTAATTTTCAAAGTGGAGTGGATCATCTTAGGAAAGCTCTTCACATGTACCCTAACAGTAATTTGTTAAGGTATATTAATTTGTAACCGGAGCAGATTAGATTATTTTCTGTAATGTTTATGGGGTGGAATTTGTTCAGCTTCAAATATAATTTAAACAGAAGCTAATTATCCTTAGCTAGCTGGATTTCTTTTTCTTTTGTTTTTTCCTGATAGCGAGGAAACCCTTTGAGCAAACCCCGGATCCATATAAGACCCACAAACCCATATGGACCAGGTAAGTCCAAGGCGCATGAAAACCATGAAACGTTGTGTGGGTGGCCTCAAGGGGTTTAGCAATTAGGTAGCTGGATTTCTTCAAAGACAGCATTCTCCTCTTGTGAGCTTCCTTATTGTGAGTAGAGCTTCAATTGAGGGGAATACTGCTGCAGGGAGAGATGGTACACCGTACACCTACTTGTTTTCAAGACCATTTAACTTGTGTATAGCAATTAAGTTTACCACATGGATTGGAATGTTTAGAGTCCAGGAACTTGTATGTGTTTTCGTATGAAGTAATTCAGTTACAAGAACTTACTACCCACTATATGGCTAAACCGCTAAAGTAGCATGCATTAATTGTTAGTTCAAAACATACACAATGATCAATAGCATTATTTTTGGGAAATCTTACATGCCTTTCATAATGCTCAGGGTTGTATGATATTGAAATTGAAAAACATACTGCCAATAAGAATGATGTTTTTTTACATTATTCCTTTTATTTTTGACCTTTCTGTCATTCGATAATATCATTAGACATGGTGTGATTCCAGTGCATTCAGCATTCAAATCCTATACCGATTTATAGTTCAGTTTCATCATTGCACTTTATCTCATGCCATTCTCTGTAAAATTGTAGGTCTTTTTTTAATTTTTACATTTTATCACTCCATCCCACATCCTTTTTGGCCTTCTGCTAATCCTTGTAGCTCCTTTAAGTGGAACTATATTTATTAATGCTGAAGGCCATTTTTTCCCCCTCTTTTACATATGACCAAACTGTATTGGTCGAATTCCTTCTCATCTTGCCTACTTTGGTTCTACCTATAATTTTGGTTATGCTCATTTTGTGGACTTATTTTTTTGACTGCCTGGCATTTTGTCCCCATAATTCATCATTTTGTTGATTCTTGCATCTTACAAGCTCTATTATACTTAATTGTATCTTATTGCAATGATTTCTCTGACATAAATTTGCTGCTAACAGGAACTTACTTGGTTACCTTTTACTATCCTGTAAAGAATGGGAAGACACCCACATTGCAACTAGATGCTGCATCATAGATCCTTCTGACTGTTCCAGTGAAGAAGGTTTAAAATTGTCATGTGAGATCCTTGCTGCTGGAGCAGTTGCTTGTTATGCCACTGACAACGGTAACCAGAAATTCTCTTTCCCAACATGTAGAGACCAGTGCCTGAATGGCCCGATGGCAATCCCACAACTGCAGAAGTATGGTAACTTATTCCCCCTATGCCTTTAGACTTGAATTTCCTTTTTCCAAATCCTTTTATAGTTCATGAAAAATTTAAAACAAATCTATAAATGTTTCAGCTTTTCAGGAGTAATAAGCCCTTGTCTTCATTCAGTGGGTGCTTCCCATGTAAAAATAGTATCATACCTTCCATCTTTGTAGTATAATGTATTAGCTCTTCTAGTTTGTAATTTTTGGTGGCTTCTTGCCCTTGTTCTGTTATATCCATATTTCCAATAATGAAGTTAGCTGAGAGAGTTCTTCGCTGAGAAGTCCTAGGAACAAGGCCAGCAGACATACTCCTAAGCTTTCTGGCTTCATTTCTGTATAACATCCTTTTTGTGTCTGTGTTTTTCATCTGCAGATGGTTACTTCGTGAACCGTGGAACCACAATGCCCGGTACTTGCTTATACTTAATTTTCTACAGAAGGCACGTGAAGAGAGATTTCCTCGACATCTTTGTATCGTACTTGAGCGGCTACTTCGTGTGGCTCTTTCCAATCAATTTTATTCAAAAAAAGACATGTCTTATCAATATCAAAAGTTTCAGCTTCTACTGTGTGCTTCTGAGATCAGTTTGCAAAGTGGGGATACCATTAGCAGTATCAACTATGCTAAAGATGCTTCAGTGCTTCTGCTTCCTAATGGCTATCTCTTTTTCGCACACTTGCTACTATGCCGTGCCTATGCAGTAGAACATAATTTTGTAAACCTGCAGGAAGAGTACTTAAGCTGCTTAGAGCTTAAGACAGACTACCATATTGGTTGGATTTGTCTTAAATTAATGGAATCTCAATATAAACTGGAAACTGAATCAAATATCTTAAAATTGAGTTCCGAGGAGTATTTAAAAGAGATACGGAGTTCAAGGAATATGTGGATGGCTGTATTTGACTTGGTGCAGGGTCTGATTTCTTTATGGAATCGGAATTTTCTTCATGCAGAAGAGTCTCTTGCACAAGCTTGTTCATTGGTGGGTGCTGAGAGCTGCCTCTTTCTCTGTCATGGTATGTATCTATTAATCCATTAGGGATTTGGAGTATTTTTCTTTATTATCTGTTCTCCTGAAGATTACCTTAAATATTAAAAGTTTTGATTCAAATTTGAATGATATTTTTTAACTGGAAGAATGACTTGTACATTGTATTTTATTTGTTTGATATGTTATTTGATAAAAAGTTGAAAGTTATTATATAACTTTTGAACTACATTTTTACAAAGTCGGGGGCTAGTGAGACATGTTGGCTGCTGATTGTCTCTTCTTAACAATTTTGAATTTTAAGTACAAAATTGGACAAGAGGTCCAACCAAGAAGGAAAGAAAATCAAAACAAAAGAAAAGACAACTATCCACAAACTGCCCTCCATCTGGGATCTAATTACAAACAAAGGAAACCACTAAAATCCTTAGTAACAGTGGTCCAAAGCGAAGCCAAAAAAACTGCCCTGTCCCAAACAACTGCAATCTTCTCAAACCAATCCTAAAAAATTCCGGTATTTCTCACACCACAATACCCAAAGAACCACAAGGACCGCACATCTCCAAAGCACCAACCCCTTCTTATTCCTCCCAAAACCACCAAAATCAAGAATAAGCATGTCAAAACAAAAAGCCAGAGGAACCGAACAAACCCCAGCCACCTGGAGAAGTTTCTGCCATAGAAATCTAGCCCCCTGACCATGTAAAAAAGGTGATTGATACTCTCAATCTCACACCTGCATATGGTACACTACTGAGGACTTTGACCAAACACGCATATTAAGGTGATGCGTTGCCATGTCACTCAATTATTTTTAGCTTTCCAATTTTAGCCTCCTATGAAAGAATGTTACCTGATGATATAGTTGTAGTAATAATTGTAATTTTAAATATAGTAAAGTGTATTTTGGGAAGGTAAAATAAGTACTTGCTTTGACTTCTGACAGTGAACAAACATTTTGGGACATTGGGACATCCTAAAGTGGAAATGTGATCAAACAAATTGGGACAGAGGGAGTAAAAAATTGTTTGTAATCTGTAAAATTATTGGCAAAATCTTAAAAAATTTTGGGACTCCAAGGACCATGTGTAGTTTCTATAATATTTTTCGATTAGCCATTTTGGAAGTAGGTCTTTTTTTTTACATCCAATCAATCTTTTAATAGCAAGGGGGTGATATATTTTTATAGGTGGAGAAACTAGAGATCTATTAGTGAAACATAGGCAATTGTTTTCTTCTCTCCTCTTTATAAATAAAGATTGGTGCCCCCCCGCCCACCACCCAAAAAAAAACCCCACCCTCTTTTTTCTCTCTTTCTTTGATGTTCCCATTGCTTCCCCTCAATCTGGCAATTAATCACTGATGGGTCCAGGTGCCATCTGCATGGAGCTTGCCAGGCAGCAGTGTAGTTCACAGTTTTTATCACTTGCAATAAAGAGTCTCACCAAAGTTCAAGAGACTTCTCTCTTTCCCTTGCCTGTTGTCTCAGCATTGTTGGCTCAAGCAGAAGGAAGCCTTGGCTTTAAAGCAAAGTGGGAGAGAAACCTCCGTCTTGAATGGTTTTCTTGGCCACCAGGTTTGGTTTTCATTTTTCTTTGTTGATGTAGTGCTCTTGATTTATAATTTAAACAGCTATGGATGAACTACTGAAGTATTAGGCCTGTTAAATAGGGTTGGTGAGTTTCCCAGAATATTAAACAATTGGAACCCCCTTGTACAAACCATTGATAGCATTATTTTTCCATCACTGATAAATGATAATACGTGGCTACTTTTCTTTTACCATCTAAGAACTGTGATACTGGTACCTGTGGTTCATCCATTTTTCTTGCCACCCCTTGGGGCTGGGTGATGGTGGTTAATCACTTAATCCTTTGTTCTAAAACCCAAATCTAGCTAGATGGTTAGGCGTTATAGTTGGGAGGCGTGGTGGCATAGGAGCTCATATAAGTTTCTCTTTTGGTTTGGAAGATGTTTCCTCATGCAATTTTCTGGTATATATGGAGAGAAACGATCCAGCAGACTTTTATGGGGGTGGAATGGCCAATGGGGAAAATCAAAACCCAAAGGAGTATTCTTGGTGTTCCTTTTGAGTGGAAGGATCCAGATTGTGTTCAACAGACCTCCTTTCATGTTAAAGAGGCTACAGTTATGATTTTTGTTTGTATGCCGTCCTTTTTGTGTATACCTCACATGTACAGGGGTTCTCCCCATTTTTTGGAATGAATATTATGTGTGTGTGTGTGTGTGTGTGTGTATCTATCAAATGGGCTATATAAATTAAATGTTTTCTAGTTAAAGTCGTCTAACGTTGTGGGTGGATTTTAGTCAAACTGGTGTTCTAGGAACTGGATTGACCATCCTACTTAAGGTTTAGGTTTATAAAAACACTGGGTAAACAACATTTTAGGCTTTGCCCATAGTCTAGGCTATACTAGAGTTCACCCTAATTTGACCCTCTTAGTAACATTGGAGCTACCTCCTTTTGCAGTGAAACCTTGGTAATCTTTTGAGCTGATGAAAGTTATGTTGCCTGTAGTTCAATCCATCTAAATGAGTGAAGTGCTTGTGTTGAAACTCAATTGAAATGTGTATGGGTGCACACGCCTATTATTGAACATGTACCTACAAATTGAGAAATGTATTCATACTTAGTTGACTAGAATTCATAGCTTGATTTCTTTTTATAGTGCATGGATATTTTGTTATAAAAGAAAAATCATGCATTTAGACAATTGATTTGTGTCCTCAAATATTAAGATATGGAGATTAGACAATGCAAACACTCACCCAGACCTGCACATGTACCTAGGTTCACACTATATTGAAACACGGTTATAGTATCAATTTTCTAACTTGCTTCATATTTGTTACAGAGATGAGACCTGCGGAACTCTTTTTCCAAATGCATTTGCTTGCAAGGCAGTCCAAAGTCGGCTCTGACTCTTCATCTTCATCTAGAGTGGAGTCGTGGCAAAGCCGGCAGAGATGGGTTCTTCGGGCAATCCATTTGAATCCTTCTTGTTTGAGATATTGGAATGTTTTGCAGAAGTTAATGGACTGAGTTTGCACAATCCCCAGGTGTGCAGATTCAGGGGAGGCAGCAGGCTTGCAGGAATATATATTTCCAAGATATTATTTATCGTTTATTTGTTGTGCTTATAACTTCCGCAACACCTGGCTACTCAGAGTTTCAATTGATCGATTTACAAAAAATTCCTTGTGTGCACATGAGCTAAAGGATGTTAAGATTCTAATTCACCACATTGGCCTGTCAGTAGAGAACGTCATGATGTCTAATTAAGTTGATGATATTGTTATTGTAGCATGTTTTAGCCACCTGAAAGTAGTGTCTGGCCATTGAGCCCTTTTTTTTTTTTTCTTTTTTTTTTTTTAATAAATAATAATAATAATATAGTCGAGTTCCCTTTGGATCCTCTGTGATAATATACGAGTGACTTTAGGCGCTGCTTTTAGCCTCGTCGTAGGTAGGTCGTAGGTTTGACGCTGCATGCTGTAAAATCACAATGATTCCCAAATTATTCACAAATACTTGTCAAATCATTATTCCAGATAAAATGCTCTTTTTTTTTTTTTAATCCTGTCTAGTTCTTTCTTGATTTGTGTCGTTTAGAATTGTTTATGTTTGCCCACCTAATCCTGGATTCCAAATGATGCATGGTGATGCTGAATAATTCTGGAACTCCAATCTTTTCTATAATTAGCACTCAACTGCTGGGACATTCATCAAATGCTGATTCTTTTGACACATCACATGCGGAGCTGTGTAAAGAAGGATAGAGCAGAATGCAACGACATATAAGAGCGTGTAGCTAGAAACTTTACAACATGTGCAGAGTTCAAATTGCTGGTGGATGCCATTTATTTATAGCTTGGTGTTTCGTTTTGTCCTTATTTGTCTTAGCCGTAGAGTTACTGTGGTTTGAAGGGTGTTTCCTTTTTTATTTTTTTATTTTTTTTATTTTTTATTTTGCAAGAGTGGGATTCGGGATCTGCTGCAAGGAGTGCGGTTAGCACAGGCAGGAACAACAAATCTTGCAAAGTCGCAAGGTGAAACTTTTTGTTTTGACTTAATATAATAGGGAGTATTATAATCTGTTAAGAGACGAGACCTATGTTATGTATACAATACAATACAATCTACTATCTAGGGAGATACACACTACTACTAATGTCTACATCAGATCAGACCCTTTCAAAGTGATTGCGCTATACAATTTGGGTCTGTCAGATTGGTTGGACGTTTCAAAGAAATATATACTCCTATTATTTTTATAAAGCCCCCTTGCACGACTGACTCTCTGCCGTGGCCTAGCATGTTCCTGCGTATGGAGTGGCGCCTCTGACTGACTCGTCTCAGTCTTATATACTATTAATTAATGGTTCGGTAGGATTATTATTTTAAACTATTATTGAAAACAGGGGATGAGAGCCAAATTGATCAAATTTATTATTATTAGGCAACAACTACAGCCGCAAGCAAATCTTTGAATGCTTGGGTTCACAAGGAAAGCAAGGAATTGGAATTGGAATTGAGTTGGGTAGGTTTACATAATTAATCCCAGCTACGATGCTGTTAAATTGGGTGATTGCTACCAAAACGAATATTACAAACAAATGAACAATCACAATTCCGCCCCCCCCCCCCCCCCCCCCCCCCGCCCCTTTTCGTGGGTTATTATCAATTACCATCAAATAGAATATATTCCCATATATACAAAAAATGTTGTACTATTTATTATTAATCTCACATATATGTTACTAATTCATTTTAAAGTTTAAAACGCAAAATGAAAACCTACCTGCGAAGGCTTAGCGACCTGGAACGTTCAAGCTCCTCAGAGGGATCCCAGTCCAGAGAGGATGAGAGGATCTTGGAGAGGGTCATGAAAACCTCAGACATGCTTGGCCTGGAATTCAGATCATGAGCCACGCACTTGTCAGCCAGCTGGGCCATGGCGAATGCCAAATCCAAGGGGTACTCCTCCCTCCTCATCCACGGATCAACGAAGCCTCGCAGTTTCTCTCTCACATTCTCTCCTTCCACCACCCGGCTTATGGATGCACTTAGCAACTCCTCCCTCAATCCCTCCTTGCCCGCCGCCTCCCTTCCCGATAGGAGCTCCAATAGGACCACTCCAAACGCAAACACGTCTAGTTTAGGAGTAACCACCCCGTTCTCGATGTACTCCGGGGCCATATAACCCTGCGTGCCCACCACATGTCTCGTCAACTGCAGCCCACCTTCCTCTTGATTCCCCACACTTCTTGCCAGCCCAAAATTCCCAACTTTGGCTCTCAGGTTACCGTCCAACAGAATGTTACTGCTCTTCAAGTTCTTGTGTATATACGGCGGATTGGTGTAGTTGTGGAGGTAATTCAGGGCATCCGCTACGTCATACGCAATCTGAACCCTCTGCTTCCACCCTAGACCAGAAGACGAAGATTCATGCTGCTTCAAGTGAAGCCAATCACTGAGAGACCCCTTCTCTGCGTACTCGTACACGAGGTAGGTGTTCCCCTCGTGCACGCAGAAACCAGAAAGTCTGATCACGTTGCTATGATTGATCTGCCTCAATATGTTGATCTCGCTCGACACATCCCCTTTCATCATCTTTACAGCCGCATCATCCCCCTTGAACGACCCGCGATACACAGAGCCCTTGATTCTGTTTACTTCGCCGAAAAACCCAGTGGCCTTCTGCAACTCCTCGAACTTGTAGACGGTCAAGGATTCGATGGCGTATCGAATCCCTTCGGAAGAAACCGACCACGATTTGTTTTCGGGCATGGACGTGTAATCCGCGGATTCTGCGAGCA
The DNA here is from genome assembly GCA_039720395.1 of Liquidambar formosana. Lineage (NCBI taxonomy): Eukaryota > Viridiplantae > Streptophyta > Magnoliopsida > Saxifragales > Altingiaceae > Liquidambar > Liquidambar formosana. Next base: position 32,678,221 of record CM077833.1, read on the forward strand.
TCTTAGAACCTGAATCTGGCTTGCCTTTCTGAGACCGGCGGCGATAAAAGAAGCACACCAGAAGTACAGAGAGAGCGGCGAGAAGCAGTAAAGCGGCTCCAATTCCAACACCCACGAAAACCCATTTCTTGGAAGACTGGGAGTGGTCGCCAACAGGGGCGGTGGGCGGCTCCGGAGACGGTGCCGGAGGAACCTGGATCTTGGTGGGAACAGTAGGAAGCGGAATTAGAAGTGGTGTGAAGGGGAAGATAATGCTGGTAGAAGAGAGATTATTGGCATCACGTACGGTCTGCGGATCGACGCCAAACAAGGCGGCGATGGAAGGAATGTCATCGCCCCATTCGACCAAATAAGTGAGTAAGAAGTTGACCCCAACAGCGATCTGGTTGGTGGTGGGGCAAGCACACCTGAGAGGAACCACCAGATCCATACCCACCGACAGGTTGCGACTGTCGTGAGAAGGGTTCTGAGCGATCAAAGCTTGGCAAGTGGTGAGGCCCTGGTAAGTGTTGTTGGCGACGATTAAGTAGGTCTCGGACGAGGTTTTCAAGATGTAGGAGCTGTTGTGCTGGGAGTAAGACCGGAACAAGAGCAATTGACGGGGACGATGACGAGGGTGTCGGCGGGGATCTTGTCGACGTCGGAGATATTGTTGATTTGGGAGATGAGGGAGGGTTCTGCGCCGAGGAGGTAGCCGATGGTGGGAGCAGAATCGTAGTTGGGAGGGCTGGATCGGAAGGTGAGGTAGGAAACGCAGGAAGAGCTAGCGCCGTTGCAGACAAAGCCATCGGTATAATTGTAGTTGACAAAGCCATCAGTAGAACCGTAGGTGTTGTAGCAGTCGTTTTGTTTGTTGTTAACATAAACTTGTTGGCAATCTGAGACATGGAATTGCCACAGCACAACCAACAACACAAGGGTGCTCAACAAAGCCATATCATGAACTCCCCTCTTCATCATTCATAATTCACCCCGAAACAAATACGGAGTACTACTCTCTGTATCTGAGTCCTCTCTCTCCTCCTCTCGGCTCTCGACGGACTCTCCAGTCTCCAGATGAGAAAGACAGAGGAATAAAAGAAAGAAAAGATCTCGAGAGAGACACACACAGGGGAGGACGCGCTCTCCTCTTATTGGCCTTTGAAGTGTCTACTGTAAATATTCTTTTTTTTTTTTTTTTTTTTTTTTTCGGTGAAAGTCTTCTGTCAATATTCAATAAGCCATTCTTGCTCTTGCGTCTGCGTACTGCGTCTGTAGTTTAAAAAGCATTTTTCTGACGACCTGGCAAGTGGAAATTGAAGTTCAACGCTGCGCTGTTGTGAAAATGTTAATGGGGGAAATTTGACGCGTCTCTACTTTGACCCGTCAATCTTCCTCCGTTCGAGTGACACCGCGTGCTCGAGTGTTTTATTTATGGGCTTTCCAGGCCCCTTGGCCCACCTTCATGGGCTACCGCAAGTCCAACATTGAGTATGGCCCAGGCCGGGACCCGGACCCGGACCCAACAAACCACCCTCCCTCTTCCTTTAGTATTGATGTTTTTTCCTTTGAAATCTAATCACGCCTATACCATTAGCCCGTCATTCTGTTTCAAAGTAGAAAACACCATCTGTTTCCAAATGCCTGCCATGACACTCCATCATGTGTACTTCCAAGTTCCAACTACCATGCGTATTGCTCCTACTTTCCATGTCCCCCTATTTCACATCTTACCCCGGTTTTTTTCTTCACATAATCATACTGGCCAAACAAATAACTCCTCCCTTTCCCTTATGTAACTCTTTATTTTTCTCCCCACATACTACACCCGAAAAATTACAACCATCATACTATCTAAATATAAACTCTCTTATCTAATAGAATAATAAAGTTGATAAGAATTTAATATGAATGAGAGAGTGCCAGAAGGGCCATTGCCCACCAGTGGTCAATGAGTCCTTTTCAGATTTAGGGTGATCAAAGAGCATCAGATCGAGAATCACTACAACTCCAAAGGGGACACCCTCACCATGAGGTCTACCTTTCCCCGTCAATCAATTCATTCATTCAGATGGCTTTTGTGCTCCCAAAACAGTTCCAGATGACAAAACATAGAAAAGAATTTTAAAAAAAAGAAAAAAAAAAATTAAAGCTGTTTTCTCCTCCCCATACCCCCATAAGATCAACCCATCACCAAACACACCCAATGCCTCTCACGTAAGACAGCTTTTCTCTTTTACAATAATCAATCAGCATATAACCTTTGTCTCCGCAGCCTCAAATCTCTAAGTTGCCATGAAAGAAAAATAAAATTGTGTGATGTTACAAGCAGGATCTTTAACCCTGTTTATCTAGGTGACTAACGGAAAATCCCAGCTTGAACAAAAATTCCCCAACCTGTCAGAAGTTTACTACACACCAATTTAGCCACTTTCCCCCTCATCTTTCCTTTTTTCCTCGTCATCTTTCATCAAGATCCTCAGCTTATTTTGCAGTGTTCTACAGTGAAAATCCTGCAAGACCAGCAACATTTCTTATTTTCAGTTCTGCCAGAGGGCATAGTCTTGGCTGGCTACACTAAATTGATCTCATTCTACACAACCACAACCATTTTCTCAAGAGAGATATCTCCACTATATTTAAAACCATAGTTAAGCGGAACTTACAAAGTTAAAAGCAACAAAGAAATTATGAACAAGTTGCAATAATATCTTCTAATTTTACCACCTTTGATGATTCTCCAGTTAGTGAGCTGGGAGGTGGTTCCAGAGTAATAAAAATCTGTGCACTAAATTGTAAACTTACCGTCGCTCACCTTTGTCAGTCAAACTTGTATTTATGGAGGCATCGCCTGCTGACTGATATAGCAGCATAAGTGAGTCCTATTAAACCAAGAAGCAATACTGCAACGTAGAAGGGAAAACATCGCAATCAGGAAGTCATAGGAAAAGCTGACGAGAAACAACACACAACATTCCAGAGTATAGAAGCCGATGCAATTACTTCAAAATCACTATCTGATAATATTACTCCTATCCTTTTTCTTATATTAATTTTTTCCTCTATTACTTGTAATCTGTTATTTAAGAATTGAAAGTATTTTATACAATATCATGTATGGTTCTTTCATCTTTATTTTTATTTTTCATCTTCTCCTTTATTTTATTTTATTTTGCAAGGCTATTTTAGCAATTTTAAAGAATTGGCACAAGGGGAATTGAGTGGCACTTGACAAGAAGGTCGCATAAAAATAATCTTCATTATGTACAGCAATTAATAGAGAGAAAGAAGGAAATTATGAGGAAGCTTTACAGAATTATTATGAATCTATGTGACTAAAAATTGATCCCTATGATTGAAAAGCATATTTTTTTGTTTTACACCCCGTAACTGTTCCTCAGCCAGGCTTGGGCAGAATAGCAGAGGAAACCCCAAAATTCATTTACATTACATGTGACATGACATTTCTATACAGTATGTTTTACATAAAACCAAAAGATATGGAATGCATAAAATTTTAAAAATATACTTGAAATTCATAATGAAATGGCAATCCATTTTAAATGAAATGCATTCAATTTGAACATTAAAAAATATAGGGGTGGGGGAGGGCAGCGTAAAGTATAAGCATAAGAAAAATGAGTTATTTCTTCAATTAATATGAGCATCATCATGCATGTCTTCTAAAATCCAGACTATCCTTATTTCCCAGGTTGTATGAAGCATTGAAAATTTTACACACAGCAAAGAATTTTAAGCAGTCACCACTTCTCATAAAAAATTAATGCAAGAAACAAAGATGCTGCAAGTATCAGAGATTACGTACTAGCCAAGGTGCAAAAGAATAAAATAGCCAAGCGGTATCTGACAATCCAAGGCAGATTCATTTCGAGAGTGCAGTACTTCTGCGATTCTTCTGCTCTAATAGCAGCCACGGAGTCTATGCGCTGTGTTTGCAGTTCCAATAATGAAGTTTTTACACCTGTCACAGGGAATCCATTCACATCCCTCACTTCAATTTTCATTGCCACTGGAGTTGAATCCCAATCTATCTCGATTGCTCCAAAATTCGGTTCGCCTGAAAAAATACACATCTTGAAGAAGATCAATTATGTAGAGACCTCTTGAAACATCTTCACCAGGTAGTTCAAAAATAAGAAAAAAATGGCTTAGAAGGAAACGTATACCATAAGTGCATGATTTGTATCTACAATTTCGGCCCATGACTCTCATTGTAGTTGGCGTCAACCATGCCACAAATCTCACTATGAAATGTAATGGTGGTGGGACTGCCTTCTCAACAGCTTGAGTAAGCCCACTTGAGGTTATGTCATATAGCGGATATCCAGTAGCACAGTCATATCGTGTAATTTCTCCAAAATGAACGTCACCGCTTATGAAGAAGACCCCATCTCTCTACACAAGAGAAGACAAAACCTAAGATGATAAATTTATAAAATTAAATCCAGTTAAATGTTTGGTGCAATTACATCACCTTTGAAAGTTCTTCAGTTCAATTGTAAATATAGCAGTATTATAATTAGTATTAAGCACAAAAGAATATTATCACCTTGCTATCTCTTATCAATCTAAAAAGGCGATCTCTTTCTTTTGGGAAATGTCCCCAACACTCCAAAGAAAACAACGGACCAGTGGTTGCTGAAAGATTTGATATGACCTGGAAAAGGGTGCACAGATAGGCAAAGTAAAACAAAGTAAAATCATGCAGATAAGAATCTTTGTCAACAATTTATACTTCCAAAAAATGTATGAAGCAAGACACTTTGCCAAATCTATCCAAGAAGAGAATTATAAATGATGGGTTATTAATGAAAAACTGGTATCACCAGGTGTATCCACCTATTCATTAAACCATGGCATTGCTTAGAGATAAGTGAGGCCAGAAACACAGAAAATACCTTGATGGCTGCCAACAAGACCATAGTGCTATTACCATTTTATGCCAAAAATGGTGCTCTGAGGAGGGGTCTATGTTTGACATAAATATACACACAAATGTGCACGTATGCTGTGATTCAAAATATGAAATATTGTTGATCCTAACTGTTCAATAAAGTAATTATGTCCTACTAAGATATCATGTCCATAAAAATATCCAGATCGTTATACAATTAAGTCTGTAACTCATTCAGATATTTCCTTACCGTTCCCAGCATTTAAAGTGTTTTCTTTTTAAGGCCCCCTTTTTAATTCCATGACTACTAACTCCCTATACAACAATATACATCCTATCATAGTTACTGTAACCATTGGAACATATACCTCATAATGACTTGACTATAAATTCCTACTACCTGGATAGAAGACCCAATTATTGTTATGGCTGACGGAGGACCGTTCAACTCTTTTTCTAACCACATCCACTGCAAACTTCCCAAGATACTTCCATCACTGAACAAAGGGTCTCTATGGTATCTAGTATCCAAGAGAATAACCTGAAAAAAAAAAAAAAACAAAAACACACACACACACACATCAACCTTACTTTGAACAAAATATGGAGTATTTTTTTTTTATTTAAATATTGAACAAAATATCTAACTGGGTAACTACATGCTCAATCCAGAGTTTGCTAAGTTAATTATATTAGGCTACCAACAAGAAAAAGAAAATTATGACAAGCAACAAATGCCTCCCTGAAAGGACCATTTAAGCTTCTTTAAAAAGGAACAAACTGCTTTAATACCTTGATTTGTCTACCCACAGGACCAAATGTATATGATGAATACACACCAGCCTGCTTGCGCCTACAATAATGAAGCCACAGTAATAAATTCAACAGCACCAATCCTCCAAAAAAAAACAAGCAACTAATTGAGCACTGTAAACCTAAGAATGAAATTACAGTTATTGATTATCCATACTATTTTTTACACCATTAAATATTCATCATTTTTGACCAGTTTCACATGACACAAATTTGGGTTAGGAATATCTTAACTATCAATAAGTAGACATAATAAATATATTTTTTGATAAGGACATAATAAATATATTTATAACCTAAAAATGAGGAATTGATAAATAAAGAGAAATTCCTCACCGTGGACTATCTTGGGGTTCATCCAAGAAATCTAGGAGAAGCCTTTGGTTAGTAATCTTCCCACCAAATTCCTTTCCTGCGTCATTTAATCCGTAATCATGGTCATCCCATGTGCCAATCACCTACAACATTCATACACTACTAGGTTGAACAATTTTATTCAATCAGATAAATGAACAATTAATTAACAGGCTTTTAAAGTGAAGCACCTTCGTACTCTGTCGAAGACGAGAATAACCAGGATTATTCTTAGCCCTCTTATATCTGGATTGCATTTCCTGCTCAGAGGCAGGTATAAACCTTGGAACATTTTTCCATGGCCCAATCGTCCTTTCCTTTCCAAATAATTTAAAAGGCTGCCTAATGTCACCATAAATGTTGTCGCCCAGCCAAATAAAAATTTGGGGATCAAAGTCGGTTATTGCATTCCAGATGAGCTGCAAACCAGCACAAGCTTTAAGTTATCTTGGTCGAAATATTTTTCAACTAAGAAGGTCATCATGACACTGTTATAAAGATCGAACACACAAAAAGCATAAGATAGCCACATAGATGGTGAATAAAACTGACTAATGTATTATAACCACTGACGCAATCTGTGGAGTGTGGAAGGAGAGGGTTGAAAATCCAGTTACCCCTAATGTATACATGACCTAAGAAGCATGAATCAACCAGAGAATTGAACATGTGCAGTGGATAGTGAATCAAGTAAGAGAATTGAGAAGTCCACCGACAATGGGCGGGTAGCCAATGCAATCAAAAATAAAAATAAAAATACAATTGAGAAGTCCAGTAATGATTGAGAAGATTTAAAAACAGAGTACGGGCAGTACATCATTGTGGTTGGGGCAATGAGGATGCAGAGGCGGTGAGGCACATCAATGGCTGGTTGAAATCTAATTCAACACCCACTCAAATCTTTGGCCTAGAGAACGTGAAATGGTGATGGAAAGACGCTTGTCAAGTAGAGAGCTGGGACAAAATGCTTTGTGCAGTCAATAGATGGCATATGTAATTGGAGATTTGATGAATAAGACGGAATAAATGTTAGCCATCTCTACACATTTCAAGTATTATCGGAGAATGAACTTGATAAGTCTTTCTTTCATTCAATTTAATTGGTAAGCAAAATGCTACTCTTTTGGGTTTTTTTTTTCATGAATCTTAACAGCTCAACAATCATATTATACTCCCATGTAAAATAAAATACAAGACCTAAACACAGTCTGGATGGACTTGGGCCTAGCTAGAGGCAACGATCCCCATTCATAATAATTTTATGGTTTACAAATTCAATTGAATGGCAGGTGAAAATAATAAGAAGAAGAAGAAGAAAGGAGGGACCCAAAATATCAGGTATTTCAAAAGGGAGATGGGAAAGAAATGAAGCCCTAAACCTGGGGAGCGCTCTGGTTGGCGCATGATCCGAATGCAATTCGAGTTACAAGGGGTTCATCGGAAGCGCTGCATGCAAATATAACGAGTGAGGTTATAAGGAGTCCGACGACTGCCAACCGCCTCAACGCCACCACCGCTACGCTGCTCCCCATTCCGTTCCCCAGACCCACCCACGACGCGCTTACTTATATTGTGCAAATGCAAATGGTATCAGAATCTCCAATTCTTTTTTAAAAAGGGACAGGTAAGGGTAGTACTACAAGAAGCTTCGTCCTCACTGTGTCTCGTTTAAGCGGAAAGGGGCGTTGGGTGCACTGAAAATGGCGCGCTCATTTCCTTTAGAGTGAAAGAACAGGGAGGTCACCCGTCCGTCGTCCGTGTCTATCGCTGGGCTGCTCGACTCCGCCTGTAAATGATTCCTTTCATCCTTTTTTCCCATTTACATTCCCACTCATATTCCTGCCGGTACGTAAGAAGCACGCTACTTTCCCCAAAATAACCGAATATCTTTATCTTAGAGCATCATTCTCTGCACTTATAATGTGTAGCAGTGTAGGTAGTTGCCCTTAAAGGTGACCTTTCGCATCTTCGCGAGTGCTCTGACCAATGTGGCAATGTCTCTGCCGAGTGCCCTAATGGTATGTCTCACCTCAATTTAGTTATGAAATTTGTTAAGGTCTTCATTTTAAATTTTATTTCCTTTTTTTTCATTTTTTGATTTTGTTAGGGTGTCCTTGTGCTCATTCTTACTTTTTGGCAAAAAAAAAAAAAAAAAAACTAATCCTTGCCCGTATGATGTGCGTGTGTATTTACATGAATCCGACTTCGGCATTGGATCCAAACTCTGAAAATAGACTATAAATAAGATGGAAGGATAATATGGGAAATGGATGAAGTCACAGAACCACTCAATAATATGACTGAATAAAGATAATGAAGTAGCACATGAAATTGATAAACACGTCACACTCCAAAAGCCTAAACGACATGAAAACCTACTTATATATCACTCTCAACATCACAAAGCCTACCCAATATGAACAAGGTCTTGATGAAAAATATGCATTTTAAAAAAGGATTAAGGAGGCAAAGTTTCCCAACATAATAATCTTAAAAGTTATTTATTTATTTTTCAAATTTAGGAGAGTTTTATAAAATTTAAGGGGACAAGTTCGTGTAATTTATTATCTGAACACGACTTGTTTACTAATTGAGTAAGTTTTTCTAACCTGAACATGTCCTGATTATTAAACAGCTGACACTATAACTTGTTTAATAATTAGTAGGTCACATGCCATGTTTACACAATTGACTTGAAAACATGACATGTGTATAACCCATTGAACCTAAAATTAACGTATTTACTTATTTATTATTTATCCTATTCAAATATTCAAGTGAAAAAAATGGGGTATCAAAATTTTCTATTTACAATAAATTGATAAATAGGAATTTATAATAATTTGATAATCTAACTTATAAGCATAATTTTAAATTAAAACATTGCATTTCACATATCTTATGTCTTCGTCCTCTAATTTTTATTATTTTAATGGCTACAATACAAGTCAAAACAGGTTATATGAGTTGACTTGAAAACCACCTGTTTGTTACATAAATTATATGAATTAACGTAATTTTGATCCAAACACTGATTATAATAAACTTAAACCCACTAATTTAGTGTTGGATTCGACTAGTATTTGCGAATAGCACAGGACTTTGGCTACTCCAGGGTGTACAATGATGGAAGTATGAAACCCAAGGGAAACCACACGAGCCAAGCTGGCTAGTGGCTACCCCGCGACCACTATAAAATCCACATTGCCAAGCCACACAACAAGAAAAGAGGGCCCATTGAAGATGTGTTCTTATCCGAGGGGCGAGGACAGAGGGCCGCCAATCTCACACATTTTTATTTATTTGGCAATCGGTGGCTAATAATAATAATAATAATAATCGTAATAATAAGGGTAAATTACGGTAAGATTCTCTTTAGTATCTAATAATTACAGATAAACTCTTTCATGTTTCTAAAATAACATTAACACCTCTTACTTTATAAAATAACCCACACTGAGACTCCTTCCCTCTAACAGTCATCCATTGGTCTGTTAAAAAAAAGTGATATCATACTTGATTTTTTAAAAATAATTTAACTACCTTTATTGGATGAAAACTCTCATATTAAATGCATATAACTTATTAGTCCAACACACTCATCTAGGATAGTATAAATTTTTTTTTTTTTTTTTTGTTGATAAACAAATAAAATATATATATATATATATATAAGAAAAATGCTAAAAAACTTAAATTTTTTGTCCAACTAGTGTGGCATATGTCAAATTTTCTCATTAGAGAAGCTAAAGTTTTTATTAATTTGCCAAAAAAAAAATTTATTTGCCAATTGCCACTTCATTTGAGTAAGTAGATTTTGGTAAAAAATGATTGGGCTATATAGCATTACTCATTTATAGAAATAAATTAAAAGAATAACTACCATGGGAAAAGAGCAAAAAAAAAATTATGAAAATAAGAAAATATGGGGTGAAAATAAAATTAAACGAGGACAAAATGAGAAAATTTGTATGTAAAAAAAAAATAAGGTGAAAAAAAAAAAATATATATATATATAATCCTTTTATTATCAAGTGCATCTAATACAATTTTGTATCGAGTGCACTCTAAAACTTTAATGTGCGACTTGTATTTGGCCAAACCAACTGTTAAATTAAATTTGATTCATATGTTAGTCATACATGCCAAAAATAAAGTTGATAAAAGATTAAGAGTTGTTTCATTTGAAATGTTTATAAATGAACAATTGTTATTGATTAAAAAATACACGTTTTTAATCGAATAACAATTAATCTCTGATCAACTTGCTTTTTGACATAGAATGTCTACATAAAAAGGCTATTAATATATATATATATATATATATATATATATAAGGGTTGTTCAAATGTGGAATATCCCATGCATGGTCAAAGCTATGTGTGTGTGTGTGTGTGTGTGTGTAAAGAATGTAATAAATTTAAAGAGCCAAAAATATTTTAAGACTGGCCAAATTTATGATTAATAAAAAAAATATGTGTAAATTAAAATGTAAAAAAAAGGTAAGGCAAGTTAACCTCGAATCTTATTGGCTCTGTCTTTGAGTGCATGTAATGGAGGATATAAATTAGGGAGAACTCGAGTCATTTAAGAAGGTTAAGTGGTGCGTTTTATATATAGGGCATTTGTATCATTTTATAAGTATTATTAACGCTTTTCAATCAACTATTCCAAAAATGAAAAAGGTGAATCTATAATTGTCATAAACTAAAGGGGTGCAAGTATAATTTAACCAATAATAATAATAATGATACTCCTAATAATTAGAGCTAAAATCGGAGGAGTTGGGAAGTTGGAAAGTCATGATGCAAACCTCAGTGTGGTTAGCTGCAAAACCCATCTCCTTCTCCCCTCTGCCTCCGACTCCGACTCCGACTCCGATTCGCGTAAAATCGCTATACACCCCGTCCAGACACGCCCCCGATTCCAACTCCATGGCCGCCAATGCTCCTAAATGGGCTCAGAAGACCATCACTCTTCCTCCCCAGAGGAGAGGCTGTCATCTAGTCACCCCTCAGGTTTTTTTTTTTTTTTTGGTTTGATAATCTCTTTCTTTTACGAGTTTTTGTACAATTCGTTCGCTTTTCCCTTCCCTGAAATTTATTTGCATATTTCGCACTACTGCTGCCTGTCATCTCGTCACACCATATGTCGTCTTTATTGGGTTTTCTATTGATATGATATCATCGGAATTTTATTTCTTTTATTATTATTATTTTCTTCCTCAAACTGAGAGTCTTGGAAACAACATGATGTGGGAGTTTGTGAAGGTGTCTGTCTCTGCCTTCCAATGGCTAATTTTTTTTAGCTATACCACTAGTACCAAACAAACAAAAGGACCAACTTTGTTAAATAACCAAACCCCCATTGCATCTTTCTTTCCATATTTATCTGTGAAATTATAGACTGATTATCCATCTCCCCAATATAAAATATGATTGGAGTAAAAGGGGTATGCCAATCGATTTATGGCTTGCATCAATATCCTGAATTCTTGTCTCTGTATTTTTCTTCCTTCGTATTGGATTCCCCAACTTTTAGCTTGCCTAGACAGATCAAGATTTATTGCTTTTAGGTTGTGCTCTCTTTTTGTATCCGCTTCACAATATCCATTATAGATTGTCTCTTTTTTAGTTTTTTGTATCTGCTTCACAATACAGTTAAACCCCACTTGATATCTAAATTTAATACCCACCACCCCCCTCCCCCAAATAAATAAATAAAAAAAGAAAAAAAAAGAGAGAGGAGAAATGTAGAAGGTCGAGCAGCTTGTACCATCTTGATAGATGGAGTTTATAAGACTTCTAGAATTGTATATCCTCTGCAAGTCCACTCTTCTTCAGTCTTCCTATTTAGAGTAAGCATAAAATCAGCATGCCAATTGTTGGCTTTTACTGCTTCTTCAAGTGGGGACATATTCCCTCGCATGGGATCATGTCATGCTGTTTCCCCATCTATGAAATTGATCACCTCCAGGGTTGTTTTACTTCACATCATCACCTAACGACCATAAAATGACATCCATGCATGAAATTATTTCTAGGGAAGCATTTTGGGCACTCGATAACTGTCTACAACTGATTTTTTGGTGCTCTATTAACTCATTTTAATAACTGATGATTTCTACATCAGATATTGAAGGAAATTGGGGAGGACTTATCAGGATTCAAATGTGGCCTTGCTCATCTTTTTCGTAAGTGATGAGACCCTATTCCACTATCAAAATTCTCTTCATGTTTAATGCGAAATGATATTGCCTTACCAATTGAATCTCTCTCTTTCTCAAAAATTATAATTAAATAATAAAATAAAAATTCCAGTGCAGCACACAAGTGCTTCTCTTACTATAAATGAGAATTACGACTCAGACGTTCGTGATGATACTGAGACATTTCTCAACAGAGTAGTTCCAGAGGTTAGTTTGTTTACTCATATTTGATTTAGAAGCATAATTAAATTGATAGAAAGGGTTTTTAATTGGTGCTTGAATATATTTTTCCAGGGGAGATCGGCACCCTGGAAGCATACAATGGAAGGTTAGTGTGGGGTTCATTTGTTTGAATTAGAGTATGGTTTTGATTTCTCATTATGTGGATTTTTCGCAATTTAAATCTTTTTTATTTTTTATTTTAATTTATTTTTTGTTTACTTGAGGCCTAGAGTATTTCCAACCTTGTTTTTGTTTGCTAATTTCATGGTGCTTACCTGCATGAGCAGGATCTGACATCCAAGTTTGTTTGTTTGTTTGTTTTTTTTTTTTTTTTTTTTTGTCTCCTATGAATCATTGCGGTGGGCTGTACTAATTGGAAACTTGAGATAAATATTGTTGAAGTACTGTTTGTCATGAACAAAGTGAATCTAAATTGTTGGAATAATAAATCAATCTGATGTCCCGCCCTTGGACGCCTTTTTACTGTTCTGTAAAATAATCTTAAACTATTATAGTAAAGAATTATCAAGGGAAATGTTGATCATTTTATTTGACTTGAGCATATTAAGTTAATTTTTGCCCATGGTCTTTTAGGTGCACATTATGTGGGCTTGTTAATTGTTATGCTACTTGTAACTGTTTTCAAGTTGACTGAAAATTGATCCGCGGAATTTCGATATCCAAATTTCCTATTTGTTTACTAATTGAGATTGGGGTTAGTTGTCAAGCAATAAAGGGGAAGTCTAATTTTTTATTTATTAATTTCCTAATATAGGGCTGTCTTAAAATTGGGATTCCAAACAACACATATCCACTTCATGTGCATACCAAATCATCAAAGCCTAGGTTGCTGAATTGCAGTGATCCAGCGAAGAGAGCATAACAAGTCATATAACCAAAGTTCATCCTAGTTATTCATTCTCTCCTCTGTTTTTTATTCCTGTTATTGAATATTGTATGCATGCCTTTTCAAACACTTAAGTAGCAGTTCTTTACTAATTTACTTCTATTTATTATTTTTTCTACACCGAACCCTGTTTCCACTAGTTTTATTGGAGGTGATTTTAACAACACAGAGCATTTTCCTAGGAAACATTTTCATAATTTGAAGGTGATGAACTAGAACTCTCTTGTGATTTTTTTGATAAACCACTTTCCAATTTATTCCTTACCTGTATATATATGTATTGGTTTTACTCAATTCTGAATGCTATATAGAAGGACTTTAGCTATCTGTCTTCACTCCCACCAATCAGACATGATAAAATGAATGTTAAATGACAAAGAGGTTGATTTTTAGATTTTAATGGAATGAAATTCTGGTTTCACATGAAATTTACTGTCTGATTTCGGTCATTTTTGAGTTTGTTTATGTGTTGATTTTTAATAGTTTATCTTTTGCAGGGCCTGATGACATGCCAGCACACATCAAATCGTCCATGTTTGGATGCACACTTACGTACGGACATCTGATATTCTTAATTAGGACCGTTAGTTAACTTCAACGTTTCATTGCCAAATTGCCATTTACATGGTTGTAATTCCTGTGCAGGATTCCAATTACAAACGGACAGCTTAACATGGGAACTTGGCAGGTATGTGACAATAGTTTTGTTCTTGAAATAGTCCTAGATTTCTAATGTTATAGAACTAGTTTTCAAATGGATGATTTTTGTGATTCATTTTCATTTTTTAATAATTTTATATATTAGTATCAAATTGTCAACCCAGTTTGTGATGTTTTGCGCATTTATTTCAATTGAAACATGACTGTTTTGATCATGCTGTGGGGAGGAAGAAACTCTCTAACTACACTTCTTTCTAACTTTGCCCAACTTGTTTTCTTTTTGCTACTCGTGCAACTTGTTCATTTATGTCAAAGAAGTCTCAAGTAATTCCTTCTTTTACTTTTGTGCTTTAGGGGATATGGTTGTGCGAGCACCGTGACTCTGCTACTGCGCGGAAAGTTGTGGTCACCCTTAATGGGATATAAGGTGGTAACATCAGTGGACTTTCTTTTTCTTTTATTTATGAAAAATGAAATCTTACTTTAGTATTGGATCAAATATTTCTTTTACTTGTTAATGGGGCCTCATGTTATGCTGTGATTTTTCTGACTGGTTAATCTTGTTCTATCATTACGTGGGTGTTATATTTACTTGTTTAGTTCAGAAAATTGGGAGTTTTGTGTTTGAAACATCTGAATAATGTCACAAGCTATTGGTTTTATGCCACTGCCTGGAGAAAGAAAATTGTAAATATGGTCAGGCTGATTTTTGGTCGTAAGATTGACCGGGCTTGAAAAACTTGACAAATTAAAACAGTTTTAAGTTCGGAGTTGCTCGGTCTCAAATCAAATGGCTATAGCACATTGTTATGGGAAAGTAATAATAAAGTATGAGGAAGAAAAAAAAACCTTTACATTGAATATTATCAAGTGAGAAACAAATTTTTCCTTTATAAATTGTCAATGTCCACCATTTTCTTAAACCACCTGGGGTAGTCATGGCAGGGTGTATATTCTCACTACTTTTTGGTGCGCTATTGTTGTGTTGAAATTTGTGGGTTCAAAGCTTTCAAAATTTTACATGTATGCGATGTGAGGGTCGTACCATACAACCATATGTGCAGCAGCGGTGTTGATGAGGTGGTATGAAAATTGTTAGAATCTTAAGGGGGCTTTAAGATCCATTGCACTCCTGGGTTGAGAATGAGCCGCATGGGTTTGGGATCCATGCCCCCTCTTTATTTTATTTGTATCCTCATTTATTTTATTTTTTCAAGGTTTTTGAAAAAATATAAAAGATTTTTATGAAAACTGCCATCTCGTCTACTAGAAAGTAGAAAACATTGTTTTGAATAATTTTATAAAATAATTTTTTTCCAAAATTTATAGTTTAAGTGGATTTTTTTGGTTAAAAATGGAACAGATTGTAAATAGTAAAAAAGTCTACTTAAATGATAAATTTTGTAAAAAAAAATTTCTGTAAAATTGTTCAAAATAATGTTTTTCTAATAGATTATATGACTTACTTTTCATGAAAACTTTTTATAGTTTTCATGAAACCTATTTGGGAAGTTAAAAAATTGGATCAAACTAGGTCCAATCCATAAATGTTATCTAGTTTTTAAATAAATCAACTCATAGTTGATTCGACAAAAAAAAAAAAAAAAAAAATGTGTTTATGTTTTATTTTCAGAACAAAGCTGAACTATTTAGTAGGAAAAAAATACTTACAAAATAATGTGAAATCAAAATTGACTTATCCTTGGTTAGTCAGGTTTTGAGGTTTGCCAAAAATCCCTTTGGAAATTAAAATTGGGGGGGAGGGGGGTTACAAATAAAATGAAAGGGTAGCAATAACTGCCCCGTTGAGATTGGGGTTCCATGGTTATTCCTTCTACGGTATTGGCCCAAAATAAAGATAATGGGGAAGTCTGATACTAAGAGAACAAGGATTTGAACTCAGAATTTTCAGTTTTTAAATTATTGCCTTTCCGTTCGTTATGTGAGCTATCCTCACAAGTATATGGGATGGCGTCGCCATAGGTGGTAACAGGGATTGCAGCCTACTTTTGGATAATTGAAGAAAAGCTTGCCGGTTTGCCATAACTGCGCGCTCACCGCTAACCCTAGTAGAAGAATAAATTAAATAATAAAAAATATGTTTCCTGGATGGATGGTCTGATGATGCTCATGTGTTGATCAGTTGATGCGCTAGAAACCACATTAATAGGAGGGAAAAAAAAATAATAATAGAGATAAAAATTAAAGATTAATAACACTACTCAACTAATTATGCATTAGGTTAATGAAATTGATTGATAACTTTTGTATTCCCTTCTATATATATATATATAATTATTATTTATTAACAACTTTAGCACTTTCTCCTATCTAATTTATTTACAGAAGTAATTAGATGAATGGAAAGAATGTGGAATAAAATAGGACAAATTAAAAGTGATCTATGCAGTAATGGGAGTTAGCTAGCGCATCATAGAGGCGAACTCGTCGAAGCTGAGCACACCGTCACCATTGAGATCGAACATGCGAATCATGGCCTTGCAATCGTCGATGGTCGTGGACTCTCCCAGTCGACTCAGCATCCTCTTCAAACTGGTTGGGGTGATGCAGCCGGACCCCTCCATCTCATACATCCCGAATGCCTCTCTCAAGTCATTCTTCTCATCCTCCTCTCCGCTTGTCTCCATCAGTTTCTGGAATTCCTCCAACCCCAACAACCCATCTCCGTCCATGTCCGACTCCCGCACCGCCGCTTCTGCCTCCTCCGGCGACAACTGCCCTCCCACGGTCCTCACACAAGACTCCAACTCCGCGGGAGAAATTTTGCCATCTCCGTTCTTGTCGAAGTAGCGGAACACCCTGTGGAGCTGGCCGTGTTCTGGTGCATCGGAAAGAGAAGGCTTGTCCGTGTGGGCCTTCCTGGGAGACAATTTCCGACACAGTCTTCCGAATGCAGATTTTGGAGATGACTCCCCATGTCTCTCTGGTGAAGTAGTGGTAGTAGATGATGAAGAAGAAATGGAAGCCTCAGCAGTTTTCATGGTGAAACCCAGAATAGATAGAGCGCGATTCCTGGATCTCTAATTGTTAAAGAAAAAAAATATATATGTGAACTTGAAGAAATTATAAAAGATACATTCACTAATGCAAATCTCTCTCCGTTTCTTGCACAATATATAGAGATAGAGATATAGATATAGATGCCAAGTAGAGATAAGGGAGGTATAGTGATTGGAACTGACGTAAAAGTGATGGTGAACTGTGTGTGTGTGTGTGTGTGTTTGTGATATGGTTAGATGCCGATCCAGCAAATACGCGGTTTTAATATATTACCCTACTATATATGCATCGGGTTTCGGGGGGTGCTTTGTACGTCGTTAGTCGGCCCAATCGCCAATTGTTTTGATTCAGAGGTTGCACCACTTCCCGGAAGCTTCAGGGCGACACAGAAACTCTTCATTTCCTCTCTCTGCTCCCTTCTCAGAAATTTCTTTCTTTCTATCTATACATTGTACACGTGCTGTGTCGTACAATTGTCGGTCACCGTCATATGAATAGTACCGTAATGTCGTCACGGAAGACCCAATCGAGTGCTATTAGCTCTTTGCCACCTCTACTCATTTATTTTATGCAATGTGTCCTATATATTTTTTTTAAAATATTACTTTGAAAACGTAAGCAAGCAAATGGGAGGATATGATACAAACATGTAGAACGCAAATATAAATTTTTAAATATGTACTTACAATTATGTGGATATAAAAATGTAATTCTTCTTGTTTATTTAAACAAGAGATAAAATAAGTGGAAAGATAAAAGGAGCACTTCCACCTTTGGATAGAGGCAAACAGTTTGCATGATTAGTTGGAAGATGAAATTCACGTGTTTGTCAGTGGACCACCAATAAAGAAATTTTGTCCTACCACTCACTTTAAAAAAAAAAAGAAAGAATTTGTTTTATGTCATATTTTAAATTCACAAGCATCACATGTGTAATACGCATCTTCTTCTTTGCAACCAAGATGTATATGATTATGCAAAACACGCGGAGCCATCCAATGTGATGATCTAATATTTTTAAAATTGTAAACCGTTCCTCCTATTGTCCACCTTTTTGAGTGAGTTGGGACCAAGACTAAGTTGATCCCCTACTCATTAGCAGGATTTTTAACTTTCCTAAATAACAAATTAGAAACTATAAATGTGTTTTTCTTAACATGATGCAAAGTAGGGTCTATACCTAGCTAGTTGGCATCCAGTTTGATGGCTTGATGCTACTTGAAGTTCTAAATTGACCATATATATATATATATATATATAGGAAGATCATCAGGTAAGCACGTATTGATATAAGTTATATTAATACTTGCATTGAAGGTTGTATTTTGTGTATGAGTGGGTCACGGGGTACATTGGGCCAATGCATAGGATACAACCTCCAATGTATGATACGATACTGATATAACTTATATCAACACATGCTGAGAAATTACCAAAGTGAACATAGTTCCTAATGCCCATTTTGCCATGTCAGCCCCTGAATGATTTCACTTTTTATGAGAAATTACCTTTTGGTGAATACTTCCTAGCATAATATTAAAACAAAGATAGCTAGTAGTCAATTGGCATCTAGTTGACAGCTAAGCGGCTGATAATACATTTTTCTGGTATTAAATTGGAAAATGGTCTCCAAAAGGTACTTTCCCTATGCCTTTCAACAATTGGGGAAATTATTTGGTGATCACTTTCCAGTGAAATACCAAACAAAGGGTATTGACTATCAACTTGGTTCAAATTAACTATATACGTGCTTTAAAATGACTACTAATTTCTTTTATTTGAGTATTTCATTGGGAAATAGTTACCGGGAGGTTATTTCCCCTCTTAGAATTCTTATGTTAGTCACCTCAGCAAAAAGCATAGTAGAAATGATTTTCAATCTGTCACTGGAAACGAGTAAATTTATTTATAAAAAACTTTCAATGCTTTCTCACTCTTTGATATGAGCTTGAAGAGATCAAAAGTAATTTGGACCCAAATTAAGGCATTTTTAAAAAATTAATTTTATATTATTAATTTTTTTTTTCACAAGTCTATATATATTTTTGTTTAATTTTGTATCATTTTCATGTTAAAAAACACTAGAAACAATAAATTTTCATTTAATAATAACTCTTCATTTTTATCATGTAAACACTAGAAACTACTATTACATTTCTTTTTTTTAACAAGCCTTACATTCTATATTTTTTTTCCATGAGCCTTAGGTTTGTTTGGGTCTTTTTTTCCAACTATTATTTATGTTTCCCAATGCTCAGGTTAACAACTAATATATATATATATATATATATATATAGTTATGTTCCCGTTAGCACGTGTTGATATAAGTTATATCAGTACCATGCATTAGGGGTTGTACCCCTTGTATTGGTCCAATGTGCCTTAAATCCCATTAATGCATAATGTATAACTCTCAATACGGGTATTGATATATGTTATATCAGTATGTGCTTATCTAATCATTATTCTATATATAGTGCCGTTTTTATTTTCCTTTGCAAAGTTGATGCTGGAATGAAAATTCTTTCTTTTTTTTTTTCCTCTTTTCCTCTCCCTTCTATTTCTTTATATTCACCCCAATCAATCTCTATGTTTCTAAAAATATAGATATATATATTATTGGTATTGCTTTTTATGGCTCTGTTCTGTATGCTCCAACCATAAGTATATAGCAACTGGGTATTAATAGGAAAGGAACATGGCGAGGATAATTATGGTAGTTGACATAATATGTGAAAGCGTATGAAAATGAGCCTTGTTAAACTTCAATTGCATTACTTTCCAAATAATATTTTAGGGTCTAGTCGAGACGTGCAATCATGTAAATCCACAGTGGGTGCACATGTAATCATTCAAAATTTTAAATACTGAAGAGCCTATTAATAAAATATAAGATTTTTTTAGAAAATTTATTAAAGTGCACCTAAATATGTTCGCTTTCTATAAACATTATATAAAGTTATTAATAGATTTTTTTTGCGTAACTATTGAGAAAAAAAAAATCGTAAATTCACCTTCTGTCCATGGGAGTTCAAGCACAGCTACCGTGAAGGATATTTGGGCACATTGGTTGGGCCTAGTAGTGCTCGTGGACAAGGCCTAAACAAATTAGTGGGGGTCATAATAGGGAACGGCTATTGCAACCCCACAAACCTACGAGTTTCTCCCCATATTTTTTAATTAAAAAAATTATCATATAAAATTACCAAAAAAGGCTTATCCCTGCTTACCTCTCTCCGGCACCCACCCCACTGGCAACCCTCTTCCACACCCCTCTTCTTCCCTCTTCTTCTCTTCTTCATTTTTTTTTTCTTTCCTTCCCAGAACCTTTCTCCCGCACCCCTCTCTCGTCGACAAAGCTCCCTCTCCTCCCTCCCGTCAGCCTTCTTCCTCTTCCCTCTTCTTCTCTTCTTCTTTTTTTCTTTTTCCCTTTTTCTTTTCTTTTCTTCTCTTCTTCCCTCTCGCCGACAGCAGATCTGACCAGTAGAGGCAAAAAAAAGGAAAAAAAAAAAAAAAAAGAAAGGCCATCACCATTGTCGGAAAAAATGGAGGTTTTGAAAAAAAAACCCTTACTTGCCTTTCACACACAAATCTAACCAGCAAAGCAATAAAATTAAAAAATTAAAAAAAAAAGGAAAGAAATAAAGAAAGAAGAGGAGAAGAAGAAGGACAAAGAGTGGTCACTCGTCGGAAAAAATGGAGGCTTTGAAAAAAATACCTCCTTTGCCTCACACACATAACAAAAAAAAAAAAAAAGAAGGAGAAGAAGAAGGGCCGTCGCCATTGCCATCTCTTCTTCTTCTTCTTGCTGGACTGCTATGGGGTGGGGGTGGGTGAAAATGAGGGGTATTTTAGTCTTTGAGAGGGGTAGGTGTGTAAATTTGGGGTTGAGAAATGGGGGGGGTGGGGGGGTGTGGGGAACTTCTCATTTTGTGGGGTTGCAAATCCCATCATAATATTAGGAGGGCTGGTGCGCGTGTGGTAGAATTGGGCTTACCCCATAAAAGGTTGTGTATGCCCGTATCTACTGGAAAGGTTTCTGGCCCAATGTAGGTTTTTTGGATGCAACTTTTTTTTTTTTTTTTTTGGTAGATGATAGTCAACTCTTCCTTAAACTAGATCTTCCTATCAAATCTTTCCAGATAACAATCAGTATTTCTGAAGGAAAATTAGATTTCCATAAACGATTACATTTTACAGTATATCCCAACTTCGTAAGAGTATCAGCAGCTTTATTTGCTTCTCTATACATATGATTAATCTTAATATTCATATTATTTTATAGAATAATCTGTCTACAATCACTCATTATACTATAAATCGTCCAAGAACAATTAGCCAACTGCCGCAAACTATTAATAACCAATTTAGATTCACCTTCAATAATCACCTTGTTACAATTTTTTTGCTTTGCTAATAACAAACCATTTCTTAATGCAATAGCTTCCATTTTAAGAACAGAAATATTCTCCTCAAAATAATTGCAATGCATAACTATTGACTTACCAAACTAATCACGAATTATAGATCCCGAATTATCATTTTTTGAAAATTTAAGCACATAGTCTGAAAAAAGATCAGTAGCTTTCTCTATAATTAGAAATTTATTAAAAGTTTCATTCTTAAAAATAACATTGTTTCGAGCACATCAAATTTGCCAAAGCAAGTTAGCAATTTTATCTATCTCATAATTTGCCTTATTACTTTTTTGAGAAAAGCATCTGTTCAACTTCAAAATCCAATTACATACATCATTATCATTATCTGTAGGTATAGGCCAGGAATTACTAACTAAATTCTATACTTCTTTAACTCTAGTACGGGTGATAAACATATGGTTAATATCTTCAATTTATGAATTACAAAGAGGACAAGAACGATCCACATTTACTCTTCTATTAGCAAGAAATTTTCTACTTTGATGTGAAAGGGGTTTCATTTTCTAGATGTAATTTTGTTTCCTAATACTCCTTTCGTTTTCTTTGAAAAATCAGGAAATCTTATTAAATTTTTTAACATTTCAATTTATCATTGGAAAAAAACTAAAGGGTAAAATACACTTTGCCCCTTTAAAGTTTGAGCCGTTTTTAGCAGACCCCCTTATAGTTCATAAATTATATTTTACCTATTTGCACATAACACGTGACAATCTATTTAACTGACACGTCATCAACGGAAATGGGTAAAGTGACATTTTTTGCAAAACGTGTATAGTCATTTGTTTGGTTTTGAATTAAAAAAGGTTTGCTGAAATCAGCTTAAACTTAAAGAGAGTAAAGTGTAATTTACCCAAAAATAAAATAGACATGAAAAAAGCTATTTTACGAAAATAAATAATTTTTTTTAATTTTTAAAATGTGACAATAATTTTGAAATAGTTTTGAAGAGGAAATGAGGCCAAGAAACTAGAACTCCTATGGCTGCTGTGTCAGCGGTCTCCCAAACATGCAAGGAATTTGTTATGTGGGACTGTTTGGCAAATTTAAAAATCTAGACAGTTTTGATTTCACACTGTTTGGTAAATTTTTTTTTCTTATTATTTAATTCAGTTTTGTTCTGAAAACCGGATATAAATACAATTTTTTTCAAATCAACTGTGACTTGGTTTATTTAAAAATTAGATGACAGTTATGAATTAAATCCAACCTGATTCTGTTTTTGAAAATCCCAAACAGACCCTGTAAATGTGAAACAAAACGGACCAGGCCAGTAGGATGTTGGACGGAGTTTTGCCAAAGGCGCGGGTTGATACTGGTACACGTGTCTGTAACTCACACAAAATCTTACTCACCTCCCTTTCCTTTCCCAAAGGGAAGAACGGTGGATAGAAGGAACGGGGCAGGCCTCCTTGTTGTCGTATTGCTAAGTTGCTAACGCGCCCTCATCCCAAGCCACTCAGTTTCCTATTCGCTCCATATTGTCTTAGGGCATTTCAAGGGTGAACTATATGGTGTGTTATTATTATATTATAGCATTTAATATAAATAAGGATGTTATAATAATATGCTAAATATAACAATAACTCACCCTTAAACTATATTTGGTATAAGGGTGAACTATTATTATATTTGTCAAGTTAGTTTTTTTTTCATTTCTCAACAATCAAACATATTAGTAACTTATTTTTCTCCATTTTTCTTTCAAAATTTTTTCAATAACCAAACAGCTTATAAATAAATACAATATTTTTAAAAATAATATTGAAATCTTATATATTAAAAAAAAAAATAAAAAATAAAAATTAAAAAAAAAATCAGAAAACATACCTTTTTTCTTAACTCATCTATCACACTTAAGCAATATTGCATTTGATTTACGATATACTTCATTCATTATCTTACGAGACCTTAAATCTGTGAAAAGAGTTGAAGTTAAGGCAAAAAATAGCACACTATATTTATTTGCATATTGTGCTAAATTATTGTATTTGATGCTATAACATGTGCTAAAATAATAATAACATACCTAATTTAGCTCACATGGCTGGAAATGTTTTTACGAACTCTAATTTTATTTATTTTCAATTATCGGCGAAAATATATTTCTCACACAATAAACAGTAAATAAATAAACATATAAGAGTAATATACAGAATACACCAATGGTGGTAACAATAATAAATCCTAGAATTGCCCTAATTCTATTACACTCCGACATCATTGGAGCAATAGATTCGTGGGTTTGGAAGGAGAAGTAGCTTAAACGATTGATTTGTTTTAGCTTTCACAATCGTGAGTATTGAATGGCGGCCTCAACTTCTATTTCGGGTAGCGTTCCTCAAATATGTTGGTCGAGTCTGAGAGACACAGAGCGTAGTAGTTATTCGAGGAGAAGTCGATTCAATCTCATACTTCCACGTCCTTCGCCTACTTGCCCCACCGTCTCCAGATTTGATGCGGGGAGGTACCAATCCATTGTTTGTCGACGACGACGGAGGTATTCATTAAAATCCTATTTAATCTCCCCAAGTATCTGTGGTTTATCTCTTGTTTCTCCTTCTCTTTCGTGCTCTGGGGGTTTGTGAATTGGCAACCCATACAAAACTCTGTTATTCATGATTTAGTAAGGGGAGAATTTAAGCATTATTTTGCAGCTTTTGTCAAGAATTATTGAAACTACCACATCATGCATCTGTTTGAATTATTGATACAAACTATGCTCAACACACCCTTCTCTTTTTGATGTCTTCCTGGGATTGGTTCTGGAAACTGGAATAACCCATCTACTTCTTCCTTATCATATATACATATTATTATGGTTTTACTTCTTCTTCTTTGTTTAAGCTCTTATCACTAAGATAGACTTGCATCGTTCTATACACCTTTTGAAGAAACATTATTATTATTATAGCTGGTTCTGTGACCCCAAATTTCCGGCCGTTAGATATCCAATTTCAAATTTATTTCTTTTTAACAATTCAGACACAACCCGTATGCTCTACACTTTTGTGCGGCATCCTCTTTTCTGAAGGGGAACTCATTACTTTTGGTATTGAAAAAGGACTTACTGAAAACAACACTAACAACTGAAGCCGAGTAATGCATTCATGATTGTTAATTATAAGATTTGTATGGCATGACTCTCCTCCTTATACCAATCCGTAATACAATCCTGAAGCATAGGAAATAGGACACAAATCTGAGTTAAATGTGATGGTTAATTTTATGCATAACCCTTGTGCCTCATAATGCTCTTTCCTCCTGTCATAACCATGTCTATGAATCATTGTGTTTCCTCTCTCTCAATAAAAAAGGTTTTATACTGCACATACCAATCTGATGTCAGATATACTGCATATTCATTTTAACTTATGTTTTATGGATTCTTGTGGATGGAAGGTGGCCACATGATGTTGGATTTGGGGGATCAGGATCTGATAATAGAAAAAGTTACACTCGTAAAAGATGTACTTCAATGCTTGATGAGCAGGTGATTGAAGCTCCTTTATCAGACCAGTATAAACGCATCTCTTGCTCTCATAATCACCACAGAAGTCGTCCCAATATCAAAAGATTTTCGCCGAGAATCTTTCTTGACAAATCTACTTTTCATTTGTCGAAGCATACACTTGACAATGTCCTTGTAAGTAAACTACTCCAAGTTCCTTATGTTGAATTTAAGCCATTCCACCACTAGCCTTAGAACGTTACCTGTTATGCCCTTTTATAAATCTTAATCAAGCCACATCTCATCCATGCAATGCTCATTCTATATATATGGTATGCAATTTTATTTTACTTTGACTCGCTAGCAGTCTCGCACGCACACACACGCACACACATATATTCATGTGTGTGTAGTATGTAGATTTGTGTGTTTGTGTGTGTGAGCGGGTTCCAAATCCTGGACTTGTGTTTATGAAATTTAATGATTTGCTAATAGTCATGTCATATATAATATATACATAACTATAAATCTATGTATGTATGCCTTTTTTTTTCTTTCTTTAATTCGATTTACTACACTAGTGTTTAGTACTTCCACATGTAATATCGTCACCTGTAATTTTAATATGCTCAGTCAAATAGTGTCATCTAGCTGCAAATTATGTGGTGGGCCCAGCAACACTTGCTTAAGAGTATTGATATCAGGGCCACTATACTCGATACTTCATTCATGCTTCTTTGAGCCTTTTGAAATTTTATTGACAAATAAAATTAATGTGTTAACTCCTTCCTTTCTGAAATTGTGATTTCAAAATTAGAATTTTGGAGTGACCAGGAATGTATTGAGTTGCTTCAGTTACTGATTTGAATTTTCAAATCTTTGCATTGTAATTTCTTATGTTTCTGGATTTTTTTTTTCTTTTGATGTAATTTTCACCAAAGCAGTGCTATACAAACGGGATGACTTGAGCATCATTCTCTCCTTTCATGTAAAGAACCTTGATGCTCTGGTTTTCAAAAATATCTTCAGGCATTCATTCTGTAAATAATTTCTAGGGGAACGGCATTTCGCTTTGCACCACATGTGTTTGACTTGGTGTACCTCAAATTAACTTTCGGGTTCAGTTCAGAAATTGCGTGAGCAGTAGTCATGTTTTTGGTTGCCTGAGATTTACTTTTGTGTTCCCTTGTTTACTAAAATTTACAACATTGTCATTTATTCATTCGGCCATTCGTCGGCTTAGTTTGTTGTTTTCTTTCCCTTCCCCCTCCTCTCCCGTGGCCAAGAGGGGAGGGTGTTTTGGTTTGTGGTGTGTCAGGCAACCTATTAGGAGCATGCTGAGGATTCAAAGACGGCATTAGAATACATCTCTGTATATGTGTCACTGCTGCACCTTCGGAAGCCTGTGTTAAAATGTGGAGGACTTCTAAGAACTAAGAGTCGTTTATCTTCTATTCAGACAAATCCTTCTATTTGTAGCATGTTTTGAAGGCCGTATAATATTGATATGTTCATGTTGAATTTTTAATAATATTTGGATTTTGGTTTTTTAGCATTTGAATTAATGCATATTGCCATCCGGTTATTGTCGTAATTCTTAAGGATCATAAGAGAAATTCAAATGGACCCCCATTCTCCTTCCTTCTGCTCCCAGTAGAATTTATTTTTGGCTGACTGCAGCCCATGTGCTTTTTAGGTGAAGCAATTTCATGTTCCATGTGCAACTGTGGGTCCTGATGAGCCCCATGCAGCAAGTACGACCTGGCCAGATGGTATTTTAGAGAAACAAGGTTTTGATTTATTGGATCCTGAAATAGGAAGAGCAGGGTTGGAGGGATTTTTAATTTCAGAGCTTCCATCTCACCCAAAGTTATATCGAGGACAATTGAAAAATGGACTTCGCTACCTTATTTTACCAAATAAAGTTCCACCAAACAGGTATGGTTCATCTCCAGCTACATGCTTTTTGCTTTTTAGAATGGGAATGCTTGTAAAACGTGGCCTTTTCGACAGTGAATGAAACTTTAATGGTTAAATCAAATAAATAATTAGTTAAGGTAGAGTACTATGATCAAAAAGCTAATGTATAATTTACAACTCCCTGTATATTAATCCATGTCAATTCCATCAAATTTATCTTCCCTAGATTATGTGAACATGTAAGCATTTATATTAGGTTAGTTTTGTACGCCATGTAGTTTTCAAGCCACATTTTTTGGGATGAGTATAATAAACATATTACATGGTCTGTAATATGCATGTTTTTTTTTTAATTTTTTTTTTATATATTTATATATAACTAGAAAAAGCATGCAATTATTTTATAAATATTTGTGTTTATGCTTCTCACATATGTAAAACACAGTTTAACCGTAGCACAGGGAACTTTTAAATAATTCGGAATGGGACCTCAGTTCAGGTCTTATAATTGTGCCCTCCTGTTGCATCCCTTTTGGTCTTTCCTCAAATAAGAGCCTAAGTAAAGCCTCTAAGACCCCAAGGATAAACCTTGGAGATTTTTATTCACATGAAATAAATGGAGTGCATGTCCAACATGTTATGATTCTTTGCTAAAGTTGGATTTGATCCGCGTTGGTTTCTTGATTGTGAGTGTTCCACTTTACAAGCCCATGAAGATTCTATTTTATGGCTATATGACATTTCTTTTAATTTTGTCAAACTTCGCCTTAACAACCCAATCCCCCAGCTTATGTTATCTAGTTCCAGCAATATAATCAACAATTTCCTTAACGTTTTATCATTTAATCTTATTGTAGAGGACTAAAATTCTTTTGTTCATTATGGAACCTACTTATGAGTTATTTTTTTGATCAGCAACAAATAGAATTTATTGAAAGAATGAAAAAAGATTACAAGAGAGGACCAGGATTCCTACAAAAAGAAAGTAAAACAAAAAAAATCAAAAGAATATAGCACAAGACTACTTTTTGGGTGGTGCCAGGTTGCTTCAGGAAGCTTTTTGAGATTGATTTCTGGGGATTGGGGAAAGGAAAGAGGGCCAGAATCCTTTGGAGTTGTGCTTTTTTGGCTGTGTTTTGGGTTGTCTGGCTTGAAAGGAATGCGAGGATTTTTTAGGACAAAGAATCTTCTTTGGATGAGATGTAGGATAGAGTGCATTTTTTGGGATCTTTTTGGGCTTTTTCATCTTAGGGCTTTGTTGATATTCCTTTCTTCTTATTAAAATCTGATGGGAGAGCTGTTTGTAGTTAGTTTTTGAAGCTTTTCTTGTTTCTGTTCTGATTTCTGTTTGTTTCTTTGGGTGGACTCCTTGTCACCCCCCCCTCCCCTCTTTTTCTTTTGTATTCTTCTATTTATTATAAATAATATTGGTTTTGTTGCTGACAAAAAAAATGAAAAAAAAAAAAAAAAAAAAAAAAAGAAGCACAAGACTACTAGACTGCTCTCCACAAATAACAGCCTTTGAATCAGACCCATTTATGAGTTCTCTGTGTTGCTGTCAAAATTAGAGAATTTGGAGAAAGGATAAAGGGGAAAATATGTTTGGCTCGTATCTTAACATGAAAAAGGTTGAATACTTTACCCCCTTGGCTATGAGGAATGGATTGAAAGAGAGAGAACAGATAATGTCAGAGACAGAGAGGAAGGAGGGGAGATTGACTCTAATACTAATTCAATTAACATTTAAACCCCTTCATTAAAATAAAATTATAATTTATCCCCTACCATATCCACTATGTATCAGTATTCGAATGTATTCTCTACACATCCTCCGAGTATTCCCATGTATTCTTCACACATCCTCCAAGTATCTGTAAATAAATTCTTTTTTATTTTTAGATACATATAGGATGTATTTGGTATGTATACCCAAGTATCTGAGGTGTATTGTACCTGATACTAGATACAATACTTAATTTTTTGGGGGTTTTGAAGTAATTGTTCTTCATAGCTCCTTGGAAAGGTAACTTCAAGAGTTACGTGCATATGCTTTATATGAATCTTTTCACTATAAACTCAATATTAAGCATAGTACTCTCTCACTCTCTTTCTCTCTCTCACTCAAAATACTTTTGAATCTCAGGTTTGAAGCCCACATGGAAGTTCATGTGGGATCAATTGATGAGGAAGATGATGAGCAAGGAATTGCACATATGATTGAACATGTTGCATTTCTTGGAAGTAAGAAGCGTGAAAAGCTTCTTGGGACTGGGGCCCGGTCTAATGCGTACACGGATTTCCACCATACGGTGTTTCACATTCATTCACCAACTAGTACCAAGGTTTGTGGTATTTTCATTTTGTGCTTCCATGTTAATGGATGCTGAAAATTTAATTTGACCACATAGTTTTTGGTTTGTATGTTTACATATGGAATTCGTATTTCTGTTGTATGCTTGTGTATTATTATTTTTTTCGCTATCCCATGTGCTTCACCATGTTATTTTATTTTTTATTTTTTATGTTTTTATTATCTGATTTCATTTTTTTAGTTGTAGAGCAATCAATTATGGAGCCTAAAGAAAAAGGGATAAAATTTAAACAAGTAAATTATTTCTTGGAGCTACTTACGCTTGTGCTTGAACAATTTATGAAACTGTTTCATCTAAAGTCTTATTATTATGCATGTATGACAGAATATAATTACATTTAAAGGTGCTTAGACTGAATGCATAAATGCTCCTTTCACATAATACCTTTATGCATATATTTAATGATCTTGCCAATTTAATCGTGCACATTCTTACTAAGATATTGCCACGAAGATGCATGTATACTTTGACCTATACGGATTCATATTTAGTTATGATTTCCGTGTTTTATGCTTATTGCTTGAGTTACACTGATTCTAAGTGGATGGTTTTTGTTAGGACTCTGATGGAGATCTACTTCCATTTGTACTGGATGCTTTGAATGAGGTATGATCAATGGAATTTTGGTACGACTTTTTGGACACACATTGATTAAAAAAGGACTTCTCAAAATTGCATTTATAAGCCCCATGTCTGCAGTCTGCACTCAGTAATCATGTTTTATTCATTTGGATTCTCTTTTTCATTCTCTCTGATACAATTTATAGCTCAATGACCATTGTCTTATTTGACGCGAGTCAATAATGATCCATTCCACGAAGCCTTTGCATTGGAAGATGGTACATCTAATGTGTGATATCTCTTTAATGCTCACAGATAGCTTTCCACCCGAAATTCCTTGCTTCTCGAGTTGAAAAAGAACGGCGAGCTATACTCTCAGAACTTCAGATGATGAATACAATAGAGTACCGTGTTGACTGCCAGGTAATATGGAGTAAGGATTTTGATGGTATCACTTATGTAACCCTTATTTTCTAATTTTTCTGGTTAATATATTTTTATTGCAGGCTGATGTTTCAATTTTTATGTATTTCTTCTTTGAGCACAGTTGTTACAACATTTGCATTCTGAAAACAAGCTGAGCAAAAGATTCCCCATTGGATTAGAAGAGCAGATTAAGAGGTGGGATGCAGACAAAATCAGAAAATTCCATGAGCGATGGTACTTTCCCGCCAATGCCACCTTATATATTGTGGGGGATATCGATAACATTTCAAAGACTATTTACCAGATCGAAGTAAGCGACAAATATTTTTCAATTATCAACTCCATGTGTTGATTTTTGTGTTGATTGGGAACTTCGATTTTGCTTGTTGGTTCAGCCTTTCAAATTCCTTGCTTCCATGAGTAATTTACATTGCTAGGATCATGCAGGCTGTCTTTGGACAAACTGGCATGGAAAATGAGTCTCCTGCGACACCTACTACGAGTGCATTTGGTGCAATGGCTAGTTTTCTTGTTCCTAAGCTCTCAGTTGGGTTGGCTGGAAGTTTATCTCATGAGAGGTCATCTACTTCTGTTGATCAATCTAAAATTTTAAAAAAGGAAAGGCATGCAGTTCGTCCTCCTGTCAAGCATAATTGGTCCCTCCCTGGAAGCATTGAGGATGTCAAGTCTCCCCAAATATTTCAGCATGAGTTGCTTCAAAATTTCGCAATTAATATGTTCTGCAAGGTATGAAAATATCCTAACATGAATCGTATTCTTATCTGTATTCGCTGGTACATGTTTTCTGTTTTGGTGTTAGTGGTATAATTACTTTTGACAGCTGGATTAGATTATTATAATTATTTGATGAGTACTCTGTTGTAACTTCTGGTGTAGATTCCCTGTGAGCAAGGTTCAGACATACGGTGACTTGCGAAATGTTTTGATGAAGAGGATATTTCTATCTGCTTTGCATTTCCGGATTAATACGAGATACAAGGTGCATCATTACGGTTACATGTATATTTTTCAGCCTAACAAGTTCTTACCTTCTTGCATGACTTCGCAGTCGTGTGATTTGCCAGTCTGTTTGGGAATTTGACTGTCCCATCATAGAACGATTGATCCATCAATGAGATTTTTGGCCCTACCCGTCAATGGCCATTCTGAAAGTAAATCTGATTTGTCCATCTGTTTGTGGATGCATTTGTGTGTGTGCATGCATTTGAGTTATTTTATTTCTTTGGTTTATTGTAGTAGGATAATGACATATGTTATCCGTCTGTGGTCCCTAATAAGTGTAAACTAATTCAAAGAATCTTTCAGAGTTCAAATCCTCCATTCACCTCAATTGAATTGGATCATAGTGATTCTGGAAGGGAAGGATGCACTGTAACCACTCTTACAGTCACAGCTGAACCCAAGAATTGGCAAAGTGCAATTAAAGTTGCTGTTCAGGAGGTGTGTACTTTTTGTGTTCTCACTCTGTCTTTGTTACCGTTATCAATGCAAATTTCTTTAATTGGATTGTGTGTTTCAATTTCATTATATCTATGCCAGGAGATAAAGCTTGTCTCTTTTTTCCACATTTTTAAAATTTATATTTGGCCTTTATTTGCTAAGCATAAATTTTAAGCAATATATTGTTTGATGAAATCAAGTATCAAACATCACCAGTACCCAGAATTGTTTGTAGTCTTCGGTGGGCACTGCATGCTTTTTTGCATCTCTACAGCTGAATGTTTTTCGGGAAAAAACTTTGTAATTAATCAATGCTTTTGAATTACTTGGAGGATGATCTAACTTATTTCATTTGTTCCCTTTCACTATCCGATACAATTTGTTTGGTGCAGGTTAGAAGGCTTAAAAAGTTCGGTGTCACAAAAGGCGAATTAGCTCGCTATATGGATGCGCTATTGAAAGATAGTGAACAATTGGCAGCTATGATTGATAATGTCTCATCCGTGGATAATTTGGATTTTATTATGGAGAGTGACGCACTAGGCCATACAGTAATGGATCAAAGACAAGGGCATGAGAGTTTAGTTGCTGTTGCTGGAACGGTTACCCTCGAAGAAGTAACACTCACTCATAATGATTCCGCTTTATTCTTGAAGTGGTTTCTTTTACCTTTTCAATTTCCATACTTGTTAAATGATAACATAGTTTATTACCAATGAAAACTTACTTTCTTACCATTTTAGTAATCATTTAGCTAGTAACTATTATAATTGTGATCATATCTGAGGAATTACAATCTTATTTAAAGTTGCATCATATGCTTCTATAATATGATTCTTAAGATCCAAACTATGTTATCCTTTTGATGCACAGTATCATTGTTCTTATAAGAATTGGAAAAGTGTAATATTGTTTTCTAAAAATATATGGAATGGTAAAGTAAAATCAAATTTTCGACATGTTTCTGTCTTATTTATTGATTTTCTGCAAAGAGGGCCTTTTTTCTAATTTTTAATATTTATAAATAACTTAACGTCAGCTAACCATCTAATGACATGGGGCTTTCATGTTGTTTCCATGTAAATAGTCATTTATTAAGATCTATTTAAAAAAACAGCTATATAGCCATGTTGACACATATACACTATCAATTTGCATTTGTCTTGAACATGTATTGACTTCTAACAGGCTGACGGCCGTAGTAAAATAGAATTTTGGGGTTTTTGGTGATCTTGAGTCAGCATGCCAGAAACAATTTATCTCAGTCATGAATGACCATGCTAGTGACCTTTTTAGATATATTATGCTCCACAAATACCCATTTCTGGATCCCTCATTCTCTTGTTTATTTGGGGATAATACAAAAAGGTCTTTTATTTGGAAACGTTAGAAAATAAAATTTTGCACTGATAAATAATAATGTTTTTCCCCAGATAGTAAACCAATATATTATTTAATCATAAGCAAATTTTGTTCCCTTCTGTCTTAGCTTTTGATCTGCAGTTTGATCATGCATTTAAGCCTTTTTAGTCTTTTTATTGTCATATATTTTCTTTAACTAATTTCTTATAATTTCATATAATCATGGTTGTAGGTTAATTCTACTGGAGCCAAGGTGTTAGAATTCATCTCTGATTTTGGAAAACCTACTGCGCCTCTTCCTGCAGCCATCGTTGCTTGTGTTCCAAAGAAAGTGCATATTGACGGAATGGGTGAATCTGAGTTTAAGATATTGCCAAATGAGATTACAGATGCTATAAAAGCAGGATTGAAGGAACCCATTGAGGCTGAGCCAGAGGTTTACTTTCTTGGGAAATAAAAAATCTGCTTGCTTACCCCTTTGAACTTCTATTGCTTGGTGTATTTATGCAAATTTAAGCCAGTGAAGTGGACTTTGTTGCTGAGTTCATTCCTTTGCTTATGTGTGCAGCTTGAGGTGCCAAAAGAATTGATTTCTTCATCACAGCTGCATGAATTAAGGTTGCAACATGAGCCGTCCTTTATTCCTCTCAGTTCAGAAGTAAATATCAGAAAATTTTATGATAAGGAAACCGGAATAACTCAGCTCCGTCTTTCAAATGGAATTCCTGTAAATTATAAGGTATAGATTTCAATATGTTTGCATTCAGTTGCTTATAGGGAAATAGTATTGAAATGACATTTTGTTTTTCTTTTAAAATTATTATGCGATAGATGATTGGAGATGGGTTATTTCATATATATGCATGTGCATAGTTGCAGTAGTTTTTAATATATAGCCAGCCTTGTTTTAGGCTAAACGTGTTTTTTTGAGGCGTTTTCCTTCACGTCATTTCTCTTTATTAAATTTTCATTTTTGATAATTTAAAATAATATATAGAAAAATGAATGAAGGCTTAGAGAGGTAGTTTTGTGATCAATAGTATATATGATATTTGTTTTCTAAAATTGGTATTGATTATATAGAGTATATATATCAGCCAGCACCCATTTTTGTCCAAATTGTACCAATTCAAAAAGGATACCCCCTATAGTACATGTATTGGAAGCAACAGGACCAGACTTTTCTTTATTTTTCCATTTCTTCCGTGTATTTCTCTTTTTCTTCATTTAATAATACTCGAGCCTATAGCACATGATTTGGGAGTTACTAGGGTGCCAACCCAGTTGGGATGCTAGTTAATCCTATGATGCTTGAAGCGCTATTTTATTTATTTATTTATTTTTATAAAAAGAATACCCCTTTACTACATTGCAACTGAGAAAAGGTGGGCAAAACATTGATTGACTCTCAATCGCCATTAATCTCACAGACTCCATGTCTTTTGGTTGGTAACTTGAAATCATGTGCTACATGTGTGTGTCCCTTGCAGTTTCCTCCATACAAAGATCATGATTAGTCCATATTATATGCTTCTCTCTTTTTTGTGCCTGAGAGAATAGGTCAGATGGATTAGGTGAGGCACTATCAGTGTTCACGTTGATGGGGACATGTGCATAAATGATCTCTAATATCTTTCACCAAAAGGATCTCAAGCACTTTTCCTACTTGCTCGCTATGAAGGAGTGCGAGAAATTATTTAGGGAGAGTCAATAATTCTGAATTCCATAACAGCATAAATAGCAATTAGCATCACTTTTAATTGCTGCTTCCTTTATTCTTGATGATCATTCTTCTTATATGGCCACTTTCAATAAGCTTTTACCTCCAAAACCTATGGCCAAATTTGCTTTGGCCGAGAGTTCTTTTATTCTTTATCCGGATTAGTTTAAGAGACAATGTCAAATAAAGTGATAATTATAAAAAATAGAAGGATAATGGGCTGGTGGCTAGCTCGCCACCTTCACTGGCCGGACAGTGGGCCATAGTTCAAATTTTGCCTCATTTTGTTTGTATATAAATACATACATTTTTTTTTCTTTTTTTGAAAAACCAACCCTTTGGTTTCTGAGGAAGTGTAAGAAAAGAAATAAAATTCAAAATTTCAATATTAGTAGTTTTTTTTTTTTTTATCATTTTTTACTCAAAAAAACAGAAACATCCACTCAAACGACCTAATACAAGTGCACAACTTCTCTTAACTGAGTTGATTTTGAAGCAAAATGAGGCTGCAATGGTGTCAGGCACAATCAGTGTTCACGTTGATGGAGACGTGTATAAATGATTGCTAATATCTTTCACCATGTTCTCCCTTGTTCGCATATTTATTTATTAAAAAGGTCTCAAGAAGTGAGGCCCGGGGAGGTGTCATGCGGCTTATAGTTGGTGGTGGAAGAGCAGCTGAAAGTTCTGAGTCAAAAGGTTCTGTTGTTGTGGGCGTTCGAACTCTTAGTGAGGGCGGTCGTGTTGGCAACTTTTCAAGGGAGCAGGTGCAACTATCTATATTCTTTTTTTGGAGTACTCATCATGTAACACATCACTTGTTATGCTAAACCCAACCACTCCCTCCACCACACAACACGCGCCGGGGGGGGGGGGGGAGGACCCTTCTTTTTTTTCTCTGCCAATTTTGTCTCATTTATGTTTAATCTGCTTCTCCAGGTAGAACTTTTCTGTGTGAATCACCTGATAAACTGCTCTTTGGAGTCCACAGAAGAATTTATTTGTATGGAGTTCCGTTTCACTTTAAGAGACAATGGGATGCGTGCAGCTTTCCAGTTACTTCATATGGTACTTGAGGTAACATCTTTGTCTGCAAAGCTCTAACAACACTAGGATTATTTATTTTATTTTATTTTTATTAATCATTTTGTAGTTTCATCCCCATGGTTAGCCAATGTAGCATTGCTGCACTAAGTTCATCTCATAAATTCCAGCCTTTTGTTATGGGCGGAAAGATATATATATTTTTTTCCATCAAATGCCTAATACTTGTTTCTGAAATGCAGCATAGTGTCTGGCTGGATGATGCATTTGATAGAGCAAGACAGTTATATTTGTCATATTATCGCTCCATTCCAAAAAGCTTAGAACGCTCTACTGCTCACAAGCTCATGTTAGCAATGTTAAATGGAGATGAGCGGTTTGTTGAGCCTACACCGACATCACTAAAAAATTTAACATTGCAATCTGTAAAAGATGCAGTGATGAATCAGTTTGTTGGTGATAACATGGAGGTGTGTAATTTTCTGCTGTTGAACATTTTAATGGACATCTGTGAGTAGAGCATATCTGATCATCTTTAGGCTTATCTGTGTTTCAGGTAAGCATTGTCGGAGACTTCTCAGAGGAGGATATTGAGTCTTGTATTCTTGATTACCTGGGCACAGTTCGGGCAAAAAGAGATTCTGAGAGAGAGCACGAATTTAGCCCGATAATATTTCGACCATCGCCATCTGATCTGCAGTTTCAGCAGGTGAGAAGCAAAGCTGATTTTCTACTGCTTACATGTATTTACTAATGCCTTGCATATCCAAATTTGGTTTCTTAAGATATTGAACATTAGTTGGCTATCCCTTTATACTTCGACCATGTGAGCTCTCATGATTTATTTTCTTTTGACAGGTATTCTTGAATGACACTGATGAGAGAGCATGTGCATATATTGCAGGCCCCGCACCAAACCGATGGGGTTTTACTGTTGATGGCAAAGACTTGTTTGAGTCCATTAGTAATGTGACCAACGATGGTGAGTTTCTGCATCATAGCCGGATCTAGGTATTTCATATGTTCTTGTTATTTAGATTTCATAAATATTATAGGGTTGGGATGGGGGGCTGTGAGGGGGCCATGACTACATTAGTTTCTTTTAAATATTGAAAAACTCTCTAAATAAAGGATTGGGTCAGGGAAGGATTGGGAGACTTCCCTTTCACTATCAGATATTGGCATGCTTTTTCATATATGCAATACATGTGTCAAAACTTATCAATGGTTCTGCAGATGAACAATCAAAATCTGAGGAAACTCTAGTGGAGAGAACAGATGTAGATAAAGATTTGGAAAGAAAACTTCGCAACCATCCACTTTTCTTTGGCATCACAATGGGGCTGTTGGCTGAGATAATAAATTCTAGGTAATTCCATCTGCATAGTTGCATTTAGCAACCATGTTATGTAGAGTTCATGTGTGAATGCGTTCTTTCATCAATACCCTGGTGTTACAAATTTTAGCACCCAACCTGTACAAATTTGCTTGTTGCAGATTGTTTCACATTTATTGCAGCCACTTGTACTATTCTACATTGGTTGACTAGTTTAGTAAGAGGAACCCTATTGACTCAAATAATTTATTCATTCCAGTGATGCTTTCTAACTATAGAGGATGGAGTCCTGCACTCATTGGAGTTCTTAGGATATTTGTTTTTCCAATTGAACTCAAAACTGAAAGTTGGAATGATGATTCACATGACTTTATAACCTTTTTTGGGATAAAAACATGCCAGATTTTTGTTATTGAACTATCAACTTATCAAGTGATGTGGGTAATAAAATACATACTTTTCTATATTTTCATTAGTAAAAAACTAAAAAACAATAAACATATGAATGCCCATTTTTGGGATCTTAGTGCATTTAAAAGAGTAGCAGTGCCAAAGTCAAGTCACTGGTGATTAGATTATTGATGTTTGTTCTGGGCTTTGTGATTCTTTCCTGGGTTCTTAAGCCTAGATTTTCTTTGTGATTCTTACCCGGTCTCCCTGTTAGCTATGGCGTCTCCCTGTTAGCTATGGCCTATGGTTATAAACTTATAAGTTATGACCAATGCGTTTCTGACGTTATCACTTCTTTCTTCAGCTGGTGAACACTCTCTTGGGCTTATTTTCGCATAAGAAAGATTCCCTAAACTGGAGGGGTGGAATAGTGTATGGCACTCTGGGTATTCCTAGGCCCACCATGTCACTGACCAGCCAGTTGAGTGCAGTGTTTGAAACCTGTTGGTTGGTTGAGCCATTATACCAGGCTGGATTGATGAATATTTGGATCTACCTCATGGCTGCTGGATAGATAGATGCTTGGATTTCTGTTATTTACTGATTATCATCATCATCATAATAAAAAATAAAATAAAATAAAATAGAAAAAAAAGAATTATCTACCTCCTAGCAAGAAAAAAAATAAAATAAAATCATCATCATCATTATGGTAGGGATTGCTGAATATCAAAAGCTTATTACGTGGAATCCCTCTTTATCTTTTTCCCTTTTTTTTTTTGTTGGAAAAACAAAAAACCGAAGTTGAAAGAGTAGGCATTTTTGGTGAGAAGAATCAATATATTGGGATTTATTGGACATTTGGACCAATGCTACAAGGTTCCAAAATAAAATGGGATCTTTGTGAAGTTGATCAGTATGAGTGTTAAGACGAATTGGATTGGGAAATCTTGTGGCAAAAATAGGAGATCAATTGCCACGGCTTGGAGAAGGATTGTTATTTTTTACCTTTTTTTTTTTTTTTTTTTTTGGTAGAAGGTAATAACTTCAAAAGTAAAAACACAGGAGGTTGAAAACTTAACATGGTATCAGAGCATGTCGTTCTTGGGCCCTGTTTCGTTCGTGAGCCCATCTTTTTTGTCCATGTAATAGGCCCGTTCTTATCCTAGGCCTGCCCTTGAGGAGGAGTGTTGAAAAGTTCCGCATCCCACATCATCTAAATATAAAATTTGATATAGCATCATATACCTGAAAATTGTTTTGCTATGGCTTTGTAATTTTTATAGATTGATCTAATGTAATAACATAAATAGCTTCCAAATTGCGGGTGCTTGACTCTTGGAATGTTAGGTGTAATACATTTATTCTGGGCATGTTGGCACTTGACACTAACATTATTACTAACAGGGATCAACACTTAATGTATACTTGTTTAGAAATAAATATAATATAATATATATATATATATATAACGTATAGTTGTTGCAATTTGACTGTGATGGTTCTATTCGTGAGTCTATTAAATATTATATGAATTGTAGTTATCACCACTGAACGTGTTAAATTTCCCATGGCCTTTGTACAGGCTTTTTACAACCGTCAGGGATTCTCTTGGACTGACATATGATGTGTCATTTGAATTAAGCCTATTTGATAGGCTTAAGCTTGGGTGGTATGTGATTTCAGTAACATCAACTCCAGGCAAGGTGTGGATTCAGTTTTAAAAATAGATCCATATAGTGCTTTTGTGTTATTTCCGTCCTTTTCACCAGTTTTGTATCTAACATACATCCAGGTATATAAAGCTGTTGATGCTTGCAAGAATGTTCTTAGAGGTTTGCATAGCAGCAAGATTGCCCAAAGGGAGTTGGACAGGGTTAGTTGATTCACAAATATTGGAAATTTGGGAATGCTCTTTATGTTGGCTTCGGCTTCAAGGGACTGCATAATTGATGACATTTAATTACGTAGTTCTTTAAATTGTTACAATATGAGTTATTCTTGTAATAAAATAATTCTTTTATTGAAGAAAAGTGAAAGTTCTGTTGTGCACATGTGGATGTAGTAAAGTTCATTTAATGCATGTTTTACAATGACAGGCAAAACGTACTCTGCTGATGAGACACGAAGCTGAAATTAAGTCAAATGCTTATTGGCTTGGATTGTTAGCTCACTTGCAAGCTTCTTCTGTTCTGAGAAAGGTAAAGTGGGAAACTACCTGAAGCTCAACCTTATAATCATGTGTCTAATTCTTCTCATATTATTGGCAGCAAAAATAGATCCTAGATTTCCATGTGCTCTTCCTTGTCTCTTTGACTTTTGCTTATAATTCTTTTTGTCAATGTTTCCAAATAATGGTCTTTTTTTTTATTAAATGGCTTTGGGCTTCAGGACATATCATGCATTAAAGATCTTACTTCGCTATATGAAGCTGCCACCATCGAGGACATATACCTTGCATATGAACAGTTGAAGGTAGATGAGAATTCCTTATATTCATGCATTGGGATTGCTGGGGCTCAGGCTGGTGAAGAAATTTCGGGTAAACACATTTATCTTTGTACTCTGCATTGAAATCTCTTTAACTTATCTGCCTATTGTTCCTAATCCAACTGCCTTTGGATTAAGAAGAATCAGATTGTGAGAAAAAAGAAAGTGCTTAGTATCCAGTGATCATAGTTGAAATATTAATTTTCCATGCAAAATCCACCAGGTTTCTACAGGGGATCTGGATTGACTCATACTGGAGTCCTAATGAACTACTAATAATTTGGGGGTGATCCCTAATTTGCTATCATGTCAGATATGAAATATATTTTTTTTTCCCGGTTTTTAAAGTGGCATGTTTTCTCTGAGGTTCAGTAGTCCGAGATGTTGTTGAGGCATCGGAATCAGTCTACAGTCTAATTAATACCATATACTAATTGTGGTTCTTTAATCATTTTCTTCCCTGGAAAAATTTACCTTTGCTTTCCAATATTGATATCCTCTGCAGCTTCCTTAGAAGAGGTAGAATCAGTTGAAGGCCTTCATGGAGTTATTCCTGTGGGGCGTGGTTTATCTACAATGACACGACCAACGACATGACCTTCCTGCATCAAATTATCAATCTCTTGTGCAGTAAAGAGACATTTAGCAATATGAGGTACGTTTCTTGTGGGCCAATTGCATTTTGAGCACTGAAGGTTTCATTTTATGTGATTTTATATTTGGGCAGCAGTACTGGTACTCCATTTTTAGCTTCTTATACTCCACCTTGTGAGTGCATGAAGATTCATGAGTACAAGGGATTCTTAAATTAGAGTTTTACAGTATTGGGTCTTTTAGTAGCTTGTTATGGTTCATTAACTTAATAATCGAGTGGCAAGTGCATGCACCTGAGAAACCTTTTCTTGAGGAAATTGGACAACCAATCACACTGAAAGATATTTCACTTGTTCTGTTTTCATCTTTTCACAATTTCAAGAGAAATATTAAAGATCATCTGAATTTGAAACAAAACACTTAAAAAAATAAAAATAAATTGTCCTAGTTATGCAGGAGCTGACAATGGCATTATAAGAGGTCCAACTAATAAAGATGTTCTTGCCTCATCCAATTTTCCAGCTAGTGTGTTTTATTTGCGTCTGTAACAATGACATTGTTTTCTGCATGCGTGCATGTTGGAACTTAGAATGGAGGGCTGTTCAACTGTGTGGTGTAATAGTAGAATTGATTCTCTTCTGGTAGGTAAATGGTTGAAATAATATAATTGAAAATGTAACTGGGGTTGGAATGTAGGCCAGAATTTCAGAAGATAACAGTGTGAAGTTGTTATAGTCCCACCGTTTGAGGTAGGTAGACTGGCAGTTGGTCTTGGTTTCAGGACTTTATTGCACCTTTTGGGTTGCTATTCTTGTTGAAGAGAGGCTGCATGCCAACTTTGGTGCAACCGAAAGAAAATTGCTAGGGTTTATATTTGTATGTAATTTGTGTAAGAAATTGTTGGCTGACTAGGTGTTTGGCTTGGTTGTCAAAACACCTAGTCAAGGTCAGGTGATGTCACTGCCAGTAACCCAGGGATTAACCTGGGCATGTAGGCAGTTGCCTAGTCTGTAGGTGATATACAACATATTAACATAACATGCATAGTATGTGTTGCCATAATATGACTGAATTAATCACTAAGTATACATTTATAAGCAATCAGTTTGTATAATGAACTATTTGAGAGAATGTTATGGTAATTATCTTACCAATAAATACAGGCCAAATAAGAAACCAACATGTTAATATATAATCATTATACTCTTAACATTTCAACCAAAATAGAAAGGCATTTAATCATTTAGTTTTATAGACTTGAAAACCATCTTAATAAGGCATAATCAATTTATGTCTCAACATT
The DNA here is from genome assembly GCA_039720395.1 of Liquidambar formosana. Classification (NCBI taxonomy): domain Eukaryota; kingdom Viridiplantae; phylum Streptophyta; class Magnoliopsida; order Saxifragales; family Altingiaceae; genus Liquidambar; species Liquidambar formosana. The sequence goes on from CM077833.1 coordinate 32,720,166, forward strand.
GCCATGCCAGTTTACACAACTATTATGATTTGTCTCCAACATCACTAAATAACATCAAATCAAAATTAGAAAGATAAGGGAAAATATTTTGTTTTGAGGCTTCGTCAGGCTGTTGAAAGGAATATGATTCAGAAATATTTTATTTTTCTTCTTTTTCTCCCCATTGCAGGGAGAGATCGAAATTTTATGGGCGACAGGGAGAGGGAAAGCCTACTGGCTTATTAAATTGGGCAAAATAGAACGTGAGATAAGAGAGGAAGGGGGGGTAGTCATTAGAGTCAAATTGCAGGATAAACGTTGACACTTTTTTTTTTAATTCGTTTTTTTAATTTTTTTAATTTATAACTGTAACAACCCCCCCCCCCCCCCCCAAAAAAAAAAAAAAAAAAAAAAAAAAAAAGGAGAGAAGAAGAAGAAAAGAAAGGAAATGAAAATTGTGTCCGAGAACTGGTAAATTTTTGCATGCCTGTCAATTTAGTGGTTGCAGAATATGTAGGTAAGGTATATAATGTGCATATTGAATATGTGTGGCCTGCCTGAGTTTTGTTTCGTACTCTAGGACTACATCCTTGAGAAACGAACTAATTGATGCATTTGTTAGATAGGGACTGCTGGGGAAAGAAGGTGTGGTGGGATGAATGATTGTTGCACGGCTTAATTTGAAGCGCCTATTGCAGCCTCCAAAGTTAAGAGGGGAAATAGTCACGTGGAGCGACAATGTGCATCTCTTATTTGGACTTGGTGATGCTCCTAAGTGTTAAACCTGTCCAGTGATGTTTGATATGAGCCTAATTAATTTGTCCATTTATTAGTATTCTTGCGGATATTGTTATTGTTTGAAAAGCCAATGTCCTTTATCAAAAAAAAAAAAAAAAAGCCAATGTCAAATTTCTAGAATCGCGGGGCGGATTTCATATTTGATAATTGGTATACTTGATTGTAATTGTTGGGAAGAAAAAATAAATCTTCAGTGCACAGTATACATTATACGAAAGCTGGTTTTTAGATACTATGGATGTAATACCACCAGGTCCTTTCTCTATCTCAACCTGGATTAATGCAATGGTCCCTACCCCAGCCTGGGTAGTGTGGAGGCCCAACTTCAGCTTTAGCGCCGAAGACCTCATCCTCCCCACACCCCCACCCCCCAAAAAAAAAAAAAAAAAAAAAAAAATTATAACATCATATTTGCACATATAAATATGGATAAATCAAAGATGAATGGTAGATTTATGGTTAACGTAAAAGTTATTTGATTATTTTACCCTTATTTTTTTTGCTTTGTTTTTTTGGGATAAAAAAAAACCAAGACTTCATTTTGAATGGAAAAAATCATAAAACAAGAGAAGAAAAAGGACGAGAGACATAGAAGAGCCAAGCAAAGGCACATAAACCACAAGGGCACATAGCCGAAGTAGCGATTGTAGCCCCCCTCTGACGGCACATAGAATTCCCAATGTAAACGTCAATCGCGAGAGTCGTCCTACGGAAGATTCCCACGGACCAAGCGGGAATTTACATGGGGAGCGGCTATTGCAACCCCCCAAAATTATAAGTTGCACTCCTTTATTTCCCAACCTCCCAAATTTACACACCCACCCCTCTTAAAGACTAAAATATTCCTAACCCTTCTCACCCACCCTACCTCACCCCACAACAGCCCTGATCTGGGAAGGGCGACGGCGACGGTGAGGAAGTGCGATGATGACGGCGAGGAAGGGCGACGGTGCCATTTTTTCAAATCTGTGTGTTTTTTAGCAAGGGAGGTTTTTTTTTCAAAAACTTTATTTTTCCGGCAAGGGAGGTTCTTCCTCTTCTCTCTTCTTCTCCTTCTCTTTCTTTATTTCTTTTTTATTTTTATTTTTTCCTTTGCTGGTCAGATTTGTGAGTTTTTCAGCAAGAGATTCAAAACCTCCATTTTTTCTGGCGAGAGAGGGGTTCTGGGAAAAAAAAAAAAAAAAAAGCAAAGAAGAAGAGGGAAGAGGAGGAAGGAAGAAGAGGGGTGCAAGAGAGGGGTGCGATGCTCATCGTCAATGAGAGAGGGGTGCAGGAAAGGGGTTCTGGGAAGGAAAGAAAAAAAAAAGGAGGAAGGAAGAAGAAGAGTGCAGTGCTCGCTGTCGCCGGTGGGGTGGGGTGCCGAAGAGAGTTGTCGATGAGGAGGGGTGCGGGAGAGGGGATGGGTTAGGGTTAAGCCTTTTTTGGTAATTTTGCTTAATAATTTTTTCAATTAAAAAATATGGGGGGCAACTTAGAGGTTTGGAGGGTTACAATTGCCGTTCCCATTTACTTGTTTTCGTTAAGCCCATTTTCTCATTTAATGTACTGGAACGGCTATTGCAACCCCCCATTTTTATCACCTCACCCCTTACTTTTTGGTTTTTAAGATTTCATGAAAAATATAAAAAGTTTTTACAAAAACTAGTCACTTGGTCCATTAGAAAACATTATTTTGAACAAATTCGCACGAGAAAGTTTTTCCAAAATCTATCGCTTAAGTAGATTTTTTGGTAAAAAATGAAATAAAGGTTATAAATGACTAAAAAATATATTTAAATGATAGATTTAGAAAAAAACTCTCTTCTATAAAATTGTTCAAAATGATGTTTTCTAGTGGATATTACGGCCGGTGTTCATAAAAACCTTTTATAATTTGCATAAAACCTTGAAAACCTAAAAAATGAGGGGATGGGTGATAAGAATGGGGGTTGCAATAGCCGTTCCCTTAATGTACACTACTAGGCTCAAGTCGCGGCCCACTTTCCGTATAAACTACAACGGGATACAAACCTTGATCCATGGATCAGATGGGAGTTCAAACCGATCCTCTTTTGCCTGTACTGTGTAGGAGGATGAGTAGGGAGGAGGAGCTACAGTAAACCTATGCGTGTCTTGTAACAATAGTAGTAGTAGTAGCGGTGCCACATCGATTCGATTCAATGGAGGCTAAACAACGAGGATTCGCGGAGTGGAGCGGAACTCAGTAGGAGAGAGAGGTGGAAACAACCAAAAACAAAATTAACCAGACAAAAAGAAGAATTAGGGGTTGAGCACTATTGCGTCCGCTCAACGATTCCAGTGACTCTCTCACGGTATACTCTCTCTCTCTCTCTCTCTCTCTCTCTCTATATATATATATATATATAGTATGTCGTACTCCTCTTCGCTCTTCTCACCCCAGGGTGAGCCTCTCCATGTAACTTTCGCATTTTCCTTTTTTAAGTTCATTTTGCGTTTATCGCAGCAGCCGTTGGGTTTCCAGGGAAGAAGTATAAAAAGCTCACGCCATTCGATTCTAGGGTTTTCTTCATATGTTTTACTTCTTCTAGTGGAACAATCAACTTGGCTTCTGCTGATGAATGATACCTTCATTTTAGCAAAATTTTGAGAATAGGTTATCTGCCACGCTTTGACATTATCCTCAAATTTTTGGCTTGGCGAGGAATTACTTCTTCTTCTTCTTCTTCTTCTTTTTTTTAAAATTTTTTTTAACCACACGGTATGAAACTCGCGTCCAAAATCCACACCCTAATGCACTTCCAGGTTTTTTTGTCCGGAACGAGGATTCTGCTATATTATTATTTTGTATGTACTACATATTGTGTGCACTTTGAATACTGCCTGCCATATTTATATACATGACTTGCTTCCTCTACGCCTGTAAAATCAAGCAGGATAATCACTCCTTTTATCACCTCGGTCCGACAACGGGGGTTGCTGGAAAAACCATGAGTGGACACCCCACTAGCATCATTCCTGCTTGGACCCTGGTTCTAGGAGGAATTACAATTAACAATCATACTCGGAGTTTGGACCTTGTGGTTGGTTGCTCGAATTTATTGAAAAAGGTTTCCTCTTGCCATGTTTGTCAGCAACAGTTAATTTTTGGCTTGATCCAAGAATTTTCTGAAATTTCTCCTTCTATTCTTTATTCTTTTGTTTTTTAAAGGCAGCCGGCTGTGCCACCTGCCCTTTTGTATCCTCTTCTTTTTGCACTTTTATACATGTGTGCTATAGCCCAGTCCCAAAACCCAAAACCCAAAACCTTGTTGTTTAGGACCTGTATATGAATTGTCCCAATCTGCATTTTGCTTCAGCTCAAGCACTAATGCCATGTTTGGTTCCCGGAATCTGCAAAGGAAAGAAAAGGGAAGGGAAAAAAGAAAGGGAAAGAAAAGGAAAAGACAGGAAATAAGATGAAAAATTTAAATTTTTTTCCCTCTACCTCTCTCTCTCTTAATTTTTTTCCTTCCAATTTTCTTTTACAACCAAACAAGGAAAAGTAAGAATCCATTACATTTTTTTTTAACCTTTCCTTTCCGGGAACCAAACATAGTGAAGTGTATTGGTTTCAATTATGTGCTTTAAGCATAGTGTCCAAATGATATCTATGTAGTTATCTGCTTTTATTTCTGTTTTAATTTCACTCACAACCTTTGGCTAGATTGGGTTATGGAGACTGGAGCCAATTCCCTTCCATCTGGGCCAGACGGGGTGAAGAGAAAAGTTTCATATTTTTACGATCCAGAAGTTGGCAATTATTATTATGGGCAGGGTCACCCAATGAAGCCGCATAGGATCCGAATGACACATGCCCTCCTAGCCCACTATGGGCTGCTTCAACATATGCAAGTTATAAAGCCTTATCCTGCCAGAGATAGGGATCTTTGCAGGTTCCATGCTGATGATTATGTGTCCTTTTTGAGGAACATCACCCCAGAAACACAGCAGGACCAGCTGAGGCAGCTGAAGAGGTTCAATGTTGGTGAAGACTGCCCAGTTTTCGATGGTCTTTTCTCTTTCTGTCAGACTTATGCTGGCGGTTCAGTTGGTGGTGCTGTCAAGTTAAACCACTGGGCTTTGTGATATTGCAATAAATTGGGCTGGTGGGCTACATCATGCAAAGAAGTGTGAGGCTTCTGGATTCTGCTATGTGAATGATATTGTGCTGGCAATTTTGGAACTTCTCAAAGAGCATCAGGTTGGTCAAGTTTGTTTGCCTGTTATTCTTTTTTTTTTTTTTTTCGCTTCTTTTGTACCACCTGCCCATTCTTTTTTGGCATTGAATTTCTGTAACTTCAACCTCTTCGCAATATCTCTTGTAGTGGTACAGCATGGGCAGTGAACTATTAATTTTCCAATAATATACTTTTTTCTGGTTTTATGGCTTCTTTTTCCTTTCAGATGATTATGCAATCTATCTGATGTACACGATTTTTTGTGCGAACCTCTATTCGATATGACCTAAGTTCCTAAGTGTTCCATTAAGCTTTAATATCCATTTGCAGCAGTGTGGCTGCTTAAGGCACCACTTACTAATCTGTGCACTCCATATTCCATGTAATTGGTGGCAGTATCAGGTGGATTCACTAGAATACTATGCAATAAGATAAAACCAGATTTCAACTTGCAAAGTTGCTCTTTTAGATTTGTTTGAGTTCAGTATCAGTTCTTGAAAAAGATTTGATCGACACAGAGCCGTATTTCTGGAATTTTATGGCCTCTAGTGTTATATTTTCATATATATCGTTAATTAATTACATTAATATAATCGTCATCATTACCATGTTCATCATTATCATCAATAACAGAGCCTTATTCCAACTTGTGGTTGGATTGTTGGAAACATAAATACTGCTCTGCAATTTCAGCCCTTTAAAAGTAATTGGTTATTTATTTAACTAGCAAGAAACTACTTATATTAAAAATTTCAAACTCTATTTTTTGCCTTGTTCTTCAGATACTGTAATTCGATATTTATTTTTTATATCAATGTTGCAGCGTGTTTTATATGTGGACATTGATATCCACCATGGTGACGGTGTGGAAGAAGCGTTTTACACAACTGACAGGGTCATGACTGTCTCATTTCATAAATTTGGAGATTATTTCCCTGGTACAGGGGATGTACGTGATATTGGATATGGTAAAGGGAAATATTACTCCCTCAATGTTCCCCTTGATGATGGAATCGATGACGAGAGCTATCAGTCCTTGTTTAAGCCAATAATTGGGAAAGTGATGGAAGTTTTCAGGCCTGGTGCTGTAGTCCTACAGTGTGGTGCAGACTCTTTGTCTGGGGACAGGTTGGGCTGCTTCAATCTTTCAATTAAAGGTCATGCAGAGTGTGTGAGATATATGAGATCTTTTAATGTCCCGCTCCTGTTGGTTGGTGGAGGTGGCTATACAATACGAAACGTTGCTCGTTGCTGGTGCTATGAGGTATAATGTATTCCAATGTAAATCACTGAGTTTCCTATGATTATTTTGTATGATTGAATCATGGTTCAGAGTTTCATTCAGGGGTGAGTTTTGGTTTGCCTAAATTGAAATGTTTAACGAACGTTTTAGAAAATGCCACGGAAATAGTGTTAACTTTCGAAAAAACTTTAAAGCATAAATCAGTGCTTATGTAGATTCAGAGATAAGCCCAAAAGCTGATTAATTGAGTATATTGGAGGCAGATACACTCTTTAAATGATGAGAAAGCGGTGTGTAAACAATAGTTGCGAAAATTTGTTTGTACTCTCTCCATTATCTATCATACTTCTAACTTTTTAAGTTAATTTTTGAATGGGTGTTAAAAATATAACACATAATTGTGGTGTTTTGCAAATGTCTTACAAAGACTTGCAATATTACAGTTGTCTTACAATAGTGGCACTTTTCTTTAGAAAATTAATTGCTATTGTTGAAAAATGATAAAAAGTTGTGGGAATATAATAGATAGCCAAGAAAACAGCTTGATAGATGATGTCAGTTGTTTTATTTGATCATAATCCTTGGTGGTGGAAAAGTTGAATATTCTGAAAATGAGTAGATGTATTGATTGGTTAGATGTAAGTTTTCTATTGAGTGGATAGACCAGTGTTAAGTATTGCCCTTTGTGGACAAAACATGGCGAAACTTTGGTTGTGGATATGTCAGGTATATAGTACCGTTGTTATTTACAAATCTTGACTATTATATTAAAAATTATATTTGAAACCCATGGATTTGGAGTGTGAATGTAGGCTTCTTTTCCCTCATCTTAGTGACTCAGACATCATTCACAATATATAATTTAGTGATTATTTTAGATAAATTCCTTTTCCCCCACTTTAGAGAATTGATTTGCCAGTTCTTTCTGTGAAGTAACAACTATATTATTATGTGTTGGAGCAGACAGGTGTTGCACTTGGGATTGAAGTTGATGATAAGATGCCTCAACATGAGTATTATGAGTATTTTGGTCCAGACTATACGCTTTATGTTGCTCCAAGTAACATGGAAAACAAAAATTCTCGCCAGTTGTTGGAAGACATAAGGGCAAAGCTTCTTGACAATCTCTCGAAGCTTCGGCATGCACCAAGTGTCCAGTTTCAGGAGCGACCACCTGATACTGAGCTCCCAGAGGTTGGTTGCTGCATCTAGTAGTTCACTTTGTTTCTCTGAGTTTGATAGATTTCTTTAGCATCCCTTAATGTTTGTAGCTTCATCCTACTACAGAGAGCAGGATATGGGGGGCCTGGATGCATTTTGGCCAATATGGGATTGCCATGAGGGCTTCTTGTGATAATCCTTTTTTAGAAAAGGAAAATTTTAAAATAACAACCCATTATTAGTTTTAAATATAAAAGGACCAATCTGTCAATTCGGGAATCCCTTAAATTGACAAAGATACCCCTTGATAATAGTTTTGAAGAAAGAAAAAAAAAATCAAATCCCTTTTGTTATTTAGGCATTTTAGCTTGCAAACTCAACATTCCCCCCACCCCCCTGCCCAAAAATAAAAAATAAAATAAAAATTCTCAAGGCATTTTTCTGTTGTTGTTGTTGTTGTTTTTTTTTTTTTTTTTTTTTTGAAAAGTGATGTTTAGACAATATGGGACATCTTGAGCAATATATCTGGAGGAAAAAATAGAAATGAGTTGCAAACACATCTTCACATCATTTACGAAAATTCTCCTTTCTTAACAAAGCCCCCTCTTCTTTATCAATGCTTGATGGTGGAAACACTTTATATGGAGAGATGTACATTCCTGCATGCAGTAATGCCTGCTCGCACGCATGCACAGAGACTTTACCACAGGAATATTTTCTCCATTTAAGTACTTCATATCCTGGTCAGAAATGTCTTTCATGTCTGCTTGCATGCTTATATTGCAATTTGGTTTCTTTGAGGTTGCCTTCTTAGACACTTGTATTTGGATTTATCTTTCTTCACTTGGGGCTAGAGTTGTAGATCCACTTTCGAATTGTTAACTGTGCCATACTGAACTGATACTGAAAGGAATTATCCTTACTATATGCCTCTCATTTATTCATGAGGTATTGGAAGTCGTGAAATAGTTTCTGCATAAGCATTTCATGTGGACATCAATTGTTGTTTGTTCCTAATCTTTATGGCTGATTTCTAATTGAAGGCATGAAAATTGCTTCAGAAATATTGGAGTTCATATTTCATATCTGTATTTTAGATGCGTTTACAATAGAAATCATTTGTGCCTTTTTTCCCTCATTAACTTTTCTTGCTCCTCCTTAAAGCTTAGAAGAATGTTAGGCTGATTCAAATGTGCACTGGCACTAGAGTCAAATTTTGAGTATGCTGGAGATTTGAAGTCATTCAAGTCTTATTAGTTAGATCAAGCATATTTCTTTATTGAGACTTGCCATTGTATGTTCTTTGGCATTTCCAAATTATACATCACCTACATGTTGTGTTTGATAAGCCTTCATATACTTGTTTGGGCCCTCCCCCTAATAGCTTAAGCTTTTAGGTTGGGAACTTAGGCCCTGTTTGAGAAAACTATAACTTTTGCTTTTAGGCAAAAGTAGAGGAGAATCAGAAGTCATGAGTAGCAAAAGAGAATCAGTCTCTGTTTGGAAAATGTATTTCAAAAGTGCTGTTAGAGCTAGAAGTGATTTTTTGTATGTTTGGGAAGAACATTTGCTGAAGTTCTTATAACCCTGAATTAACTAACTGAGCTGTCCCTTATAATAAATGATTTTTTTACTCTATTTGGTATTAGTAGTGAATTTTTTTTTTTTTTTTTTTTAATATCAATGGTTGGGGGTATCCTAAGCTGCACTCTTATCGAAATTTGAGTTTAGACTATTTCCCTAACAGCCGAGGTGAGACTGTCCCATACCCACACAAACAACACGACCGGCGAGGAGTCAAAGTGATAACTTCTGAAAAACACACACAAGAGTTGACCACTCGATCAACCCCACAAAGGTGTATTATTAGGGATTTTGCTTACGTTATTTTTTTTTAAATATTTTTTTTTCACACTTAAAACAAAGATAAAAAAAAGAGCATGAATTGATATTTAAAAAAAAAAATTATTACAAATCCAAATTTTATGAAATCAATTCTTGAAAAAATTCTAATGAGTATAAATCAATGAATATAGGAAGGGAAAAAAAAAAAGAAGAAGAAAAAAAAAAGAAAGAAGATTTGAAGTTTAAATTAGGATCTTACGGGTCCAATTTGGTTGAAGTTAACAATACATTGATGTCGGCAGAAGAGAGGAGCATAGCCGCAGGAGGGGAGAGGACTTGGGTCTAAGGTGAGGCTATTATCGTTTTGTTAAAAGATATGGGTGGAAAAAATTGTTTTCATACTCAAGCATCAAGGGTATTTTTGGAAATATGAAAAGTTATTAAAATCCTCTGCAAAAGCTAACGCCTTGATTTTGATCAGAAGCTGGGGGCAGTCTGCTTATTATAGAATCACTTTTTGAGATTAGAAGTGATTATGATTTAGGCTGCTAAACAGGTCCAAAAGTGATTTTATGCTTCAAAAGTGATTTTAGACTATCTAAAAGCTTAGCCAAACAGGGCCTTAACATGGTATCAGATATTGTCGCTTTTGGGTCCATTTCGTTCGTGAGCCCTTTTTTTTGTCTACGTGATAGACTTGTCATTGTCTTGTTAGGCCTACACGTGAAGGGGGAGTGTTGGGAAGTCATGTCAAACCCAATAGCTTAAGCTTTTAGGTTGGAAACTTAACAAGCAACTACATTTGCAGGAATTAGAGATTATTATCTGGTGAAATGGTAAAATTCTCAGTTTACTAAGTGTGGAGGTGCGGATTTGAGTCCTGAGAGGAGCAACTACACACCGTCCTCCTCCCCCCCCCCCCCCCCCCCCCCTCCTTTTTTTTTTTTTCATATGGGCATCAATCTGAGCCTAATCCACTTTCAAGATGAGATCGAAAACTTTGGACGTAGCTTTTTGTTTTGTTTGGTTTTGTTGTTCCATCATATGAATTGAATCTTTGACCCAACCCTCCCTTTCAAATGTCATTCCTGATCTACTTATGCAATTATTCACTGCTCTGCAAAATTGCATAAGTTTATCCAGATTTTCTTTTTTTGGTACTTCTTTAACTATTGGTGACATGAATCCTACTCATATTCCAGCCTGTTTAAGCTACAGTGAGTATCTGATTGCGATCCATGCATAGTATTACATATTGCCTCCACAATATCTCTTCGGTTTGACTCAACACAGTTGGAGTCAGGTTTAGTGGAACCACCCCCCCCGCCCAAAAAAAAAAAAAACACAACAAGAAGAAACACACACATAGGGGAAGAAAAAAATCCTTGCCCATCCACAAAGTCAACCTTGTGTAAAAACATGAAGAAAGAACCTGAGTAGCAATGACTTTGGTTTACTCAGTACATTTCTCTGGTGGTCTAGCTAGGATCTTCACTCTTTTTTTTTTTTTTTTTTTTTTTTTCATTATTACGTGCATATAGGATTAGGATTCCTAAAATTTAATATCTTGATATCCTTGGATTATTTTAGTATGCATGTGTACTTCCATATAGAGGTGACTTCTAAAAATGTTTTGATATTTAGGCAGATGAAGATCAAGATAATGGAGATGAAAGATGGGATCCTGACTCTGACATGGATGTTGATGATGACTGGTACTTTCGACCCTTTGTTTGTGATTTCTTCTTGGTGTTCCTTCTTCCAAGGCTACTAATGTTCTGGACCCTTTTTACTCTCATACAGCAAGTTGCCAAGCAGAGTGAAGAGAGAATTTCTTGAACCTGACCTGAAAGATCCGGTATGTTCTGTTCCATATCTGTTTTACTATTTTTTAACTGAAGTTAGTATCTTAAATTTAAATAATCTGTCACTGCAGTTGGCAAATTCCTCGTTTAGTTATGAGCAGTAATTTTTATACTTCTCTATTGTTAAATTTAAAAGTGAAGAACTCATTGTCAGTTTGAAATAATGTGTCTTGTTTTACAATTTGTGGAACGAAAATCACTGTTATACAGCACTGAATGTGTGCTGCAAGCATGGCATTATCGGCACCTTCCATCTCGCTCTCCCCATTTTCAACATCATTACTATTCTCCCCCTCTCACTCTGAATTCTTCTCATGAAGTTCATCTTTATGGATTTCTTCACGTGATTCTTGTCCCATCTCATGGCCTTCATAAGCTTGGTGATGGTTTGCGTCACCATCTATAGGTGAGTCTTAATGGTTTGACTCACTATCTTCAGGCATGTGTTGGGGGCTGGTATTCTTTTTTATCACCATCTTCAGGAAGAATGTTTTAGGGGTCTATCTGTAGAGGTCAAAAACCATCCTGGTGCCAGTCTAGCTTCTTGTCTTTGATATTATAAATAAATTCAAATAAAATGTATATTTTATCAAAATTGCGACTTAGTTGTGGTTATAGATTCCTAATTATCTTAGAGATCTAACAAGAATACAAGATTCATTACCCTCCCTTGGGTAGCCCAATTGGTAAGGGTGAACTTGTGATTGTGTGGTTAGGCTCACGGTCACAGGTTCGATTCCCCGCTAGGACAACCTAAGATTTAAGTGGGGGTTGTGGCGGTGGGTTGCTGCACTAGTCTCCCGGGGGTTTAGGTTCCATGGGTGGGTCCAAAGGGCCTTGCTGTGGGATTGTTCCCCCATTATCAAAAAAAAAAAAACCTTTTTTTTTTTTTTTTCTCTTTAAAGGTATAGAAATTTAGATATATGGTAGTCTATGCCTCTACGGTGTCTACCATACATCTACAACAAGCAACACTAGATCTACCTGTTACAAGTGTAGATTTAGCACAAGAAGCCTGAATTTATTTCTTAGATAAAGAGAGAAAACTGAAGTTGAAATGGGGATATTTGGAGTTAAAATGGATGGATTTAATCTCCTGGAAGTTGAAATAAACAAGTTCTTCGATAGAAATAAACAAAGGAGAGAAACAACACAGGCTTTATACCTGAAAATATCATACCATTATACCAGGGGTTAAATATATCATCTGAACCATCTCGGTGAGTTGTCTTGGCTTCGGTCATCTCGGTTGAGTGAAGGTTTTTCATAAATATACTCATATCACGTAACAATCTTGGATCACCCCTTGCTGAAACTGAGTTGACCCAGCCATGTCTACTTGGTCTCGGACGATATGTGGAATCATATGTGATTTGCCTCATGCATTATTTTTAAATTTTATGATGCATTGTGATCTGTAGTTCAAAATCATGTTATACGGTTAATTTTATGTTCATTATAATTTGAATTTACTATTGAAGGTGACTGGTTCTTTTGATCGAATGACCACATACATTCAAACCTAGTGTAAGTTGGGGATTCGAGGTGTTGGACATCCTGTGTCTGTAGAACATGACCTATGTTGGACATTGGAAGAAAGCACTGCTTCATTCTTCAAAGTGTTGTAGTAAGAAGCCAAGGACCTATATAAATCCTCTAGTGCATCATGATTATCCTTAAAGAGTATATAGCTGGTGCTTATCTTTCAGCGAGCCTTTTCAGCTCTACACAAACATGCTTGAGAGTGGCAGAGTGCCTTAACTCCAGTTTTGTCTGCCTAAATGGTTTTGATTCACTCATTTTGTTAGCTCATCAATTCTTGGAAATATATTATTTGTTGATTTGTAGACACTTCTTCTTTCCAGGCAATCTTTATAGGGTTTTGGTACATTTAGATATCTAAACTATATAAATTCACGGAAAAGCAATCTATGAATAATTTCCACCTTTTAATTATTAATTTCAGAGGAGCCTGGCAAGCTCACTTTTGTTGCTTTGCTTGTGGCCAATCACATTGCGGTTTAAGCCTATGAGATTAGGTAGTCCCCCCTCCCATGCTTCTAAAAGAGGAACGTTGAGAATAAAATAATAAATTTTGCACAAGAAGGTAGTTTGCATCATCCCAATGGTCGTATACTGTTTATTAAGTTTAAAGATGTCCCATTTTCGGATTGCAATTTTCTATTTTCTTTGCCAACATTGTTTGGGTACCTGGATTGTTGGATCCATCATCCATGCACTGGACCTCACATTCCTTTGAACTTGTAATTGCAAACTGACTCTGCTTTAAATTTTTAGGAGGATCTGAAAGAAGTGGAGCATGCAAGAGACAGAGATATGACATTTGGTGAGACTGCGTGCTTAAAGGTGAAGCTCTAACACGCTCTAAGATGCATATATAGTTTTCTCTGGCATTAAACAGTGTCCTGTATATCTTGTCAGTAACAACTTGCATAGGAAGATTCCTTTTTCCCTGACAATCTCCTGTTTCTCATGTTACGATCAGGCTTCAAATATGGGTTCGAAGTCAATAAATGATCCGTGCATCAAATTGGAGCAGGAAGACACAAACAAGCCAGCCGAGAAGCCTGTTGAAATGAGCTCATCATGAGCAAAGTTTCCGTAACTCAAACTGACTCCCACTGTATGTCTATCCGTAAATGTTAGTGCTTTACTTGTGCATTGCCATATTACTTTTACCAAGGATGCCAAATTTTTATGGATGAGCATGAAGATGAATTTATTGTTCTCTGAACCTGACACATTTTCTGTTCTCTCTCCTCTATTAATGGTTCAGAGCACATGGATAAACTGCCACACCATCGATGACATGATCAATGAATGTAGAAATAAAGAAATTTAATTTTCACGTTCAAATATATAATTTTATATCACGTACTTCTTTCCTTTTCTTTCTTCATCTTCTTCTTCTTCTTCTTCTTCTTCTTACCTTTTTTTTTTTTTCAGTGAACTTCATTAAAAGGCAAAAAGGACGTAGTTTACTTAAAACGATGAAAGATTTTTTTGTTAAAACGTCTCAGTAGAAAGAAGATTTTGGTGATTCCTACATCAAATAGAATCATTATTAGGCTACCATTATTCCTCAAGGTATTGACTTGGACATCATGGCAGCAAGATATCCAGGTTTATCTGGTGATACCTGTAACATGTCTGGTTTCTGGAAATTTACCTGGAGTTTGGGAGCACCTGACAAACAAAATACTTAAAAGAGTTTTTTAAAATTTATTTTAGAAGTAAATATGTTTGTATACCTTAGAATGATACCAAATACACTAGTCAAACAAACAATGTAAAAATAAAAGATCAATATCGTCCCTACCATCATTGCAAAAAGGACACTCCTTCGGAACTTGAATGCCACGCCTAGAAAGAAATTCCTTTGTTAGGGACCCCTTGTGAGAGAAACCACATGAAAAATTGAATGCAGAGGTTTTGGAATCCAATGGGCGATGCCCAAGTCAGTACAACTACTTATCGACTCTTGGTGGTGCAGAAGTAAAAATAAGGAAGCATTGGCTATTTGGAAGTTGGTGCCACATGCTACCTTTTGGGCTATTTGGAGAGAGAAATAGGAGAACTTTTGAGGGTGGGGAAATGAGGAATGGAAAGGCTGAGATATGGAATATGTATCATTTTTACCTTTCTATTTTTTTTTTCAAACATTTTGTGTGTTTTTTTTTTTTTTTTTTTTGCGTGATTGATCTGACGGGACCGTTTGTCTTCGTACTGTGTGATCAAGAATTTGGTTTAAAAACATTTCCAGACACGAGCTACAAATGAGCATTGAGTTTTTGGTTGGCAGGATACTTCGGCTAAAGAATCTGTCGGTATGCGCATGCAGTAGAGTAGTTTTGTTGAGACCGCGCAGCTGGTGGAACCCATTGGCAGCCATAGGAGTAATCAATTGGGTTTGGGTGGTAAATCTAAATGATCGGATAGCTGTTCCAAAAGTGTTTTAAGACAATTGATGCGTCTGTTGAAGTATGTCAATGGATTTAGGATACGCTAACACGGATAGGTTTGTCAGGTTTTGAAGTCAGAGTTAAAAATTTGTCACCCCACTTACAGGCAAATGTAATCCAGTGACAGATTTTGAGACCTGATTACAGTTTCAGCCTTCAACTTTTCTATCTCCAATTACGATTATGCACAAGATATCAATTTTTACTTGCAATATATTTTGAGTGGTGGTGGGTGTCAATATGAGAATTTTGGATATGTGGAAGTGCTGGGGTATAAACCCAACCAATGTTTGAGGATCATACTGGGTGACAAGGACAAGAAAAAACAGGTCATGGGGAATTTTGCCACGGGATCACAAGCGATGGCCCAAGACTCTTTTGACTTCTAATTTTTTATTTTTCCTTAATTAATGTCAAAAGAATATAAATTATAATAATTCTATTAGATATAAGCAGTTGCTACCAATCACTTTCTCTGAATGCCCATCACAGAAAATGGGAATAAGACACATTGCAATTACACCGGGCCCGCCAAAAACTTCATCCTGACTCATTTGCCTTCCCTCTAATATACAAGAGAGGTCGACTATTGGCACTATGAAAATTCTTTTGCACCCCTATTTATTTTATAATTTTTAAAGTCTTATAAAAAATATGAAAGGTTTTTTATGAAAAATAACTACGTTATCCATTAAAAAACATTATTTTGAACAATTTTACATATAATTTTTTTTTCTAAAAGTTGTTGTTTTAGTAAACTTTTTTACTATTAACAGTTTTTGTTTTAATTTTATAGAATGTTTTATGAAAAATAACAATAAAAAAAAAATCCATTTAAACAATGGATTTTGAGAAATCTTTTTTACATAAACTTGCTCAAAATGATGTTTTATAGTAGACATCGTGATTAGTTTTTATGAAAACCTTTCATATTTTTCGCAAGGATCAAGTTATTGCCACCACATAAAGTACTCTAAACAACACACTAAGTTTAAACTTTTTAAGATTTTATAAAAAAAATACAAAAATTTTTACCAAAACTAGTCCCACAATTCATTGGAAAACATCATTTCAAAATACCTTATAGAATAAATTTTTTCCAAAATCCATCACTTACATAAAATTTTTGACCATTTATCATTAAACATTTCGTAAAAATGAAACAAAGATTGTAAATAACTTAAAAATATACTTAAATGATAAATTTTGAAAAAAATTTCTTCTACAAAGGTGTTCAAAATAATGTTTCCTTGTAGAAAATGCTACTAATTTTCATAAAAACCTTTCATATTTTTCATAAAACCTTAAAAAATATTAATTAAGTAAAGGGCTCAGAGTAGTTTATGTAATGGCAATAACCTCCCTCCTTTCATAAAACCTTGAAAGTTCAAAATATGTGAGGGTACAAAGAAATTTTGATGGCAACTAACTGTACCCATATATGAAAGGCAAAAATAATACAAAAGAAAATAATAATTAAATGCATTTCTACAATTTTTCTGCCTTCCAAAAAGGAGACAGCAACAAACGATATAATTCAGGCTCAAGCCTCCTGCATGAATAATGAGATCCTCTCCACAAGGACCCTGCACGTCCCCCTGGCAATAAACAAAGAATACTGCCAGAACGATAGCTATCATCTGTGTTACAATGGAATTTCAACACCAACTCTCTACCACACCTGAAGTTAGCCCAAATTTTTACCACATATATCATTGGATTCATCACATATATAGCTTGGAGTGAAGCTAAAAGTAGAAATATAGAAAATACATTCATCAATCAGGAACATATCAGGACACACAGTTCTAGAGATAGAGTTAGATCATAGGTTAGATCATTCCACCTATCACAGAAAACCCCAAACAGAGAAGTATGAAAATAAAAATAAAATAAAATAAAAAAACCAGCAGATTAATACATATGGGAAAACAATTGACATCTCCTGTTCTGATGACTAGTCATGCCACACAAAATCTCCTTTGCCTTCTCTCAAGCTTCTTCCTCTCCTGTAGTCAATTTCTGCATCAGAGGATGAACCCATATGATATTTCCTGCTAATTTTGGATGCCCCAACTTTAGAAAATATATCCTCTTCATCACTCAGATTGCGGTTACTGGGCGTACTTAACCCAGAGGCATTCCCAGGTTGCCTCTGTGATTTACGATCTGCATCATATATGAGAGGAACATTATTGCCTGCAGGAAAGAAGATGCAGGAAAACAGACAAAGAATAGGTTTTTCCACATATCTTGTTGAGTCGAGGAGTCACAAAACTTGAATTGCCACAAGTTATAAAATCTTCAAGCAAGATGGAAATTTTACATGATAGAATAATTTATCCTTTTACTGACTGGATGCACGAAAATGCTTCACATTTCTTGCATCAGTCTTGTTCATGAGCAACATATATGGATAACCACAATACCAGAATAAAATAAGTAACCCAAGTTGTGGAGAAAGTTATGCCCCATTTGATTGCGTAGAAATCAGAAGGGGAACATACAGGAACTTGGAACCTTATGACAAAGGTTGTGGTTAAAGTGGCTGTCCTAAGATTTCAAATTTTCTTTTACGGTCCCATGATTTCTCAACAACTATTTTAGATCTGAGTAATGATAGTTCACCTTGAAAATCACTGCACAAAGCTGGCACTTCACAGCATTCCCTGTCTTCAACATGATTTGCTTCTGGTTTAAAGCTTTTCTGACTCAGCAAATCAGTCAGTGTGTCTTGTGCCTTTAGTCCACCGTCTGCCAATGCAGGTTCTATGCTTTTTTCGATGGGTGGTTTATTAGAGTTAAAAGGTGTCATGGTAAATGAGTCATCAGAAATCTCCACGTATTGAGGAGTAGTGATAATCTCATCTGCACTAAACCCAAAGGAGGCTCTGTAAGCTTCTATTTCCTCCACGTCTTGTTTACAATTTTTATTGTGTTTGTTCTGATGCCCATTTCCACCGCTGGAGTAAACATCTGATTCCCTGGAAAGACTTAGTCTCCCTCCAGAATGAGGAAATGGTGGATATGACTGCTGAGTATGATCCAGATAGAATTGAGCAAATGTAGCAGGGCAGAAGAAATTTGAATCTTGAGACAACATGGAGGCACTAGCTGTATCAAGCCCAAAAAGCCTGCCCGACCCAGTCCTTGGATATTTGGCATTCTGGGGAGAAACCGAAGGATCCCACTGAGGGGGGAACTCTCGTTCAGGAAAAGATGATGATAAACAGCCCCCCGAGGTCCTTGAAACAGGTGATATGAGACAACTGGCAGGACTTCCAGGATAAAGTGAATATGTCGCTTGGAGATCGTTTGCAGCAATGTAATTGGTCTTGTCAGTGCTTTTAAGATCCACAGAAGATGAGAGGAACTGAGCAAAGGGCACATCTGGCGAAGAGGGAGTGGTTAGGTGAGCCAACTCAGGTGGGGGAGTGAGAGGAGCAGTGGATGGCTCAGTTGTGAAGGTCGAGAAAACAGGGGGAGAAACCAGTTGCGTCTCATGAGCATATGGCCCTGTGGCAAACATCGTAGATGAAGGACCTCCAGGTGAGTTGGCAGACGACAAGAAACAACTGGGTGACTGAACTGTTGAAGGGAGTGCAGAATTTGTGAAGGATGCAGGTGACGAAGGTGGAGCTAGAAGAGACGGAGCCAGTGCTGTAGCCTGGTTGGTCAAACCAACCGCTTGAGGTCCATTTTGCTGGGTTGATGATGCACTGCCCTCTGGAATACGAGATGCAGGCACAATGCGTTTACCACCTTTCTGTGTACGAAAACAAGACAATCCACCCCAACATCCTACCCATCTCTTCCGCTGTCAATACAGTCAAGCATTACAAATTTACAAGTTTGATCCAAATTGCCGACCAATGAACAGAATATAAAACACTTATAGTTTAAAATAAAAACATAAGCCTTCCAGTCGAGTTAACCATAGAGTTAACCTATCAACAGATGGTTAACTCAAAACCTAATAATAAACCATCACATCTCAAAAATTAATTTCAAATTTCCAAAGTTGGCAATGCCTTTCCTTGTAGAGTGTGAATTTCAACACAAATCCACAAAAGCAGTTTAGGTCAGATTGTTGAATTCATTAACAAGAGGAGGCATCTTCTTAAGAACTCCAACAATTAAAGATAGCAAGGCACACCAACCAACAAATGCTTCATAAACTGATGACAAGGAACAAGTGCTAATAAAGTTATCTTCAGTAAATATGGTGATTAAATTACACTTTACCCCCTTCAAGTTTGTCCCATTCTCATTTTTCTGTCTTACTATTTTTTTTTCCCCCTTTAGTTTTTTTTTTTTTTTTTTTCTCTTGGGCAACAAAGTGCCCCATAGTATCAAACGATGGCACTAGGCCCCCCTTCCATACAAAGAGGAGGTAGTGAACTTAATAGAAAACCATCAAACTATCGAGGGAGATAAATCTATCTTACTAAAGGGCAGTCAAAGTTATCTTTGAATTCTTAAGGCGACCTAGGATTTATTAGGGCACAAAGTAATTGATCTCTCCCATGTTAAGTTGAGAGAACCATATACGGTTCAAAAACCCTTTAAGTCTAGTTCGTAATGCAAATGGTGTTTCATCAACTAGAGTGCTATAGAAGGAGATATTGTCAATTTACCAAAGGGTTGTCAGATTTGGGGGCAGAGCTAGGATTTTACTATAGAAGGAGTGGTTAATGAGCATAAGAAAAATAAGCAAAAAGAAAAAGAAAAATGAGTACAAGAAGCCTTAGCTACTAGCTAGAGTTCCAATCAGCAAATAGAGTGTATATATATATATATATATATAGAGAGAGAGAGAGAGAGAGAGAGAGAGAGGGGTGCTATAAACTTACACCTGGTGTTAAACTTTTAATTCTTATACCACTCAATAACTTTTTATAAATCTCATATTTCTTTAAGCCCATTGTTGGATTAGAAAGATTTATCATCTGCGTCATACATGCTAAATATCTCACTGTTCAGGTATAAATAGGTGGTTGATCAATAAACTCACAATTTATTTTTATAAACTATAAATCTTAAATTTGGTGCACTCATCTCCAATCAACCTAATATTTGGCAAGCAATATGGGCAAGTGCAGAAAAGATAATCCGAAAGTGGACTTAATAAAATGTGGGTCATACAAAAGGTTATTGAGGGGTGTAAGAATAAAAAGTTCTATATGCAATTTGATCCCATCTCATATATATATATATAGAGAGAGAGAGAGAGAGAGATATGATTGAGTGCAGACCATCAAGGACAGATCGCACAGCTCCTAGCCATGAGATCCTGTCTGGACTGCGCAGGACGATCTGCACTTGATCATATTCGTGTATATATAAATATAAATATATATCTATATATATATATATATATATACACACACACACACACACACACATGTATGTAGGGCTGATCAAAAAAATATATGTATGTAGAGAGAGAAAGAGAGAGTAGGGGAACATTAGTATGTAGAAAAAATGTTAACAAATGACAGGGAAGGGAAAAAAAATTAAGGCAAATTTACAAATGAATCTAAATTAAGTACAGAAATTTACAACATAAAAACTTAGACTCCTTCTTGGCAGAAAGAACTTAGACAATAAGCCAAGCAGGCCATGTCCAATGTGTGCCTTACCATTTCCGTGATAAGAATTCTTAAAAAAATCTCTAAATGTGAATATTTTGTAGTTGAACATTAGAGGACTTGGATACATATATATATAGGATGACGATCAGGTGAGCATGGGCTAATATAAGTTATATCAGCTCCTGTATTAGAGGTTGTACCTCATGCATTAATGGGTTACGAGGCACATTGAGGTAATGCATGCGGTACAACCCCTAATTCATAGCGCTGATATAAGTTAGGTGAGCACGTACTAACCTGATCAAGACTGTAATCATATATTATCATCATTAACAGAGTTACATTTTCTCTTTATTTTCTTCACGAGTTCAATCTCTTATGTATCTCAAAAAGCTTGGAATAGCTAGATTATGACATTTTATAAGTCACCAAGACTAGACTGGTCCTTTTTCTTTTATTGTCTTCTTTCTTTCTTTTCTTTTCTTGTCTTTATTAATAATATTTAGAGTTCTTTGCACTAAAATGCGAACAAATCTTTCTTCATAAAAATAAATAAATAAATAAAAGAAGTATAGAAATTTACAATTCTAGAATAAATAAATAAATAATAATAATAATAATAAAATGAGGGGGGCTCAGTTGATACCCCCAACCTTTAGCTCCACCCTTAGAAAGATTTGCCTTTGAATTCTAAAGGTTTCCAAAGAATTCTTAGGGCACCAAAGTAATCTATAAAGGAAATCTTGCCATTTTAACTAATGGGTTGTCAGATTTGCCTTCAAATTCTTAAGGCGCCCTTGCATTTATAGGGCATAAAAGTGCCCTTTCCATTGTTAAGTTGAGAGTACCATATACGGTTCAAAAGACCTATGAGTTTAGTTCCTAATGTAATGGTGGTTCATCTATCACAGTTCCCATAGAGGCAATGGCATTATGCCCCCCCCCCCAAACAAAATACAAGGAGGAGGAAGCAAAATTAATGGAAAACAATCTAAGTCATGTGTAACTGAAGGGGTAAACACATTTAAACCAATTATATAAAAGATAAAGAGGTGAGCGGGGGAGGTAACTCCCACCTAAGGATGGCAATGTGGCATATCCAGGATAGCCCTAACGGCTTTGATTGCCATGTGGAACCCACCTTAAGGACAATTAATAAAAATTTAAATGAATTATGATTAGGGAAAAAGTATATTTGTTTATTAAAAGGTCTATGATTTGCCCAAAATATGCTTGGTTAGAAGCTGGCAAAGTGCCTGAATCCCTGTTTTCAGGGTTCAAATAGCTGTTTCAATCTGGCCATATAAAAATTGTGGCTTCTTAGTATATCCACCAAACTAAGGCCATGGTTGTTTAGCTGGAATAGAACGGCTGGGAATGGAATCTGATTCCATGCTTGATGTAGTTTGGAATGAAAAGAGATTTGAAATGGCTTTCCAAACACACTGTTTGATTCCATTTTCATTTAAATTACATCATCCAAACATGCTGCTTGGAAAGAATTGGAATGTGATTCCATTCCAACTAAACAAACATGGCCTAAGGGAGATAGTATTTAATTCTGATTTAGACAAGTGTTGAACCTCAACAACTTAGGGTCAGCTGATTTTGACCAGAACACAAATTGACGCTTAAATTAAATTAAATAAAATTGTAAGGTCAGGTTTTACTTCAATACTCAAGCACCCATCCCCATCAGGCATGTACCAGTACCACATCGCAAACATGCCTACATGGACATGTAGGAACATGGTAGTCTAAAATGAATAAGCCAAAAAGCCTTAACAAAAGTCTAACAAACAGGTCGGTCTTGTCTCTGTAGAGAGAGAGAGAGGGAGAGAGAGAGAGGGACCGAGAAGCAGATAAAGAAATAAATCTCCATAACGAAAGGAATAATTCTCTAGTTTATACATCATCTGTGCACGGATCATCTTTTCAAACAAATTAACACAACTAAGTTGAAGTGTTTGAATCCGCAACTCAAACACCATAATGCGGTGGGGGTGGGGGGTTTCTTTTTTCCGTCAGATCTGATGAAAAACATGCAAATGCATAATGCTTTCTAAATGACAAAAGTAAATCCAAGACAAAACAAGCGAGATGGGGTGGGGTTTCTCCCAGATCTGACCAAGAATGTCTTTTCCTAAATCAACCAGGAACCAGAGTAATCAAAGCTCGAAACTCAAGTGTAAAAGGAAAAAAAAAAAAAGAAAGAGAGAGAGAGATGAATTAAGAGAGATGGGTACATACCCGTTCCTGCTGCGGGAACCTGTTCTGCTCAGAGCCCATAGCCACCGCCAATCACTGCTATTGCGGTTGCGTCCACTGTTTTGGGCAATGATTTGGAATCAACCAACCAAACCCATTCACATTTCTTATAACTCCTAAAGATTACCCTTACCCAGAAGCTGACACCGTATAGATTTTGCTGTGTATGTTATGCAAGTGTATGAGAGAAAGAGAGAGATCTGATAATATATTAATTAGTATATTAGTTGGGGAAAAAAAAAAAAAGAAGAAGGATTATCTTAATCAAGGACAAGGAAAGACAAAAGCGAAAAAGATTGAAGTGAAAGAGAGAGAAAGAGAGAGAGATGCTTTTTTTCTTTCCTTTTTTTTTTTTTTTTTTTTTTTGGTTTTTGGGGTTATTTTAATTCTAGGGTTTGAGGAAAAGGAAGTGGGAAGGAGGAAGGGGTTAAAGGAGAAGAGTTTAAAGACTTTTAAGATAGAGAGAAGAAGAAGACGCCATTAAAGTTAGAGCTTGGGGATGTTCCGGAAGTAGTGCTCAATGGTGTGCGCGCGCGTGCCTTCACGTTAGCCAGAAGAAACACTACTCACTGACACACACACTCTCTCCTCTCGTCCTCAGAGAGAGAGAAGCGGAATCGACTGTTATCTCCTCCAAAAAAGTCACAGTAGGGCCCCCCGTCTACCATGTGCCTCACCTTCGCATCTTCTCATTCATAAATATTTTAAAGCTTTTTTTAAGGTGTTAAGAGATCAATTATTATATTAAAAATGATAAAAATATATCATACATAGTGAAATTTATTTGAAAAAATATGAAAATACTAAAAAAACTATAAAAACACATTTTTTTTCATGTAATGATTAAATTATTAATTGTAATTTAACATATGTCTTTAGGATACACGTTAAGAAAATCCCTATTTCTATACAAATACAAGTACAAAAAATGGGTGTCCATCGCCTAATTTCAAACAATCACTAGGGACAAAGTGTCTTAATCCTAGCTTACTAACTTACAAACTACTACAAAAGGCATGATGGAATAAACGTTACCAGTTTTAATCCAACTTGTGGCAATTAAAAAATATCTATATATATATTTAGATTTGTTTACCCTTGACAGTTTTTCTTTTTTCTTTTTCTCATTTTTTTAAGGACATTGGTTTTTTACATGCCTTGTTATGCTAAAATCGACTAGAAAAGTCGTAATAGTTTTGGCCAAATCTTAAAAGAGGTCAATATAATTTTTAGAAATTATAGAGGAATTCAGTATTATTTCACCAACAGGAGTACAATTTTCCCTAATTTACCCCTTTCTAAGTTTGACCATCGGGGTTATAAGACCACATGTGAATGACCATTGAAAGACCATACCCACAAGTATGAGTTTGACTTGTCCTCATTTTATTGACTTTTATAATCACCCCTTGTAATTTCTACCCATGATGCCCTATCCCCTTATGTGAAAAATATATAAATACCACCATATAACAATTGAAAAATTAAAAAAAGAACAAAATATTATTATAAAAAAATCCAAAATCCAAAACCCAAAGTTGCTAACGCCCGTAAGTTTGTATTTCCAATGGATTCCAATTACCATATTTGTCACACGAGACTTGATTTTTTGAAATTCACTTTGACTGAAATTGCCATTGTGCAACTCGTAACAATGATTCATTCAATGCACCACCAAATTGAATAAAATTAAGAATAAATTACTCCGTATACAAAATCCATGATAACTGCCCGATAATTTTGGGGATTTTTGTGTAATTTACCTTAAAAATTGAATACTATAGTTGGAATGATCTCTTTGTCAAAAAGTAGGTAAATTGCCCTGGGACAAGCGATAAGCCATTAAGAGATGTCCTTTTTTCTCTTTCTTCTTTTTTTTTTTTTTTTTTTGGGTTAGGAATTTAAAACTCTGTAAGACTCGTGTTAATAAATGGTCTTTAGAGGTGCAACTCAGGTATATCGGGAGCTAGGTTTGACCTGTCTACTAGAGAGTAAATCCCTTGCCCATGCCCAAATGCCCAATTCAAGCCAAACATCAACCTGAGGTCACCCATCTACATAGTAAGCTTTTACATGTATTACATATATGATCCTAATCACAACAACACGTATTGATATAAGTTAAATCAATACCATACATTGAGAGTAATACTTTATGTGACTCACTAATGTACGAAATACAACTCCTAACGTGGATGTTGATATAAGTTATATCAATACGCTCACTTGATCATCATCCTATATATATAGGTGTTCTAATCAGCCTAGGTTGATAACTAATATATCAGCCTCAGTCCATCCCACCATCCATTTTTATTTATGAAGATCTAACAGTTCAAAAAAAAAAAAAAAAAACTTGTGAGCCATCAGATCTACATTAATGAAAATGGATGATTAGCCATATATATATATATATATATATATATACACGGTTATATTCTCATCAGCATGTATTGATATAAGTTATATCAGCACCATGCATTGGGGTTTGTACCCTTTGTATTGGTCCAATGTACCTCATATCCCACTAATGCATAAGATACAACTCCCAATACGGGTGTTAATATAACTTATATTAGCACGTGCTTACTTGATCATCATCCTATATATACACACACATACACACATAGGCACACACAAGCACAACAGAAACATAGAAAAGAGATTCAGCGACAGTTATCGAATGCGTCTAATATTAGTTAATATCAAGTGCACTTCAAAACTCCACCTAGTAATTTACATTTTTTGAATCTAACCATTGGATTAGATAACATTCCCGTATAGGCATTCCATGCCAAAAATCAAATTCATCTGAAATTGATTGCTATTCGATCAAAAGCGTACATTTTTTAATCAATAACAATCGTTTATTTATGAACATTTCAAATGAAATAGCTCTTAATTAATCTTATATCAACTTGATTTTTGACATGCATGATCAACATATAAATCAAATTTAATCCAATCGTTGATTTGACCAAATACGAATCGCATGTAAAAGTTTTGGAGTACACTTAATGCAAAATCTTATAATAGGATATATATATATATATATATATATATATATATGCGGGTCTACATCTTATGAAAATGTGTTGATGTGAGTCATATAACATTAAGAGGAGGTTGAACCCATAACCCATAACCCTTATGAAAAATTATTAGCTGGCAAGGCTTACTTTACAATGCTCGGGGCCAAGGTATTACAAGGCTCAAGTGTGTTTTAAAGTTTAAACATTCTCAGAATCTCAGATTCTTGTGGAATCAGCAAATATGGAAACATAATCGTAACGACCACAGTGAGTACATGCTAACTCATGCAACCAACTAAAATTCAAATGATAGTCCTCAAGAACCTACCTCCCCTAAGGCCAAAAGCCTATTGGTGGTCAGTACAGATATTTATATTTATATATAAATATATATATATACTAGCTTCAAAACCCAATACAGATATTTAGATATTTAAATATACTAGTTATTGTACACGTACAACGCACGTGGATTTTTTGTCAACAATAAAATGATTTAAAGATCATCAATAATTTTTCCTAAATAAACATATAAAAGATTGATGCTTCCTAAGATCTTTTTAGCTTGAATAGGGATTGACCCTTTTCATGTAGCATAGCCCCTCATCTAGTAGTAATTATCTCTTCAATATTGTCCATGTCGATTAAATATAAACTTTATTCACTTAAAGAAAGTTATGCGGCCATTTGTTCTTTAACATTTAATCCATATCAAGTGCGAAGATTTGAAATGTTAATAAATTATTTATTACTCCGTAGAAGGTTTTAGTCCGTGTACATCAAATGATCTAGAAAGAAATGCTAATACATAATGACACGTAATTACTATCAACAATCTTAACAAATAACTTATTCATTGTCCACCAATTTTCTACACATCTACAATAAGAAACATATCAATGAAGAAGTAAAAAAAAGAATAATTAGAACCAAAATAAATGGAGAAAGTATACACTTAATCTCTAGAGATAATTTAATTTGGTTGAATTGTTAACTATATGGCAAATTCATTGTATCGTAGAAATTATATGCAAAAGAATAGACTAAATTTATTAATGAATTAGTAGTTTATATAATGTAACTTACACATCAACAAATTCTAATACATTTTGGATCACTTAAATAATAAGTACATGCTCAAAAAGATAAGAGTCTTAACACCATATTACTATCATGGGATATTATTCCACTTCATCCAAATGAAACTTTACTACTACCTTTCTCCAACTTCTTTGTATTTTTTTATTTTATTTTTATTTTTTGGCTAAAGAATCTATAGATCCCCATGCACTTTGTAGCGAGACATTCCACAATGCATTACTAGAGCTCAACATCCCATTAATTGAAACAACCAAAGATAACATAGCATGAAAACTAATATTAGGATTCAAAAAATGGGAAAAATTACAAATCAAAAAATAAGATAAGATGCCTCATCAAAAACATTTAGAAACCTAAGGCCCTTGTTCTCTGACCCACCCCTCAAATCATCTATAAACAGTGTAGTATTGAGAAGGGAATTTTAATCTCCAAGAAAAAATCAGAAAGACAACACAGGGATTGAGCATTTAAAAGAAAAATAATAAAATAAAATACATATCTCTTACAATGGATTTTTTATCAGCAAGAAAAAAATTAGAAAGAGAATACGCATATAAAAATAGCTTTTCAATTCCCATTGGATATTTCCAAGAGCAATTTTTCATCAAAAGAAAAAATATAATTAGATGATTTACTATGCACGTAAAATAAAGGGTTTAGCATTCAAACACAAAAGCATTTTAGCAAATTGCTTATGAAACTCTACCAATCAAATCAAAAGTAAGTGAAAATACTCACTGCAAAAATAAAAAATACCAAAACCAAAAACTTGAATAAAAAAAAAAGAAGAAAAAGTGAAGAGAAGGTTGAAGCTACTCTTGATGGAAAAAGTGAAATTTACAATACGACTGTTTATTTATTATATACGAATTATAGTTTCCGTTTCCTTAGAATTCCTATCTGGGTTTGGTTTTATTTAATTATTATACGAATTATAGTTTCCTTAGAATTCTTATTAAGGTATGTGTTTTATATTGCTATATTTCCTATATATGCAGAAGGGTAGTTGTATAGTTTCTTTAAAATTATTATTAAGGTATGTGTTTTATATTACTATATTTCCTATATATGCAGAAGGATAATTGCATATTTAAAATTAAAATAAGGGTATATTAGTCAATCAAAAGTTTTTCTCACATTCATCTTTTTGTAGGTAGTACATAATATATATATATATTGACAAATGATAAGAAAAAACAATTTCCTCTATCTTTTTTCTCTTTTTGATTATGACTTTTTATAGTTTTATATGTTCAATTTTTTGGAGATGAGATAAATAAGTAAAAAAAAAAAAAAAAAAAAACGAAAAGATATGGTATAATTTACTAAATTTGGATTGAGTATTGTTCAGTGTGAGTTTTTCGATTTTCCCACACAAAAAAAAAAAGATATGCAGTAAACACCAAACATCAACTTACCTGCACCGTGTGAAAAAGAGTAGTGAACACAATGTCTCAAAAAAAGTAAGGGAAATTATCTTCTGGTGACTACTTTCCAACTTAATACAAAAAAAAAAAAGGAAATTAGTAGTCAATTTGAGGCACATATACGGTCAATTTGTAGTAAGTTGGCAAACTTTCCCTTTGTTTGGTATTGAGTTATAAAGCAATCACTAAAAAGTAATTTGGCCAAAAATTGGAAAAATTACTGTTTGCTAATCACTTCTCAACTTAATACCAAAAAAAAAAAGAAATTAGTAGTCATTTTGAAATACATATACAATCAATTTGTAACAAGTTGACAGAAAATATCATTTGCTTGGTATTATGTTAAAAAGTTGTCAGTAAAAAGTAATGTTTTCAAAAAAGTTTTTCAACATGTGATTTCAAAAAAAATAAAAAGTACCTATGCTGACATGTGACATCTACACAATAACTCCATTCCTTCGTTAAAAAGTAATGTTTTCAAAAAAGTTTTTCAACATGTGATTTCAAAAAAAATAAAAAGTACCTATGCTGACATGTGACATCTACACAATAACTCCATTCCTTCGTTATATATATATATATATGTGTGTGTGTGTGTGTGTGTGTGTGTGAGTGTGTGTGTGTGTGTG
Source organism: Liquidambar formosana (assembly GCA_039720395.1). Classification (NCBI taxonomy): domain Eukaryota; kingdom Viridiplantae; phylum Streptophyta; class Magnoliopsida; order Saxifragales; family Altingiaceae; genus Liquidambar; species Liquidambar formosana. Next base: position 32,749,269 of record CM077833.1, read on the forward strand.
TATAATCCCATTTTGGGCTTTCCATGGAAATGGAACCATCTCACAGCACTTGAAGACAAAACTTGAAACAATTCTATAGGTGCAATGAAATAAACTAACTAGTAACTTTGAATGCGAAGAGCATCTCCAATGATGTGCCAAAGGATGAATTATTGTATATTTTAACAATAACACACCCTAAATACTACTCCAATATTGTGCTAAAAGTAAAAAAAGTATGACACACTTGTGTCCTATCCGTATGTGGGCACACACTTATGTCAAGATGACACGAGAGTGATTAGAAAAAAAGGAGGGAATGGTCACCGTTGCAAAAATAGCACACTGTGTCATTTATACTATTCAAACACATTGCGTCAAATTTTAACATTTAGCACTATAATATGTGATAAAATAAAAATAGCACAAACAGACCAGTACAAACCACCTGAAGATGCTCTTGCCTACACAAATATAGAAGTGACTCATTTCAAGGGTGATGTAAGACCACAACCAAATGATTTGTATTATGGGCCGCTAAGATGCGTCCGTATTGAAAATTCACAGAGAAGCCAACAAAACTACCAGCCGTATTGATTTTTAAAGTGAATATGAGACATTAAATGTTGGATTAAGATAATTCCAACAGTGGGCTATCATTCTTGGCTGGCCTAGTTGGACAACAAAAGGATTTTATTCCGGCGAGTACAGGCTCACCAAAGAAATTGGCCGCCAAACAGGTTAATATTATTTACTCCGTATTAAAGACAGCTGCAAGGACCGATATGCCTCTTCAATGGGTATGTAGAAAATGGTCGATAGTGATCTTTTTGTTTTTGTTTTTTATTTATAGGAATGGTTGATAGTAGCCTAAATTCAGACTCAAAGAAGACGAACTCAAGTTGACGCCATATATCTAACAAGTGTACATTATTAGGCTTCAATGATTTACATATAACACCTTTCATATTTGCACCCAGAATCATCACCACTGGTTATTTTCCATTTCTTATGTACGCATATATTAGGTTGTCTATAGAGTACCTTCCACCCCACAAATGCATCATCGCCAGATGTTCGCATGTTTACCAGCAAAAATCTGTGTTGCTCCAACGGAACCACATCACACCGACCTGCCGGATTCGAACCGGCATCCAAAGGATTAAAGCAGTTTCTAGGATTACAACAACCCACTGCCCCTGTGCAACCCTTATACTCTTCCATTTGAGCTAAGGTCGGTTCATCATCGATCAAAACCTTTTTTTTAACTTCACCCCCAAACGTCCAAAGTTGTCACGAGTCCCAAGTCCCAAGACATGCCCAGAGCAGGTCGTCAAGAAAACACACTTGCCACACCCCAAAATGGACTCTTCCTCGTTCCACAATTTTTGTATGGAGTGTATATATCACTCGTAGTAAACCCCCAACTTATCTTACCCAATAAAATAAAATTTAAAAAACCAAATTAAAAAGGCAGAAACATGAGTACATTCCCATCCTCCTGATTCTGTGATTCATTTTATTTACCTATCTATTTAGTCATTTCTTCTCATAAAAAGGCATTGCAAACCATCCATACAGAAACTGATCAAACTTGATAACTGTAGAAGTCCGTTCAGGACCATGGTTGAACGATTACACCCAAAAATAAAATTGGATATGTATAACAAACAAGTAATTCTCCATGATAATTATTTTTATCAGAAAAACTTGCAACAGTAAATTGGTTCTTAAAGAACTACTAAAACTGTCCAATTCAATTGGTCCAAATACATTCCCATCGCTTCTATCTTATCAATTCTTGCTTCAACTGGATTGAAATATCAGGCCAGTTCCAGAATAACTGTGGATCGATGGTTACGATGTTGACAACAATGTTAGCTTTGAATGTTTTTCCTTTTTTTTTTCTTGTTCAAAATTTCCCCCCTCGCCACGTCATTATATATAGACACCATATATAACCCTCCTATCCGCAAGGACCACTTTTTTTATTTTTTAGAACCCTTTGTATCACTTTTTAGTTTCTAATTTAATATTTGCGTTTTGGCTGACACCTTTAATCATTAATACGAGCCACTAGAGCTGGGCGCTGTTAAGAAATACTCAGCTACCTGAGACGATGATAAAAGAGTTGGGCAAGGAAACACGTACCAGAGGGCATATAAATAGGACATCCGCCCAGCAGTTAAAATAGTATTTCTAGTCTGACAAACTCCTGCAACCAAAAGAAATCGAAGAAAAGAGAAAAGGGAATATAATTAAAATTATTGAACATATTTCATCCAATACTAGAACTTAACTATTTAAAAATTAATAATAATAAAATGCAAGGAAGAAAAAGCTAGAGGAAGAAGAGTGCCATGAAACTGCTGATGATTGCCCCTTGTACCAAATTAACATGGCAGACTTGTTCAAGTAATCAACCACATCAATGCCAGTGGAGGTTTGAACTAAATGCTGGCCCACGATTCATTCCCACACTTTCTATGCCTCATTTTAATTTTCAGTAGATTGGTTCCCTCGTTGGATTTCCCCCAGCCTCTACGCTCATGCAAATTTTCTTCAAATTCCAAGCACTCATTTTCTGTATAAATACAATACAGTTCTCCCTGTATTGCTGCCACTTTCACTTTCTTCATAGCTATTTTAATTGTCAGGAACTCATGATTGAAAACGCCACTTAGGTAATCTGAGATGCAAAGGCAACAGCAGAGGATTTTTTTTTTTTCTTTATTTTTTCATTATTTTTCCCCAAATTTGTAACCCAATTTCAGATTCATGATAATGAATCAATGCGGAAATATAGGCTATAATCCCCCCCCCCTCTCTCTCTCTCTCTCTCTCTCTCTAGCTGCTGCAATAGATAGGCTAGAGTTTATAGCAGGTAACCTCCACCAAAACAAAGCCTCAACAATCAATAATTCAGCACGCAATTTATATCTATCTAGCCCTCTTGATAGCCGATTAACAAAAAAATGTTATAAACACTCCTCGATGAGCCTCCAAATTTTACTTTAGAAGTGAGCTCCAGTACTTTATTGACTGCATGACTGTCTAGCAAACCAAATATGTGCCTATACAAAACCACTTCTTCAATCATTAGGATCAACAAAACCATTTCTTCAATCATTAGGATCTACATGGTAGGTGTAATCATCAGATGCATCAAATGGTAGGCAGGGTTGCCCAAGCCATTTGTATCATAAATATTGGCTTGCAGAGTCGAGGTAAAAAATATTCCATTTTCCCTGTCTCCCAATTTTACAAGGAAATAAGAGAGTTGCGTATTTAAAAGTTGCAGCGGTAAAACGGTTTTCACTACCAACTAAAAAATTAATTAAATAAATATTATGGTATTGATTCCAAGGTTCACCTTATATAATCAATTTATTTATATATTGAATAAATGAAGAAATAAGGCATATCCGTACAAAATATTTATTTTCCAACAATGCCATGTAAGAAAGAGAAAACAATAAACCTATATACAGTTTTTAAGAGGAGAAACTCATCTGCAACTGAGATATCTACAAGAATGCACATGAGTCAGTAATTCATCATCTTTGACGGGTAGGCAAAACTCTCAACGCAAAAACATCACCAAAATCACATTATCCAACGATGATTGAGAGCCCACAATTTGTAACCTGAAACAATATTAAACCTCATTAACACTCACTACCTATGCATGAAAGAAACCAGCATTACATAATAGTTTAGATTCATAACAACATATATTTCAAAACCCATAGCATCATACATCCCAAACCAACGTCAGAAGCAGTTGTGTAAAACTATATCTCAATGCCTCGGTTTCTCTTTATTGGTAAAACAAAGTGGATGCAAATTTAAATTGGAAACAAGTCATGGTGTGTTTGCTAGCTCATCCAGATTGACATAAATGTTTTAAATATGAAAGTACAATGGTGACTGGAAGCCCAAAAGGCAGTTCACATAAAGAACGATTGTCTTGAAGGTAAGTTAAAATAAAAAATTACAAGAGACATCAATGCGATGGCTCAAACACCATACTGATGTATAGATAAAGCCAGATGTTATGTTGTGCAAATTAAATTGGAGATCCAAGTTACGCTTGGAGCATATCTTAAGAAAATTAAACCAGCGCAGGCAAAGTACTGCAGATGATGGTAAGCGGGTTCTCCAATTACACAATGCAAAAAAAACCCATTTGAGTGATCATTACCATCAACTTCATCCATAATTGATTTTACAACAGCCAAGAAAAATCCAATAAAGAATTGCCCAAGAGGGATTTAACAATCTTTCCATAATGTATCTTGGGTGCCGTACTTAACCCAGAAAAACATCACCTGGCCATGTATCCAGATCTTAGGAACTACCAGCCCAGAGGCATGCCCAGTTAAATACAAACCAACTATAGCATATAACTATGTACAAAAAATATTTAGATTTTACTATCAAGTACTCTCATTTTTGCCCTAGATTGATATGATCAATTCTTTTTATTTTTTGTCCTGACTGCATGGCATGTCCACCTGTTCAAGCTGGGAACCACTCAGTTCTCAAAAACTGCTTGGGTGAGCTATTGAATGGTGTCACTCTGCAAGTGTGATATATTACTATTATATCAGTTGCTAGCTATAATTGGAATGTGCTGAAGTAACTAAAAAACCCCATATTTAAAAATTGTTACTGCATGGAATGTACTAAATAACATAAATCAATGATAATAATATTTAAGTTATTAACACAGCTAATAACTCTGTCACAACTCATTCACCTCGTTATTTATAACTAACAGCCGACCAAAACTTTCACGCAGTAGGCTATTGAGGAGCACCGTAGGACTCAAAGGACCAACCCACTTCCTCCACTCCAGGAGCGTTGAGCTACAAAGCAGACAATATAGCATAACCATAAAAAAAACCTTTACAATGACCTGTAACCAACAAAAATAATCACAGAAAACTGCTTGCACATCAAACAAGCCGCCAAACCTATTTCAAGCTAGCAATATATAAAAAAGGATTGTAACCATAAGGAGTAGCTCAGTTGGCAAGAGACTACGCCTCAGGAAGCAAAGGTCCTGAGTTCAACTCTTGCTAAACCCCTTGGTTTCATGGTTCTCATGGGCCTTGGACTAACCTGGTCCATATGGGTTGTGGGGTCTTATATGAGCCCGGGTTTGCCCGAAGGGTTTCCTCGTCATCAAAAAAATATATAAAAAGGGGTTGTCATCCACTATTTGATGGGACCTGTTCTACATATCAACTATACTAGCAATCAGCTCAATCTGATAAGTTATAACCATCAGATTTGTTCATTCTTTGCTCAAAACATTCTACATGGATTTTTCATTAATTCTTACATGACTATCTACGAGTTAATAATAAAATAGAATGCTTGTTCCTAAAAGTAACAATCTTAGTCGTTTATGTCCCGCATTTTTTAACACACAAGGATTGAAATATATATAATTTTAAGGATTGAAATATATATAATTTTAAGGCCTCTTTTCCTACAAAATTCACTTCCAACCAATTTGCCACATTTTAAAGAAACTGAAACATGTTTTCTAAATAAATGCTGAGAAGCTGGGATTCACAATTCACACCTTAAGTGAAATGTAAATCAGTAAATCCCATTTTGTGAAATTCATTGAATCAGTTTGAAATTTTCTCAAATTTAGCAGTCATAAATTGAAGAAAATCTATTTCCAGACTCCTTGTTTCATGAAAAAGTTTTAATGGTTCAAAAACTTTTAAAATCCTTTCCACAATCAGTACTGTATCACCAGACCAATAAATTAATCGGCTCAATCTGCCCCAAACTGGACTTAGGATCGTTTGGTCCATGATGATCCCACCAAAACTTGCACCACCAGCAAAACGTTCACATAACCAAATGCAGGTTCTATACCTCCTGAAAAATAATAAATAAATAACCCACTAATAGCTTGAGTGGACTATAAGAATATTTCGGAAAAAAACATATGCCTTAAATTTGGTTATTTAAAAGTCAGCTCGACTTCAATCCACTTTGTTTCCAATTTAAATTTCCAATTTGGAAAAAATAAAGCCACATTGGCTAACAGATAATTTGATGATGGACAGCAAAGAATTTAGTTCCCTAAAAAATTTATATAAATAAATAAAAAGAATCTTAACATGGGACCAAAGACCACAAACCTGGTAGTGTCTATGCTGCAGAGAGATTGTATGCAAACAGTGATGAACATTAAATACAAGAGGCTTTCAGTGAGCAATGCAGCACATTAATAGTTTAATTATAACCGCTATGGGATACCCAGTCACTAATGTGAACTTTAGTCAGTAAAGGTGAGTTCATGGATGCTCATCAATGAGACCAAACACCTCACAAATCATGGAAACAAAGACAGGTACGGAGTAAAATTTTTTAATTAAATTTAAATCCCAATGGTAACAAAAATGCCAGTTTAAACTTTTCCTTCATGTTCCTACATTTTTCCTTTTTGGACAAAGTTCAAGTTGCTACATGCTATACGATTGTAAGGTTTATAATGGGAAAAAAAGGGACAAAATGAACGCAAGTATGAAACTAATATTATATGGAAAAAATTAAATCCTAAAAGTAACAGAGCAGTGAAACAGAACCATCTGAAGCATTTTCACTGCTAATCCAACCTTCAAAACCAAAATTACTGATAATTATGGCCATGGACTGAAACACAAAATAGCAAACTGTGCTAAAATATATATATTCTATATAAATATATATAGGAAAATTACCTACCCATGACATCAATTATTGTTAACTCTACAGCGTGAGAAGCATAACTCAAAAAAATGTAGTCCTGCAAAAATATTGAACAACAAATGAGAGGAATTAGAAATGAACATGATAACAGAACACACTTTCTAAAACAGATGTATAAAAGTACATACCCAGATAAGCAACTCAAGACACTTCCTAATTCAATGATCCACGACACCTGAACCAAACAATGAATAGTTTTTTTGATAAATAACCAAACAATGAATAGTTAAAATGATATCAAAGTAATAATCAGAGGTAGTACTAACAACACTCGATTTGCACATTAGTAAGAGCCAGAAACTTATCCCTTAATGGAAGAAGAAAATCAGGGTAAGGAAAGGGGGAATGCAGTCATATTGTGAAATACCAAATCACATGCAACCAAATATACAAAGTAGATTGTTTCAGAAATTAATAGACACTGAGTGCTTGCAATTCAAGCTAGAGAAAGAATAGTCGAATAATATCTCACAAGCCAAAGTTGAAAATTGAAGTACACATGATCTGTTGCATAGTATTGAAAAGCAAAACCCTTTTGTCCCATTGTCAGGTAAAGTGTTAAGCCCTGAAAGCCTCAAGTATCTTGAACTTCCAATAGAGGGAACAAAAGTGTGGAAGAAAAAAAAAATTAAGGGAACTCGAGAGAAAAAAGAGTAATATAATTAACCGCATTGCATACCATAAAAATTCAAAAATTAAAAAATAAAAGCTTTACAAATCTTTGGTGCAAGGCATTGTTTTCTTTCTAACCTTTCATGAGCGATCAAAATTTGAAAGAATTTATTAATGTACATCTTTGGAAGTCGGATGCTAAAAATCCATGATGAAACTTATACTCAACCTTCTATTCAGCATAGAATTGGATTATAACAAAATTTAAAAAAAAGAAAACATCTAAATCATTATCTTTATGTCAACAGCTCTAAATACACTTGAAAATCCATTTGGGGATTTCCTAAACGCTGAAAGAAATGAAGAGGTTTTTTTTTTTACACCAAACTTGATAAATATTACAATTTAGAGTGTCAATACTCGATAGAAATAAAAACATAAGAAAACATTGAGTTCCAATCTAATGATTAAAAGCCCTATATATATAATGAAGATTAAAGCCCCTATATTAAGAAGCAACCATAATAATGCAATAAAAAACTTCAATTGTTAGGTGTTGGACTCATGGCTGCCTCCTACTCGAGGCATGAACATAGAGTGATTACAGCCTTCATGATGTGCCACTGGTTCTGATCAATGGAGAAATCTATCGTGTGATAATTGCTCAGGAGGAAGCAAACTACAACCAATGGTGCAATCAAATAACAAAACTACAGACATGTACAGCCAAAAGTGCAATCAAATCCCAAAACTACAGACATGAACAGCGAGGTAAAATCTCATTTTCATCTTACCGCCTAGAACCACAGTTGCAAGGAATCTTTTTCTCCTCCAATGGAAACTTGTAATTATAAGTAATTTCTTCACCAGTAGCTATGTGCCGTTTTGCGTAGATGAATATCTTTTTTTGACCCTCAACACTAATTACCTTCGTGTAGCAGTTGGGCTGCAAGAAAGTTGAATCCAAACTCAGAGAGCAAAATAAATAATGTAGCCTTTTAACATTTTTTTTAAATGAAAATAATGTAGCCTTTTTTCTTCATGAAATAAATTCACATGATTAATTTTCACAGATACCTCACACGAATGGTTTATAAATCTAGCAATCCCACCACGCTTCGTAGCATCAACCTAAAAATATTTGAAAGAGACGTTTTTATTAAACAATACATTAGATATTAAGAGAGAAAGGAACAAGAGATACAAACAGTTAAGTTTCTTCACGCAAGCAATATATATAAGCTAGTTCGTCCCAATAGTATAATTAGCTTCATAAAATATAACACATGGAATATTCCACGCACACACTAAGCCACGTCAACAAACACAAACCACATCACTTCTACTCAATACTAGCATATATTCATCTTCTTGCTCTCGCAACCCTAACAAAATATTAAGCTGCACATCGTGAAAATATTTTATAAATTTGACATCTTGGTGCAATGTCTGACAAACCACATGCATCTCTGATCATTCTCCCACTATTGTGATCAAAACCAGTGCAGACAAAGATCGCAGATGAGTTGAATTCAGGCAATCCAAACATGTCTGATCTCAAACAACACACCAATCCTTTTGTACTGGAAAAAAATTCAAATCATTTTAAAATACATCTATAAATTTTAACTTAATGTAAAATAAATTTTAAAGATTAAAACCTAAAAAAGCATTAATGACCGTGTTGGATACAATTCGATGTAGGATTTCTAAGATTCAGCAACATAATTTGGGATTAGGGTTAGGATTTGCTGTAAATTGTTTTAGTGATGATGCAGGGATTGTAGACTAGTGTTTTCGAAATAGAATTAAGGCGTTATGGGGCTGTTTTGAAGATTTAATATGAGAATATTGTCTAAGAGATCAAAATAGTGAGCAATTGCAGAGAAATTATGTGAAAAGAAGAATAAGAAGCAATGAAGAAGAATGATAGCAAAAACAATATGAGGGATCTTCGCAATCACTTTTTAAGCTGCATATTCTCAATGAGATATTCAATTTCACTCTACTGAAAAACATAAATTAAAACTACTTTTTATAGACTAAGAACCATAATAAAGACAAATACTAGCCTTCAAATCAAATTAATCTTATCAATCCATTAAAAAATGGACAAAAAGACTCATGGAAGACCAAAATACTACTAGTAACTCACCGCTGCACTACAATAAAGTGAACAGTACCCACTACAGTAACACTAATGTATCGTAAAATTTTCACCACTTTGAACAGAAAAAACAATTAACTAGAGTCCAACAATTTACGACTCAAAATTAAGCTACTTAAAGACCTAAAAAACAACCATCAACTCACTTTTCTGGACCAAAAAGTCTTCCAGATTGTCGTCAGTCCCACAGATCTAGTCTTAGGCTTTTAAAGAGGATATGTCCACTCTAACCAAGTTATGACTATCGCATCAACATTAGTCATAGTCATATTGGATTAGGCAGGTTGGGGGTTTAGCTTGGACAAAGGCAGCTCCAAATCAAGAAGTTGGGAAACAGAGAGCCTTGCGGCAGTAAAGTTAGCTTCAAACCCAACCAATAAAATTTTTTTTGGCAGAAAGCTAAAGATAGATACTGCATACCTAGAATGGCCTTAAACAAGTGAATATCACTTTACTTACCACATAACCATCGTCCAATCTAAATAGATAACTGCTGCCAATTCCCATCTTCTCATATTGACGTTCACGTATATCAGATATCTGTAAAATCCAAGAAACAAAAGAATGGATACAAATAATCAGTAAAATGAAAAGGCATTGCACAAAATATAAAACAAAAATAAAAACATAAGCAAAATTAAACTAGAAGGGGCATGAAACTACAGTTTTATCACTAATATAATAAACCTAGTAACAAGATCAAGTCAAGCTTACCCGAGGCCGAATTAGTTCTCCAACATATTCAATTACAAAGTCCTCCGCCTCAATTGGCTCTAGTGCAACAAGACCCCAATCATGTATCTTGCTTCGTTGGAAACGCAGACGTTTTTTCCTCGCCTGACAAGAGAAGTGAGAAATTATATAATGATCAAAGGTTCAAAGCCAGTATAAAGGCACATCCTAGCACAAACTTCATGCTTTAATCACCTTCAATTGAGTAGCTTTCAAAAGGTCAGCACCCTCAGCAGCAGCAAGAAGATTGCGCAGCTTAACCCTGTTTGTTCTTGCAGAAAGGCCCTTAACATTTGACCACTGAGAAGCATTAATCTCAGAACCAATATACTGAGGGTGAACAAACTGACATCCCCTAGCACGAGCTCTTTCAGCAGGACTTGCATTTAGTGACCATCTATGCCATTCCCAGCCATTGATTGAAGATCGAGCACATCCAGCAGATCTAGGGCAGGGATATGATGATCTGGATTTACTGCATTTGATCTTTTGTACCATAACCTGTCTACACGCTGCTTGCTTGGAAGCACCATTTGCTAGTTTCAACACCTTTCTGGAGTCTAACAATGGCATTTTGTCCATTAAACGCTTCCTTTTCAGCTTTGATACCTTAGTCGCTAGAAAAATTTACAGGCAATTCATAGGAGCAGAAATTAGATGCAAAACTAAAATTTGAAACCATATGAATGTACAACCATCATACAAGTCCAGAAAATAGAAAATTAGAAACAGGAAAGCATCAAATAGGACAAAGAAAATTAGAAACAGGGAAGCATCAAATGATACTTACATTTTGGTATCTTTTTGGAGCAATCAACACCAACCTCTTTCTGCATTCTAAAATCATGGCCATGGCTATTAACTACCTTCTCAGCATCATTACAATCCTCCGAGAAAGCTAAGACCCTCCTTCTGACACATTTTGGATCATCTTCTGTGACCTCATCATCTAGATAAATTAATACATAATTATTATAATTGTGATAAATGATACTCATCTAAGGTACAAAAATTGGGTAAAATGACATACTTTGAATTACACGAGGCTTCAATAATTTTCGACTATTTGTATTCCTGGTTGACGAGCAATCACCAAGCAAACTACTCTGAGCAATGTATTGCAAAGACCTCCCATTTAGAGATGATTCAGTCTGGCATTTATTTAGCCCAATCTTTTTATGATTCACAACAGCAGTTCCACCTTCCGCCATCTCAGAAATATCCTGTTTCCTTGACTTGTCCACATTATGATTCTGTATCCCAGCATCCCCTGAAGTCATAAACTGAGACGAAGTTCCTAACTTTTTTCGTCCTGACTTTTTCTTGCGGTAATATGTATATTTACCACTGACCAGAGATACTTCTGAAGAGCCTAAACTGTGACAATTCTTTGATCTTTCCTTAAGTTTGTCTAGTACAGCAGAACTATTGGGTTCTCCATTATTTGCACTAATTGCTCCTTCCTGTAATAAAGGAATAGAAAACAACTGAAATTTAAGCGTTTGATCACTTGATAACCCCAAAAAAAAAAATATATATATATATATATATACACATACGTATACACACATCAAATAAAATTATACGTGCAGGTAGTTAAATTTATTGGCACCATAATAAAATTTCAAAAGTTTGGGAAACAAAACATCATGAATCAAAACATAGTACCTCACTGCCATCAAATTCACGGTGTGTCTTAGAAGTGCACCATGACATGAAGAACTGATGAAGAGCACCATTGATGAAAACAGACTTCCAATCTCTGAGTACATCATCATGCAACTTCTGTCGGAAAATTGCCATGGCAATGTATTCTCCAATCTTCGGATTACACTCATCTGACCTAGATGGTCGGAACTTAGGAATATGTGATGGGTTAAGAGTTCTAGCATTATCTTCAAATCCAGGTGGCAGAGGTTCATTAATTTCTTGGTCATCAGCCACATCATCTACACTTGAGCGCACTTTCTCAAACGCATTTAGTAAAAAATTCGAAATAAAATTTTCAGATGCAGAACAAGTAGATTGTTGAAAGGGCTTGGCTGATTGTGATTGACTTTGAGAATCATCTGCAGACGTTACACTTAGATCCTTCATTAAACCAGCATACATCTCACAAGAGCCATAGCCACTATTATGTGGTCGATGAATGGAAGAATCAACTGTAACCTGTGGCAAAGAGAACAATTCTTCCACATAATGAAGTCGGAAAATATGTTGAACAATATTAGTGCCAACCGCACAAAAGTAAAAGAAACCATGATGAACTGCTTGTCAAAAGTTAGTCAAACTTTGTAAAAACAAAACCTTGCTTTGATTGGTTTTTAGAAAAAAAAAAATTAAGAAATTAAAAATTAAAAGGATTCTTCAAATTACCTCATCCAATTTGTTATCTTTTAAAGAAAGAACCAGTTTCTTCACTCCCTCCTCAACAAGAGTTTCAGCATACCCAACCAAAGACATCTTTGCAGACATATGGAGCTCATTGTGTACACTTTCTATAATGTGTTCCACATCATCATAAATTTTATCAGTGTCTGCTGATGAGCTCTCCTGGATAAACGACTTTTCTCTCAAAAGACACAATGAAGAAATCGTAGACAACTGCACATGAGTATCTCGTGACAATATCACTGATTCAAATCCAGGGGGGCAACCAACATCGCAAGCAGAACATTCTGGCCCTGATAGCAACTGTACATCCAATAAAAGTATGAAACATGACCACATGAGCACAATATACAACAGGAACAGCACAATCAAACTTCAAAAAATACTAACAACTTACAGGTTCATCCGGTAGCTTTTCAATGTTCTCAACATAACCTCTCAATAGCATGCCCTTTTCACTAACAGGTACCATAAACGTAGGATGACCAGACCAACGTTTTCTCTTTCTCCAGGCAGAGGTATACTCAGCCATAGGATCATAGAAAACAGCATTCCACAGGACTTCAATGCAAGAATCGAAAATCATTCTGCGGACAACTATATACGCCCCCCAAAAGTTTTCAATACTTCCAACAGATTTCATGTTTGCCGGAGACTGGATAAGAGAATCATTACTACAAAATGTCTGGTCAGAAACATCACAGGAGACAGTTGCTTCACTCCCAGTAGCAGCACAGTTCTTCTCCCCCGTAATAATTTCAGACTGTTAAAACAAAACAGAACAGATTTATGAGGCAATGTAAAAATTGAAGCAAACCAATATTATTTTTGCACTTTAATATGTTACCGTTCTGCCATCCAAAGAGAAAGTTTTGACAGCCTGATTTACTGGTTCAAGCTTAAGATGTCTCTGGGATTTCTTCATAGCAACAAAGTCTGCAATGATATTGCTAATAATCTCATCTAGCACAACTCTACGAGCCGCTTTCATGATTCCAGAATGCAGTTGGGAAGACACTTCTTCAGAAATTTCGGATATGAAGTTTATCAAAGAGCAAGTCTCATTTCCTTTTGTGTCAGATGTGGAGACAGTATCAATTCTACCTGTTCTCCACGCATTTATCGCGGATAGCAAAGTGATGGGACTAAACCTATTTTCAGCATGACATATCTGCAAAATAAAATCATTAACAGAGAAAGGTAAGAGACAGTATTACAGTAAAGAACAATCAACAAGCAGCATAGGCATCAGAAAAAGGAAATCAGTGATGAATAATACATCTTTTGTGGATAAGATATCCTGTTGGAACATGTTAGGGCCAAAAGGACCAATTCTTATATCTTAAGAAACTAAAAATAAAAAGTATTAAGTGGATATTGTGTATGATAAAGTAAGTGAATTAATGAGCAACAAGCATCTTCAAAATCCATAATTCAGAGGTAGAGACAAACTTGTTTTATTTATAAAAGTTCATTATCTAATTTGCTCATTTTTAATAATAAAACAATTCTTCTACATGCAAGTGCGCACGCACAAGCATTCAAATAACTTACCCCACAACCCAGAGAGAACAAGAATGAAAGGTCTTGGCCATGCTTTTGCAAGCACACACTGCTCAAAAACAACCCCCCCCCCCCAAAAAAACCAAAAAAAAAAAAAAAAACAGTTTACAATAAATATAACATTAAACACTTGAAGTTCCATAGAGAGAAATATTTAAAATTTAAGCAATTTAAGCCATTCCTTGCATGTCAAGTTAATCACAAATGATTTAGCCCTTTTAAAGCAACCCATATATCTCCAAACTTTGTGCAACAAAAATCTTTCAGACTCGTTTTCAGTGAATAACTTACCACTAGCGAATCACGAAGATATCCATAGTGATGCCAAGAATATAATTGTACAAGAGAATGTGGCCCATGTTTCCTCCCCTCATCATCCTCAAACAGCCAACACAATTCTTCACCTGACTGTGGTTTAAAAATTCCAATAAACATTTAAATCTTGAATGTTACTACGTCAGACAGTGAAACACACACACAAAATAAAATAAAATATAACCCTCTTTTTTCTTCTTTTTTAAAGGAGAAAAAACAATATTTCAACCAACAAAAGAAACAATACCATTAATGGAAATGTAGTACAGATAGCAGCCTCGAAGTTTGACATCTGTTGCTTGGATCCATTGTCATCGTAGTTGACATATGAATGGGACGCCGACTGTGAGTCAGTACAAACAGTTACTGAAGCAGCATACTCAACAGACCCGGCCTCTTTATGTGCAGCCAGATCTCTAGAAGAAGAGGTAAAAGAATTTGTGTGCCCGATTGTGCTATTGACGCCTGCACTCGAATATGCAAAACCTGTAGCAACATGGTCAGGAAAAAGCTTGAAGTACTTCAATGGTACAGGGTTGATTAAAGTCCCATTTACAATGGGATACACTGGAAGCTCATCCGGCAAGAAACCAGTAGATAAACCCTCATACAATTGCTCCTGAATGTAAGGACCACACATTTGCCCTTGTTCATTAACATACATCCATCCACTCACAAAAGCGGGCAGGGCATATCCAGAGTAACTCTTGTCCTGGTATGAAGTCCCCACAGTATCACAGGCCTGAGAAATATCACCACCATTGCCATTTGATTGGCAGCTCATCTCCATTGCAGAATTTGAGCCAGCTTGTTCATCACAATCGCAGCTGGATGTAGAACCATGAACACTGGTCAAGCACCTGAAGGTACAACACCAAACAATAGTATTATTAATAATAGGAATCCTGCTACCAAGTACAGCTAGAAGGAACAGAAGACATCCATGTCAATCATGTTAGAATGAGCACCCCTCTGTGCAGGGCTGGGAGGACGAGTCAACATCACCATAACTGCCTGTACAAATATAGGAAACTAAATCGGGGTGTACATAATCTGATACTCGCAGCCTCTTTCTGGGGAAGAATAAAGAATCGTCATATTTGTCGAGCTGGGTGGTGGAATCAAAGAGGTCAACTTTACTGCAGCAATGGGACGATGAAACCATGACGTGACAAGGCCCCTCGGAAACAACCTGGATAGAAAAGATGGCAAAACAGTAATTTAAGCGGCTTCTCGACCCATGGCTGATAGCAATTACAGAACACATAATTAATGGCGCAGATAAATATACACATATATTACAAAACAGGTAATGTTCCTCTCATTTAACCTTCCTCCCATCAAACATGGACTATACTAGACGCGGAAGATCATACAGAGGCAATTCTGCAACTTAATTATATGAAAAACCGAAACGAACGGAGACACGGGAACCACAAAGAACTTGATATATAAAATAAAGGGCCAAGGTAACAAAACCCTAAAAATAAAAGATGCAGATAGAATCATTTGTGATTGCAAACGCAATGGGAAATATATAATTATAAAAACAAACATTAATCTTCAAGAGTGCGACTAATACGTTGGAATCGTAAAACCCTAGCCCAGCCCAGCCCAGCCCATGCCCTAACATAATTCAAATCGTAATCGCACCAATGGTCAGAAGAAGAATCTTACCGGATCACGGAGGTTACAGACGACCATCGAATAACCTATGCTCTGATCTGATGCATCCCCCGCCTGAGCTTCCAAGATTCGATGCGGGCAAAGCAGACAAATTATTTTGGTATCGATTTGGGAAATTAGACACTGCCAGTCGGTTCTTATACGTCGTATATCTTTTGTAGCAACATTTTTGTGTTTGATTAAAATAAATAAATCAAGAGTCTGTATATGTTCTCTTTTGATAAATTAGGGTTTGCTAGATTTGTGATTGGCTTTCTTCCTCGCTCGCAGAGAGAAGGGGAAGTTGTGCGAAATAGGGAAGGGATATAACACGGTGTCATGGGGTGCGTGTGGTTTTACGGTGGTCGTATGTTATGTTAATGGGCCGGGTGAATCGGAAATTTTTTTACTCAAACGGATCTTTGGGTGGGTTGAGTAGTCTTCGGGCCTCTTGCCACGAGGTTACTATGATTTGATGGGACTCTGATTTAGTGTAGCTTTGTACTTTAATTATATTGTGCAGTCGTTGTTAGATGAGCGACATGTTGTAAAAGGAAGATAAGAATGGTTTGAATTTATTCCATTGGTAGCTCACAGTATTGCATAACTCACACGACAAATTCCTCTCTCAAATCCTAACCGTTCTTGTTTTTACCTTGCAACGTGTCGTTCATCCAATGAACACTACTAGTGCAGTTAAAGTGCAAAATTGTACTAAATCCAAATATGATTTGATGATAGTTAATTTTATAGATTTGTGTTTTATAATTATTTAGTGCATGTGAAACGAGAGATTATATATATTAAACGAATTAATCAAGTGTATAAATATTTCGAAACCTCTTGATATAAAAATAAAATAAAGTAAAAATTTTGAAATGAGTTTTTACCTAGAATGATGTAGCCGAGTGTTGTGCAAATTGGACATGCCATTGAACCAGCAAAGAATTGGAACAGCCTAAGAAATTCATCTAAAAAAATATATATAAAAAAAAAATTAACCATGACTCATCTGCGCCTAAAAACATACACAATCCCTTAAGTGGGTTCGCCTATCTTCCAACTAGGGTAACTAGGGAATGAACAAGCCCTGAACTAGGGTGGAACCATAGCCTACTTGGGCTGAGTTATTAACAAGTGGCATGAAACTGCATCCAACTTTAAGTTAGGTTTCAATTTGCTACCCACAACTTTCAATTGTGTCAATTGAGTTTCAAATTCTTACATTGACTCCAAATCAATAACGTTGTTAACGACAAATGTAATAAAAAGACCATTCTACTCTTAATAATGATGACATCATTTCTCTCCCTTTTCTTTTTAATGAAAATAGTTATAAAATGACAATAATACCCATATTTTACATTTATCATTTTTTCAACTAAATTGAATAAAATTTTTCCAAATTTTGTTGTTAAAGTGGATTTTTTCGCCATTTATAATATATTTTCTATAATAGATAATGCGATCAATTTTCACTAAACCTATTATATTTTTCATAAAACCTTGATAAACCACAGAGGGGGTTGGAGGGTGCAAAGCAAGTCTTAAGGTACCAATAAAGGCCTACTAAACATAAGTCTATTTGAAAATTGGGGTGGCTATTGCAACCCCTTAATCTTATTTGTATACCTCATTAATTTTAATTTATCAAGATTTTACGAAAATATGAAAGGTTTTTATAAAATTTAATCGTATAGTCTATTAGAAAACATTACTTTCAACAACTTTATAGAAAATTTTTTTTCACAAAATCTGTGGATATATATATATATATATATTTTTTTTTTTTGCTATTTATAGTTTTTATTCCATTTTGGGCAAAAAGTCTCTATAAAGTTGTTTAAAGTGATGTTTTTTAGTAAATTATGCAAACCGTTTTCATAAAAACTTTGAAAAAATTAAACTAGTAGGATGTGCAAATAAAATTAAGGATTGCAATATCGGACCCTGGCTATTGTCCCCTTTTGATTAGTCCCCCACATGTTTTAGGTTTTAAGGTTTTATAGAAAATATAAAATATTTTTACGAAAACTAGCCGCGCTTCCCACTAAAAAATATTATTTTGAATAACTTTACAAAAAAACATTTTTCCAAAATCTATCGTTTAAGTAGACTTTTTAATCATTTATGGTCTCTATTTCACTTTTTGCCAAAAAGCCTACATAAATGATAGATGTTGGAAAAAATTTATTTTACAAAATTGTTTAAAATGATGTTTTCTAGTGAATATCATGGCCGATTTTTGTAAAAGTTTTTTATATTTTTTATAAAATTTAAAAAACCTAAACTAACAGGCTTATCGAAAGAGGGGGCAATAGTTGGGCCCTTGCAATATCCGGCTCATTAATAAATGGGAACGGCTATTGCAACCCCCTATTTTTATCACTCCACCCCTTTCATTTTGGTTTTTAAGATTTCATGAAAAATATAAAAGGTTTTTACAAAAACTAGACCCTTGGTCCACTAGAAAACATCATTTTGGAATAACTTTGCAGAAAAAAGTTTTTCTAAAATCTATCGTTTAGATAGACTTTTTGGCGAAAAATGAAATAAAAGTTATAAATGGCTAAAAAATATATTTAAATGATAGATTTAGGAAAAACTTTTTTTTACAAAGTTGTTCAAAATTATGATTTCTAGTAAATAACATAGCGAGTTTTCATAAAAATCTTTTATATTTGGTATAAAACCTTAAAAACCTAAAAGATGAGAGGTGGGATGATAAAAATAGGAGATTGCAATAGCCGTTCCCTTTGAAAATTTCAAACTTTAAGCCCAACAACCTTCGTAAGTCTCAACAGGTCCAATCCAAGTTCACACGAGTTGTTGGTTCAAGTTTATTGCAAGCCTGTGTATCAAAAAAGGAAAAACAAAAAAAAAAAAAGTTTTATTGTCGGTGCAGGGATCACGAACATCAATCAAATCAATGTGAATTCCAAACACTTGTCTTCTATAGGCCGTCCAAAACCCCAATCACCACCCCCTTTTTTGTTTTTGTTTTTCTTTAAAAATGAACTTACAATCATCATTTACGATTGTGCTCGCAACCTCACGTTAAGCCCATGATAGCACTAGCTGGACTAAATGCATGGTCCATACATTTGGCCCACACTTACTAGTCCTGTACGACAAACATAAGGGACGCGTACACCTAGAGATGGTAATGAACCTAACAAAGCGGATATCCCATCCCACTCTTAATGGAATGGGATATGGGGAGCAAGTAAATAGAGTAAAGGAGGGTATGGGGAAAAAATAAAAACTCGTTTTGAATTTGGGGCAGGATATGATTTAAGGTCACCCTGTCTGCCTTGTCCTGTATATGTGTAAATATTAATCTTTTTTAATATCTTTCATATTTCCTTGAATTCCATATTTACTATTAGTTAATTTTTCATAAATAAGTAAAAATATGAGTGGAATGTGTGATTTATGATTACTTTTTTGTTACCCTTGCAAAATATAATTAATTTTCTATCAATGTAAATGTAAATGACCCGACAAAACCTGTCTCATCCCATATATTTTTTATCGTCCTATCCCGACATAGGGCTAAAACAGGTTTGGGAAGAGATTATCTTCAATGGGATGGGGTTGAAATAAGGGTGCCCGTCCCAAACCCGCCTCATCACCATCCCTAGGTACTCCCCTCCTTTTTCTTTTTTTTTGGGAAATATTACTTATACCCCCTCTGATATCATAGAATTATGAATGCAACTCAAATTTCTGAAATTATATTGTAACTCCCTCTTTTACAAACAAAGACACCCTCTCATTGCAATAGCCATCAATAACTCCATCTTTAGGTGACGTCTCTCTCTCTCTCTCTCTCTCTCTCTCTCTCTCTCTCTCTCTCTCTCTCTCTCTCTCTCTCTATATATATATATATATATATATATATATATATTTCCAAAATGCTCAAATTATCCTTACAAATTATCCTTAAACGAAGCATCAATCTAACCCATAATGCACTTATAATTGAAAATCTCATTTTTCTTTCGCTTACATTTTCTTACAAACCAAACAAAATCCAAATTGATTCATGACTTATGCAGGAGCGGAGGCATGAGTTATCTCTAATGAGGGCACTATGCTGTAATTCTGTAAACTGGGAACTGAAAGCTTTAGAGAGCTTCTTTATTTTCTTTGAAAAAATTACTTTTTGGTAATCATTTTCCAATGTAATTCCAAAAAATGATATTTTTTCTTATTACAAATTGACTATATATACGCTTCAAAATGACTTACCATCTTTTTGTTTTGGTATTATTTCAGGAAGTGGTTATCAAATGGTAATTTATCCCAAAAAAAAATAATTTTGGTTGAGCCAATAAGGGCATGTGCCCCTAAAGGCCCCGGCTCCACTACTGGACCTATGTACAACTCAAAATCTCAACAAATTTGTTTTTTTTTTTTTTTACCCAACACAAATAGAAGGTTGTGGAAATAAAATCTAAAAACCAACCAAAAATAGGATCAATTTAGCCCAAATGCTACTCCCCAAATTTTACATAACCCATTGATAAGGCAGCAAACCCATTGTTTACTAAGTGGATCCATCCACAGTGGTTCCATACTTCCCATCTAGGAAGCACGGACACTTCGCTAAAGGCCGCGTGTCCATGTTGGACACGTATCAGATACAACACTTGTCCGACATTTCTCCGACACGACACTTCTCCTTTTACCTTTTTTTTCCTTTTTTTATTGTTCATTATTTTAATTTCTATCATATATTTTCTATTTATAACTCAACTAGATTTATAAAAATAATACAAAGGTATTCATTTTGAATGATTTATGTGATATTACGTGACATTTTATAATTATTTAAATAAAAATAAATATTCTATTAATGCTGTATCTCTACCGTATTATGTCCTAAATTTTGAAAATTTACTATATCCATGTGCTCGTGTTGTGTCGTATCTATATCATGTATCCATGGATCCATCCACAATGGGAAGCCACGATTGGTTTAACTTTTTATGGTGTTATAGTTTGACAAAGTTACTAAATTTATCTAAGTTTGAAAAACAATAAAAACTACACATACGCCTAACCCTTTAATATCAATAAATGGACATCAATGCTTCTTCATAAATTTGAAATCCGAGATTACTCACTTAACAAGTAAGGCAAATGTCGGGTTAGACATTATAAATGTGATTGCTTTTACTCATAGGGAAAGGTAGAGATATGAAGATCAATGGAAGGGGAGGTTGATAAGCACAAAATATTCATTGAAATTAATCCCTAATTTATATTTTCTAGTTATTTTATTATATTTAATTTTGTATGTTTAAAGTGTTCTTGATTTATTGCAGGGTTGTTGAGTTTATACCAGAAAATATGACAATCAGGACTACTTAAGCTAATAAATGCAACTTGAAATGGGTTTCTCACCTGCCTAAAATTTCATGGAGCTACAACAAGAGTTGGGTCAACAATTTTGAAGATTTGAGCAACTGAAATTCAAAGTTAGGCAAAGAAATTCATGATCCCAAAATCAGCAGCAAATCTGGACAGATTGACCAAGTTTTGGTAATCTGGCCATAACTTGTGATTCCCATATCCGATTTGGGTGAAATTTGTAGCTCTAGAAAGAGGACTTAAAGAACTACAATTGTTTAGTTTATGGCATTTCCTGATTCAAACGTCTTCCAAGTCAAAAATGAGCTAGAAGTGGACTTATTTGCAAAAATCTGAATCTGGCAGCATTTGTCAAAGTGAGAACATGGGCAGCTATGAATTCAAAGAAAGTGGGCATTGCTTTTAACTTGTGGGATCAGCTGGATCCTTCCCCCATCTCCTATAAATACCAAGGGAATTCACATAACAAAGAAAAAAAAAAGGGAGGAAAAGAGGAGGAGGTACAAAGACGGCAAAGGGGAGAGACTAGTTCTTGGTTATTTACATGGCCAACTAATCTTTGTCTTAGGGGGGAGATGAAGCTTTAATAAAGTATTGTGTATTTTATTGTATTGTGTTGTTGATTTGATTATTTGTGTATGAGGATTGCATAACTAGGAGGATTGTATTGTTGATACAATTGGTTTTAGTGTTTTTATCTCAAATTGTGTTTAATTTCTGTGATTTTAAATACAATGGTTATGTAATGGTTTTCATTGTATATATATTTGGAGATTAAGATGATTCATGTTTAGACAAGATGAGTTGTGCTCACAAATTAGTTTAGAGTAGAATAGGTGAGACGGTTCATACTATATCTTTGATGAGTTATGCCTAATTTACAAATATATGAACCTTTCTTTATGATGTCATTGGGCTTGTAGTTATAATGAGTCTTGCTCATACCAAACAATAACTTCTTGAAACACGTTACAATAAGTGCATTTTTATACAAAATTAGTGGTGGATTCGAGACCCTAAGTATTTCTTTTCTTGAAAAAAATATAAATTTATTTTGCTTGCATTTCATAGAGTTCAAAACTACAAAAATCATCTTTTTGAATTATTTTAGTATTCAGTTTTCAAAATTAAAATAATCCTAGTACAGTCTCTGTGTTACGACACCCGTACTATCATTATATACAAATTTTTGCATCCTACGGGTAATTGATTTTGACACGATCAGAGGCAGCAATAACAGATTGCTTTCCTTTAAAGAAGTTTCCATCAAGACACATCCAATTGCTCTCATTCGTTGGTACTAATTTTCATAAGGGAAATGCTAGTTAGTCTCACACTTTACCCTACACTTTACCTTATTATGAGATAATAAGAAGGTAAAGTTGTGGGTCCACTGATATGATTAAATCTTAAAAATTGAAACAATCCTTATTCTCTTATAGTAGGGCAAATGTAAGCAGGCCCGATTCTAAGTTTTTTTGGGGTCATAGACGAACTCTTAAAATGGGGCCCTTTATACCCTTTTTTTTTCCTAGTACCAACATAAAGTTTGCACATGTCACTAATTTTAATTTCTTAAGATTTTAAAAATATATATAAAAGGTTTTTAAGAAAATTAACCGTATAATCTACTAGAAAACATCATTTTGAATAACTTTGCAAAATAAAGTTTTTCTAAATTTTTCGTTTAAATGGATTTTTTGACCAAAAATTAAACATAGATGGTAAATTATCAAAATAATCCACTTAAACGATAATTTTTTTGGAAAAACTTTATTCTACAAAGTTGTTCACAATTATGTTTTCTAGTAGATTACGTAACAAATTTTTATAAAAACCTTCTATATTTTTGGTAAAACATTGATAAATAAAAATTAGTGGGGTGTGCAAATAAAATTAAGAGGTTGCAATAACCGTTCTGTTTGGAAAAAAGAAAAAAATTCAACCTACTACAAGAGCTAATCCCAAAATGGGGTCTTCATTTTTTAGCCAAAATGTGGAGCCCTAAACAGCCGCTTTACTCGCCTACCCTTAAAACCGACCTTGAGTGTAAGACAAAGTGTAGCGCTAACTAGCATTTTCCTTTTCATAATAGGGCCACACTCATTTTGGTTGGTAATATCGTGGGTCTTAAAACGTTGCAACAAACTTCACTTTTCTATTCCAAAGATTGGACGTCTTGTTGAAGTTATGTTTCGCGACTTGCCATGTTTTCCGATTCATCTCCCACACGTCACCGTTCCAATTCGCTCCCATCAACACGTTTGGTGCAATTGGTTACAAAAGAGAGGTGAAGGGATGACGCGGTGTTTTATCGATAGAAGGTGAGAATGTCATTTAAACCAATCCGTTAACGTTTGTTGTGGGACAAGACTAAGAGGGGTGACTGTAATTTTAAAAAATAAAATAAAAATAAGAGGGGTGTATTTGTACTTGTCAGATAGAAAAATAGTGTAAATAATTTATCACTTTTTTGGTATTATGATATATATATATATATATATATATATATATATATATAAGATGATGATCAGGTAAACACATGCTGATATAACTTATATCAATATTTGCATCGAGAGCTCTATCCTATGCGTTAATGTGTTATGGGATATATTGGGCTACTACATGGGGTACAAGCCACAATGTATGATGTTGATATAACTTATATCAATATATGCTGAATTGATCAGGAATATATATATATATATATATAGGATGATGGTTAAGTAAGTACGTGCTAATATAACTTATATTATCTCCAGGCCCGGTTTTGGACCCAGGCGAGCAAGGCAGCCGCCTGGGGCCCCCTATTTTGGGCTAAAAAAAAGGGCCCCCAAATACATATGCCCTTTACTAGTTATGAAAGCCCAAAAATGATCCCAAAGAGAAGCTTCTTTAGTTGGACCAGTTCTCTTGTTTTAAGCAAAAGGGGCCCTATTCTTCCAAGCCCAATTTCAGCCCAAAAGCATAAAAACTTAAAAAGAAAAAGAAAAAGAGGAAGGTATTTTAAACATGAATCAAGCGGGTTTTGCATTTAGATCTCATATCTGAGATCTGAGGGGCTCCCCATTCACAACGTCTCTCTTTGTCTCTCATCTCCTCCAGTCCTCCCTATTCACAACGTCTCTCTGTCTCTCACAATCTATTAAAAAGGATATGGTAGAAAAGCTTGATTATACTAGCTTTATTAATAATTTTGCATTTAAAAATACGAGAATAATAATGTTTAAATGACACTTTGTTGTAATTGATTAATTTCTTTTGGTATTATAGTTTTAGATTTTATTTGGCATTTGTTTTTTTTTTCTTTTTGGTGTTGTAAAAGTGGATTTTGCTTAATTATGAAGCACGAAGTATGTTATATGTATTCTATCTTTATAAGTTTTTGTAATCATCTCTTATCATTTAAATCTATAAAAGCAAATTTTAGTAATTTTATATGCAAACAAACTTTATGTTAGTACTTGATAATAGGAATTTTTTTTGTTTGTTTGGATATTTAGAACTTTTTTTTTTTTTTTTTTGTTGAGAATATGTATAGAAAGAAGAGAGCCTCATTTGAGGAGTTCGCCTAGACCCCACTAAATCAGAACCACCCCAGATTATCTCTCATATTAGGGATTGTACATTGTGAAGGTTACAGGATATATTAGTCAATATATAGAATACAATTCTTAATATATGGTGTTGATATATTATATCAATACGTGTTTACATGATTGAGACTATATATATATATATAGTCCTGGTATGGCGTAGCCGTTTAAAACATATCTTACTGGGCCTGAAAAAATCCCCCCATCAGTGTACAATGCTCCTTGTTCAAGTCCAGCATGATCATTGGTTGAATTGGACATTTGTCTTATGAATTTCTTGAATAACCTGTTGGACACCACGTGTCGATTTGGGTCCCTTTGAATTATGTAGTGGATTAGACCTATTCACAACGAAATTTGCAATTTCCAAAGACCACATAGAAAAACTAGGGTGACAAGCTCCAGACAGGGAGGGAGCTAAAACTTTTCCCAATATGATACTGTGATTTTTTAAGTCCACAGGATATGATGCCCCCGAGTGTGATGTATCAGGTGTTGAGCCTAAAGCAATATGAGGTCCATTACAAATTTGAGGTGCATGATAGGTACCGAGTAGTGTTGAAGCCTAAGCTCGTAAGTCGTAATAGCGTGGGTCAATTAAATAAGTAAATTTAATGAGCATACACTTTTGTTTGAGCTAATCCCAAATAACTTGGCTTGTCTTATAATAAAGACCCATAAAACGATGATATTCTCTTACAGGGAGCATTTGTCCGAATAAAGCCATCAATTTGAGGGAATCTTATATTAGAATATTGATAAATTCCATCACCAATTTGAAGAGGTATTATATGAATTTTAAGATATCGTTAGGTAAAAGTTCCTATAAGGATTTCACATAAAAAAATTTAATGCATTATGATCATAATGTTAAAGTTTGATGTTTTCCTTTTTGCATAACCATCGTTATAGAGTACTGAAATGAGTTTTGAGTTTTCTTTCGAATATCGAATACACTCGAATTTCTTAAAAAAAGAATTGGAAGAGTAAGGTTGAAGGGGGTGCTAAATAGTGCGTCACTGAGGGCACGAGCGGGGGATGTATGGAAGTGTCGGCAGAAAGCATCCACATCGCAGCCAGGCCATAATGATCAGTCTAAAGTAATTTGCCAATTTGACATTGAAACTTCCATCTGAGGTCTTCTGTCCAGCTGGATCGCTCATCAATGGTGGCCCCCTTCTTTTTGCTTTTCAAGACGCAAACGTATAAGAAATTAATTAAGAACACCAACTTTCATTTAAGAAAATGACCGGCCAACTTTACTCTTCCAGTTGCCAATCGCAACGCGACATTTAAGTATCCGTTGGAACTTCGTCATAAAATATATTATTATTATTATTATTATTACTACAGACTCACGCTGGCATTCAGATTTTTTTTAAATATAAAAAAAAATCGATGCTAAATTAAGTCAAGGGGCATCCTTTGGCTTGGTTCGCGAGTTTCATTCTTAGAAAAAGGGTTTGATTTTTGATTCCCATGTTTGGTATAATTTATTTTTCGAGGAACCTTCATTCTTGTTATGTTAGGATTATCACAAAAAGAGGGCAAGTAAAACCCACTTTACAAATGTATTTCCAAGCTTAATTTTTACAATAAAATTTAACTGCGAGCGTGCCGTTATATTTTCTAATAACAAATTGATAATTTATTCTCATGTCCTTCTCAATCTCCTAAAACACAATCCACTTCTTGCCTTAGATATAGTAGCCCTCCACTGCATCTTCATCGATGATGATCTTCGATCATCACCGGAGACGACGACTTTCAAAATGAACTTTTTATACTCATTTCTAGCTATTTCCTTCTTCTTTTTTTTCCTCTTCTTTTAGAGATTTAAAATGGGGTTTTTTAAACTAAGATTTTTTGGTTGGATTGGTTGTGATGGAGAGGAATGGTTGTGGATTTCGTTGGAGAAGGAGAAATACCTATAATGATGGGGTGTGGGGTTCGCCGATTACCTCTTTTCATGTGGTTGCAAACCATCGTCATCGTCTCCTTGGCACAACACCGTTGTCACTATCTCCTTCTCCTCCCTAATTGTCGTTTCACTCTATGCCTAATCTAATCCATGGCACACCACCTAGTTCGTGGCAAAACACAAATGTGAGGTATTTTTTTCTTTTTCAATTATTTCATTTGTTAAGGAGGGTTGGAATGGTTTGGGATGGTAGAAATGGAGGGGGTGGTTGTGATAGAGAAGAAGAGGAAAGTTAGGCAACGATGGCGGCCAACGGTGAGGGTGGTATAAGTGAGAAGGACAGAGATGAAAATGATGTTAATGGTGGGTTTTTTTTTTTTTTTTTGGTTTACTATGAGTGATTTATAGTCAACTATTAAAAGTGGATCTTACCTATTTTTTCTATTCCATTCCTATCATTTACTAAACATTAATATGAAATTCCAATTCCCATTCCATTCTCTCAAATCAGCTTATTGCTTTGGTTTCTTCAATACTAGGAAGTGAAATTAATTAGATTTATTTGTGCTTAACCAATTCAAATAATAATAACACCAAGCATTTCATTCACCCATTTAATATTAGGCCATTCAACATCCGATTTTCACACTCAAGAAACAGCCTAGAGGCAAAAACTCGAGAATAAAAAAAATAAAAAAAAAAGAAAGAGATAAATTGTTGGAACCATATATAGATTGCAAGGTATCCGAGCCTGAGAGAGGTATTGAACCGTACGTACAATAAACAAAGAAACAACAAGAAATAAACAAAATGAAAGAAGCGTCGAGAGATCTTAATCAACCGAACGAATCCCATTGATTAAATTGTTGGTAGTGATAGGAGATTAATTTATAGAATAATAGCGATTACACAACGCAGTATATATATATATATATATATATTAGATTGGAAGATAAAGAGCTCCACACCGAGGGCGACTGCAAGACATGCCACCAACCGGTTCCCTTGTCTCTTTCCACCGACGACGACCACGACCAGTACTACTACAACCAACAACAACAACAAAAAAGAAAAAGAAAAAAAAAAGAAGAAAAATCCTAGCTAGTGTAAGGTATACCAGCCGAGAAAACAAAACAAAACACAGCTAGAAGAAGACGAAAGCGGTTGGAAGGCAAGTGATTTACAAAATAATATATTACAGGGACGGTTGGCAGATTGTTGACTCAAAACATAGAGACACATTAGGGACGGATGGATTAAAGAATCTCTGGTCTTGAGGTGAATCACCATATATGGGCTCTTATTGAGTTCGATCGGCTCCGCAGTCTACCCCAAGGAATTGAGATCGATGAATCTCAACTAGGCCTGGAAAATTGGACCCAAACCCACCCGCAATAAATGGGTTTGGGTAATGATATATTGTTAAATGGGTTATTATTGGGTTACCCAAATCCAACCCAATTATAATTGGGCGGTTTTGGGTTTACAGGTAGACCCATTAGACCCGTTTAGATTTATGCAGATGAAACTAAAAGTAGTCTTCAATTTGCAAGCAGAGCATTACATGTCACAAATTGTGCTTGTGTGAAAGAGGTTTTTCTTCACTTTATCGGTTTCTTTCGCATTCTTTCTTGCAGTCATTTTTAATGGTCCTTTATACCCTTATACCAACTTGCATTTGATTTTTTGGCGGGCTAGATCTTAGTTGCTCATATATTGTCTTTTATGTGCTTGAATGGTTGAAAATTTGAAGAAGGCAACACATTGATGATGGCGTTTGGGAGGAGAGAGAGAGGGGCAAAAAAAAAAAAAAACAAAACAAAGTTCCTTATTTACCATGATTTTTTTTTTCCTTTTTTTGAAATGTGCAGTTAAAGAAAGTGTAATTAGATATTAACATGCTTGAGCAACATAAATGTCAACTTGAGGTCAGTTTCAACACTTAGTAGTTATATTTGGATCGGGTTAGAGAGAGAGAGAGAAAAAAAACAAAAAACAAAAACCAACCTAGGGCACAAAACGGGTCGGGTCAGAAAATGGGTTAGGCTAGAATGTGGATTGGGTTTAAATCTAAATTGGGTCATAATTGGGTTGGTTCCGGGTTTGCATAGTAATTGGGTTGGGCATAATCCAACCCACTAATGGCACAAATTACATAACGGGAACGGCTATTGCAACCCCCCATTCCTATAAGCCCACCCCTATCCTTTAGGTTTTTAAGATTTTATGCAAAATATAAAATGTTTTTATGAAAACCGGCTATGATGTCCACTAGAAAACATCATTTTGAACAACTTTGCAGAAGAAAATTTTTCCAAAATTTATCGTTTAGGTAGACGTTTTGGCAAAAAATGAAATAAATGCTATAAATGGTTAAAAAGTATATTTAAATGATAGATTTTGGAAAAACTTTCTTCTGCAAAATTGTTCAAAATGATGTTTTCTAGTGGACATCACAGCCGGTTTTCATAAAAACTTTTTATATTTTGCATAAAACCTTAAAAACCTAAAGGATGGGGGGTGGGCTTATAGGAATGGGGGGTTGCAATAGCCGTTCCCTTACATAACTCATTAATGACCCAACCCAAACCCAACCTAACCCATTTATCCCAAACCCTAACCCACCCAACCCGCCCAAATTGCCAGGCTATTCTCAACTCAACTTTGTAATCACGAAATGATTGAGACGAACTGATCGATCCTAAAATGGAAAGTTTGATTAATTGGGCTTTAAACATTTGATTTATATGGTCATGTGGTTAGCTCCTGCCTCTCTCTATATCTGCCCTTCATTTTTTTAAAATTTTTTTTTTCTCTTACTATTATTATTATTATTAATACTTTGTATTATTTTTTCTTGAACCCCACATCTTAATTGTGTATGTCCAGTAGACTCAACGCCTTTATGGGCGGGACATACTACTAATCTAGTCCAACATGAAAAAGATCACCAGTCACTTATTATGTTAATTAAGACGAGGTGAGCTGCGGCCATGCTAACACTAATTATTCTTGGATTTAATATTTAAAAAAAACCGGTAAAACTTAACTTGAAAATAAATTATAGAGGTGGCTAGGTAAAACCTTCAACTTGATTAATTTGAAAATGTAGAACTCACTTTGCCAAATCAAACTGCATACTTTTATACTATACATACTGAAGTTGGTTGAAGTATATTTTTTTCCTTATTATTCGATTATAAATTAAAGTATTTCCCTCTCACAAAAGAGAAGGGGGGCCGAGGATAAGAATTTGGAACTTTTAACAGTTAAAAGGCTATTTCTAAATTTAACAACGCTACACCCCAACGCCTTCCTCTAGAACAAGATTTATTTGGAGGTGGAAAGGACCTTACAGACTCCAGGCTTAATTTCCTGTAGCTTGCGTCTCGTGATCGTCTTCTTACTAATTACTAGTCTGATCGATCAGTTTTGTTAGGAACATGAGCTCAGATTCTCCAAATACTGAAGATTGGCTCTTAAGTCGTGGAGAAACACATTCAAAAGGGTGGTGAGCCTTGTCATCCTTACTATCGTGCAAGATTGTGGAGATCTCATCAATCAACGGCGATTGGAATTGTGTTTTGATGTATACAATTAGGGAGGGTAATTCGATCATGCGCATACCTACACAGTTACTTGCAAAAAAGGGAGTTCAAATGATATATAGTCCGACAATATTGGAGGCCTCTCGCCAATATCTTAATAAACTTCTAATTAGAGATGCAGAAAGGACTGCGTTCTCTCGTTTAATTCGTTTTGACCAATAAAAATTCATGCTGTACTGAATTGAGAGCTACACGGGTGTTTCCTCAAAAAATGGACTTCTGGGGATTTGGTCACGCGAGCGTGCCAACCACACTTTTGTGGACAAATTGTTACCTTATCTTGAATGGGCTTAGGAACTTTTCTTGTAATAGTTAAGGAGAGAAACGAAATAACAACAGAAGTTAAAAACAAAAACTTACCATGGAGGAAACCATTTTCATTAACAATGTCTGAAATTACAACGATGAATAAAGAGGTGCACACACCTCTGACCAAAAAATAGCACATGTTTCTGGGTTTAAAGTCTTAGAGTTTTAAAAAAAGAAAGGAAAAAGATAAGTTCATTGGGAATTGGTTTGTTGATTTGATTGAAGGTGCTTCTCAAATGACTGTCTTTCAGTTTTTATATGTAAAAGCAATAACTGCGCGCTCTTCCAAATTTGGCCATAATTGCTTCTCCTATGATTTGATGACTTCCAGCTTAGCCATGATCTCATGTCTTGGTAACTATCTTGATTATGCAACTGATAACTGTTTTTTGGCATATGTGCTTCAATAAAAATTCGGCCTCCCTAGGACGATTCTGCAGAATAAATTGCTTCCACAATTTTGGCCAAGTTGAATATAATTCTCCTTCGGCCGATTTTTAGTGTGTAAACAACGGGGTAATAATTTGCAAAGGTATTGAAATGGGTTTGGTTTTGCTGATATAGGGCACTGATCGATAATACCCTTCTGTTAGACTTAACCTGATCGATTTGTTTAAAATCTGCTTGAGCCTAGGTTATAAAATTCAAACAAATCAATTCAATTTCAATATGGCCCGGCCGTTTTAGTTTATTTTGGATTAATTGATCCAGACAATCTCAGCATAGCACATTAAATCCTTGTCATGGGACCATTTGCCACTATTCCTGAATTTTGGATATGTTTTTGTTATTACCTCAAATCTTTTGTTTTCTGAACGATAGTTGTCACTACTCCGTATTAATCTAATCACAAATCATACATTCATACTCAATAATGATTCTATTTTTTTATATTATAAATAACAATGCAATATTCTGGGTAAAGTGTCCTTTTAACCCTTTGTAGTGGGGGGCTCACCACACTAGGCAGTCAGGCTCGGACTATAATCTACAATCACAGCGGTGACCTCTGGAGGGAACATTTACTTTAAATTTGTACCCAAAAACACACAACAAAAATAAACACAGGGAAAAAAGAAAATGTGAGGGTGACCGGAAGGCATTTATTACAACAAGTATAGTGAATGCATAACCCACGGTCAACCAACCTATCAGGTTGTCCACTTGTCCAAAGTGTGGAATTGGACTTAATCAGCGCTAATCGCTAGGGTTCGGAAATTGTATTTATTTATTTATGTATATTTCCTCGATTTATCGGGTCACAAGATGTACTTCCACTGGTAAGAGCTATAGACACATTAATATGACTTCCCTCGTTGTGGGTGACGAATTATTTTCCATTTAATCACTATCAGCTCATTATTAGGACTATGATGGCTGGCCAGGTAACTCTCAGCTAAAAAATTTTCATTACCTCTCATGTCATTTTTACCTTATATAGGACCTCTATAAATATGGACAAATTAAATATAGACTAAAGAATCTTAAGAATAAAACATAATAATAATTATTGAAGTTTTGTAATATTAAATCTCTAATTTAACATATCTACATACAAATTAAGTTAATACAATATTTATATTTCAAGACGTTTGATTGGGATCACTTAAATAATAATTCACTGTGGATCGTAAGCTAATAGTTTCAAAAATAAACCTGAACAAAATTCTCGTATGGGATCTCTAACGGGAACGGAATTATATATATATATATATATATATATTATTCTAAATTTTGTTTTATTTCATTTTGTATTTGTTAATGCCATTTTCCTAAGAGGCAACATGCATGGCACATTCTTCCCTTTAGCTGGTGCTTTGCGTAATGAAACAATACTTGGGAGTTATGCAATGCCCAACGAAACAATATTTGAGAGTTAATCACTGAGCCCCCAGAAAAAGGTATTTAATAATTTATTATTAATATTATTTTATATAGATTAAAAAAACGTATTATTTTTATTTTAAAATATATTATAATATTAAATATTATAATTTAACATAATACGCTCAAACAATATTAATTCATTTAGTAAATGAAAATGAATCCGAGAAAGTAATGCAAAGAGAGAAACCAAGTCAAAATAGGTCCCAAACCCCACCCCCCCACCCGGAAAAAAAAGTTCACAAATCTACAGTACAAAGCAGGAGAGAGAGAAGGGCAACGTTACTTCATGTGCGGGTGGGGTCGGCGGGGACGGAGACTAAACAACTGGCAGACCGTTTGGCGACGTGACCGCCTAAATATACATGTGCAGAGTCGTGGTTATGCTTAGCGAAAAATAAAAAAATATAAGAAATAAAATACATGTGCAGAGTTGTTTTTCCGCTCTTTTAAAAGTAATAAATCATTAATTTAAAAAAAAAAAAAAAATAACTCTCAATTTATTTGATTAATTTTATTCCGTAATATAAAAACCTCACCTCTTTCTCATCTTCATTTTGAAGTTTATATAATTAGGTTATTCTCTATTATTTTGGAGATTATTAATGTATATATATATATATATATATATATATATTTTTTTTTTTTTGGAGATTATCGATTGCTGTGGAAACGGAGAGGTTTTGACGTTTCTTACTTTCTTTCCCCAGCCCTCCCATATATATAAATTTTAATTTGACTTGGTAAGAACATATTTGTGGGAGATTTCCGTGTTTTCTCCTAAAAATAATAAAAAAGACGTCCTAGTTCTTACCGAACCCTGTCCTTTGTCCTCACTCACATTTAACCGTAACTATTTAACCTTTGCAAGAGAGAGAGAGAGAGAGAGAGAGAGAGAAGGGACTGCTGACACACATAAATAACAGATGGGAGTGTCGGCGGAGGTGTTGATAGAGAGAAAAGGGTAGGGAAAAACGAGTGGCACTCAACAAAGTTTCAGAGACGAGAAACAGTTGCGTCATTATTATGGCTTTTGCATCACACTCCTCCTTAGCTTTATTTATTATTATTATTATGCACATTCAATAATAATAATCATCTTTCATCCTCCATCTTCCATCTTCGCTCTGCTGTCTCTCTCTTAGAGCTCTTTCTCCCCCCATATTCTATTCAATTCTTTCCTTAATTGATTACTTTACTCCTATATGATTAGCAAAATTTGCTTTATGTGAGGATTATTGGAGTAGATTGTTTTTGGTTATTTGACCAAACCAAGCAAGAAGGCTAGGCTCGCAGAATTATTGAAGTTTGGAAGACGAAGATGCTTTCTTAGATTTTTTTTTATTTTTTATTTTTTATTCTACTGAAGGGAGTAGTAAGCTTTATCATTGTTGATTGAGAGGAGAAGCAAGGAATGATAAAGAGAGAGAAAAAGAGGGCCACAAAAAGGGCAATTTTTTTTTAAAAGACGAGGAGGAGGTGCTTCCATTTGGTAGGTAAAATCAGAAAAAGCTTCTCTAGCTCCTTCAATATGGCATTCGTCCAGATGGAGGAGCTTCATCATTTCGCCTGACGACGCTGTGTCTTTCAACCGACCCAGACAGAGAGAGATCGGATTGTTCCGGGGTACAAGAGTTCAGATCTGGGGAGCACAATTCTTATCAGTGCAAGCCAGAGGCAATGGAGGCCAGTGCCGGTTTAGTGGCGGGCTCTCACAATCGGAATGAGCTGGTGGTCATCCGTCGCGATGGAGAATCTGGCGTATGTTCCAATGTCTTCCTTTCTTTCCTCTTCTACCTATTTATTACTTGTTGTTCCATTTTCCAACCAGTTTTCACGCATTTTTTCTTCTTCCCATATTTGGCCGCAGCCAAAACCTTTGCGGCAGCTGAGCGGCCAAATCTGCCAGATTTGCGGGGACGATGTAGGGCTTACCGTGGACGGAGAGCTGTTCGTGGCCTGCAACGAGTGTGCCTTTCCTGTTTGCAGAACTTGCTACGACTACGAGCGCAGTGAGGGCAGCCAAGTCTGCCCCCAGTGCAAAACTCGCTTCAAACGTCTCAAGGGTACGTAGTAATGCCCCACAACCCACAGCCCACAACCCACATTCTTTCTTTTCCTTGTCAATTGAGATCGATCTCCTCATTCATTCATTGATGTGGGAAGTGAAATTTTCATCATGGCAGGGTGTGCCAGAGTCGACGGTGACGAAGAGGAAGATGACATTGACGACGTGGAGAACGAGTTTAACTTTGAAGGCAGGGGTAGACAGGATATGCAGCAGGCTCTTGCCGAGGCAATGCTTCAGGGCCACCTCAGCTATGGCCGTCACTCCGATTCCGATCCCCCTCACGTCCTTCATACCATGCCCCAACTTCCTCTCCTTACTAACGGTCAAATGGTATGCCACTGCCACCATCTCACGCAGACTGATTCTCTTCTATTTTCTCTGTTATTCATGTCTGATCTCTTGTTATGCTTGCCTTTAATTCACCCCTTGTTTTGGAAATTCTATTTCTTTTCAATTTATATTCTCCATTTATCAAGCTGAACCTCTTCATTCCTCCCCCCCCCCCTCCCCACACTTCCCTCTCCCCCTTTGCTTCTCTGCATTTTCTGGCCTTGATGTCTGTGGAGTTATATTCACGCAGGTTGATGATATTCCTCCTGAACAACATGCATTGGTTCCGTCCTTCATGGGTGGTGGAGGCAAAAGGATCCACCCCCTTCCTTTCTCAGATCCCAGCCTTCCGGGTAATTAGCTCTCCCCTTTGAACTGTTTTCCTTTGTTTACCAGGAGATTCTTTCTTCACTCATTGCGTCTTTCATTGGATCAAAAATTGAATGTCCACCTAAATCCTTGTCCCCTTTTGCAGTGCAAACCAGATCCATGGATCCCTCCAAGGACTTGGCTGCTTACGGCTATGGAAGTGTCGCTTGGAAGGAAAGGATGGAGAATTGGAAACAAAAACAAGAGAAACTACAGATGTTGAAGAACGAGAATGGTGGCAAAGATTGGGACAATGATGGGGATGGGCCAGATCTACCACTGTAAGTGCCCCAACAAAACCTCTCCTTTCCGATAAAGTCAATTACATGATCCGATGTGATTTTCCTGTGTAATTGTCAAAGCCAATTCTCAGAAACTCCACAGAATCCCAATGAGCCTACAAACAACACAAGTTTGGGCACTAGGATGATCATTTATTATTATTCTTTCTCTTCGAATAGCTAAATCTTTAATTATAGAGTTATTGGTATTTAGTCATTTTACTGGCCTGTGCACTCTTGATATGCCTTTCAGTATTGCAATTCATCATAACTCACTCATGGATAGTCCTAACAATGAATTTCATGATTGAAATGACTGCCTGTACTGTAGTTGATCTGTGATGGTGATTGCCCTTTGTTTCCTTGTGTTTATTGTGTTTCATTTAACATTAATGTTAAAAGATTTTAAGGATTGCTGGTCATGTAAATTCTTGTTTTCTGGGTTCTCATTCATCAGGATGGATGAGGCAAGACAACCGTTATCAAGAAAGATGCCTATTCCATCGAGCCAAATCAACCCTTATCGAATGATCATCATAATTCGACTTGTAGTTCTTGGGTTCTTCTTCCATTATCGGGTCTTGCATCCCGTGAATGACGCTTATGCATTGTGGCTCGTATCTGTGATCTGTGAGATTTGGTTTGGTCTTTCATGGATTCTCGATCAATTCCCAAAGTGGCTCCCAATTGACAGGGAAACGTATCTAGACAGGTTGTCCCTCAGGTTAGTAATCATGCAACTCTATGTGTTAATGTTGATGTGCTTACAGGCCATTTATCAGATCACTTTACAATGCCTGCTTATCTGCCTTTTTGTCAGGTATGAGAAGGAAGGCCAGCCTTCTCAACTTTCTCCTGTTGATATATTTGTGAGTACGGTTGATCCCTTGAAAGAACCCCCTCTAGTGACTGCAAACACGGTTCTTTCCATTCTTGCAGTGGATTATCCTGTCGACAAAGTCTCATGTTATGTTTCTGATGACGGTGCTGCTATGCTGACATTCGAGGCACTGTCAGAAACATCTGAATTTGCAAGGAAGTGGGTCCCTTTCTGTAAGAAGTTTAACATTGAGCCACGCGCACCTGAATGGTATTTTGCCCAGAAGATAGATTATCTCAAAGATAAGGTGTTAGCATCATTTGTGAAGGAGCGGAGGGCAATGAAGGTAATGAGGTCATTAATCATGAAGTTAATCCTGCTCTCCTTCACCAATTCCATCCTTTACAGCTGGTCTTGCAGATTATATTATAAATCTCTTACTTGTTGACATGCAGAGAGAGTATGAAGAGTTCAAAGTGCGGATCAATGCTTTGGTTGCCAAGGCTCAAAAGGTACCAGAAGAAGGGTGGACAATGCAGGATGGGACTCCATGGCCCGGGAACAATGTCCGAGATCATCCTGGGATGATTCAGGTACCCAAATTCTGATTTCCATTATATATAGTTTTATTTCTGTCCCATTCTTTCTCTGACACGTGTTCTTGCAATCCTCCATAGGTTTTTCTTGGCCAAAGTGGAGGACATGACACAGATGGAAATGAATTACCACGCCTGGTATATGTTTCTAGAGAAAAGAGACCTGGGTTTAATCATCATAAAAAGGCTGGTGCAATGAATGCTTTGGTAAGAAATCAACAGAAACTCACTTCTGAATTCGATATATTCTTATGCTGCTGAAAGAAATGTGATTATTTTGATAATTTATTTTCTTGTGTCAAACAGGTCAGAGTCTCGGCAGTACTCACAAATGCACCTTATCTGTTGAACTTGGATTGTGATCACTATATCAATAATAGTAAAGCTCTTAGGGAGGCAATGTGTTTCATGATGGATCCGTTGTTAGGAAAGAGAGTGTGCTACGTTCAGTTCCCACAGAGGTTTGATGGTATTGACAAGAGTGATCGATATGCCAACCGAAATACTGTTTTCTTTGATGTAAGCGTGTTCTCAAAAATCTCAAGCTGCTTCCTTCTGTTTGCTGTTTGTTTATTCCCATATGATTGACTGTCTTTTAAGCAAAAACTAATACACTTGTCCTCCATTCCAGATTAACATGAAAGGTTTGGATGGCATACAAGGACCAATATATGTTGGGACTGGATGTGTGTTCAGTAGGCCAGCACTCTATGGTTATGATGCTCCAAAGACAAAGAAGCCGCCAACAAGGACGTGCAACTGCTTGCCAAAGTGGTGCTGCTGTTGTTCTGGAAGGAGGAAGAAGAAGAAGACTAACAAGCCTAAATCTGAGATGAAGAAGAAAAATTCTAGGGAGGTAGATGCAGGAGTACCTGCACCTGTTTGTGCATTGGAGGGTGATAAAGGTAACCTCTCTATTTCTATAATGAGGTCTTGAAACTTAGTCAACCAGTGCCTGGTGTATTTTTAGCCCCAATAATGCTTTGGATGGGCATTCTCACTCAACTCCAACTTCACTATATCCATGCAACTTAATTGTCTGCTTGGCTACTCCTTTTAGGATTTCCCATTTTTCTTTGAATAGGCTGATTCTAGTTTGCAAAGTGGAAGGACAAGTTTCTTGGTTTCGTCTAGCATTTGTAGTTTTAGGCAAAAGAAAGTATTATGCTTTCAGGATGATGTTAAGGAAAACCGCATTTTAGAAATCGCTTCTCAATGTGTCATAATCGAAGAGTTTTCTTTCAATTGGAGAGGGTTGATATGGAATTTACATAAATCAGGATGAGCAACAGTTGAATGTTGTAGGTCGATTCGTGTTTGCTGGTTTCTCAAAATGGGTTATTAATATATCGATCTCCTTTAAAGTTTTGACCCTAGATGAAGCATAATGGAAAAGAAACATTTGAGTAGCCAACCGTATTTAATTGGGATTTAAGGCTTTGTTGAGTTGAGTTATTGAGGCTTCTTTATATGTCATTTGACTTCCAAAGAGCTTTTATGCAGGAATTGAAGGTGAAAATCTGGCTCTAATGTCTGAGCAGAAGTTGGAAAAGAAGTTTGGGCAGTCTCCTGTGTTTGTTGCATCTACCCTGCTAGAGAATGGCGGAACACTCAAAAGTGCTAGCCCTGCATCTCTGCTTAAAGAGGCAATCCATGTCATTAGCTGTGGCTATGAAGATAAAACTGAATGGGGAAAAGAGGTAAGAACAAATTTTTGACCCTTGTGCTCTAATATTTTGCTTAATGGAATTGTTGCATATTCCTTTCAGATTTGGACAACTAAGATTTACTTCCCATCC
This sequence comes from Liquidambar formosana, assembly GCA_039720395.1. Lineage (NCBI taxonomy): Eukaryota > Viridiplantae > Streptophyta > Magnoliopsida > Saxifragales > Altingiaceae > Liquidambar > Liquidambar formosana. The sequence continues at coordinate 32,788,436 of CM077833.1, forward strand.
AGGTTGGCTGGATCTATGGTTCAGTCACAGAGGATATATTGACAGGCTTTAAAATGCACTGCCATGGATGGCGATCCATATACTGTATCCCTGCTAGGCCTGCATTTAAAGGATCCGCACCAATCAATCTTTCTGATCGTTTGCACCAGGTCCTTCGGTGGGCCCTTGGTTCCATTGAAATTTTTTTAAGCAGGCACTGTCCTCTTTGGTATGGTTATGGAGGTGGTCTGAAATGGTTAGAGCGTCTGTCCTACATAAATGCTACTGTATACCCATGGACATCAATTCCTCTGCTGGCATATTGTACTCTACCTGCTGTGTGCTTGCTCACAGGGAAATTTATCACTCCTGAGGTATGAAATATATAACCAAAAGATTATAATAAAGGGAACTCCTTGCTTTGTACATAATGTTGTTAAAAAATATCCTTGAGATGTATATTGATTTTAATCTGATCTTTCTTTTTTTGGGTTTATAATGCAGCTCAGCAACGTTGCTAGCTTGTGGTTTTTGTCACTCTTCATTTGTATTTTTGCAACGAGTATCCTGGAAATGAGATGGAGTGGTGTTGGAATTGATGAATGGTGGAGAAATGAGCAGTTTTGGGTGATTGGAGGGGTTTCAGCGCATCTTTTTGCTGTGTTCCAGGGGCTCTTGAAGGTTTTAGCTGGAGTTGATACAAACTTCACTGTAACATCGAAAGCAGGGGATGATGCGGAGTTCTCGGAGCTATATGCTTTCAAGTGGACCACTTTGCTGATCCCTCCAACGACACTGCTGATAATAAACCTGATAGGAGTAGTTGCTGGCATCTCAAATGCAATTAATAATGGGTATGAATCATGGGGGCCTCTATTTGGTAAGCTCTTCTTTGCCTTCTGGGTGATTGTTCATCTCTATCCTTTCCTGAAGGGTCTGCTGGGTCGGCAGAACAGGACTCCCACAATTATTATTGTCTGGTCGATTTTGCTTGCTTCCATATTCTCACTTCTGTGGGTTCGGATTGATCCATTCTTGGCCAAGTCAGATGGCCCAGTTCTGGAGGAATGTGGTTTGGACTGTAATTAGCAGCACATTTGCTCCTTAGGCAATTGGCCAAATAGGATAAATGATTGATATCTATGCCGGTGATATGGAGGAAAAACAAAGTTAGGTGTGATGGGGTCTGCAATCTAGATTGTGTGTTGGGGTTATTTAGCTCTCAGCTCCTGGCTCCTTCTCTTTGGTCGGATGAATTCCAAGGGGGTCAAACCTGAGCTGGCTTGTGGTGTTTGTAGACTTGATGTTGGCGGAGATATTAGGCAGAACCATGACAAAGCTCTTCTTGATTCTTTATTAGTTCATTAGGTACAAGGAAGGGGAGGCAGGTTGAACCACACACACTGTTGTCGATGTCTTAAATTGTCACCTCTCCCTCTCTCTCTCTCTCTCTCTCTCTCTCTATTTTATATTCACAATACAATAAAGTGGGCTTTGTTCTGCTACATGTAACTACGAAGGCAAAATTCTGAGGCGTTGTGGGTATATGTAGGGGCTATATTGGTCGCCCTTTATGTTGCTGTTTGCATTATAAAGTTTCTATGTAATGTCATTTTGTAATTGATAGGGTTAAACAGAAAAGATTCATTTGTGTTCACGAGAGACTATCTTGTGTTGATGACTGCCATAGCTTCTTATATCCTTTTGGTTTAAACCTCTTCAGCAGGACACAACACAATTGAGTGGGACTTAGACTCTTCGAGGTTTCATTGGATGTTCCAATTTAATCTACATCTGTGCACAAAAAAGTGGCTGATGTCATATCTTCACAATCATTTAAAAAGTTAGGGAGGTCATGTATTGAATTCTTGAAATATTTAATCAATACTTCCCTTAACTTACGTGTGCCGAGCATATGTTTAAGGGCGCGCATTAAGGTCGAGATCTATTTAATGAATCAATAATTGTACAAGAAAACGTATGTGAATTACTCTCAATATTTAGTGACTACTTCTCTAAACAACCAATCTTAGTTTAGTTTTGTTATTTATATAATGATGGCCAATCTTTTTATTCTACCAATCATATAAGTAAACGAGAGCATTTTTTGATTGTCGTTCTTCATAGCATTTTTTGATTGTCGTTCTTCCCCATTGCAATGGATGGTTCAATAAAACCTAGATCATCCATATCATGTGTCTTATATGTTTTGGTGGGTTTCACAAAGCTTAAATTTCATTGGACTATCCAATAAATAGAAAAAAATCTCTTTCCAATATTCACGACCGACAATCAACCAAACAAGAAAAAGGGAGTTTTTCCTTTATGGTTAGTTTTGGGGGCAAAGTATAATTAATCCTTCAAAAATTAGGGCAAAAGGTTAAAAAAAATAAAAAGCGTCTTAACTTTTTGACCTTTGCTTAAACCGACTTCGTAATTATTAATGCAATATTCAGGTGTCGGTGCTTGGCTTAGCCAATGCTTTTGCTTAAGCCCACTTTCTACGATATTCCGTGGGTAGACTCGGAAGAATCACAACGGGGTCCACCACCACTGGGGCCATCACCATTATTGCTATCAAATTGGAAGGAACAGCTGAAAGTGGGCCTCCAAGTGAATCAAAGCTAAACTAATCTGATCATTGCCCACACCATTAATCCAACAAAATTACATTTTATTCTCTCTCCCCCTTCACCCCAAAAGAAAGAAAACAATCAAACAACATTACATGTATCATATTGTGAACGACTTTGTTATGGACAACACACTACGTAGCAGGAAGTACCTCAATAGAAAATAAGCAGCAATAATTCAAGGAAAAATGTTTTCTTTTTAAGCCAAAATCCTCCTGCCCAATTAACAAGACACAGCACCAGATCGTAAGAGTGAAAATCCAGAGCCCAACCTGGGAATAGGAGATCTGATTTGATGCACAGTGCACGTTTGAAGGAATCTAAGATTTTGAAGAACCATACAGGAGAAAGATACCCGAACATGGTTCCCACCTGAGATGCAATTCTAAAGTAGTTTGGCATTGTATAAGATTTATATCTATAGGATTATTATGATTCTCAATGATACCACCCCAGTGTTCCCTTTGATCTCCAAGGGCCTTCCATGATCACCCCCAAATCAACTCCACTGTGGCTGCACTTAACTACAACGCAGAAAGATGAATAGATGCTGCTAATTCTGCTAATTGTTTCCCACCAAGATTAGATACAAGTTCCATGGAAATGAAGTGTTTTGGTAGATTTGCGAACTCTTCCTCCCTGAAATTGTAAATTGGTTGAAGCTTTTTTGCTTCAGAATCTGCTGCTTCAGCCTCTGCAAGAAGAAGTTTAGCTTCCTCAACATCACTCAACTCTAAAGCAGCTGATCTTTCTGCTGTAGCTGCACCAGCAATTAAAAGTAATCTCTGGAATCTAGCAAAAGCCACCTCTTTTTCCTTGGATAAAATCAGTCCTTCAGTCTCCTGCAGTCTATTAATAGTGTCTTTAATCTCTTCTTCAAGCTTTCCTAGCTCTAACATGGCTCTTTCCATTTTAATCTGTACATCTTCCTTCTCAAAAATCAATGTCTTTGCCTCAGCAGCTATTCGTGCTGCTTCCTTGAAATTTCTCGCAGCAGCAGCAACTTTCTTTTCTGCTTCCAGCTCTGGGACTCTCTTGTCTATGAAGATAATTCTCTGCTTCGAGGATGCTATTTCTTGCTGGATGCTGGACTTAGTAGAAGATAATTCCTGGAAGAAATGGAGAGAGATTTAATCAACAATTGGCATTCAGTAACATGGTGTGTCAAGAAAAAAAGGGTGAAATTAAAAAAAAAAATAGCTTCTTGTGCTTTGGTAGATGCACAAGAAACAAATGAAATAGACAGATGACAAGAATGAAATAATACACTAGATAGCCATAATCCTTGGCATATTTTTTTTTTGATAAAGGTAATTTTATTCACAAAAAGAAGGGTCGTAGCCCATGTACAAAGCATACGAACAGTATACCCAGGAAAACATTTTCAAAACTTATAAAAGCGAAAATTTCTTAAACTGTGGAAAGTCGCTCAATCTACTATAGCATTGGAACGACTCCAAAGAATGCCATACCTTCAACAAATGCTTACAAGGATCCACTTCTTCATTTGTATTTCAGTTTCTTGAAGGAAATTATGAAGGACCAAGCTATTGCCACCACGTAAAGTCCTCTAAAACCCCCACTAAGTTTACATTTTTTAAGGTTTTATGAAAAATATAAAAGTTTTCTACAAAAACTAGTTGCGTAGTCCACTAGAAAACATCATTTTGAACAACTTTGTAGAAGAAAGTTTTTCCAAAATCTATCATTTAAGTGGAGTTTTTGGTCATTTTTCATAGAACATTTTGTAAAAATGAAAGAGAGATTGTAAATGGCCAAAAAGTACACTTAAACGACTGATTTTGGAAAAATTTTCTTCTACAAAGTTGTTCAGAATGATGTTTTCTGGTAGACAACGTGAGTAGTTTCTGCAGAAACCTTCCATATTTTTCATAAAACCTTAAAATGTGTAAACTGAGTTGGGGGGGGGGGGGGGTTAGAGTACTTTATGTGGTGGCAATAACCTCCCTCAAATATGAATGGTAACCAGAATAAAAGAAATCTAAGAGGAGCAGTAAAAGAAATCTAAGAGGAGCCGCTTTTCATATCTGATTGTTAGAGCCTAGAAAAGAAGTGAAAGCCAACAATAAAGTTGGGAAGCAAATTAACCTGTAAAGAAGCTCTTGCAGAAGAAACCTTCTGTCTGAGCACTTGGACATCCTCAGACAGTTTCTCCTCAGTCTTTGCAAGCCTCACTTTATCCTCCCTGGACTTCAAGACGGACAGCATCAGACTCTTTCTTAGCCCAACAACTTCCTGGTATGCTTTTGCTTCATCTGCAGAAACCCTGGCCAGTTCCCTAAGCTTTGCTCCCCTGTCTTCATCCTGAGACAGGAAGTTATCAATTTCCTTCTTTTTCATTGATAGAGCTTCAGTCTCCAAATCCATCTGAGAAAAGCCTGATCGCAAGTTATCATAATTGGCATCAATGCTTGACTGCACACCCTGAAAAACAGAGACCACATCAGAAATCCTTTTCTCAACTGCTTTGATTTTAGAATCATTTTCTGCTATCTCCTTTTCCTTCTCTTTTACTAAAGCAAGTAGTTTCTCCAGCTCATCTGTCAGCACATCTTTTTTCTTACAAAGAAATTCTTTTTCTCTCTTGTCATCCTCAATTGAATTCTCGATGGAATCATTCAATACCAAACGTGCTTCATTTATTAAATGTGATTCAATTTCCAGTTCCATCTTCTTGACCTCCAAGGCTTCAGTTGATGAAAACCATTCATCCATTTCTTTTGAATACAGTACTTCTGCTTTCTTCAAGACTAAATCTGCATCATTCACAGCCTCCTGGGGAAAGAAAAAATATAAATGTCAGAAATTTGCTTCTGATTAAACCAAGGTCTTAATAAATGAGGATCCGAAATATATGAAGCTATCAGAATACGAGGTCAGAGTCAGAAATGGATATCAGCAACAGGTAAGGGCTGTAAAATATAAGTAGCTAATAGTTTAACAAAAATCTTTTACCATGTAACAGGCTGATGGAAGTTTCTCCTCTTAAAATTTGCATTCTGTAACAAATATAGACCAATTATTAGATGAGAAACCACCACATATTCCAATACCATTTTATGATTTTGAGACCATTCCTAGCAAAACTGTGGTTGGAGTCTTAAATGTTACTCCTCAAATATTCTTTAGGAGCTTTGTTACATAATTTCGGCTATTTGGATCTATGCTGCATAAATTCAGGTATGTGTATCAGTTGTGGGTGTGTTTCTAGGCATAGGATTCATTCAATTCTTACGCAATTGAATTGTATTGGTGACCAATTTTTAACCACCATAAGGTCAAATTAAGTTTCTATGTGACATGCTTTGTTAGAAATGGTTACTTCACTCATTTTAAAACACAAATTAGGAAGGTGTCCTTGGGAAACTTTGGATGAACTGGAACTATGTTAGTCTTTTCTTTTGTAGGACACTCTTACTGAGTACATGCCTGACTAAACGTGTGTCAAACATATTCCATACCCAATAACAAATGTTTCGATCAAGCATTTCAAAGGTTTGTAAGGCAGGGAATTTTCTCCCCCGTGAGGTGGGGCATAAGTCCCAAAGTGTGAGGCTAAAGCCTTTTGAATTTGTAATTTCTATTTAAAAATAATTAAAAAGTGTATAAAGAATCAAATATAGTAAATAAGTAAATAACTAATAATTTTATAAAAATAATAAATATCAAGGTGTTAAAATATTTTCAAACATTTTAAAAGCAATCTAGGCCTACAAACACAATTGATTAAAGGAGTATATAGGGTGTTTTTGTTGACTATGGTTAGCAAGCTCCAAAAAGGCGTACACCAAGCAAATCTGGGCATAAACAACATCCAACTTGCCTTGAGTGTGCACCCAGCCCTTTATGTGGACACCCCATGGAAATGCTGCCTAAAATTTAAAAACTTAAGACGTTTTAGCTCCACCTAAATTTGTTGTTGGTAAATAAGTTGGAGGTTTGTTTTCTTCCTAAATGTTACTTCATTGAAGACCAAAGTATTAATAGGAAGCTAGGTTCTGAACCACCTAGGGCTTTAATCGGAAAGAAAAGTAGTATTTTCAAAACCGTTAATTGGCAAGAAGATGGAAGTTTCTTCATTTCTTTTATTCTTCTTCTTCTTTTTTTTTTTTTTTTTTTTTTTGGTTGGGGGGGGGGGGGGGGGGGGTCATGGTTATTAGACATATTTTCAGGAGTTTAGTGTTACTAATTTTCTTTTATGTGGGCTTTTACATTGATTGTGTTTACCGGATTACGAAAAAACGGGTTGAATATATAGCATTTATGGTATGTCTCAATGTAAAGGCGTGATCAATAAAAAAGTCTAGTGCACTTTATGCTCTGTTTGGTAGGAAGGATAATCATCAACCAAACTTGTGGTATTTCTCTTACCTCCAACCTTGGGAAGTATCTTGGAGTCCAGTTGATTCACGACATGACCTCTAAAGCTGCCCTCAACTCAATTGTAGATACAATTAAGTCCAAACTGCCCTCTTGGAAAGCCAAAATGCTAAATCTTGCAGGAGCTACTTTGGTGAAATCAGTTTCTTCTGCTATACCCACTTATGTCATGCAAACCAATGCCCTCCCCCTGGAAGTTTGTGATAAATTGGACAAATGCAACAGGGATTTCCTATGGAATGACACGCCTGATATAAGGAAAACCCACCTTGTTAATTGGAAGATAGTTTGTCAATCCAAGAAGATTAGAGGCTTAGGCATTCGTCAGATGAGGGAAACCAATCTTGCACATCTTGCCAAACTTGGTTGGCAAATGCTTTCCAGATACCTTTTGGGTTCAAAGTATGCATGACAAATACATCAAGAATGGCTCTCTCTTGGAAGCTACTGCTAGTTCCTCTTCTTCTTTCATGTGGAGATCTATAATCAAAGGTGTGGACATCCTTAATCAAGGTCTTCTCTGGAGATTGGGAACTGGTACGCATATATCCTTCTGGAATGACAACTGGTTGGGTTTTGGAACTCTTAAAAATGTGGTTCCAAATATCCACCCCAATGATATCAACCTTTCTGTGGCAAATGTCATTGATTCTAATAAGCAATAGTGTCTCTCAAGGCTTCTTACCTGTGGTGTCTCTCAAGGCTTCTTACCTACCTCCCTCCAGCCGTGGTCAACAAAATACTGGGAATTGCAATTCCTTGGAATCCTATAGATGACAAACTTATTTGGGGTGAAGAATCTTCTGGTCAATTCTCCACCAAGTCGGCTTATGATATGCTCACCACCCCTGCTGATTATCAAGGAATCCATTCCAATTGGCTTTGGATTTGGAAAGTCAAAGGTCCAAATAAATTTAAACACTTCCTCTGGTTTGCTGCCGACAACAATCTTATGACTAATCAAATGTGCTTCATTCGTCATATGACAGACTCTCCCTCCTGTTCTCGATGCCACATCTATGAGGAAAATGTTCTTCATGTTCTAAGAGACTATCCTAAAGCTCGGTTGATTTGGGAAAGATATATTGACATCTCCATTCAGACAGATTTCTTCAATGCTTCTCTTACCTCCTAGCTTCAAAATAATTCAACTTCTCACAAAAGAGACTTGTCTGGCCAGATCTGGAGTCTTTGTTTTCTTGCCATTGCCTGAAACATTTGGAAAACCCGCAATAGGGAAGTTATTTCTAATCACCAGAGTACCCTCACAGAAGTGATGCACCTCATCTTCTCCCTCATTGATAATCTGCACATAGCCTTCGACTCTCATCTTGAGACCACTTCCCCCCTCCTAGACTTGTTAACTGGTTTAAACCCCCTCAAGGTTATGTTAAAATAAATACTGATGGAAGTTGCTATGGCAACCCAGGCCCAGCTGTAGTCGGAGGACTATTTAGAAATGATTAGGGAGGATGACTTATGGGTTTTGCTTTCAAGATGGGAGATTCCTTCAATACTGAAATTGAACTATGTGGTATAAGAATGGGCCTCAAATTGGCATGGGATAATGGGTTTACTCATATTCAAGTAGAATTTGACTGTGAATTTGCTATTAAGCTCATAACAAGTGGTGATCCTCTATTACATCCTTGGGATTCTCTCATACTAGATTGCAAAGACTTTCTCTCTTGCCCATGGGACGTTTCTCTTTCGCATACCCTCCGTGAAGGGAACTCATGTGCAGACTTCATCGCCAATTGGAGTCACAGTTACTCAGGGCTAGTTCTTCTTGTTGAGCCTCTTCCTGGTTTGGGGACTTTTCTATTTAATGATGTAGCTAGTACGCTGGTGCCTCGGCCTTAGTTTTCCTTTTTGCTCTTTCATTCGAACCCAAAAAATAAAAAAAAGAATAGAGTTTTCAGCACTAGGGAAAGGAAACCTTCTTTCCTTCCTCTTTGTTTGATTTGATAGGAGGGAGAAGATGGAAAGGAATGAAAAGGAATAATTATGTACTTTACCATTCTACCCTCATAAAGATAAATGAATAATCATGCTGGAAGGGTATTTTTGTCACAACAACTAACACTTCACATTTCCTTCCACTTTTCCTCCCATTTTTGGAAGGAAAGACTTTGGTGGGCTGCAAGGAAAGGTCATCCTTCCACTTTTCTCTTCCCTCCACTTTTCATTCCTAACAAAACGAAGGAAAATGTCTTCTCCCCTCCCTTTTTCCTTCCTCCCACTTTTCCTATTTGCCAAAGAAGGGCTTAGTCGAAGAAATGTGACAATCAAGTGTGGGCCTAATCCTTATGGAAAATTCCATGATGTGAGGGACTCCGTAAAGTTATTCTATAAATAGGTCCCCTCTCCTCTCTATTGCTCAGTTTGGTAGAGAGGAAAAGTGGAAGGAAAGAGAGCTTTTCCTTTGTTTAGTTAGGAAGGAAAAGTAGAGGAAAGGGAAAAGTGGAGGGATTGGTTTTCCTTCCATCCCACCAAAATATTTCCTCCCAAAAATGGAACGAAAGAGGAAAGGGTAGTTGTCGCCTGATGTGACAAAAATACCATTTTCCCTTCATTCCTTCCTTTTTCTTTGTGAGGGCAATACGGTAAAATAATATAATTATTCCTTCTCCTTCCTTTCCATCCTCGAGGAAGGCAGAAGGTTTCCTAACTGGGATGGAAAGTCCCTCTCTCCTACCTTTCATTCCTTCCACTTTTCCATCCCTCTTAAACATAATAAAACCCTAGTAGCCAGTCCCAAATTGGTGGCTACATATAGTAAGAGGAGTAAGAAGAGGAAGGACTGCCTCCTCATTGTTATTTGGTTTAATGGCTTCCACAGTCACACATAAATTCTATATCTATTTTTATATTACATGTGTTCTAGCTAGAGCACTGGATTTGTATGGCATTTACATTTAGCGTATAATCTATGAAAATGTGAAACCAAGATTAGCTAATTTGGGTGTCATGCACCCTTAACAACATCTTATCCTAAAAGTTTGGGTAGACTAATGGATCCCACTCAACCTAGTGCCATACTTATCATTAAGTCGTTGAGGGGTGATTTCCTTTTCTCAGTACTTCAACCCAAGTCCTTACTTTCAAATCGAAGAGAGTCATGATATGTTAAAAACATGATCTGAACATTGAAATTGGAAACTGATATCAGCCCCCACATTCGGCAAGTTGTAGTCAACTCATGAGGGCAATAGGATACCTTAAGTCCTTAACGAAGTAAAACAAATCCAATTGAATGGGTATTCAATGTAATACAACATCTTAATGATTAGTTGCGAATCAAAACAAAGAATTTTGTACCCACCATTGCAAAATGTTCCAGTAAGGAGGCGCATTCTTCCTCGGCAGCGACCTGGAACTCGAGAACCTCCTGCATCTTTGAATCAATAGCATCACACTCCATCTCCGCATCTCTCAGTGCATTCAGGAAACCTGCTTTCTCCCTCTCTGCAGCTGCAAGGCTCTCGCTGACCCTTTCAGCCATCTCAAAATCTTCGGCCTCGCAGGCCTCCTCCAGCTTCTTTTCCAGCTCCCTGTGCTTTATGGATGCTAAATTCACATTGTCGGCAGCTTTTCGTCTCGTCCTTATGGAATCTTTCCTTGCTGCGGAGATGGAAGTAGCCAATTCCCGAGTATGCTTGAGCTTCTCAGAGATCTGGACGCGAATACGCTCAAATTTCATCTCGCTTGAACTGCTAGCTTTTTCATCATCATCTACATCTAATTCTTTTTCTTGATTTTCCTTTTGGAGAACCGTAGGCTGTGCATCGGAGACGCTAGCATTATCCTGCACGGCGTGATTATGTATGCTAGCTAGAGAAGAATCAATGTCTTGGAAAGTGCTGTGTGATAATTCATTTTCTGATGTAGACATAGTAGTCGGAGGAGAATCGGGTAGTGGAGGGAGAAGAGCAGGGGATTCGAATTCGGAATCAGGACGGAGGGGAGAGGAGGCTTCGATCTCTGGGTCCAATTTGGTGGTGTCGTGGGATGGAGAAAAATCCAATTCGACGGACCGAGAATCGGCATCAGAAAGGGGTAGAGGAGGGTGATCGTCGGCCCTACCGTATCCGATCCTCAAACCAGCTCTCTTCTTCTTTCTGGAAATCTGTCGAGAGACGGGGGGAACTTCTCTGGTTGTTGTGGTTGCAACAGCAGCAGTCGCAGTGGTTGTCGAAGGTGGGGAGGGATTGGGATCGTCCACTAAGGTTTGGACAGGAGTGACGAGCGTGAGGTCAGAAAATAGGTTCTCGTCAAGGGGTTGAGATACTGATGATGATGTTGCGGCATCAGTTGCCGAAGAGCTTGGATGATGATGATGATCCAAATCATAGGCTTGGTCGTCTGCTATTTGGGAAGGGTTAAACAAGATCATCCCCTCGAACAAAGAACCCATATCATCTCTCTCCTCCTCCTTCGAACCCATTTTTCTGTTCCCCAATTTCCGATGTTCTTCTGTCCGTCCGTCTGTTTTACAATTTGCAGTAAGCGCGGAGAGGGAGAGAAAGAGAGAGGAAAAGAGAGGGACGCTAGTGGTAGTTAATACAGCCGATATAAGCACCAGAGTCGACGCCGGTGGATTTCGCCCATGAAAGAGAGACCCAAGTAGATTCGCCAAAGCTGCGGAACCACTGTCCAGAGTCTCCACACCCACCCTAAAAGGCTTGTACGAAAACACACACCCACACCCCACCCCCCCCGGGGCGGGTCGGATCCAAACCGGTTGCCTCTCCCCAACCGATGGATAGAAAACATCGCATCCGGGTCGCCCCGTAGCAGGCCAAGCCCCAAGAGTCGGCTCCTCATAGCACAAGTCTGTGACGGTCTCACGATCAATTCTAGCCCAAGAAGGGTCGCAATCTTAAGCCACACGGTTGATCAGATAAGTACGTCCTATATAATTTATATCAATAATTACATTAAAGGTTATATTTTCGTACACTAATAAATTACGTAATATATTGAGCTAATATACAAAGTCCAATTCTCAATTCATGGTGTTGATATAACTTATATCAACATGTGCTGACGTGATAAAGACTGAGTTTAAGCCGATTCCTAACCTGTTAGGCTGAGTTTGTCAAATACTATACTTGGATTTTGAAATCTAGCCTATTTCGAAGGCAAACTTTAGTTGATTGTTAGTATTTTATCCAAATTCAAAGAGACAAAAAAGATTTAGTTCAAAATTTTTCATTTATCTTGTGATTTTGATGTAGAAAAAATTGCAAAAAATTATATTTCATTAATAAATTATATTTCAATTCAACACACTTGCAATTGTTATTAACGATGCCCCATCTTTTGAAAGTATTATATGATAACTTCATTATCAATGTTATAAAATAGTAAAATACTCCCCTCTCAATAAACATAATTAAGCTATCATTCATAAATCAATTTCTCATTTTGTTACACAATCCATTGTTCATAAAAAATTAGGTGTTTAAAAAAAGAAAGATGGGAAGAATATACGGGATGCTATTCAGAAAGGAATTAACATTATTATTACAATAATAACCTAAATTAGCATCACAATCTAAGGGTGCAAGTTGGTTCAGGTAGACTCAAGGATCGGATCGATACGATTAATTCGGTCCGGTTCAAACAGTAGCTGATCCAGTTCCGATTTAAAATTTATAAGAATCGATCAATTCAGTCTAGTTCACGGTTTAAGGGGTTTCAGAATCGGACCAAACCAAATTCTAAAATTCCAACCGATTATATATATATAGAATGATGATTAGGTAAGCATGTGCTGAAATAACTTATATCAACACCTGCATTAGGAGTTATACCTTATGCATTAGTGAGATATGAGATACATTGAACCAATGCAAGGGGTATAACCCCCAATGCATGGTGCTGATATAACTTGTATTCAGCAAGTATTATATTACATATAATATAATATCCCTTCAGTAAAAAGTATATATATATATATGTTGTTATTACATATAATATAATCCAAAATCGAGAAAATTATCATTTAAAAAAAAAAAAAGAGTCAAGACCAAGAGTCAGACCATTTTTTCTCGGTTCGGTCTGGTCCAATACTGTTTTGGTTTTAGTTCCGATTCTAATTTTAAAGGATCGAATTAATTCAGTCGTCCAAGCCAGATTTCCCTCTGGCCCAAATGGAGTTGCACTCCTAGTACAATCAACTACTCCACTAACATGCCTATAAAAATGTCTAATAATCACTTGCTCAAATCGGTCAAGAGATTCCACATATCTTGGATAAGATTGGCTATTCTCTAATGGAATTGACAAGTACCACAAATTGCATTAATCACTAACTAAGAGTCTCCTTCAAATTGAAACTTTTTTTATTACTTTATCAAGTTATAACTCAATCATATAAATGATTTCATCATTAAACCACGTATTTTTCCAAAGACATGACCAAAAGCATTTCCAAAGATACTAGCTATTTTTTTTTTTTTTTTGGGTACTTTAGCTAGCAAAATTACACTTTTTAAACTTGCTGGCTAGTTATCCAAGAGAGTATTCCAAGGGTACTAGTGGTTCTAATGTGCGGATCGAATGAAATGGAACGATAACATTGAAAGGAAAAAGTTAAAACGAAAGAAGAATTAAAATAACTTAGGCACTGTTTGGTTGCACCTTTTAAAAGATCTTTTTTTAAGTAGAAAAAGTTATTTTTTACTTTCTTGCTTTTTGTTTTTAAGTAGAAACAAGAAAAGCAAAATCGCATTTGGTAAAATTGATTTCGCTAATGATTTTTTAGATATAATAGAAAATTCTAGCGAATCATTGTTGCCTAAACAGAAGTCTAGGACAAACATAACCTCACCGAATATTCTATTAAACCACCAAACCAAAGTTCTCAACCATCTCATGTACGTGAAACTAGGGATGTCACCTACAATCCTAGATGAGTGTGGAACTATCACTTTATGAGGAAAAACAGAAGTTGAGATATGAAATAGGAAATGTTATGTATAGCACCTTATATGCAGTATTAAAATACACCTTCTTATGTGACAATATGTGTATAGATCAAAACTCTTTCAATTTATTTAACGAATCTCTTTTTTACTAATGTGGATTGGGTGCTATATAAGGTATTGTATGAAAAGTGCTTCGTATAACACACGCCCATATGGAATTAGTCGATGGAGCATTACTCTCTTAACAACCAAAGGGGAGATTAATGATATTATAATAACTTAAAAAGGAAATTTTTGATAGTCACTCTTGTATTATTATTAGATCCATTGTTGAAGTCTTACTATACAGGCCAAACCTAGTAAAAGGAACCTTTTAAAGGACAAACGTTTTAAATCCATTTGAATTTTAAGATTTAAAAGAATATAACCTTCATTCAGAAATTGGGTGCAACCAAACAGCCTTAAGCACTCTATTCGAATAATAGCACCCCAATAAACGCAATAACAGTGGTTTTTTTTTTTTTTTTCTTTTTTTGAGATGACGAGAAAACCCTTTTTGACAAATTCGAAACTTATATAAAACCCTACAACTCATATGAACCACATAAGTTCAAGGTTCATGAGAACCATGAAATCTTGTGTTGGGTGACCCTAAAGGATTTAACAAAAGTTAAACTCAATGCCAAAAGCAGCTTAATCTATGAGGACTGCTTCTCGGCTGTTGCCTAAGAGAGAATGCTTCTCAGCCACCGTGTGCTGCAACAGTGTTCAGAATATATCATTTTCCCCGTCATTCGGGAAACCCAAAAAACCAAGGAGCCCTGAAAACATTATTTTGCTGTTCCATTGGAACTGCGAGCTCCACGGTGACTTATGGGGTCGTAAATCGTGAACCTTCAATGGCCCCGATTCCTCCAATATTCGGGTTGAACCCAACCCGTAGTTATCATCACCTTTATCATCATTGTGTGCGTTTGCCACACTTGCAAAATCGCAAACCAGTGATCTCCCTCTGGCACATTGAAAATAACATGAAACACTGCACAAGCGAAACAACACTGCCTTCACTAATCTTGCTAACAATAAGATGCTGAATCAATTAAATGCTTTGCCAAACATTCCACATTAGGTCACATCACCTTACAGGAGTGGGAGGCAAAAAAATAAGATCATTGAAGAACTAAACTAAACTAAGAGCTTCAACTAACATATAGTTTTACATCTCCATTACTTCCATCAGGGCTTCATTTTCTGATCTCTTTGCACTTGCACACAAAAATTCAAAAAATAAATATAAAAAATAAGTTTAAAAACAATTAAACAAAGAACAAATTTTTGATAAAAACTGAACACAATATCTAAGACGGATGTGTGGGAGGGTCAGCAGGATGCGCACCAAATCTTGCCGCCACATAAATGATGCATGAATACAAACTAAGGTGTGTAACACAGAGACTGCCTGTGTTTCCTGCCCAAAAAGAAGACATTTTCTACTTATCCCTTAGACTCGCCAAGTTCAATATCCTTCACAGGAGTATTTTCCACTCCATCTTTCAGAAGTCTAATTTCTTCTTCTGTCAGGCTGTTTTTCATATGGGGGATCAACTTAGCATTTGATTGCTTTTCAAGCTCCACGGCCCAACTATAAATTACCATGCCAACAACTGCAAGAGCCATCCCCATAATGTTCTTAAAAGTCAGCTCTGAATCAAAGAGCAGCCACCCCAATGTGAGTACACATACTGTCTTCATGTGACCTAAGACCTGGAAGGAAACCGCTGAGAACCGCCCAATGCATAGGTACTGGCTCACATTGCAGAACACAGCTAGGGAGCATGACATGAGTATAAATAACTGCACACATTCATCAAATAAAGTTAGCAGAACTTTTCTGTTTACAGATATAGACATATGAATGCATTCAGAAATCAACAGGCAAGAGTGTGACCAGAAGAGAAAGGAGTGCTTACAATGGCACCAGAAGACATCTTATATTTTGTTACAAATTTTCCATTAAGGTAGTAATCAATAAATGGTCCGAGCACAAGGAGAGAGAGGGCTTGAATTGGAGCTGTCTTACTCAGCAATTCAAAAGATCCGATTGAGTATTTCTTCTGCAAGGAACCTATTGACTGTACCACAGAATATGTCCAATCATAATAAGACAAAATGAATTAAAATTATTTTTCCACAGAAACAACATGATCCAACAAAATGTAATGAGCATAAGATAAGATCTGCCTTTTTATTACAAGCAGGTTTACCCATACCCTTTACAATGGATTCCTGAATTATGTTTTCAATGTCATGATCTGACTCAACAGGTAGTTCAAGTCAGCACCTAGCAACAACATAAAAATATAAGTGCCTAGGGACTCAAAGTCCAATGAATTGAAGTTTTCCACTACTATTTCCCTTTTGGAATCTATTTACATCATTCAAAAAACAAGATGTTTTGGCTGATTCAAAAAGAAGTGTTCTGGTTAAAACTCTCAAAATGTTTCTGTTTTCAGAGGGACAAAGTACCAGCAAAAGTTAAACTATAAATGTTTCAGTCAACTCCTAAGTTACTGTTTATTTCTATTTCTTTGTTTTTTCCAATCCAAACTATAAACCAATAAACCATTAATTGATCAAAGACAACAAATCCACTTCTTTACTCAGATCGAATAAATATCAGTGCTAGCCCAAATGGGAAGAGTCCCATATTAAAAATTAGATAAGTAGTCAAAATTTATCTTCACATATAACTATATAAACAACTTCTGGTTGAAGTTTCCATAAATTTCCTCACACACGCAGCATTCATTTTCAATAGAATTATGTATTACCCATGTGCCTCACTGCCATTATAGTCAAGGCAACATGTAGCCTAACCTAACCACCTACCAAGTACCACCTCTGTATTGGGCATTTGGGCCCTGACAGGTAGCAGTGCGACATCTATGTCCTAGCAATGCTGACACAATGCCTGGTGGTCAAGTAGATGTTTTGTTTGGTTGCATGTTTTCATAAGTACACTGAACCCCACTGAACACATGGCACATTTACAGTGGTGTGAACCCACAACTAGATGCATCTCACAAAGCAGAATGTGTAAACTAAGAATCAATGTCTTATGCGAAGATACATGAGAATGGATACACACTAACTTAAGACTCTTTTGAAATCTGATGCATTTGTTTAATAAATGAATGAACGCACACAAGTACTTGCTGTTACATTCAATGTGGCATCATACAACCAAGTTCATTGAGTTATTGGTCTCAAAGGGACTACAAAGACAAGTAATATAAAAGGGGATAAAATACAAAAATACTCACAATTTGCTGCAAAGATGTAGACAATACTGCTACACAGGCACATAGAAAACCTTTAGCATTGACTTTCACGTCAGTTACAGTACAGACACCAACACCTATAACCACAACCACCACAGATATTTTCACTTCCCTTGAGTAGTGTTTGTTATGAAGGATCCATTCCATCACGCAGACCACCGGAATCATGCTTAGTTTGGAAATCTGCACCATAACCACAATGAAACCATTGGCTGATTAAAGGGGGGCAAACCAAGACACAAATGAGAATAAACATAGGTAAGTGTTACTACCTCACAAGGACTAAATTCACACCGCCGGAGAAAAAATTTAATTTCAATATGGATATATTATGTTACACCACTTCCTCTTCAAGAAGTTATATCAAGCATACTCTTTCAAATAGACTTCAACTAATGTGCCTCTAAAGAAATTTTTGATAAAAAAAATCCAATAGTACAATAAAGAAACGAGCAATTTTCTCATATATATATATATATATATATATAGTTCGACTTTGCTAAACCCCTTGGGCCACCCACACAAGGTTTCATTGTTCTCATGAGCCTTGGACATAACTAGTCCATATGGGTTGTGGGGTCTTATATGGGCCCAGGGTTTGCCCAAAGGGTTTCCTCATTATAAAAAATATATTCATAACAAACAACATTAAACACCTTCTAAACCTCCGTAGCTGTTATGAACTTTCATTATGTAGTTGAGAATACTTTTGTAATTTTAGATATTCTAGTATGGTATATATACGAATGATGAGGAACCTGCCTTAATGGATGGACTCTTTTAGTCTTTCTCAATTCCACTTCTTCTTCCATCTACAACTCTCCTTCATGAATTCTTCCAACATGGTATCAAAGCTCCGAATTCTAGGATGTCCTAGGTTCAAAGCTTTCTTCAATTAAACTAAAGATCTCCATCATTTTTTTTTTTTCCCTGATAAGGAACTAAAAATCTCCATCATATCACCACCTCCTCGAACTTTGCATCACCTCTAGCTTTCAGCAAAAAAATTATTATCTCCTAAGGTGATGGAAATAAAATTTACATTTTCTTCATTCAACAATGATTAATGGCTATGCCAACCCCTAATGGTAATGAAGGGCCCCAATGCATTACACAACAGCTGTGAAGGCTAGTTCAAACTAATGTTACCTGGAGCATGGTTCGCTCTAGTACGTGGTATGTGGTATGGGTACGGGTACGATGCTTTGTACGGTACGTTAAGGGGTAGGCTTAGTTGGTTCACTCTAGTACATTAGGGGGTATGTATGTATGTATATATATGTATTACCCATTTGCTAAGAGAAAGATTTCTCCGAAATATTATGAAAATTGAAACTTTAATCGAATTTATGTATTGAATGATTTTGGAAATTGAATTATATATAGAATTTACTAACATTTTATAGTAGTTTAAGAGTCTCATACAATTGCAAATAAACCTAATTTTGGAGTTAAAGTTGTCACTTTGTGAATAAAAGTATCTGTGTGTGTGTCTCAATATTTCAGGATGCAAAAAATAGAGATCCAGATCACAAATGAATTGCATTTCGGGTCGGGGACCCCGTATCGCAATTCGAAGGGGGGTCAAGAGATCCCGATAACACTGGTTCAAACCCTCATCCCTTATCAGATGCAAGGGGATGCATATTAAATACTTTTCGTATGGATCCAAAAATAAAAATAACAAACTTAAAAAACAGATACTTGGGGGATATGTTAGGATACAGTAGGTCCTGTTTGTTCTTTTTCTCTTTTTTTGAAAAAAAAGGGGGCGGGGGGAAGTTAAAATGTTATCTAAAGAGTAATTCAACAATTATTTATTTATTTATTATTTATAAATTATTACTATTATTATTTTTTGATAGGCAATAAAAATCTTATTAGGAAAAAACGTGTCTTAAAAAGCATCTCACCTAGGCCAAAGCAAAGCCCAGGCCTTGCGCATTGCACGCTTTTCACAACTATGATTGCATCATTAACTCAAAGTAAATAGATTTACTAGAAACATGTAAAAATAGAGTGTTTTCAGTCATTCATACTTGGTAAAATCCAACAGAGTTTAGCATGAGGCTCAAGTTCATCCCTGTGATAGACATATTGGCAACTATTGAGAACCAGAAAAGCTCCCATAAAGGAACATGCTTTGATGCAGAATACCCAGTAGCATTTGACACCAGACCAACCAGTGCAGTTACAGCAAAGTGGAACCCAGTTAAAGTTGTGGCTGCAAAAGCAGAACATGACATCAAACTTTAAGAAGAAAATTTGAACCAGAAATTTTATGTCATGACACCTGAGAACTGATCAAATCAGGATCAGATTTGACCATATTTCAAGGCATTTCCATCCATAACAGAACAAATTTTGATAACTAATTATAAATCTAAAATTTAGACCCCAATATGAATCTATAACAAAGAGATTTAAAATTAGATATGAAAATCTAAGCACATAAGCATATTCGAAGAAATTGGTCCAATCAACACACTAAGAGGAAAGAAAGCATCAACACGGTAAAATACATGTACAAAACCTACAACACTAAATGAACTCAAATTCAATTGACAGTTCAAATAACTAATGAACAATATAGAGAGATTAGCTGGACTGATCTGCTAAAAGGAAGGGTAGAACTGGTCCAATCTCTGTGTCATAAACTCATCATATTAAGTGCCGCTTCCACAACACAATCCCAGTTTAGTAGTTTGGGTTCTTTGGGAGCAGATTGCTCAATCTTACACTCTGCTTATGCCTGAAGAACTCATGTTGGACAAAGCTGATGGACTTATTATGAAATATCCCAAGATAGGCAATGGATATCAGCTAAAGGAAGTGTTATTATATAGTAGGGTGTAATACTGTTAAAATTTAACTGTGATAGAATGCTTGCCAAGTTACACAGAACATCCAATTTTCAAACAAACTTTGACAAGTTTGCTACAAGTGTGCATTTTTGGACATTCAAACCACATGCGCACATAAGAATATTCCATCATACATGACATTAAAATTTCCCCAGCAGCGAAAAAGAAAAAAAAAGAAAAAAAAACAGACATTAAAATTTAAAGTTCAGATCAAAAAACGTAACAACATATGACATTACATTGCTTACATTTATGGAGTATAGGTGGAATTTTAAGTTCAGATCAAGTTTGACTAGTTCTTTCATTTATCGGTTCGGATTTTACTGAATTTTCGATGAAGCCAATACATGTTAATCTTCCTAGAAGCTGTGTACTCCAGACACAACCTGATAATTGTATAATTGCATTACAGATTCGACTAAAAGTCCAGAACTATATTTAATTATACTTTGAGAGCGAATCATAGACGAAACAGAAAAGGTCAATGACGAGGACATGATCCACAAACCCTCAAAGCAGAATCAGTACAAAAGAAAATTGAAAAAAAAAAAAAAAAAAAAAAAACAATATAGAAGGGTAATTGTTATGGAAGGAAGAAGGCCTGTTAATTTAAAGATAGATTGCAAACAAGACCACGGGCTAGAGAAAGAGAGAGAAGAAATATCAACCACACCAAAATTTTGATTAAGAAGGAAAAAAAAATAAAAATAAAAAAAGGTAAGTTTTAAGGCGGGATAAAATAAAAAAATAGAAAAGCCGAGTCAAATAAGATGAC
Organism: Liquidambar formosana; assembly: GCA_039720395.1. Lineage (NCBI taxonomy): Eukaryota > Viridiplantae > Streptophyta > Magnoliopsida > Saxifragales > Altingiaceae > Liquidambar > Liquidambar formosana. The sequence goes on from CM077833.1 coordinate 32,809,364, forward strand.
AGATCCACAGGAACCAAAGAATGCATAGAAGATTCAGAAGGGGAAAATGGGTTTGTAGAGATCTCAGATCCATATGAGAGAGAGACTGACCGAAGCTGAAAGCATAACCATTGGCAGACATGAGCTGCTTGTTGGCCATAATAATTCCGACGGAACTGACAACGTTCATGGCCCACGCTCCCACGTCCGACACCGAGGACGACTTCTTCTCGCTCTCCATATTCTCCAATTCGGATGTAGTCTACTTGTTGTAAGAGAAGAAAGGGAAGATCCGGCGATGGAGATACCAGATCTCAATCGAAGACCTATACAAAGACGAGGAGGAGGACCGATTTATGAAGAAGAAGACCAAGGCGTAGGGGGAATAAGGGGAGGAGACACCAGATTCAGAAAGAAGGCCTTGATTTGATTTTGGACTCTTTGACCTTTCCTTCTTCTTTGTCTTTTGTATGGTAAAATCGTATAGGAAGAGATGCGGATCCTTCAGAGAGGGGTGGGGGGTTGAGAAGGGGTGGCGTTTCACTGCTTGTGCGCTCTGTCTCTCGAGCTATCCCCAATGCCCTCCCCCACTTCTCGTTTCGTTCTCCTTCACATTCACTTGTCTGTCTCTCAATCAGTCAAAATATTTTCCCCAAATCCGTTATAAAGCATTAACACTTCCTTGACCTGCACATATTCGCTACTTAATCGGATTTTAAAAACTTCTATTCGTCATTTTTAGTGTTACAAACGGAGGCCTAAGTATTATTATTATCATTATTTTGTAAATATGCTTTTTCTTTATTCGTATAACCATCCATTGACCGTACTAGGACATAATTACAATTTTCTCTCTTGATGTTTTATTTTTTATTTTTTATTTTAATTATCGTTTGTCTTGGTAAAAATTGAATCCGTTACAATCCACTGAACGTTCACCGTTTTGAGATAATTCTCCTTTCCATTTATATTATTAATTCACCGTTACAATTATATTATTAATTCTCCTTTCTATTTATTTGTCTAATTAATTATAATTTTTCCCCATCAATGACATAATAAATTAGTAACATTTTCTCACTTGCTAGAGATTTTAGAGTTAGGAGTAACTTCTACCCGATATCAAATTATTAATTGTCAAAGAAAATTACAAATTTTTCCTATGAAATATAATCATGTTTGGATCTCTTTCCCCTTTGATACACCACCTTATTGATGCAATTAGTAAAAAGTTGAAATGTATTACTCCATACTATTTTTTATTTTTTATGTAGTAACATAGATAGAAAGTTCATTCCATCAATTTAACTGGCAAATGTCTTACTAATACAAACAAAACACAACAATTTGAACTTTTTTTTTAAGAAAAGAAATCTTAACCTAAATGACAAAATTACCCCTCTGAATATTAAGCTCCCTCCTCTCTCCTCCCTGCCTTAATGATGCTGTTTGGAACATCTACACAGAGACTGCACATCAAGTGTTGAGAGGGAGGAGAGGGCGCACATCTAGGGTTACAACTTGGGTGGGTTGAACCTGCACAACCCGAATCCAACCCGGTCAATAAATGGGTTGGACAAATGGTTTTCATTAGGGGTGTTAATGGTTTTGGTTAAAACCGAGAACCAAACCAAACTGGGTGGTTTGGTTTGGTTTTCTTGTCATTAGGTTTGGTTATGGTTTTAATTTTAGAAATCTGAACTCAATTGGTTTAGTTTTGGTTTTCAGTTTTAAAAAACCAAACCAAACCGAAAAACTGAAAAAACCGAAAAATATATAATATATATATATATATATATATATAAACTTAAAGTTTGTAAATTCCCAATTCTAATAAGGGTAAAATAGGTAATGTGCTTGCTTTTGTTGATTTTAAGTTTCTTATTGTTTTCCCTTTTTTAAGATTTGCATGTATTAAACTAGCTATTAATGTTGTGTGTGATATCGACATATTGATAAATGTCAATATGTTTCTATTTTGATACAATGTTTGTTTTTTTTAGTTGCTAATGTAATGCTTTTATTAAAAAAAATTTATTTGGAGTTTGGCAAGTCATTTTTTTCATTTTTAATTATTTGTTGTTACTTGATAGGTTAAAACTGAAATCAAACCGAACTAAACCGAAATATAATGGTTTGGTTTTTTTATAGTATGGTTTGGTTTTGGTTTGGGAGGAACAAAACCGAAGTATAATGGATTGGTTTGAAATCTCCCCTAAAACCGAACCAAACCGAACCATTAACACCCCTAGTTTTCATATATTGGGTTGGGTTTGGGTTTGGGTTAGAAAATATTAACACAATTTAAATCGGGTTAGACTTAGGAAGGGGGGTTGGGCAACATGAACCTAACCCATGTAAGATGCGTTCAGATTCAATGCTGAGAGAGTGTTTTCTCAGCACTATGCCAAGGTGCCGAGGATTGCGACGCGTGGCATAGTGCTTCCTCTAACGGTAGAGAAACTCCCTTTATAAAACGATACCAGACATGTGCGTTTTGACTCCCAAACACAACGTTAACGGAAGCAACCCACCGTTACCCCCAAAAACGCCACTTCTCCTGCAATCTCCTTACCATTCCCTTTCTCCTGCCCATTGATGCCTGGATTTCCTCATCCACAGAAAGGAAAGCTTGACCTACTCACCTTGCATTTTCCCGGCCAGTTAGGTAGCACACACCATCCGACCCTCTCCGACTGACTCCATTTTTTTCAGCCATTGATTCATCAATAGAAAATAAAAATAAAAATAAAAATAAAAAAAAACATTGAAGATTTGGACAGATTACTTACAACAAGTTTTTAAAAAAAAAAAAATGAAGAAGAAAAACCGGGGGTTTGGTGGTGATGGGTTTCTAGGAGATCCTCATCAGTGACGGCTTGCTGATAAGCCACCATGAATATCGCTGGCAGTTCTTCCCTCCCACTGATCCTCTACTCTGTTTTCTTCCTTCTTTCTTTTTTTTTTATTTTGTTGTCACATTGAGAGATCCATGGCCATGTCTTTCGGATCGCCGGCCATGGCTGTCTTCTTTCTTCGTCTACTTCATTTTTTTTTTTTTTCCTTTCGGGCTTTGTTTTCTTTTCCTAAATGTAGCAGTTCATCGCACCACAACCCAAACCTTATCAAACCCCATCACCCTCGCTACTATCCTCACAAATCGAAACTCTATCGGCAATCTATAGCAGTCCTCCACCGTTTAGAATCCTACCACACAATCGCATTTTTGAGAAATACATAAACCACTGCCGTGATCCATCGCCACCACAAAACCTTTGTCTCCATGGTTGCATGCTCTCGGATCAAACCCATGGCAGAAAGCTCACAATCGCACCACACAATCGCACCTTTGAGCACCTTGACTGTAAGCCCCCATCAGATCCACTTGCAGATCTACCCTTGCCGTCAGATTCCGTTTGTAGATCCACAGCACCACTAGCGAATCTCACCCTTCTCTCTTAGAGGAAAGGCGAGCTGTTTCACCGTCGGCGAGCCACCATCGATATCCTGTCGTTGGGTATTTTCGGTGAATCTTTGTCGTAGAAAGTTCTCCTGCCGACAACTCTTGCGGATCTACCCTTGCCGCCAGATCTGTTTAGGGGTCTTGTTCTTAAAGGAGGAGGCAGCGCTGGCGAGTATTTGTGGGGGAGGCGGTGGGTCAACGCCTCGCCGGTGGTGGGTTCTAGCCCGTCGCTGCTGCTTTTTCCTTTTTCCTTGTCCGATTTTTTTTTTCCTTTTTTTTTTTTGGTTGTTGTTTTTTGAGATCGACCACGCCCTTGGTTTTGGTGTGCTAGTGTGAAGGGGGCGGCATTGGGAGATGGTGGGGGAGGCGGTGCAACAGGGATGGTTTAATTGGAGACGGAGCCAGAGTTGGGGTTTTGGAGGGGGCTGAAACAAGTGCCAGGCGCTGGGTTCTTCTGGGTTTCAAGAATGGTAGGGAGATGCATAGGGTAAAACATAGCGTTTTGGGGTAACGGTGAGATGAGCCGTTAATAGTGCGTTTAGGAAGCCAAAACACACTTGAATGAGGTCGTTTTATCAAGTGGAGTTTTTCCTACCGTCAGATGAAGTGCTATGCCACGCGTCGCAATCCTCGGCACCTTGGCATGGTGTCGAGAAAACACTTCCTCAGCACTGAATCCGAATGCTATGTAAGATATAATTTTTTTAAATACTTTTATATGCATTAAATATAACATCATATGACTTTTAATTATTGGTCATTTGGTGTGGGCATAAGGGGCTTGTATGAGAAATTGATGGAAGAATTGTTAGAGGAAGATGTGCAATAGACTATTAGCCCTAACCTAGCGGTTAGTAGTTATAAAATCTCATTTCTTAGCAAGAAAAAAAAAAAATCTATGAAATTTATAATCCATGTTTGACCTAAAAGACTCTTTAAATAAGTGTCCATGAATGTTAATTTTTCTTATTTTTCTAAGTTAGTTCTTATCATTTTGGTATCAGAATACTCTGCCACCACTTCTCTATTTTTCCCCAAGTCCCATCGGCTACTAGCGAGTAACGCCATTGATTTTATTGAAGCAGGTTAATCAATTGAGTTTGGATAATTAAGATTTATAGGCATATGCAACAATATATTTTTATTTTATTGAAGCAGGTTTACTAAAGATGAAAAATAAAAAATGAAATTAATAAGCTAATCCTCACAACCCGACTTCAACCCACTCAACCCATGTAACTTGGGCTTACCCAATCCGAGCATGGGTTGAACCTGAATTAGGAAAGTTCAACCCGAAGTATAGATTGTGTTGGCTTGGATGTAAGGATTTACACTTAGAAAGTTAGAACTGGGTTTAGATTGACCCCGCCCAAGTTACAGCCCTATGCACATCATTGATTGGGACATCATACCGCCGACCTCTAGTATTAAGAAATAGCACAGACAACCTCCCCAAGCCATGACTAGAGTGGATCTGGGCGGAAACAGAATGTAGCAGTCACGGCCTAACACAGTCTAATTTCATGAGCATGAGTATATGTCCCTCACCAAATCATCATCGCCAATAAATATTTTTCATCCTTTTCTATGCGCATCCAATGGTCCGTCACTAAAGTGTTAATCCAAAGGATGATGGCTGCCCGACTGTTGAATCGTACACAACTCATGGCAGAATGGAGGTGGCTAAGGAGGTGTTCCGAGAAAGTAAGCTTGATCGACGAGTACTAGCCATCCAAATCCGAAATCCGAAATCCCTTATGCATACGTTGCGGGAAGGAAGGCGCCGAATTGGCTCGCTACTCCCCTTTCGGGCTTGTGGTGTAAGAAAACCCTCCTGATGAGCTTAACTCAAAATCATCAGGCTTTGCCGCTAGCATCTTGCTAATATTCATCTCCATTTCTGAGGGTGTCCTATCCTTCAAGCGAACAAGCACAACTTCAAGCACCATGATTCATAGGACATCTCCACAGCCGAACTATATTAGTCACGTTTAGCTAGTTCGTTTTATTATTATTATTATGGAAAAAAAGAAAAAGAAAAAAAAGAAGAAGCTACTTTACACATGGATCTTCAAGTAATGTACAAACCAAACAAAACCTAGAACCTAAAAATGTACAACTGTGAAAACGAAAAGCAAATACACCACTCCAACCAAATACATCATTCAAATTACAAGGCAGCCCCATCGCAGCCGAAAAGTGATAACGATAGTTACTTCCTTCTACAACCCACATTTCTTCCTCTCCATGTATATAAATATTGGTCTTCCATAAATACATTACACCATGCCCGCTGACCTGGAGGCGTGACGTGCTATCCAGCATAAAATTATCTACTCAAACACATCCAACAAATGAAAACTCCAACCCCCTCCCCTCCTACACCCAAAACAATGATACATAAGAAAGGCGTTATACTACAAGCGATTCACACATGGGATTAAACTTTTCCATCCTCACTCCCTGCTGCCTGCTGAAGGATGTCTCTGCGCGCCAGGTGGTGCAGTCGGCATTGGGAAGTTACAGCTAAACTGAGCACCTCCAAAATGGGGGGTCTCCACATATGGGCTCTAGGATGTCCAATTGTTTGTTTATTTTTGTAAAAAAAAAAAAAAGAAAAAAAAGAAAAGAAAAGAGGGGTGGGGGGGGGCATAAAACAATGATAAGTAAATAATATAAAATAAATTTAAATGAAAATGGATGTTAAGATGCATAAGGTTTATCTAAATCAATGTAAAATACTTAAAGACACATTTGGGCATTCGGTGGAGATGTAATGATATATTGGGTTATTTGTAGCATTTTAAAGGTATTATTACCCAACTTGCTGGCATCATAGCATGGACTTGCCCATCTGATAACTCTAACATCTATTATAGATTTTAGCTTCTTAATCCAAACTAAACCATTATAATCCCACTGTCTGGTACATCTCCCTCTACACACTCTCATAAATGTTATAAAAGCTACCTAATCTTGATGGTTAATTAAACACTCCAATAATGATTAAAGAAAAACACATTAGATAAACACTTTTTTTTTTCCTTAAAAATTATGGTTTTTCAAGTTCAATCCTGGGTTTCTATTTATTTAACTATGACAATCTAAGTTTCACAAAAACTTCCTGTGTCTCCTTCTTTATCAAAAAAAGTTTGCCTCCTACAGAGTGAAATGCCAATTGTCAGTCTCCATTTTACTATTGGTAAGGGATGCAGTTCACATGTTTATACATAATGGGTGCCCCACTGACTTGAAACTTGATGAATGCTATGTTTAATTTTGTGATCATTAAAATTAAAACCTAAATTTAACCTCATGAATTGATATTTGACAAGGAATGATACTAGAATAGATAATAGAATCATAAAGACATCAAGTGTATCAAAAATTGGGTTTTTAGTGACAACTTTGTACTGATTTTTCCCATACCCCGCACATTCAACACCTGATAATATTGAAAAGTTGAAATGCCATTTCATAAAATCCTAATAATGATTGTACACATTATATGAATAGACATGATGAGCTTATCAGTGACAAGAAAAAAAAAGATACCTGGGGCGCAATTGTAGTAGAAGATGGCTCCTCAGCATTTGAAGATTTTGGTGACGTCCTAGGAGAAAAACCATCATAGCTTGGTTCACTTCCATTGAGTTTATGAACTGCACTGTTTAGCACAGTTTCACTTTCATTCCCGTTGGCTGACTTGACCCTCTATATTCATATCATTAGTTTAAAATGTATTAGGAATTCAGTGCAAAATTTTAATAAAACCACATAAAAATTGAGGACAAAGGCGCAAGAGATGATACCTGAAAGATTTTACCAAGAGTTTTCAACCTCTTTGCTCGTGCACGGAGATCCTCTTTCTTGGCATTGCTGTCTTGAAGGACCTGTAATAAACCATGAGTGAAATACCACCAAACAAACTGAATTGAGTGTCAAACCTAGTGTAAGCCAACTACCAAAAATAACAACTGAGTTATAAAACAACCATCTGACAAACACGGGAAAGAGTGGCTTCAATATCAGCTACATTAAGCTTCCAAAGGGAATCAATCATCAACTTCTTGTGAGATTGCATGTATTCTTCAAGTTCTTCCTCCGTATAGTTTCCTTCTGCACTGAGCTGCCTTTTCATGTCCTCTTGTAGCTGGATCAAAGCAATTGCACCTACCACCATGAGCAAGAAAAACCATTTCATCAACCTATATAGATGTCATCAAGCAGCAACCTTTTGTGCAACAACTACTGATTTACATCAATCTCCTCAGTCCTGACATTGTATGACTAGAGACAATTATTAAAACGCATTCATACAACCACAATGCACAACCAACACTGAAAGCAGCTTAGATGCCCAAACAGCTAGGCAATGGCCTTCATGACCACATGGTTGTACGTGATGAAGGTATTAAAAAAAAGAAAAAAAAAAAAAAGAACATTATACTTGGAAGACTTCATGACCAGGAGCCTATGTGTTATTTGACAATACTAGAGATCTAAAAAGAGTTACCGAATGAACGCAGCTATTGACCATTGAAGCTGTCGAAATCTACTAACCTGTTGCTGCTGTTACTTGGGATTTAATGAAGTGGCCTTTGTTTCTGAACCACTCAGCAATAAATGGCACACCCAAATATATTGCCTTCTTCCCAAGCTCTTTAGCTGCCTGTCTTGCATATATGTAGCCAATCGTGTTCAACATATCAACACCATAAGCTGTAGAAAACAAAGCATGAAACTAATCAGAAACAAATCCTTCACCATTGCATCAATAAAGATGGAAAAATATAATACAAAAAGCAAGGAAAAGCAGTCCCAAAAGAAGCTGCTACACAGAGTCTATTTCAGAGAAGTTGTTACTTCACACAGATTAGTGTTCAAGAATGCCAGCTTGAGGTTTAATGTAAGAGGTTGAATCATATCAGGCCAAGGTCTGTGGTGCAATGGAAAACTTAAATTCAAACAGCACCAAGGAAAATTTCAAAGTTTCCAAGCAAGCCCTAATAAATGTGTATAAAGAGAAAGATATATTCCTAGTAAATCAATGCTTGTGGCTTTCCAGCCCAAGCATGGGAAGAAGAAGAAGAAAGAAAGAAAGAAAGAAAGCTTGTGGCCTCCCGTGAGGCAACAGAATAAGCCAAAATATGGTGAAAGATAAATCTCGATGCTACATTACCTGCATTGGAGAGTTTTGATACTTCAGCTTCGGCATGATTAATAAAGTCCTCTTTGTTTCTTTTGTCATATTGATCGAGTCGATCTTTCAGTATGTTTGCGAGCTTCTCTTCTCTTTCCTTTTGAACAACCTGTAGTGAAAAGGAATTCCCACAAGGCACCCAAAGAAAAATAAAAACATTACATGTCTAAGGAGTAAGGACAAATTGAACAATAGTAAAATATTTCAGTACCAATAAAAATAAAAAATAAAAAACCTACGAATTTGGCCTAGTAACAGTCATAAATCCTTAACACATCACTACAAATAAACTCAATAGGAAGCAAGACAACAAGGACAGATAGGGAATTAAATTCCAGTTTTGGCATTGATGGCAAATCAGATAGACATGCAGGATAAGACTGAACAAAAAAAAAGTTTGAAAGAATCACAAAATTCCCTTCATATCATATACCTTCGAAAATAAAATTTATCCAACTATGCTTTTCCTTGTAATATCACCAAAAAATGAAAATTATATAAATTAAAATAAGAATGTTCTTCTATTTCTAGCCTGCCTTCTAAAATTTTTCACTCTTGGTAACAATAATAAACACCCTGAGTAGTAACCATGGACACAGAAAATGTTGTCAAAGTTCAACAAGGTAAAAGTGCACTTATCAGATAGCCCCCATGAAATCTCAATTTTATCCTTGTGAAGTGATTTTATGTATAATGAGTATATGGTTAGAAAATTAACTCCACCTCTTTTCAAGGCTCAAGCTAATATCATCGAATCATCAAACCATATTACCATAAATTCTTTTATTGTTAATAACTGAGGCATGTGATTTTGATTGTAATTTAACTCAGTACTTAAGAGTAAGAAACCAATCTACATAAGTGTTAAGTTAAGCATATAATTTAAGTAAAAAAATTCACCTTAGGGCTTCCAAGCTTACTAAAATACCCCCAATTCTTTAGATAATACACTGGCTTCATCTTCACTTGGGCTAGAAAAGAAACAAACAACTAAGTCAGACCCATCAAAAGGTGGGTCCCAATACTATGTGATGCTGACATCAACTCAACTCAACTCAACAAGAGCCTTAATCCCAACGGCATGGCATAGGCTACACGAATCCTTTTACACCATTCAGTTCAATCAAGGGCCTTATCCTCAGTTAAGTCCTTCGCATACATGTTATTTCTTACCACCTCTAATCATGATTTTAATAATTAATCAAATATTTAAGTTATGTTTACGAGTATGATATTTAGTGGTTTTTAGACTCATGTTGGCAAGCCAAGATTTTTTGGATGGTGAATCATGGTGGATATGGATGCACTGAGCCAAACCCATCAGCCACATAGGATGCATTTAGCTTACTATTTGATAAAGTCCGCTCAACGAAACTTTAGAAAGTGCCACAGGGTACATGAAACTCGATCCAAGCATCCCGTATGCACGCACAGGTGTACCTAACAAATGAAGAAATCCTATGCCATATGGTAATCGCTCCAATACGACAATTGTGCCGCACGCTCTCTTATGGACCATTTGGTTGGAGAGAAATAGGAGGATGTTTGATGAAGCTGAGAGAGATCCTTGGGGTAATTGAGAGATATGTTTATAGGTTTTCTTTTTGCTCAGGGGAACTTGAGAAGTTCAGTTGATAGTATCCCCTTTGATAGGTTCTTGGACCTTTCAAAGCTGTAATGTGTTGAGGGTCCTTTGTTTTAGGTTGTATACTTCACGTATACTTGGGTTTTTTTGCCCTTATTAAATATACATTTACTTCATTGAAATAAATAAACTATCTGGGCCATGAATGATCACATTTGTAATGCATAGTTTCATACCTGCATCCGGGAGTAAGATAATTCCCAGCACACAAGTGCTCTTTGGAATCTTTTTGGCTATATATATTAATCTTTCCATAATATTTTTGGATTTCGTAATTTCATCCTCAGTGGCTGAAACTGTGGTAAAGTTCAGCTTGGGCCTCAAAAGAATTCCTGAAGAGTTTCTACCTAGTTTTCCATCTAAAAATGCTTAGTTGTGACAGTGACCTAGGTTATCATCTCTTGCATATTAACCATATTTCTTGCTGCATAGCAGATAGACAATTGCCTCCTAATTTGTCCTTCTGAAACTGAACTAAAAGCATTCAGCACAATTTCAAAGAAAATTATCTGAAGTCAAGTAACAGGCACAATAAACTACAACATAAAAGAAAAATTATCCAAAATTAGGGATACCAAGCAATTGTACCCTCATTTTCTCTTGCAACTTTTTAGAATCAAACTGTTCGCCTTCTGCGAAAATGTCCAGCGAAGCCATTGATGCCATGGCAAGCTGGCCTATGTATTCCTCAAAAAGCTCACTACCAAAAAGCATTGCAAAGATCGCCGCAGGATCAATTATTGCTTCACTGCAACGAAAGGAAAGCATGAAAATGGGTATCGGATAATGATTATTGAATTACTACATCTATGTTATCAAGATTCATATATATATATATATATATATATACACACACACACGTATTTAATATAATGCATTAGAAGCAAGACTAACGTCGAAATTCCTGATTTTCCATGAGCGTCATAAGCTTGCCGTTGGGCAGGATCACTCAGTACCTGGTAAGCCTCTCCCAAAACCTGAATCCAAATGAGTGAAACTTGAAAAAAAAATAATATTGATTGTTCTCAAATTTTTGACTTCCAATAATGATATACACATTCTAATGCCTTATAGAAACAGACGATAGGCATAAAATTGTAACAGCAAGCAAACGATAAAGAAAGATATGATTATTTGATTGAGAATGAATAGAGACATTGTCAATGACAAACTTGTAGTAAGTGTAAAGTGATGAGAACCAAACGTTCCAAAAACAACCTAACTAGTTTGTACCATTTTATCTTCCAAAATTAGTAGACCACCTATTGACAGGAGGATGCATAAAGCAACTGGATATTTAAAAGTTTTCCCTAGAGGATCACGACAACATTTTTATACCTAGAGCATCTTGGAGCCAATGTCAAATTAGATTAGACCTAGAATTAGATTCTTGTGTAACTATCAGTCATATCATGATTACAAAAGTTTACAACTAACCGCCAGTAAAGATTTAGCAGAGCACAATCAAAACGTAAAGAGCCAACCCAACAATAAAATCCACAACACCACCAGAGAAATCTTCAGCACATAGTCACAAATTTCTATTGCCCAAACTTGAACCAATTCTCCTCTATGGTCAGAAATTCCTCGCCAGTTTGTGGAGCTGAAAGCAAAATGTTGCATTTCCAGAACTAGTCATGATGTTGGAGAAAAAAAATTTCATAGGACCTCTACTATGCAATGCCAATCTTTAAGAGCTTTCTGTATCTGGAATAACAATGACATTCCTTGCCCCTCCACAGAATTCCAGTAAGAAACATTAATCTCCCATACAAACTGGATTCAAGCTTTTATAATTTTTGCATGCTTCAAGGACAACCCGAGTTAGCTTCGTCCATGAGTCCATCAATTGAAACCAGCAGCCATGTCTACCATCTTCCTCACATAAACCAAACAAATTTCTGTTGATCCACACTTCTTTCTTCAGTTAGTGCCACTTCTTCTTCTTTCTTCTTTTTTTTTTTTTTCTTTTTATTTTAACAATAAGAAACAAATTATGTGCCACTTCTTTTCACTCCACTTTATCAAATTTGGTAGTTACAAGATCCAAACTTCTTACAGAGAAGTAACCAACTACTAAGTAATACAAATTATTACTCATCAAGTCCCTCCATGGCACAGTTGAATTTTTTCAAATGTACTAACAAAGGGCTTCTAAAATCTGTTAGAGCATGAATAACTTTTAGATTGACATAGTTTTTGTAATATTTTTAGTTTCATCGAAAAAAAAAAAATCTTGAATAGTAAATAATTAACGCTATTGTTCATTTTACCAGAACGTTAAAACCATTATCTTCTTAAAAAATATAAAATTTCTACCTAAATGGATAATACGTTTAAACGACTGTGCTTACCCCACCAATTAGCGCTGCCCTCCCCCCAATCACCCCCCTCCTTTTTAAAGAGGTCCATAATATGACCTTATACAATACCAATTAGGTCAGGTAAGTCGGGTAATCAGGTATACGGCCATACAGGTATCAATTGCCACCCCAACTCTAAAACAATGTGTACTCAGCTTGACATTGAAAGCGACATCTTGCTACACAAAAGCAACTAACAATACTAATATAAAAAACTGGAGAAAAATACAAAGCAGCTGAAATAACAGCACACCTCGACAAGCAACCAACAGTAAATAAACTAATCTGCTGACTTATGCTGCAAAGCTTGGCATAATTAGTTTTTTTTTTTCCTTCTTGGGCAAGCATAACTACAGTTGAGTCAGTACTAAAGCTGCTAGTTTCCCCCCATCTAAATATGGTGCTACTTTCTACCACTCACAATGGAATAACACAGTTTTTTTTCAAACAACAGTTCTATTTTCTTAGAGGGGGAATCTCTTTCTGCAACATGAGTGCATCAGTGGCACATGGATGGGGCAAACATTAAATCATCATGCCATGATTGAGGCTTTTGTGTTGCATACCTCAACCAAGCCCAATGTATACTAAACAAAAAGTTCAACTCAAAGGGGAAAAAAAAGATAGGAAATTTTTTCATGATATTTAAAATGTGAATCTTACCTGAAAATTTTGTGCTGCAAGAGGATCATTTGGGTTTTTATCCGGATGGACCTGCCTTGCCTGCAAGCCACCCAAAAAAAAAAAAATAAATAAAATAATAATAATAATAATAATAATACTAAGAATAAGATGTATATAATCCATCCATCCTGACAAGCTGAAAAATGATAATCAATACCTATATGGACCAGAGTGAATACATGCATATATAGAACATAGAAATCATGATTAACCTAGAGGCACAGAAATTGTGGATGAGTTCATCAACATTGGAAAAGGAAAAAAATCTTAGATAAACAAGGCACTAAAATTGAGAAAATTCTATTAATTGTAAAAGACCAAAGGTTAGGGATCAACATTATATTTGCAATTGAAATACTTTAAAACAAAAGCATTCTTTTGTAACTCAATGCATTTGAAACTACATAGTTTTGGTCAATTGTGATGAAGTACAAAAGCCTATTCCAAACTAGATAGTTTTGGAATTTTTCTTCATAACTAAATTGTTTAGTCGTAAAGGTCACTCAGCGCAGAAAGGTCCTGCCTATGACTACATCGTTTAGTATTAACATAAATCCTCCTTTATAAGAAGATTGTTGGCTGATGACCTCACTTTTTCTTCCTCTCTAGCATTCCTTCCATGGTCAAGAGGTGGAAAATTTGCAAAGGGAACTTTTAGGTATCACTTGTTTTCAGGGTCACACTATGCTACATTAAGGTGGAATACTAGGCACCATAAATTGATATTTTGCAAAAATGTAGAACAATCACCAAGAAAGTGTATTTCCGCACAAGGTTAAAAATCCCTTGAAAAAAAATAAAGAATAAAAATAAAAGAGCCCTCCACCCTGGACATGTCTTCCCAAATCCCAATACTGTTCTTGTTTACCATCTCTTTTCCCATCCCTCCCACTAAGTCTAACACGCCAAACCAAAACAAATCTCTTAAAATTCAAACTTGGCTATCTGAAAACAAACACCTTTCTACACTAACTTAGGACTCGAAAACCCTCAACTACTACACAAAATTTCTCATCCATAACCAGAGAATGTCTTTTCAGGCAGACAAATATGATGAATTCAGATTTTATTGAGTGGCGTGGAAGCCATATGTAAAGGAAATGGGACTGATATTTTTGAATCTTGATATCAGACCCTTTTCAATGATGGACAAGCTCATCTAGAAAGTGCCTCTGGCATTCTGGGGACAAGCAAGGTGGAAAAAAAAGTCAGGGCTAAAGATGAGGATACTCATCATGGGTGGGTTTTGAGAGATGTAAGGGCCTATGGTATAACCTTAGAAAAGGTATCTCAAAGGTTTAATTAGGTCTCATGCTTTGAAGGTAAGCAAAACTGGTATGGGAAACCAACAGTTGAAAGATCTTAAGGAAGCTTATCATCTTCGTAATCCTCTCTGAAGAGGGGAAGCTTTCCGTTAGAAGCTTATTTGTGAGGTTACTGAGAGATTTGAGAAAATCCAAAGGATCTTTCCTTGGCGGGAGGAGAGGAGTTTGTTGAGCATGTCAATTTTTTTACAATAAATTTTATTAACATGAAGAGAAGGGCAAAGCCCCCTACATAAAAGCACACAAGAACTTAACAAAGAGAGTAAAAAAAACTCTGAAAAATGGTCTTGATTACAAATAAGGAGAAGGAACTCCAAAAAAATAAAATAAAATAAAATCTAAGCACAACATAATAAGAGTGAATAAAAAAAGCTCTTCATCTTCAATTATTCTCCTATTTCTCTCTTTCCAGCCACACTATTAGAAATAAAGAGGTGCCACCTTCCATTACTACGTTTACTCCCAGCATTTATCAATTAACCACACAAAAGATTCCTCACCGAACCAATGACTTTAATATCGATATCGATGGATATATCGAGGGTCCAAAAATATGGATATATTGGATATATCATTGGATATATCGACAATATCGATATCGTTTTAAAGATATGGTGGATATTATGAGTTAAACATGGATATTTTTATTGAAACTTTGGAAAACAATGATTTAGACTCTAATACACAATCTAGCATCAAAATATTGCAATTTAAATGTGCATAATACAAGTATGTGTTGTGTAGAGTATAAACAGTGTGATACGTTGAGAAAATAAATAATAGAAAGTTATACAAATTCAACATCCAAATGTCATATGAGATTAAAATTTATAAATATTTATCATTTACATAATTCTTTCACATAAAAACAAATAAGGTAGTGAAATTCTTCACACAAAGCTGCTAGTCCAAAATAAAAATAAAAATGAAGGCACCACTTCATAGAAAGACAAAAAGAGTTTACGCCAAATAGTATTAAACTAATAATGGGTTCTCTACTTCATTTTTTTTAATTTAAATTTTAAAAAGAACAAAGAAATTCTCATTTTTTTAAAATTTTTTTATAGAAAGACTCATTTATAGAAAGTCTTTTATCATATAATATATAATAATAAAAATATATTATAGAAGGTTCAAGAGTCTTTTGACTCTTTGACAAGTCACGACTCACTATAAAGGAATAAAGGTCAAAAGTCTTAACATATATATATATATATATATATATATCAAATACACTGCCTCAATCAAAATTCGAAGACAATGCCTCAAGCCCTCGACGACACAAGGTGATGCCGGCAGCAAGGTTGCTCGACGACACAAGGCGACATTGGCAGCAAGGCTGCCTCGATGACACAAGGCGATGCCGGCAGCAAGGCAACGTCAATAGAAGCAAAGATGAGGCAACATCGACGGCAAAAAGCCCTTCTTGATTGTCGATTATGGGTTTGTGATCCAAGTTTTGAGGTGAGTTCTGCTAAGCATATATCATCGATATATCGAGTATATCGTTCGATATTGATTTTTTTTTCAAATTCTTCTTATATCACAACAAGATATCGTGTCGAGGGTGGACGATACGACAATATATCGACGATATATCGTCGATATCGTTGATATTTTGGTCCATGCACTGAACTAGGAATGATTGCCACCTTCTAAATTAATATGTTTACTCCCAGCATTTATCAATTAGCCACACAAAAGATCCCTCACAATTTGTATATTTCCTCTTGATTAATACAATTTGTCTATTATCAAAAAAAGTATCCCTCATCGAACCAGGCATGAAGCGATGATCCACGGATAAACTTAACAACTAGCACATCGATTTTGAAGAAACCACCCTACACTGATCAAATGATCCACCGCAAGGCACTTGTCTCTAGCCACCATCCAAACGAAGAAACTTCAGGGTCATGGCATAGAGAAAGGGTAAGGGATGGGCCTTTGAGGTGTTGAATTACCCCATGCCCTTGTTTCCTAAATACCTACTCATCTTTTATTAAATAGATGACTTTAGATGCCATGTGTTGACTCAATGTCAAATATTTATGCCATGTAAACACCAAAAAAAGACTTGGCATTTTGTCTCTTAGTGCTAGTTCAGAAAGTGGGTGTGAAGGTTTTCGAGAGAGAGAGATGACAGGAAGGAAATTAATCTCAAATAACAATGGAGTAATCATGAGTAGATAAGATACCCATTAAGCTTCAAGACCTCGTGGTTGAGGGTTGGGGTAGGCATATCAAAAGTTAGGTTTCATTTCTACATCAGAACCAAAATTTTGGGCATCATTCAATTTGGGTTTTTTCTTCATTATCTTTCTAGGCAAAGAGGAGTGAAGAGTGATGGCTCCTTCCCAACCAAAATTATCTAAAAGGCGTAAGAATCGCCCATTGTTTCTTTCTGTTTTCGGATGTAAAAATTGATAAGATCCTGAAAATGGATTATTTGACATCTAAGAATAGAAGGATCCCTTATCATTATGTTCTTTGCAAGCCACGCCTAGAGTCTGTCAACCAACTTTCTTTCTTCTTTTTTTATTTCATAGGAAACGAAATTGTATTGAGCACAAAAGGAAGAATACAAAGAGAAGGAAGAAAGTCTGTCAACCAACTTTTGATTTATCATTCTTTCTTGGTAGCCATTTAGGCAAACTTTTTGATAATATGTAGCTTCTCATGAGCAATGAATCTGTCCCGATGACGGTGTGGGAAGACATGGATGTCAAAGGCCAAATTGTGTAGGACTGTAGGAGGTCCCTTACTTTTCAGTGCTTAAACTTTGTTGACAAAACCAGAGAATAAATCTATGGAGAACTACTGGCTGATATGAATGTTGATCAAATGGATGTAAATGGTAGCCTGGCAAAGAAACTAAAAGCAGGGGGCATCCATTTTGAAGTGGCTGACTCCAGTTTCCAGACAATATTTTAGATGGACACAGAGGAAAAAGAGACCGATAGAAGCAAACCACGATAGCCAGAGGTAATTGGATCAAATACAAACATTAACCAAAGATTTAAGGACCACCAGACTTAATTCGTTCTCCTATCGTTTGACCAAAATAAATAAATTCTTATGAGATGACTACACTGCACAATAATTGAATGGCTAATTTCACAGGAAGAAAGCAAAATTTTTAAAGAGAAACGACAACAGAACCCTTTTTTTTTGGGGGAGGGGTTGTGGGGTGGGGGAGGGGGTTCAACCCAGGTGAGCTCACGGAAGAAATTGTAAGAAATTGATGTGTGTGTGATAGAGAGACAGATATGGAGGGAGGATCCTATTCGGATTCCTTCCAGAACCCAAAACGAATAATAGATCTAAAGCTGCTTCGTGCTGTGAGTATCAAAATTTTCCTTCAAATCTCGTACCAAGAAATTCTAACGCTTCCCTCTCGTCTTAACCTACGCTGATGAATCTATGAACATCACCATAGAGGTAATATCAACCCTCTAGTCACCATCCTATTTCTGGAAAACTAAAGTCCCCCATTTTCCTTCTCCGTCGAAGATAGCAGAAGATCGGTTTCGTAACCTAGAGCTTCTCCAGCACGCATAATATGAATATTGAGGCAATCGCGGCGGGGCGAGGATGATAGCATGGGATAGCAATTAACTTTAGTGAAAATAACTCACAATGCTAAAAAAAAAAAAGAAAAAAAAAGGAGAGAGATTACCTTGACGTAATAAGCCTTCTTGATCTCAGCCTCAGTGGCCGTGGGGCTGATCCCCAGGACGTCGTAGTATTCCGTCTCCTTCACCATTTGAGAGTACCTTTCGCCTCTTCTTCGGATCCAACGATCGATATGTTAAAACTTAATACTGCAAAGTCACCCTTCAAGACTTCCAGTCTAAACCAGGAAACCAGAAATACATAATAACAGGGTAAGGAAATTACTATGTCATAGAAGGGCTTTGTTTTTTTCCCCGAGGTAATGACGGGAAAACATGGGAAAACACTTAAAAGATTCCCGTAAGCCCTAATTTTTTAATTTTTTCTTTTGCGAGGGGTTCCCGTTCGTCGCGTAGGTGGTGGTCATGGATTCATGGGATTACAAAACACGCAATTTATTTATTTTACGCTCGGAAGTTACAAAGAAACAACAAATGAATTACCAAAAAAAAAAAAAAAAAAAGGCGCAATGTTGCCTCTGTTGACTCGGGATTCCTTCGCGTTGATTCCCCCTAACGCGTAGTACCTTTGGGCTTGCTGAATATTTTTTTTGGTTAAATTAGAGGAAATATATGAGATCGAAAACTTTTAATTTTCATGAAAAATCTCAATATTTATAAAAATGATAATATTCATTTCAAGGATTAATGTAGTTTTGACTTTTGAGAGATATTATAACTTTTTTTTTCTTCATGACAGTAACATTAAAAAAAGATTAAACTTTACCCTGTGTTTGATTGGAAGGAAAAAAGGAGGAAGGAAAGAGGAGGAAGGAAAAGGAGAGGATAGGGATAATTGTGTGTGTTTGGTTGAGGGGAATGGAGGAAGGAAGGAAAGGGGGAGGGAAATGGCAAATCCTTTTTTTAAAACTTTTTGGAGTTCTCCCAAATGTAGGGAAAAGAGGGAGGGAAAAAAGAGAATTAGTCTTAAAAGATACATTTACCCTTATGTTTATTATAATTTATAATTATTATTAGATATTTAAGGACAAAATAGTAAAATTAATATTTATTCTTTCCATTTTTTCTTATATACCAAACACATAGAAAGGAAGGAAATTATCTTTTCTTCTATTTTTTTTCTATCAAACCAAACACATAGGAAGAAAAAAAGGTTTCCTTCTCCTATGAATGGAAAATCCATTCATTCCTCATTTCTATCTTCCCTACCAAACATAGTGTTAGGGGAGTATTTTTGTAAAGAAGAATTACTAATTCTTTTCATTCATTCGTTCTGTGAGCATTTGATTTTTATAAAATTTTGCAAACCCAACAAAAATTAAAATGATGTCATTTTTGGAATATCTCAAGTTTGACACTAAAATGAACCTACTGCATTTGTCCACAGTGAGCTAAGTTGGCTTATTTCCACACTTTTTTTTTTATAATTAATTTACTTTCTTTTATGGCTTCTTACTAGTTCACACTCTTTTATTGGCTTAATGGATAGGTGTGGGTTAAAAAAAAACATAGTGTGAAAATAGATACACCCTTCAATTCATGCAAACGAAGTGACCTTAATCAACCTTAAAACTGCAATATGTTAAAATCAAACAAACAAAAGATTTAAAACAATCAAATGTTACTTTTTTTGAGAAAATAAATTTGTATAAAATTGTAGTCTGTTAATTTTTTTAATTCTAAAATTAAAATAACATCCTAATAATAAATTAAAAGTCCTCCTAATTAAAGTAAAATCTTGATTATGTCATTAATCGTTAACTCAATAAGGGAAGAAAATTTCATTATCATGCAGTGTTTTCTGTTGGCCCCAAATGATTACTGCATCTTATCTTCTGATAATATAAAAGGCTGGAAATTCCTGCAGGGAGGATACGGTGGTCGTCACGGAAAGTACAACAGTGGCGTTGGTATGTCGAGCGCCGTCGCGAATGGACTGGCTGGAGCCGGAGGTGGTATTATCGCTCAGATTATCACCTATCCCCTCCAAACGGTACAACTCCTGATATCTTTCCACATTTTCATATTATCCGTAAACGTTATATGCTGGCTGTTGCAGTTCATAACGTGAGCCTTTTCCCTGAGCCGTCCGATAAAACGAGTAATATTATTTGTGTCTGGGCGTGTGGTTGAAGGTGAATACGCGCCAACAAACCGAGAGAGTAGCCAAGAAGGGGCGCATTAAGCCGGATGGGAGCTTGCCCCCTTCCAACCGCCCCGCAGGCGGCACGCTTCTTCAAATCCTGCAGGTCATCGTCGTCGTTTTGCAAGAACATAGCAGAACAACTGGTTTGCTTGTTTCCCAAGTTTTTATTCCCGTTCCCCTCCACTGCTTGACATTTCCGCTCTATATTGGTTGTGTTTTATCAGGTCATAAGAAGCGAAGGCTGGGGAGGACTTTACAGCGGCCTCAGGCCTTCTCTCCTTGGAACTGCTGCTTCACAGGTTGGCTCTTTATCCTGTACACCCATGTCGTGATTTGAGAAATGATGCTGAGACCAAGGCCGCCCAAGTTAGATTTAAGCTTACGCTTTGAAGCATGAAATAGTCTGAATGGTACACGACTACACCGAATTGGATCTGGAGTTGGAAAATTTATTATGTATAAAGAGTTGGATCACGATCGAGAGACAAAAATTTTGACAACATTTCTTACAACAATTTACACTGAATACTTTTTTTTTTATTGGAATTATTCATTTACTTTAACCGAAACATCTTGGAATTAAATATTGTGATCCAAACGCATAATTGATAAGCATCAAACAGTGAGAACTTTTCCTCATTATTTTTTCTCTTTCAGTAATGGGTTTTCACCAGGATCTAACAGTCTCCTTCTGATGCCAGGGCATTTATTACTATTTTTATCAGCTTTTCAAAAACAAGGCTGAGGCTACTGCAGCTTCCAATAGAGACCAAGGACGGGGGGATGGTACTGTTGGCATGTTTTCCTGGCTCATTGTGGCAGCTATTGCTGGGTAGGCAATCCGCTTCTGTGGTACCGAAAGAGAAATAACTCTAAATATTATCTCTTTTTTATATTACTTATGTCTTGAGGGATCTGGGAGGTTCATGTGGTAGCTTGATTGAGCCATGGCTGTAGATTAACCAATGTCCATCCATCTATCATCTGCGTGCATTTGTGGAGTGCCTCCCACGCGTGACTCTCACCCGTGATGTGCCTCACTGCACTTGCTGTTACACTTGCTGAACTGGTCCGGTCCCCTAAATTGAGGTGATTCACTGAGTCAGACCTGGTTCGAGTCCTTTTACTGAGCTCCTTTGGGACTTGATCACTGGTCCTGACTCGGAGGTATGGTGCCCCTGAGTGCGAAGGCATGGGCCATGTTAGCTGAAAGGAGTCGAGGCCAAGAAAGTCTGGCCGGGGAGCCCCAAAACCGTGATACTTACTGAGATACAGTGAGAACGAGGAGAAACAGTTCTGCCATCTTTATTCTTACAATGAATAAGTTTTCCTTTCATTAATTTTTCACTACAAAGGCCTTATTTTGCAGGTCCTTGAACGTGTTGCTGACAAACCCAATATGGGTTCTTGTGACTCGTATGCAGGTGCATTTGAATTGTTTATATACTAGTGTTCCACTGACTTTGCTTGTACTCTTTAATGCTTTAAATCAAATCCCTGTCAAATGGGATTTGCATCCAGTTTTTCAAAAATCTGATTCATTTTCACTTTGAGGTTCTGTCACTAGTCAAGGACTTTATAATAGTTCACTGTTGGTGATGTAATAAGAACCATTCGATATTTATTTATTATTTATTTTATTACATACTAGAGTGAGAGGCAGTCCAATGCGCATGCTCCTCACCTCGCTTTATTCTCCCTCCCTCTATATTCTCATTGTTATATTAAATTGGGAAAATTCGTTGTGGGTATTTTGATAAGCCACATTGTACATTCACGAGACGAGTTTCCTAAATCCATATATAATTTCAGAACTGCATGTTTGGTAGAGTTCTCTCTTATTGAAGAAAGGGAAAGGTTTCTGATTGGAACGATGTCTGAATGATGTTGTGTAGCTCTGACCCTCTCTCAGTGCAGTTCTTCCACTTCCATAAACGTTAATTTTAGGTGCAAAACTCTGTATTGTATTCTAGACCAGCTACATATGGAATGGAGTATCTTTACTAGAACTTCAATTTAGATAAGTCATAAGTGTTGTTTGGTAACATATATTAAAACAAAAATTCCAGCTGATGGCTTATGAGAAAGGAAATTATTTTGCTGAACTTGCATGCTTATAAAAAGTTTATTGTTCTAAGCCCTTATATGCTTTAGTAATTATTGTGGGTTTCCTTTTGTCAAATGCAAGTATTTATCTATGCTATACAATTTCTTTTAGGATTCAATGTATGACATTCTTTATATGATTTTAGACACATACACAAGCAGAAAGGAAAATTATGGAGGGAAAGAGGGAAGCTCTGATGAGGGAAGCTTCTGAAATAGGTTCAATAGATTCTTATACTTTGCAGGACAAATTGGATGAACTTGATTCGATGAAACCTCGTCCGTATGGAACACTGCATGCGGTTGGTATTGCTTCCATTCCTTTCATATGGTCATTTTCATCTTTTATGCACATTATTCATGGGATGCTGGTTGTTCTATTTTTAAAGGTCTTTTCCCCACTGGCCCACTGGTGGACTATTCTTCTGACTTATTTGGACCTTAAGATACGAAATTTTAACATTAGAAAAACCTACAATACCCTTTAACATCTCTCTTTCTTAAGCCTGCCCCTTTTCACTTGATTAGAACAGTCCTAACTCATGTTAGTTGATGACTATCCAACATCAAGAGGGGTTTTAACCATGCCATACACAATCATAATAGTGCATTTAATTTTGTTGACTGTTCTTTTATCTTTATGTATGCGTACACTGTTGGTAGGCACGTGAAGTTTTTAATGAGGCTGGGATTACTGGATTCTGGAAAGGCATCATCCCAACACTTATTATGGTTTGTGTCCATTAATTAATGAATTAATTTCAAATGAATTTTTGAGTGACTGCTATTGTAATGAATATTACTATTTGCCAGGTGTGCAATCCATCGATTCAGTTTATGATTTATGAGAGCTTGTTAAAGCATTTAAGGGCAAAACGAGCTGCTAACAAGCAGGGATTGAAAAATGTAACTGCTTTGGAGGTAGATGACTCCTTGCGATGGAAGAGTTGGAAAGCAGATTGCATAATCATTTGCTAGTGGTCTCATATTTAGTACATTTTAATTGCACTAATTCCCTCATGGCGTATGTAATACATTATCCTTAGGGGATATAAATTGTTTGAGGACTGCTGTGTTGGATGTCCCATTATTTTGGTAAAAGGGACATTGCAAGTTTGGAAACTAATTTTGACTTTTCAATGTTTTTCTTTTCTTTCAATTGTTAAGATCGGGTGTGCCTTTATCAAAAATAGGGTTGCCTAATATAGTGGCCTTGCCAGATGTGGTAAAATATCACCCTCATTTTTTCTCTGTTTTGTCACTTATGTGTGCAGGTTTTCTTGTTAGGGGCCTTGGCAAAACTAGGAGCAACTGTCTCCACATATCCCTTGTTAGTTGTCAAGGTAAACTTCTCTGCTTCATTTAATACACTAATTTATCAGGTCACGTCCTCCTCAACCCACCTCCCCTCCCCTCCTCTTTTTCTTACTTATGTATAACTGAGGCAAGATAATGAAAGTGTTTGTTTTTAGGTATTTCTTGGCTATCACTTTTCACTTTCTCCGCAGTTTTACTCCTAGTTTACAAAAGACACTTTTCATACAATCAGTTTTAGTCTCACTTATTCTAAAGCATTCATATTTTCAAATCTCTCTATATAGATTGAACTTATAACTAACCCCTACTCTAGTTTTGTTAGAGAAAGTGCTTACGACATGCACCATGAGACCTCTTTGGTCAGTAAGAAATAGGTCTTGTAAGATAAAATTGATTTTCCGGCACCATTTGTTCTTTTTAGTCTTTGCCTAATCACTCTTTTCCAATATATATATATATATATATATATATATATTCAGTTTCTTTAATTTTTTAAGATTCATAAATTTGATATCCCAATAGTTGTTACTGCTTTGAGCATCACTTTTGCTCCAAATCTGGACAGCAGAGTACTTTTCCTCAATTCATTTAGCATTTTTGTAGTCTTGACTATCTTTTAAAACAACTTTGTCAACCAGGACTCACCTTATTGCTCATAAACTTCGTGCCAGCAGGTATTAAAGCCTCCAATGCTTTCATCTCCTTTAGATTATCACTAACTTCAACCACCCTGATTATCCCGTTATCCACAATTATGTATAATTCCTAACTTCGGTAAAATTTGTGTATTCAAATGCCTTGCGTGGTTTTCATTTAATAATTTATTCAAGTAATTCTTCCACCATTCCTTAATCATCCTATCTCACTACAACTTCGTGATTATCACTGTTAAATTTGCATTTCGATGAACATTATCATAGTTTTCATTTGCAATCTCATAATGTGTATACACACACACACACACACACACACACACACATGCATATATGCTATATTCTTTTTAAAGTCTCTTCTTGGTTGTGCTGTCTTGAATACATATGCAGTCAAGGCTTCAAGCGAAGCAAGAGATTGGTGGAAACGTGTCATTAAGATATTCAGGTTTGATTTCAGATGAGTTCATCCATATTATATTCTTCCGTTTCTTAGAACTTAGCAGCATAATCATCATCATCATCCTATTTTTAGAGTTCACATAGCTGACCTCAAGTAGTTGGGCTGAGGATTTCCTTCACGCAGTTCTCCCTAAACCAAAAAAGAAGGGACATCCTATGGCTAATCTATGATTGGTTCACTAATTTTAGGATTTTTCAACTAATCCTAATTTGGTCATTCGTCTGCAACTTTGCTTCTCCTTTTTGAAGTGCCATATTTGATTGAAAATGAATTTGTTTAAAAGCCTTAGAGCATCATGGCAAAATGTTACAATTTTCCAACTCAAATTGGAGTCATTTTCAGTTCTTAAGGCCCCACATTTTTGCTACCAAACGAGCCCATAGTATTTATATAAGTATGTTTATATATATATATGTGGTGTCAAATTATGCAAAGTCCAAGTGAAATCTAGCCGCTTTGTGCCCCTAATATGTCCTCATAAATTCATCCGTATAAATTGTACTGTGTTAGTTTTTAGGCATTTTAATTAAGATGGTTATGTTATGGCTACAGAATTTCTGAAAATGTTAATCTTTTTAAGTTAAGATCTATCTTGCAGATTTATGAGTTGGTGTATGGTTTGAAGGTTGACATGTGTAAAAGTTCTTTAGTTGGTCTTAATTTTTCCCAGGACAAGGTGGAAAGGTTAGCGGGGGTATTGGGTTGCTCCCATGATAGTCTACCTATGAAGTATTTGGGTTTGCATTTAGGGGATGTCCTGAGAATTGATTCTTTTGAAGTCATGTTATTGATAAGATTGAGAAAAATTTTGGATGGGTGGAAAAGAGCATTGATGTCATGGGATTTATATTTATCTTGATTCAGTTAGTGTTGGCAAGTTTCCTCATTTTTATATGTCCCTTTTTAAAATTCTGGTGAAGGTTGCCAATAGAACTTAAAAATTGATGAGGGATTTTCTTTGGGAAGGTCAGAGCAAGGGGAAGAGATACCATTTGGTCAGTTGGAATGTGGCTTGTCATTCTAAGATTAAGGGGGTTTAGCATTGGGTAGCATTATTGTGAGGAACTTTGCATTTACGGAGTAAAAATGGTTATGGAGGTTTTCCTTTGGAAAGGGATTTGTTATGGCATGCGGTGATTAAAAGAAAGTATGGGTTGTAGGATAATGGGTGGGATTCTCAATTTAGTATTAGGGTTTCTAACTTTCTGGTCGTGGTCCTTGGAAATTTATTTTTCAAGGTTTGCCCCACTTCTTGGGGCATAATTTTTTGGTGGGGGGAAAATGTGAGAGGATTTGCTTTTGGGAGGAGTCTAGAGGGTGGATTGTCCTTTTTTTGGTCCTTTTCCCCATTTGTATCTCTCTCATGCTCATTGTTCTTTCATTCAGGGTTTGGCGGGTTCATCTATGGTCTCTAGTTCTTGGGATTTTCAATATTTTAGGAATCTTAATGATAGGGAGGTTTGTGTGTTGGCTTTTCTTTTGTCTCTTCTTGAGGGTGTTGTTTTGAGACCTTCTAGTTGTTTGCTTCCTAAAACAAACCTTCTTGTTGTTTGCTTCCTTAGTGGTGCATCATGTGTAGGACGAAGTTCGAGCATGTTGAAAATTCATTTTTGCATTGCTCTATCACGAGCTTCTTATGGAAAAAGTTGTTTCGTCTGGATTTTTTCTTTATTGGGTTTCGCCTGCATCTTGTTCTAGTATGATTATTATTGATTTTTTGGGGTTTGGAAGGAGTAAAGGGCAGTGGTCATTTGGAGATGTGCTATCCTTGCTATTTTTTGGGTGTTGTGGCTTCCAAGAAATGCGAGAATTGTTTATGATACGGTGGAGGAGGTGGGGTATTTGTGGGATAGGGTTGTGTTCTTGGTTTCTAAGGATTTTAGTGGCGTACCATTTTTTGTTAGTATGTTTGATTGGAGGGCCATTTGTGGTCTCGAGTGATTCCTTTTCTCCTTTTGTTTTGTTTTGTTTTTATTATTTGTAGGACTTCTCGTCCTCTTTTGTACCTTTATCTTGTTTAATAATACTTTTGTTCTTTGTCACTGATCAAGAGAAAAAACAACACTCCTTGCCTTGCAAGTTGCAAGTTGCAAGTTGCAACCATGACTGTTTATGAGATATGTGTTTCCTAATTTGGTAGTGTTTGAAACTGATATCTTAGGGTTTGAAGAATCGAAGAAGATGGTGAGGAAACTGTTGAAAGAAAAGAGGGCATTATGTATTTTATTGTACATGACCCTCTCAATCTTATATTTTTTTCTTAGAGGCTTTTTAGACAAAGATGCTCCCATAAACTATGTTGTATACTTAAGTACGCATGCTTGTGAAATCTTAAGGTGTTTAATTTTTTGGATTTAAATTCAAATCTTTTTTTTCTTTTTCTTTCTTTCTTCTTCTTCTTCTTCTTCTTCTTTTTTTTTTTTTTTTTTTTTTTTTTTTTTTTTTGGGGTGGGGGTGGGACCGGGCAGGTGCTTATTAGAATGTAAAAAATTTGTCTATCTGGTCCTATATAGAGATTGACATCTTTTTCTTTTTCTTTTTTTAAAATATATATAACACTCGGTTCATTGGGATGATTGTTGTTGGGAAGTCTCACATCCTACATTGTCCAAAAATTGTGTTTGATATGGCTTCATAACCTGTTTGGGACCCCCACCTAATAGCTTAGGCTTTTAGGTTGGAAACTTAACATGGTGTTAGAACTTGTCTTGTTAGTCCACCAAGTGAGGAGGAATTTTTTTCAATTATAAATTATTATTATTTTATTTTAAAACTATTGTGTTTGATATGGCTTATGGTTGTCAAAATGGTAATTGAGTTCTTTGCAGCACAGGTACCATTGATGCGATAATTAAGATGATCCGTTTTGAAGGATTGCCTGGCTTTTACAAGGGGATGAGCACAAAGATTGTACAGAGTGTTTTTGCAGCCTCTGTACTTTTTATGGTTAAGGAGGAACTTGTCAAGGCTTACATGGGGCTAGCAAATAAGAGCCACAAAGTTCTATTGAATTTAGTGAAATGTTTTCCTCTTAATTTATAATTGTAGCTTAAAATGTAATAATGGAGGCATCAGAAAGTTGATGTGTTTTAGCTTAGAGCCTTACCATTGTCTTCCTTGATAAATAAAATATTATTTCACACACTATTGGAAACAATTACAATCATTTTTAGCTCTGGGCGTGGTATCTGGAAATGTTTAATAATCAAAATGTGAAATAGAACACTTGAAGGACAAGTATCACGCAATTCAAATTGCTTGGTTACATTTTCTTTTGACTGTAACGACTGAGGTGTTTGATGGAGTGTGGCTACATGGAAGACCGTAGTTTTGGTTTTTGAATGCTACCATGGTCTTTGTTTAGGATTCTAGCAAGGATGGAAGTCTCTTGCATCTGTACTTATTTTTTATTTTTTGTTCTACAGTTCTACCTATGAAAAAATTCCTACTCCGTATCTATACAGCATTGAAATTAACCGGTTGAAGGTTTTTTCAGAGCTGATAATTTTTTCTCAGGATACCAATTGTGGAAATTAATGTGTTTGGAAGATTCATTTATGGCGCTGAAGTTGCAAAAGTACAATTATGATGGTTATCGGGAATAACTAAAGTTTTGGCTTCAGGATGATGAAACTTGGAAACAGAAACTGGGATATATGGAAGTGCTGTATATATGCTCACGCAGGGTGAGGGTTGTAGCAATTGATAAAGAGGAGTGATGCATTCAAATTAGAAGTTTGAACAACCTCAAGAAGTGGAATGAGAAAGCAGATAAACCTTATTTAACTATTATAGGCACTTCTCAGTCATTGCCTTAACATGAGACACCATCCCTCCTATTGTGGGAAGGACGTATTTTTTAATCATACAGAGGACTCGTTTAGGTGCCTTGTGGAAGTGTTCACCCTCTCTCAATTCCTCATGGTTACATATTGTGAAATTTTTTTCAAGCCATGAATACTAAGGATCATGGAGCATGGTTTCTTACTTTTGTCTTCCTCTGACATAGTAGGTTGGTGCAACTCCAAGAGCGGTATAATTCTCTACACATAAAAGTAAGATGTGTTAGTCCTTTATCTTTAATCCTATATGCATAAAACAGTGAAAGGAAAGTGTATTAGTCCTTTTCCTTTGTTTTTTTTTTTTTTTTTTGGGTACGTTTTACTATGTTTTATATGTTGCTTGATACTCTTGTCACTACTTACTTGCTTGTTGCACTGTCTAGGGAATGCTGATCTTCATTGGTTTTTGAGAAGCCTTTTTGGTGCTTTGGATTTCTTCTCGCTCTGATCTCTTTCTCTGTTTGCGCACTTTCATACAATATATCTCGACTGTATGGTTCTACGCTTGCGTCACTTTGCTGAATAGAGGATAACGACAGCCACCTGTGTTTAGGTCTGTTGGTACTCATGAAATGGGCTGTGTTTATTGGAACCCATTCTCTCGTTAAGAAATTGGGTTTGGGATCTTCAGAGGCATCCAATTGGTTCTCCTGTTTCAAAAGTTGGGGAGAGGGTAAGATTTGTTGGGGTTGAGCTGTGGTTGCCTCTTTTTCTCCTGTTGGACATCTGTCTCGTCCTTGAGATACCAGTGTGCAATCTTTCAACTTCGTTGGCCTTAAGTTCTTTGACGGAGGAGCTGATCTCCAATGTGTATTGAAGCGTGTTACAGCTTCAGTATGTGCACTGTATATAGATTCAGGAAGAAAAGCTGTTTGCGGTTGTTGTCTAGAATGACTGCATTCTAATGGCTGGTTTATAGTAGTAGGGACTGCATTTTCCGGGTTGATTTCCAAGTCAGCTGGTTCTATGCTCATATTCACTGTAACAGGACACCCGATGGCATTTTCCAGGGACCTTGTTATGCTTTCTTCGGACATTTGGGCTGCCAGCTTGTCTTCAGGTCTTTTAAACATCAAATGTACAATGGCATTGGCTATTGGAAGGAACAATATATAGACAAAGAAAATTAAAAGGAATGGCATGAATAAGCTTCTCAACCGCGATCAGATTATGTTTATGTGATGCTAATAGTAAAGAAAGAGTGTAGTACCACTAGATACAGTTAAAGATGCAAGCTTCACTTGGCGGCACAAGAAATCTTTCACATATTTGCTTTGTATTGTTTCCAACATATTCAGCCAGAGCTTTTCCATGTCACTGATGCATGCCAAGTTGGGCTCGCTCTCAATAGCTTCACCTCTGCATCTCATGGTTTTATTGATGCTTTTGATGATTGTACTTAGGTCAGTTCTGTCCATAACTAGTTGCTCAGAAGTTTGGCCGATGGATTGATGATTTGTCCTGCTTCTGCTGTGGGATAATTTATCCCATTCTATATTTAATGGTTCTGCATTTGTCTTGTAACCTGCAAGCACAAGTATAACTAATTTAAGGGTGCTGAGTTCAACCCACTAATTGAACTTTTCCTTTTAGAATGTTGGAACCAGACTCTGCCTTGGGAGTTACCAGATGACAATGTCATGTCTCCAGGCAAGACAATGCCTGTGGATATTCTGTTGGAAACATCTTCTGAAGCGATTTGTAGAAGAGTGGCAAACACCCATGTTTTCTGGCCAATTGAAGGTGTGGGTTGCTTCTCTGTTTCAACCAGTAGCTTTAAGGCATGGCACAATCTCTCTGATTGAGTGTTTGCTGCAAAATTTGCTCATAATTAGCAGGTTTGAAGATGTTTTATATATTGTGAATAGTAGTGTCTTACTGTGTTGTGATTCACTTCTCAGTGATCTCTTATCATTTGATGGCCCCGCTAACGATGAGGAATCAGGTACAGCAACAGCAGTGCCTGAAAGTACGTCTGTGATTAGAGATGCCAACTGGGATACGAGGACTTGTGGTTCAACACCCATTGCAATAAGCTCCCTAGTAAATCTGACGGTATTCAGAGTGTCTCCTGAAATTGCTGTTGTAAGCAGTTCAATAAGCTTATCATGCGGAACTGAGACCCACCTGTAAGCAGAAGAATAAGTGAACTAGTTCGTTGGTAAAGTCATCTTATTTAGAAGATTTTGAAGCAAGACAGGTGATGTTACCTTTGCCTTCAACCCAAAAAAAATTTGAGAGAAAAAAGAAGAGGAGAAAAAATGGGAAAAAAAAAGGGTAAGGAAAGGACCACCTACAAGCTGTTGGACCATGGAACTAGTGATTCTTGGCCCCAGTAAGGCCAACTGGTCCAATATGTTCTCGGCTTCTCTCAAGGATCCGTCTGCCTTGGCAACTATCAGTTTCAGTGCTTCTCTTTCGATCGCTATATCCTCCAATGCCACGATTCTTGCCAGCCTTAGTGTAATATCTATGTCCTGGAGCTTTGGGAAGAAGAACTTCTGACATCTTGATGATATGGTTCGAGGCACCTTGTTTGCATCTACTGTGATTAGGACAAATATCACAGATGAACCGTATACCCCTTCTACTATTCCCAAGATTTCATCCCATGCTTCTGCCGTGAGTGAGTGACATTCCTCGATGATCAAGACCTTGAAACCTGGAACTGCTTGTGTGAATGATGTGCTTTGGAGGAGTGTCCTAATCCTTTTGAATCCAGTGTTTCTACTGCCGTAGCACAACTCCATGATAGAAAGGCTTCTAGAGCAGCCTCTACAACTCCAGCACGGTTTATCATGTGAAGTGGATTCACAATTTAATGCCATCGTAAATATTATGGCAGTAGAAGTTTTCCCAGTCCCACTGGGGCCATAGAAAAGATATAGATGTGCAACCTGCTCCTTCTGAACAGCATTAGAGATAGCCTTAATGATGATTTCATGGCCAGCGATGTCTTGGAATAGCTTTGGTTGATACTTGTGACTGATGCTTGTGGTTGAGCGGTGTTCATCTTTGGTGTGGCTCCTTTGGTCCCTGTCATTTTGTTGGCTATTTTGTCCACTTAAATAAGCAGAATGAAATCCAGAGTCGCAGAAATTATCCTGGCTCACATGATCAATTTCTTTCCTTGAATGCTCTTTAAAGGAGAATATCTGGCGCCGTGAGCTTTTGGCTTTTGAAGCTGGTTTCTGATTATTTCCCTTGGTGGACCTTCTGCCCATCAAACTGATTACCGTTCTTCTTCTAATACCTTTATGGATTCTTGACCACCGCCAAGGAACAGTACATCCATTCTGTTGGGACTTCTGGCTGGTATTATTTTTCTCCTTTTCTTCTTGAATTTGGCTTGTGGACAGAGTGAGAGAAGATTGCAGAGATAAAGATTCACCCCCCGGCTCAAAAGATTGTTCTGTCGCCATGGCAAATGAGGCGGCATCTCTGAATTCTGCTGCAGGTAGATACAAGGAGGAACCCCAGTGAATTTCGCCTCTAACTGGAGAAAGGTCTTGACGTGAATGGTCGGGGCAGCCTACTATGAGGCTGGAAGATGTCTGTCTACTGTTTTTAACTTGCTTTCTCATATCATCTGTGTCATTTACATGGTTGTTACTTCTGGCAGTCGTCTTAGCAGTATTATTTTGGGACTGGGACTGGACTGGATCTCGGGTAGCCATTAATAGGCGGTGGGAGCTGCTGAGCGAGTGAATGGTCTATGGAATACAAGGAGGGGTTTGAACGACTTATATGTTATCAGTGTATGAGCAGAATGCACCTGAGGTTTTGGCGGAATATTGAAGTGGCGGCCGGCCTTCAGTGCAATTTTTATGTTTTGCTGATGGGAGAAGCCGGCTATCTTCCAAAGCTTGATAATCATTAAGTATTGAATACATTTATGCTGTCACCGTCTTTTAGAAGTCTCGCATTGTTAAAGAAATGTTAGGAGGACTACTCTCCGTTAAAATTGATTCTGAATGCCCAATTGCATGGATCCACCTGGACCCGAGTTGGCTTCCAAGCCCCTTTTAAACTGTCTGGGTAGTTGTAGTTGCATCAATGTCATCCGATGTTTGGCTTTCTGAATGTTCCCAACGTCTGAAATCTACAACATTTTTACTATTTTTGATCATGTCAATTAGCTACTCTTTGGGTGATTAGTTCTTCGATCTTCAGCACACCATGTAGGCGAGAATCTAAGAACAAATGGCGCTCTTTCCGTGTCTCTCATTTTCTGCCCACGTGGCAGAGTTGCCTACCTCTGGAGTGGTTGAGGCCGACCTACTCACGGTTTGGAACCTTTTGCCACGGAATCGAGTTTCTACTTTCTAGTGGGAAAGATGGGAGCCTTTATGATATTGTTCTTATTTAAAGAAATGCTATTTACAACACCTCATTTGTAGTACCAAAATATAGTATTTTATGTGATATTATATGTATGGACTAGATTTATTTTTTACTGATGTGGGATGAGTGCTGTAAGTATAGTATCGCCCAATTATTTTTTAGCCACTTTAAAAGTTGTGTAGCCACTAGCCATAAGTCTAATTAAAAAACATTTACAACCTAAAGTCTACCAAAAATGGGCAAGACAAAAATGCCCTCGACATATTAACAGAGAAAAATTCGCTCAAGTTTTTTTTTCTAAATCTTCTCTCGTTAATGTTCCATAAATTGTGAAGAAATATCCGCAAAGTTTTTTTTTTCTCTTTAATCTTTCTCTCGTTAATATTATTATTATTATTATTATTATTATTTGGGTAAAGAGGAGTTTCAATCTATACCAATTTCCTAATGCTACGAATTGCATTGTCCCAATCAAAGAAAGTGATAATTGATAATCATAAATCCACGAGATGACCAATTAACATGGAGGTTCAAATTCAGACTACTAATTGTTGTGTGATCCAATAACCACTAACCCCACCTCCCCGGGCAACCCCCCACCCCCAAAAATAATGCAGTTTCTTTTCCTTCTTTTTGAGAATTCAAACTTCAAATCTCGTCACTCTGCGTGGGGGTTAATGTTGAAGATTTTGGAGTTCCAAATATTTATGGTGAGATTTACTCGAGCCCCATGCAAATGTGCCGGGCTTTTCTACAAGAAATAATCTGTGGATGAGTTCATGACAAGCATATGCAGGCATCTCTGTTTCTTTTCCAGTCAGGCTTCATTTCATTGACTTGATTGTTAAAACACACTATTTGCTAAATAAGAGCCTTTAAGATCTTAATCTTTTTATGTCAACATAACAAGATTCCTTAGAGGAAGAACTATGACAGAGATATCCTTCTAGTTTAGAGGAAATTTGGTAGATGCTTCTTGGGTTGCATTCGTCGAAGGCAGAAAATTCTTAGACAACATCATTCTTTGCTCACGAGCTAATGAGGCACTATAACAAAGATAGCAACACTCCTAGGTGCGCCATTAAAGTATATATCCATCCATAATCATATCCATCCATAATTGGAATTACTTAAGCAAATTTTGAGGGTCTTGAATTTTCCTAAGAAATTTGCTGGTGAAGTCATGACTTGTATTCGATGGATCTCATAAATTTCAGTTGCCGTGAATGGGTCCTTGGGAAGGC
Source organism: Liquidambar formosana (assembly GCA_039720395.1). NCBI lineage: Eukaryota > Viridiplantae > Streptophyta > Magnoliopsida > Saxifragales > Altingiaceae > Liquidambar > Liquidambar formosana. Next base: position 32,843,773 of record CM077833.1, read on the forward strand.
ATTTAAATGGGAGAAGAGGGTTAAGGCAAGTGGATCCCATATCTCCCTATTTGTTTGTGCTGATTATGGAATATTTGTCTAGGAGCTTGAGAGGACTGGAAAATAATAATAGATATTGATTCCACCCTAAATTTAGAAATCCGGGATTAAGTCATTTATGCCTTATAGATAGATCTCTTATTATTCAGTATTGGAAAGAGTATTAATTGGTTCAATAAAGGAGTGTTTGGAGGGTTTCTATGGAGTTTCAGGGCTCAATGCTAACCTTGGGAAGAGCTCGATTTTAATTTTTGTGGAGTGGATGATGCTATTAAAGTTGATATTTTGTGAGTTGGGGTTTAGTGAAGGGATAATTGCTAATGAAATATTTGGGAGTCACCTCGTTGGTTACTATGCTTCAAGATGAAATTATTTGGACTCCTACGGACAATTTTTCTCTTTTTGATAGGCGACATACAACTTACTAGTATAAAAAAGAATCGCTTGTCTTGAGAAAGATTAATTCAAAAAATTGTGGAAGATATTCAGCTGAGATGTGTGGTTTTGAAAGTTGATAATTCGACAAGTAAAGGTTTTCTTTGATAGGTGTAATGTGAAGGTAAGGTATAGGCTGAAGGCTGAAGGCTGAAGGCTGAAGGCTGAAGGCTGGTTCTTAATAGGGCAGCTTGATGCTCTACAGAGAGTCAAGTCAGTAGAAAAGGATATCTTTTTCATTGTGCTAGTGTATAGAGAAGTCGATGTTGTATAGAGAAGTCAATGTTGTAGCAAGTTTGTCTGCTAGTTTCTGTAATGAGATAGGTAGAAGTGTACAAGTTGATGGAAAAAAAATGCCGTGCATTCAAATGATTAAATAAAATGTCGTGCATTCACCAAAAAAGAAAAGAAAAGAAAGCATAACAAGATTCCATAAAAAATTTTCAACAGCCAAACTTTACAAATGTTGGGTGAGTGTATAAACACTAAACAGGCATGGTGGGGATTGATCCTGTTTTCTATAACTGCCATGAAACACAAAATATAGAAACTTTGATGAATACCATTCACCGGGGAACATATATGAGAATTTCCAACGAGTGAAATACATATGATATTAAATGTGAAAACATTAATTGATTCATTCAATACATAATAAGAGAATTTCCAATGAGCTAGTGCCATATGAAGGGTGAGGGTTACTTGCATACAACAAACAATAATTTTTTCCTTCCTTTTTTTTTTTTTTTATAAATAATTTGACAAACCAACCAATCCAATGGAAGAAGTACAAATGTACAATAGTAAGTACAGTGTCCCGACCAATATGATAACCGGAAAGCATCAGTGCATCACACAAATTACTTTTACTTGTATGATCAAGAAGAGTGAAATACATATGACATTAGACAGGAAGATGCTTCAATAAATTGTAGGAAGGGGGCTAAGCCACTTCAAGCACCGAATTTTTCTTGCCCACAAGTATTCACAGGATGCCATTCGATTAAAAAAAAATTGTATGAGTGCAAGTAGTATGCGTGCGTCATAAAACACTAACATCAGACCCTAGTTTGACGTGCCACCCTCTCTAGCTGTGTTCAGTGCTACTTCAGACACCTAAACAAGAATCCACCTTTTTTAACTTCAAAATTGGCCAGAACAAAGTGTATTATGCCTCTCAAATGACTCTACAAAATGGGTATAGATTAGGGTCTTGATCTCTCGTTTGAATGCTTTACAAAGGCCCTTGAAGCTGTTTCAAAGTTGATTGTATCCAAGTCATCCATTTAAAAGTTAAGACAATTTTCTTGTAAACCTGGTGTCCAGAAAAACAATTAGGAACTCATTTAGATGCCATTTAAAACAAAGTGGACTCATTTCAAATCCTATGTAAAGTATTCCAAAAGAATCAAAGAAAAAGAAAACATGTAAAATAAAATGGAATGGTTCAATTACCATGGATGACTACATGCCCACCCCCCACTAAGAGATTTAAGAAGTAACAGTTCTTTGCGTAATAATCATCAGCTGGAACAAGGCTTCTGCACTTTGTTGCTCCAAAGCTCCATTATAAAAACTGCCCTTTTCTTTTCTGTTCTTTATTTATTATTATTTCTTTCAATTGCAATTGGTGGAACAAATAATGTCCTAAAAAAGGAGCAAGCATTTTTTTGAAGTTGAAATGTACAACATACATGTATTCGCTTACCCAAAGATTGTTTACACTTTACAATGGCTATGAAGTTGAAGCAGAAACTGTTGTTGGAGCTCGAAGAACTTGTTGCAGTAAGCGTGCTGCAAGACGTTGAGTGATCCCACCAATAACTCGCCCCCCAAGACCACGCGCCTCAGGTTCTTGAAGGACCTGCACATGCATACTTCTCCAATTAGCTTGATTTATAAATAACAGATCCCCCCACCTGACGCAGTGGAAACTCGCAAGTTGACAAGCTCACCAATAGTCAGTAACCTAGTACTAACCTGTTGATTGCTACCACAACAATAACAGGGAAGTAGGCTTCCACAATTCTTTAATTCTCAAGAATTTCGAATAGTAGGAAAAGATAAAAAAATCTCTAATAATTCTTATTAAACTATCCATCCTATCAATAATCAAGAAAAGTGCAAGAAATAATAAAGAAATTCAGAATTAAGAAAATTGACGAGGGACCAGTTCGAATCAGGAAGGGACCAGTCAGTTTCCACGAGAGAGGACTGGTCAGTAAGAAGAGGGGACTGGTCTGTGCTGCATCACCACCCCAGCCCCAACCACAAAGAGAGAGAGAGAGAGAGAGAGAGAGAGAGAGAGAGAGAGAAGAATGTAAGATATAAGGACAAAGGGAAGAATTAACATCTGGCTTCCACACAAAATTTGACCATAGTGTATGTATGAAGGTTGACAATAACTGCACGGATGCTAATATCAGCAATTACTGGGCTATGATGGACAACACCATTCATAGATCAGATTCACCGTAGTCAATTATTACTCAGCATGCTTCTTGTTTCGAAGAAATCTAGATGAATTGTTTAGGATTATTTCAAATAGTTCAACCTATCACTCCACTGTGATTGCAGATAACTTTATGAAAAAGAAAAGAACTTCACATAAATTAAAATGGATCCATTTTATTTTTTTTTTCATCAAAAATAAATAAATTAAAATGGATCCATTTTAAAAAATAATAATCCTACATCAACAGAATAGTTACAAGATAGATCATTTGAAAAAATTGCGACCAATTCTTTCCTCCAGCAACCATAGAGATAATCATAGAGATATTAGTATATGACTTATGTAAGGTTGATAAAGATTAACTCTTAAAGAAATAGTACAATTTCATATGCCTACATTGTGATGTAGTCAACATAACAGTTCTCCATCTAACAGATATTGTCTCCACCCAAAAGTAGAAAGCATAAAGAAAAAGACCATGATAGCTCAGAAATTGGTCCTTACTTGTAAAATGGGCTGCAAAAGGGCTGGGTCAAAATTGTCTGAGGATCGTAAAAGCCCCCATATCCTAGACACTTGATCTCGAAGCTGTAACATGCTTTCCTGTTCAGTATCACTCATCAAAAGAGGTCCAGTTGCATTGCCATTAAAAATTAGAGCCCTCATAAGATCGGGGATAGAATTGTATGTATCAACTACTGAGCCCAGAATAACAGCTTCAGTGACACGGACGGCCTCCTTAATGACTAATGTCCTCAGCTCTTCACCATCTGGACCCAATAATAACTTCAAAACAGGTTGCAAAGCATCTTTTGCAGAAAAATCTCTATCTTTTCTTCCCTGAACAAGCAAGTTTTCAAGTCTATTCCACCTGCACCAAACCAAGGTTAAAAGCTGTCAACTGGTCCTGCTACACTAAATGGTAAAACAATACTCATTTCACAGGAATGAGATATAAATTAAGATAGTAGCAAGATACATGCCTAAACCTCCCATCCTTAAACAGCAACTCGATAAGAGCATCTCTGAGATAAGGATTTGGATCTGTAAGAAGCCTTTTAGCAAAATATGGATATGAAGCAGCCAGCACCTTGAAATTAGGATCAGCATAAAGTGCTAAACCTTCTAGTACGGTAAGCGATCTCAATATCAATGCATAATATGCTGGGACTGCAAGAAATTTAAAGAGAAAAACCATCAGACATCATAAAAATGTCATGTGGCTATTAGGTGGAAAACTGAAGTTATTTGTATATTTGCATCACGATCCTGCTTTGGGGTTAAAGAGTTGCTAAATTGTTCAAGTCACAGATTCTATTTCACAATCAATGAAAGCAGGGCCTACTGTTGAGTACAAACTTACAGAATTGGGCTTGAAAGTCACTAATAAGGATTAGTCATAGCTCACCATTAAATGGATATTGATACAAAACCGCACCCAGACCATCCACTAGAGTTTTAAAGTTTAATTCGCTCACAGTTGAATTAAGTGCGTCATCAAAGAAGTTCTGAAGTGCTGGTACAATTGGAGAAACATCTACGTCAGGTGACAAGAAATCTAGAGCATAGTAATCACGAGCCATAGCTTCATAATCCCGATTAACCATGTGAACAACGTGACCAATAATAGCAGATCTTGCCTCTTCTGGGGTCTCACTCATCATTCCAAAATCAAGAAAAGCAAGTTTTCCCTCAGGCGTTGCCAAGAGATTACCAGGATGAGGATCTGCATGAAAATATCCGTACTCAAGTAGCTGTCTTAGGCTGCACTGTATACCTGTGTTCACCAGATCCAATACTTTTAATCCTTGTCTCTCGATGGCATCTTGCTCATTTAATTTGACACCGTTGACCCACTCCATCGTCAATACTTTCCCACTGGTGTAATCCCAGAAGATATCGGGGACAAGGACATCTTCCTTGTCAGCATACAACTTTTTAAACCTCCTTGCATTCTGCCCCTCCTGCATAGACCTGTCAAAATTAACATTCAAACCCAGAAGAATCTTATACAAGTAACGAAAGCTATACTTTTCTAATATGCACAGGTCACAGAGGTATATGCAAAAATCAAACATTTGAAACAAAATCATTGATGGGGAAACTAACCTGCACATAATTAAGCTCTTGATAAACTCTGCGTGCAAATTCATCAATGAGGGCAACAACATCACTAGTGATTATGTCAACATATTTGTTTATGAGAAATCCTAGACCTCTTATCAGATAGAAGTCAAGTCCTATAGCTGCTTCAATACCAGGCCGCTGCACCTTCACAGCAACGACCTGCCCAGAATACTTCAGTTGAGCTTTGTAAACTTGGCCTAAACTTGCCGCTGCAATTGGAGATGGAGATATGGATGAGTAGATGGAGTCAAGTGGGAGTCCCAACTCTCTCTCAATGCATGAAAATGCCTCTGCATCTGGAAATGTAGGCAAAGCATCCTGCTCAACCATAAAATTACAACGGAGGTTGTCTTAGCATCTAACCTCTACTTATACAGCTGTAGCAAAGAAAAAATATCATAGGCTATTTCACCATCATACTCTAATTTTTTCCTTTAATTGAACCCTTACCATAAAACAAATATCATTCATGCTAGAGAGAGTAAGGTAAAAGAACACAAGCACACAAGTTTCAAGTCTGGGCACCAGTGTGTTATTGCTGGACAGGGATGTTGATAAATATCAGTATTAGACCAACAACCAAATCTTCCCATCAAATCATGAAATAATAAGACGTGTGCCTTTACTAATGCCAAGAGGTATAAACATTTCCTTCTACCACGGTGGAACTGGCCTCATATGCCACCTAAGAGGGTGAATGGTGGTGTGCTTGGCCACTGAGGTGGCAGAAGTGGCACTAAATTACCCAAATCTGGGCCTTACCTCAGCATGCTTTGGCGTCAAGAATGATTTGTAAGGTCTTCACTGGGCACTAGGGGCTGAATAAAACTTGTATCAAGATGGCAATAACTGGCATTGCAGCTAGTTTTTCGGCCCATTGGTCAATTTACTCAAGTCATGGCAAGGGGCAACAACATGCCACATATCTTCCAAAATGCAATCCTAGGTAAACGGACAAAGTGAGTTATCTAACAAGGCTGTGGTTACTAATTGGAATAAGTGCTTGATTGGAACTGGTGTAATGGGTGCACAATGACCAATAGTGTTCAAGAGTTGGGTGAGGTATGCCCCATTGTTATCAAGGGGGGTTTCAGTGATCCTGCTGTTTTTGTTGGAATACCAACTTGGTCAGGGAACGCTGTCACACTGTGGTGCATTTTAAGACCTTCCATGACAAGAGGCAATCAATTGGGCACATCATCTGGCATGTGTGTGTATATATATATATATATATTCCAATTTAGGAAGTCTTATAGTCCCAACTCCCAAGCCTTGAATTAATACACAAAAAGATCTGCCTGACCTCATCGTTTCATGGCAAATACTAATTATTACACAGATTCGAAAAGAAAGAAAAATAGAACGATAAAAAGAATAATATAATTAACAACCTCTGCTGACTTATCTGAATTAGCATCATAACCAGATCTGGACAGGTTGCGTGTATGTGCTTGTAGAGTGCGAGAGATTGGAAAGGAAGAAAGTACCTGCAGTTCAGAAAGCTCCTCAAGATACTCAGGAGGGCAGATGTCGGGCCTGGTGGACAAACCCTGACCTATTTTGACAAAAGTAGGCCCCAATTTCGTCAAAACTCTCCTCAGCTCAGCTGCCCGCACTCTTTTATTCTGATCAAGCTGGCCGTTCCTTTGGTCCAGTAACAGTCTGAAGCCAAATGAACCTAGGCCTATAAAGATTTCCAGAGTCCTCCGCAATACCTAATAAGTACGCCGGAGAAAAATCAGATACGGAGACAGACAAGGAAAAGCCAATTTTACTAAATGTTAAAGAACACAAAAACCTTGATGGGGCGAGAGCACAAAAACCTTGATGGGGCGAGAGCCGTATTTGATGGCAAGTAGTTCGGGACTGTAGACGGAAGCATTGGCGGCGCGGGCCAAGGCCCTTGCCTCGGCTTGCATATCGTTGGTTCTATCCCCTCCCATGACTTGTAGGGCGCTGTTGCCACCCCCATCTCTAGTTGCAGGCACGGGTCGGGGCCTGGACTGCACTAGTGCTGCTTGCGGTATTAATCTCACTTTCCGCTTACAGGGATCCTTAAGCCTTGAATTCGCAACTGCCTCACCCAACCACATGGATGACGGATAACCAACGGCTAAAGGCATTGCAAAAGAACTCATGGCTATGGTTTCCCAGTGATGATGGCAATTGAGCTAAATGGCGAATGCCGAACCAAGGCAATAGGAGGGGGTACTCTTGTACCCTCGTTGTTATTTTTGTATTTTCTATTTATTATTAATCTGTATTTGTGGCTCACAATATATTGAGTCAGTGACCTTCCATTAGAAGTCTCACCTAGGTTTTTTTTTTTTATTTTTTTTTTATTTTTATAAAAAAAAATACAATAAAATATACTCCGTATTCACCTTTCATTTTCTTCTTGCCTTCTAGGCTTGGCCAACTTCATTGCGGAGCGATGAGTGCTTATACTTCCTTTCAAGTTACAAGTTTATGGCATTATCAGCCGCACCAAGTCATCAACAAACTCACTGTCCTATTGAATTGCTGTTTTGGCCTTATGCCTCTTCTTTTTTTTCTTTTTTGAAAAATAAATAAATAAATGAGAAATTACACTTAGACCCTTAGCATTATCAGCCACACCAACAAACTCACACTGTCCGATTGAATTTCAGTTTTGGCCGTATGGCCCTTATTTTTTTGGGGAAAAAAAAGAAAGAAGTTAAAATTACACCTAGGCCCCTTGTACTTATTGACAAATACATTGACAAGTGCTTCAAGCTTCATTTTGTCGGGGCTAAGTGATGGGCTAAAGCAGATTAACGTAAAAGGGTAATAACTGTTTCTTAGTTTTATTTTATAATTTTCTTTTGTTTTGTTTCAAGGCTTTGTTTTTCAAGATCTCTATATATATTTCACATGTTCAACACATCACAAGGCCAATGCCCTTTGGGCCTACTGGCATGTTTTTCCTCCCATGCAGGCCTGAGCATAGAGTAGACAGAGGGGGGGGCGGGGCCACATGGCCCCTTCAAATTTTTCAAAAAAATTGACATTTATTCTCATAGTTTCAATATTTTAAAAAAATTTGTTTAGGTGGCCACTCCAAAATTTTAAACTTAATTGGAAGAATGTTATAATTTTACCAAAAGGCTCCCCAACTTAAATATTAGGATAACTTGACATAAGAAGCATTTTTATTTTGAAAGAGCTTGTTTGGTTATTCAAATGGGAATTAAACAATTAAGGTGTATTTTATGTATTATTGAATAAACAAATCCATTATAATGAATGGACAAACAGAACCAATGGCCTTTAGGCATAATGACATATTCCATTGTAATAAGGATGTGGGGGTTAGGGTTTAGGGGTTTAGGGCTTAGGAGTTAGGGTTTAGGGGTTCGAGGTTAGGGTCTAGGTTTTAGGTTCTAGGGTTCGGGGTTTGGGGTTTGGGGGTTAGGGGTTAGGGTTTAGGAGTTAGGGGTTCGGGGTTTTGGGTTTTAGGTTTTGGGTTTAGGGTTTCGGGGTCTTGGGTCTTGAGTCTCGAGTTTGGGGTTTGGGGTTTTGGGTTTCGGGGTTCAGGGTCAGGTTCGGGTTCCAGGTTCGGGGTTCGGGTTTTGGCTCGTGGCTCGAGGCTTAGGGCTTGGGGCTAGGGGTTTGGGGTTTAGGTTAGGATTCGGGGTTTGGGGTTTAGGGTATAGGGTTTAGTGTGTGGGGTCGAAATCTGGATCCTCGAACATTATAGAAGGTGCTAGAGCTGAATCTTCCCCGATGGACCTGCGTTCACAAGCTAAGAGACGATGTCAAAGGTTGGAAGCTATTTTATGGAGGTTAAGGCAAGGAAGAAGATGACTGTGGAGGAATTAGGGTACTGTAGTTTACCTTATTTGGCTGCATCATATTATATTTATACCCACCTGTACAGACTGACCATAAGAGGTTAGATAACTGCTTTGATTAGGTCAGATCTGACCATGGTTTATCAATAACTATCTGACCATGGTTTATTGATTAGGGTTAGACAGATAACCATAGTTTCCTGTAACTGTTCTGTCAGAGTTAGTAGCTGTGTCCAGGGATTTGGACTGTAGTGACAATTTGGATTGTAGTGTGAACCATACAATGGGTGTCCTAAGCTGAATAGGAGGTCCCAAACTGGGTGGTAATGTGCTTTACCTTAGGTTGACTGAGCTGTCAGAGCCACGTACCAATAGTCCCAGTTCGAGCTCCTTTCCCCGAGCTGAGGTCTTCGGTTTAGGATTATTCCCACACAACTTGCCCCAATTATGGCTTTCTCGAAGTGAGACTAGTCATAATTCATAATTTATTTTCTCCTTACTGTGCCTCAAGGGCGTTTGAGTTTTTAGGGCTTAGCTAGCAGTTGTCAGTTATGTCCTTTCGTATCTCGAGACATTGATGTCATGGGTAAGTGGGGATGTCTTGTCTGCTGTAAATAGCATTAATTGCCCCAGGTGCATTATGTCCTTTGGCAAATCAATTCCTTATTCACTTTGCCATTTTGCTTTCTTTCTCTATTCTCTTTGCCTTCTCTCTTTATTCCTTCTGCTCTTGTCGGAATCTACTGTTAACATCATTTCTTCACCGAAAAAATTTGCCTTAAGCCTTTTCCTCATTCTAGGGTTTGCTCCACCGCCTTGGTTTTTGTTTAAAGATAGCCTTTGATTCATCCACCATTCCCCAAAGCAGTTCTTTGAAGGTTCTTGTCGTTGCACTACTGCCCCTCTCCAGCGAACTTGTTTTTCAGGCGAGTTTCTCAAAATCTGAAATGGTACGACTCTTCCTTTTTCTTTACTTTTTAATCTATGCAGTGCTATTTTCTTTCTTATGAGGCTGTGGATGTTGTTCTAGGGTTTGTTTTGAAATCCTAGGGTTTTCCTATGATTTTTGGGGCAAAACGCTAAGATTCCATTTTTCCTGCTTTTTAGGGCTTTAAAATCCCACTTTAGGGTAAAAGTAGAACTGAAACAAGTAGTTCCCGAGCTGACCTTTGGAACAAAATTAATAACCTGTAAAGGTAGGTGTACTTACCAGAACCCTTGTTCTGGAGCTTTAGGTCGGGGCATGTGAGAAAGAGAGTAATTGATCTGAAAACTTAACCCCCCCTTTCAAACTTGGCAGATGTGTTTTTACCAAATTAAGGACAATCCTGTGAAGCAAGAAGAATTTAAAGTCTTATATGGTTTTGAGGATGGGCAGTTTAGCTTTCGGTGTGCTAACCCAAATGATAATATTTATTGATCTGACTCTGAAAATGGCCTCCCTATTCCTGTTGCTGCTTTTATGGATGGTGGAGTTCGTGTGCCTTTTTCAAAACTTCTTCGAATTTCTCCTCTACTATAACCTCATACCAACCCAATTAGGGTTAAATTCAATTAGGATTATCTCGGGTGTCCATGCTCTAAACCAAATTCTAGGAACTATAGTTGGGGTTCTAGAAATCTTCTACTACTATAAGCTTTCCTGCTCCAAAAATAAGTTAGAAAATTACCTCTCTGTTAAGCCCAAGAAAGAGCCATTTGTGACCTATATCCCAGACTCCAACCCCGGGGCTCACAGTCACATCATTTTCATGTATGGGCCCATTGATGGGACTCTGCCTGGGGAAAACATCGTCACTCTTGGCAATTGCAGTTCTTTATGGAAGCCCTAAGTGAAGCTTGTCATTTTTTACTTCATTTGCTTGGGTGTTGAGGTGACTGATGAACTTATATTGATGCTTGTGCTCTATTTATTTCTTACAGCTCCCCATGTTAATCACCCTAGTGAGTCCATAAAGAAAGAGGATATCCAAAGGTTGTTAAATTACTAAGAGAACTGGTACTGCAGAGCTGCACATACTTTGCTTCACTATTTCCCAAGGTACCAGACCTACAATAGAGCAAGTCTCCCACATTGGGACGAACCACAGAAGGAAACAGCTCTTCTTCCGAAAGAAAACGAGGAAGATCCAAATCTTGTTGAAGGAGAAAGTGCCATCGAGGTAGGAGCCCTGGATCAGACTAGTGATTCTACTTTCTTTGTGATTGAGAGTTCCAGCTATGAAGAAATTGTGTTGCAAGCAATGGAGCAAAGAAGCTTAAATCCTCATCCTTCAAAAAGGCAAGGAATTGACTCCAGGAGCTAGGAGATCAGGAAAGAGCCTAGGCTGCGCCTGAGAGCTCTCGTGGCTGAGAAAAAGGGTTGCTGAGCAAAAGACTGCCCAGCAGATGACCACCCAACAAAAACAGCCACAGCAGAAGACCACTCAACCTCCCTTATCTAAAAATGTTAGACAGGAGGCCAACAAGGAATCCACTGATCCCAATAATGGCAAACTTTTGTTTAGGGCCATAAAGGGGCAGCTCGTACCCCGGCCTGAGGTGCCTGAGGTTGTTGGAAAGGGGAAAGCCCCCCAAATTGAGCCCCCAAGAACTAAGAGGCCCATCAGTGGAACCCAGCAGTAGCCCTCTACATTAAAATCTAGGCAGAGGGCTCATCTGCTACTTCCAATGCGGGCGAGGGCACTGCTTCCAAGCAAGTCCAAACCAAAGCCAAACTGCCCGAGGTGAGACTTGAATATTTTCAGTTTCTACTCGTTTAGTTTAATATGAACTCTCTCAATTTTGATTCTTTTCCCTGATATTTTCAGTTCTCTGTGCCCACAGATATACATGCCACAAGCTCGTATTTTATGGATTACGACTTCAGGAGCTTAGGCAATCCTATGAGGTTGCCAGCTGATATAGCACACTTTAAGAAGAAAACTCCTCCTGAGCTGATCTACTTTAGGTTTACCAGCCTTTATAGGGTAAACTTTGGCACCCTTGGTTTTTTCCATGATCTCTCAGCTTGGTTTTTAACTTGGTCATGATTTTGTAGGGCTGTCGACAAATTTTACTTGCTGGTGACCTCCTTGCTGAAGAGGATAGTGAAATTGAGCTCGAGATCACTAAGGTCTGGAGTGAGTTCGAGAAGAAACTATAAGACTTTGAGGGGAACTGTTCTGCAACGATGGGCTTCGTCAAAAAATTGAAATCAGATTGCATTACCTTCAAGTCTAGTGCTAAGAGCACCATCAATAAACTCGAACTCACGAGGAAGGATTATGCAGATTTAGAAGCCGAGTTGAAGAAAGTCAAGGAGGGAAGTGATGAATTAGCTTGGGAGAAGCGCGAACTGGAAAAGAAGGTATAGGCCTTGGAGCTTGAAGCGGACAAGGCAAAGGCCTCTATCGAAGCGGAGGTCAAGAAGGAGAGGGAGTCAGCCAAGAAAACCTTTATCGAGCAGATGATTGATGAGCTGGAAGGAATTTACAAGTTGGTTTGGGATACCTTGACTAAACTAGCACTTTCCCAATTCCCTGGCATTGTGAACATTCCATTTGAAAGGAAGGAATTGCCTGAGGGTGGTGATACCAGGGAAGCTGATGCTGAAGCCAACCCTAAGGATGAGGCCGGGAAAAAACAATCCTGAGGTCAATTCTCAGACTGTGGTGGAGGTTAAGGCCAGGGAAGGTATCCAGCGCATCCACGAGACTCCTACCACTATAGAGGGGGCCCAACCCACTGCAGTCCTAGAAAATACAACTGAAGCGGTGCCGAATCCATCTCAAGTTCCCACGGACCCACCAAAATCTAATGTCGCTGCTAAGGTGCCTATAGCTCCAAATCAAGCTGAGGGGAACTCGGGGAAGAAGTAACCGTTCTTTTTCTATTTTTAAAATGGCCATGGGCCTAACGTGTATATATAGATTTTCTTTTGAATGATATATAGATTTTCTTTCCAATTTTTAAGTGTCTGAATTGGTTTTGCGATGAGCGAACATTTATTTTATGCCTTTAATGCAGGATTAAATTTTCATTTAATTTCAAGATCTCTCAGTTTTGGATCTAATACAAGCTAAGCCTAGACTCATTCTTGAGTAGACCTAATTTAGCATAAGTTCAAGCTCGGGCCCTTTTAAGATCCGCAATTGAGCTCAGAGGCTTGGTTTTGTGCTATACCTGTGGCAAGCATTACACTTTGAATGAAATTTAAATTGTACCTGCATTGGGTTGCGACAAACCTAAGATTTCCATTTGACAGTTGCTTGACCTCGTGTTAGGCCAAAGTTGGCCATTTTTCTTTAAGCGGGCTCGCTTCTAGCTAAATTGGTTTTTGCCCCATTCATTGGTTGAACCCATCCTCGGATCAGTGCAATTTTAACCTATTCTTTGGTTGATTTTGCTCGGGCCTATTCTTAGGTGAGGTTTATGCCCATTCTTAGGCTAAATTTGACTTGGATCCATTATTGGGCAAGTGCCTTTTTAACTTATTTTTAGGTTTATTGTGCTTGGGCTTATTCTTAGGCGAGATTTGTACCCATTCTTAAGCTGAATTTGATTTGGACCCATTCTTGGGCAAGTACCTTTTTAACCCATTCTTAAGTTTATTGTGTTCAGACCTATTCTTAGGCGAGACTTATGCCCATTCTTAGGTTGAATTTGACTTAGACCTATTGTGAGCACTACGCCCTAAAGAGAAATTATTTTAACCACCGCGATGGTTCGAGAGTATGCAATTAGCCTCAAAAGACTAATCATGGAGAGGAGTCGCCACCTAGTTACTATATGGGAATAATGAACCCTAGCAGGGTCCAACTCGTCATAACCAAAGATTCGGGTTCGGAGCTAGGGTACATCATCGGGAAGGTGTTAGGCACTTGATAATGCCCAGTCGAAACCGGCCCCCATACATAACTATTGGCCATAATTAATCCGATATTCAATTAAGATTAACCCTAAAACATGCAACAATTATTATCATGTAGTAATGAATGAAAAGATGTAGAATGAACAGTAAAGACACAGATAATAAGACCAAACAGAATTAAAGCAGAGGATAGGCTTTCTGCTTGCAATTCATTTGGTGCATACGCATCTATTCCAGTTGCGTACGCACCCTTACTTGGGTACCTGATCTTCTGCTAGCCCTGTTTCAGTAACTCACATGCATGCTAGACAATAACAGTTAAAACATGAGACTCCTTGACTACTATTATGTAGAAAATCTCACAGAACAGAAGACTAGTTTGCTCCAATGGGGTGCGTACACATCTGTGACCAATGCGTACGCAACCCATAAGCATATCTCAACCTTTAGAAAACAGAAAGCAAACTAAACTAACCCTAGGACTAAATATCAAGAACACTGCAAGCTGATAAAATTATTACGAAATCATGAGAATGAATGTTTGCCTAACATATCAATATTAGTATCATTAATTGATATCAACGATGATAAGCGGGTAGTCGGTCCCATTCAGATTTAACCTACTCCACTATTATGGCATGCTAAACAATAATTAAATAATATAATCATTTATACATGCTTCACATTAACTCCTAAACATGCTTGATTTATAGAAAACATTTCTACTATTTTACACATGCAATTATGCTTCTAATATGCATAATTTCATCCTACGAATCTGAATGAACGATTAAAATAGGGATTACCCTCAGGTTTATTTGCCTTCGGTCTCGATCAATCTTCCTTTACGGCCCCTTGGAATCACAGCTCTCCTTCAAACAATTCTCTCTCTCCTAATATGCAAAAATGGTATCTTCTTCTTGTATTTTTTTTCCTTAATTTTTCTGAACTTCTTCCACAGAATCATAATGGTATATTTATAGGGTTTGCTAGGGTTCCTGGGAGTCCCTCGTCAGATTGCTCACACTTTCCTATCCCAAATGGACTCTAACTCTCGGGTTAGACAGTCCTCACAAACAGGGAAACGCAGTCCTAGAAAAATAAGGCATCGTGCGTACGCAACCCAAGTAGTTGCGTATGCATGCTGCGTACTCATCCAATGGAATGCGTACGCATGGGATCTTTGTGATTTTTTTGAAGTCGTGCTGTGATTCCGTAGGTTTGCTCGGGATTATTTCACGTGCTTTCAGATCGAACAATAAATATCATCATTGGGATAAAAAAAGTTTAGAATCATTAGTGGTGCAAAATGGGGTGTCTACACCCATTCTTAGGCAAGTGCCTTTGGTTCGTAATGATAAATATACAGCTATATTTATTAATAACATCTGAATTCGTATTGATTGAATCTTTGTGTGTAGTTACAATTCTTTAACAATAAAACAATCTCAAATTAGCAATATTAATTGATCTAGGAAGCTCTCGTTCTGACTCTAGGCTTTTTAGTCTGTACGAACCTGTGCCCCCCACACTGATGACTTCGTAGGGTCCTTCCCAGGTAGCCCCGAGCTTCTCTTCTGTTGGATTCCTGGTTCTCGAGTTGACCTGTCTAAGTACCAACTCTCCAACTTTAAATTCTCTGGACTTGACTCTCCTATTGTAGTATTTTTTTAGCTCTTGTTGGTAAGATGCCATCTTGATTTGAGCTCTTTCCCTTCCTTCTTCTGTCAGATCTAAGTCTTGAGCCAAGATTTGCTCGTTTGTAGTTGCATCATACTGCTCTATTCCAAGACTTGGTAAGCCCAGTTTAATTGGAATTATTGCTTCCATCCCATAGGTCATTGAGAATGGTGTCTCCTTTGTAGACCTTCTCAGTGTAGTTCGGTATGCCCACAGCATAGAGTGCAACTCATCGGGCCATGGCCCTTTAGTGTTATCGAGCCTCTTATTTATCCTCGCTACTGTAATCTTATTAGTTGCTTTGGCTTGGCCATTGCATTGCGGATAGCTTGGGCTCGAATACCACCATTAGATTCCCTGTTCTGTGCTGAACTCCCTAAATCTTCTGCTATCGAACTGAGTTCTATTATCTGAAATGAATGCCCTGGGGACCCCGAATCGAGTTATAATATTTTCCTAAAGAAATTTGATGATGTCAGAATCCTTGATAGATGCGAGTGCTATTACTTCTACCCATTTGGTGAAATAATCAGTTGCAATGAACAAATATTTTCTATTTCCCGAGGCCACAGGCAATGAACCAACAAGATCTAGACCCCAGTGGGCAAAAAGCCAGGGGGTAGATATAGGATATAACTCTTGAGCTAGATGGTGGATCTTGTAAGCGAACATCTGGCAGTTTGAACACTTTTTAACATATCTCACTACATCTTTCTGCATGTATGGTCACCAGTATCTTTGGGTATTCGCCTGATGTGCTAGAGATCTTTCCCTAATGTGAACCCTGGTAGGACCCTTTGTGGAGCTTAGCAAGAAGGTCTAAAACCTGGTTCGGATGTATACATTTCAAGTAAGGCCCTATGTAAGACCTATTGTAAAGGCTGCCCGAGGGAGATAACCAAAACTGAGCTAACTTAGTTCGAACTCTATGCCTTTGATTTTTATCTTCAGGTAGTTCATCTCTTTGTAGATAGGTAGTAATCTCGTCCATCCAGCTAGGGATAAGGACTGAATGTTCGAGATAGTATCTTCAGTTCCAATATTAGGTTCATGAAGGACCTTAATGTGTATTGTCCTGGGACTATTTGTTTCCAAAGCTGCAGCCAGAGTAGCCAACCCATTTGCATGTCTGTTTAGATCCCTCACGGAGCGCCGGAACTCAATATTTTTAAAATCAAAAGCTAATTCCCAAACTTTGTGTGTATATGCTATCATTCTTCCATCTTTGGCCTCGTATTCTCTGTTCAATTGGTTAACCACGAGCCTAGAATCGTTGTATACCAACAAATCTTTCACTCCTATTGCTTAGACAATTCCTAGTCCTGCCACAACTGTTTCATATTTGACTTTGTTATTCGAGGACGGGAATATAAACCTTATTACTTGCTCAATAATCTCGTCTTTTGGAACTGTCAACACTATACCCAGACCTGCCCTTTTTCCATTCGATGCTCCTTCCACTTTGAGCTCCCACTTCCTTGTCACTGCCATTATTCTCTTCCCCCTAGTTTCAGCCAGAGATGAGTGAACTGCTTTCTGGTTTGAACAGGAGCTAGGATTCACAAATTCAGCAAGGAAATCTACTAACACTTGGCCTTTAATTGTAGTTCGGGGCTAAAAATGTATGTCATAAGCATTAAGTTCTACCCCCCACTTCGAGACTCGTCCTGAGAGGTCAACTCACCTCAAGACATCTTTTAATCGAAAATTGGTGAGTACAGTGATAGGATAAGATTGGAAGTAGTGTTATAGTTTTCAAGAAGTTGTGATGAGTGCTAAAATCAACTTTTCGAGAGGAAGGTAGTGAGGTTCAGCATCTAATAGTGTTTTGCTTATGTAAAATTGGTTTCTGTTCGGTACCACACTGAGCAATGAGTATTCTACTAAGAGAATGTGCGGAAACTGTTAGGTAAAGGTAAAGTGTTTCCCCAAGGTGTGGGTGGGTGAGGGTGGGGAGCTTTTCTAGGTGAGCAACAAGTTTTTGGTAGGCCTTTTGGCATTCTGTGGTCCATTTCGTGTGTTTGCCTTTCTTTAAAATCTAAAAGAAGGGGTGGCACTTGTCTGATGATCTCGAAATGAATGTACTAAGTGCTGCTACCATTCCATTTAGTTGTTGGACATCTCTGACTTTAGTTGGCGTTTTGAGAGTTCTTATTGCCTCAATCTTGGTTGGGTTGGCTTCTATTCCTCTTCTCAAGACTAGATGCCCCATAAATTTCCCCGAGGTGACTCCAAATGAACTTTTCTTAGCATTTAACTTCATCTTATACTCTCTGAGTTGGACAAAAGCTTCAGTCAGGTCTGTCAAGTGGTTTTTCTCTGGACTGCCCTTCATAATGGTATTATCAACATATGCTTCGAGATTTTTGCCAATCAATCCCTTAAACATCCTGCTTACTAGACGTTGATAAGTTGCCCTAGCATTTTTCAGCCAAAATGGCATTACTATGTAGTAATAAGTACCCTTCGGGGTGATAAATCCTATTTTTTCTTGATCATACTCTGCCAAAGTATTTGATGGTAGCCCGAGAAGGTATCGAAGATACTTAATTGCTCGTACCCCGAGATAGAGTCTATCAGTTGGTCAATCCTTGGCAACAAAAAACTGTCCTTCGGGCTTGCCTTATTGAGATCTGTGAAGTCGATGCATGCACGCCAATCTCCTGTTCTCTTCTTAACACAAACAGAATTGGCCAGCGAAGTTGGGTACTTTACTACTCTGATAAATCCTGTCTTTAGTAGCTTATCTACTTCTATAGAAATCATCTGAGCTCGATCATCAGATAATCTTCGTTGTTTCTAAACCACGGGCTTGCAATTCGGGTTAACCTACAGCTCGTGCCTGATAATATGAGGGTAAATTCCAGGCATCTTGTGAGGTGACCAAGCAAACACATCAATATTGCTTTTCAGAAATTAAAACAGTTCTACGGCGTGCCCTGATTCAATGATTTCCCGATCCAAAAGAACTTCTCAAGATTTTTAGGATCAATCACTTTCTTTATTAACTTTTCCCTAATTCGGTCTGTGGGCTTTAGAGTTGTTTCTTCCACCCTGGGCCTCTCCCCTTTTCGTTGCTATAAGGGGTTTGGGTTGATCTTAGCTTTCTTTTTCTACTCTAAGGTCTATTTGGGGCCCTTAGTCTTGTCAGCTCCGGAGCTAGGGAAGCATGAAATTTTAGATTTGAGCCTTTCATCTGAGGAGGTTGAATAGCTTGCATACTTCGCCAAAAAGCATTCTCGGGCTATTGCTTGACTTCCTTTAATCTACATGATTCCCTTTGGATACGGGAACCTAATGGACTCGTGGTAAGAGGATGGCATAGCTTTGATAGCGTTGATCTAGGGTCGCTCGAGAATCACATTATATGCTGACCTTTCCTGAATGACCATGAAGGTTTCCATGAATTGAACTGGCCCTGCCCGAACTGGAAGAATGATCTGTCCTAGGGTCCCATTAAAAGCCCTCAAGCTGATGTGGCAAGGTTTGAGATCGGAGTCCTTTAGTCCGAGTTGCCCAAATAGCTTCTGGAACACCATATTCACCGATGCCCCATTGTCCACATAGACTTTTCCCACATCATAATTCTCAGTGAGCATCCGCACCACCAAGGCATCATTGTGAAGGCATCGTACTGTTCCATCAGATCCAGCATCTCTAAAGAACATAAACTTTTCTCTAGACTTTCTTTCTTCCCGAGGTAGTAGCATCGGTTCACTCCCAACATTGCTGACCTCGGCATTTTGACAAGCCACTCTGTACTAAGCTCTAAGCTGCTGGCTGACAGAATAGTTTCCTCGTATCAACTTGTGATAACGTCAATTCTTCCCAGGATCTTTGGTTGAGTGGATTGTGGAGTTTTGTTTTTAAGCTTCTTAGACTCGGATGGTTGCTTTTTCTCACCTCGGGCTATGAACTTATTCAGTTTGCCATCCTTGGTCTAAGCCTTGAGATTGTTTTTCAGAATTCTACAGTCTTCCGTTTTATGGCCATAGTCCTTGTGGTAACTGTAAAACAGTTTTCTATTTCTCTTCTCAGGATCTTTAGCCATGGGTCTAGATCTTTTAAAGAACTCTTTCTCCTCCACTGCTTTCATCAGCTTATAGATTGGGAGGGTGAATACTGTAAAAATGGCCCGGTTTGGATTAGAAGACTGTTTTGGTTTCTATTCTCAGGGTATGTCCTTTTGAGGTTTGGAATCTCTTATCTTGTCATCTTTTTCACTATTTTTAGTAGACTTTGGGAGATAAAAGTCATCCAATTTCGAGTAATTAGCCACAGTAGAAAGCAACTTAGCTAGGCTTTTGGGGGGATTAACGGTCAGTTCTTTGAACAGAGGTGATGGCTTGCTGTGCCCGAGTCGGAAGAGATCCATGGCATTCTTCTCGACTGGATCATCAATTTCGTTATAAACCTCCCAAAACCTCTGGGAGTATTCCTAAAGACCCTCCGCATCTTTCTATTTTAATTCGTAGAGGTTCTCCATTGTCTTCGGGAATTTGCAGCCCGTAATAAACCTTTTCTTAAAGAGTTTACTCAGCTCTTCCCAACTATCAATAGACTCATCTGGAATTTTGGCCACCATTTAAGGGCCACATCGCCCAAACTCATGGGGAAAATTTTACAGAGAAACCCCTCATTCTCGGAATATAATGACATGTGTTGTAAATAAGAATTAAATGATGGTCGGGATCTATAGAAAACGAGTAAAGAGTAAAGGCTATTTTGGAGTACCCTCGTGGGATTTAAACCCGTTGAATCCACATCGTGAACGGAGTTTGACCCACCGCAGAGCTCTTTGGCTTATCTCTTCTTCTCTCTTAGTTATCCCAATGCCTTTTAAAGTCTTTTTCATCATTTTCCTCTTGTCCGGGAGATCGAGAGTGCTTTCTATTGTTCCCACCAGAGGTCCTTTCTCTTCCTCGTTCGAGAAATTTGGATTTGTGATGCTGCTTCTTGCTCAAGGGACCTATAGACTGGTTCGTTGTGTTACTTATCCTCCCGCCTTGAGTGCAGGTTCTCTGGATCGGGGGAATGTTGTGTCACTGTAGACACCCTATTTTGTACCACCTAATAATTTTAAATCCTTTTTATCCTAATGATGATAATTATTATTCGACCTAAAGCACGTGAAATAATCCCGAGCTGGCCTGCGGAATCACAGCAAGACTTCAACAAAATTACACAAAGAACCCGTGTGTACGCATCCCCACTGGATGAGTACGCATCATACGTACGCAACTACTTGGGTTGCATACGCACCTTACCTTATTTTTTTGAAACCGCATTTCCCTGTCTGTGAAGACTGTCCAACCCGAGAGATAGAGTCCATTTGGGATGGGGAAGAGAGAGCAATCTGGGGCGGGACTCCTAGGAACCCTAGCAAACCCTATAAATATACTATTATAATTCTGTATGGGGGAGGGGAAAGGTTCAGAAAAAATTAAGGAAAAACAAGAAGAAGAGACCACTTTTACATACTAGGAGAGACAGAATTGCTTGAAGGAAAGCTGTGATTCCAAAGGGCTGTAAAAGAGGATTGATCGAGACCGAAGGCGAATAAACTTGAGGGTAATTCCTATTTTAATCGTTTATTAATATTCGTAGAATGGAATTATTAGAAGTATAATTGCATGTGTAAAATACTAGGAATGTTCCCTATCAATTCAGCATGATTAGGAGTTAATAGGAAGCATGAATAAATGATTATATTGTTCGATTATCGTTTAGCATGCCATGATAGTGGAGTAGGGTGAATCTAAATAGGACCGACTGCCTGTTTATCATAGTTAGTATCGATTAATGATGTTAATTTGGATATGTTAGGCGGATATTCATTCTCATGATTTCGTAGTAATTTTATCTGCTTGTAGTGGTTCTTAGATTTAGTCCTAGGATTAGTTTAGGTTATACTCTGTTTTCTGGAATCTGAGATGTCTACGAGTTGCGTACGCCTTCCTCATAGATGCGTACGCACCCCATTAAGACAGATAGTCTTTTGCTTCCTAGGGTGTTTTGCATATTAGTGTTTAGGATTTTCCTTTCTTGATTGTTATTATTGTCCAGAATCATTAATGCATGTGGGTTATTTGCATATAGCTAACAGAAGTGCAGGCATAGGAATGCAAAAGGTGAGTACGCAACTGGCATAGGTGCGTATGCACCACGTTGATTTGTAGGCAGCAAGCCTGCTCACTGGTTATTAATTTTGTTTAGCCTTGTTATATGATTCTTGGGTTATACATTCTGCATGTTTCATCCACTGTTACATGATATAATTGTTGCATGTTTTAGGGTTAATTTTAATTGAATGACAATTTAATTACGGCCAATAGTTATGTGTGGGGGCCGGTTTCGACCGGGCATTGTCGGGTGCCTAATACCTTCTCGATGATGTACCCTTGCTCTAAACCCGAATCTTTGGTTATGACGAGCTGGACCCTGCTAGGGTTCATTGTTCCCAGATAGTAACTGGGTGGCGACTCCTCTCCGTGATTAGTCTTTCGAGGCTAATTGCGTACTCTCGAACCATTGCGGTAGTTAAAATAATTTCTCTTCAGGGCGTGGTGCTCACAGTCACGCCCCAAAATTTATATACCATAAACACGTACAATTTTTATGAGCTCCGTATAAATAAACCTTTTCAAAAATACATTCCATTTGAAAATACAGAGTATTGCACAGCTGCGGGTAGCGATGGTTAACCCAAAAATCATCATCAATATACATTGGCCAACCAAATGAATAAAATTACATCAGCTTTAAATAAAAATACATGTACATAATAGTCTCTCCAAATCTTGACCCCAATTCTATTACGTATCTCCAATAATGATCACCTGAAAATATATTGGGGTGAGCAAACAACAGCCCAATAGGAAATCTAATTTCTATACAATAAATAATGTTTCAAATATGACATGCAAATATTTATATATTCAAAATAATATATAAATCAAATAATACAAATTCTAATTCATAAACCTCAAATATAATCCACTGATCAATAATAATTCAATTCTCAAATATATTGGTCTCAATAAAATTAACTATCATAATTCATGATATCAAATAATATCACCATTAATAATTATCACTTTGCATAAATCAAATCTTAACATATGTTTCAAAATAATCATCATTCACTGTATAAAGATTAAACTCCCTACCTGAAAAATGAGTGAATAAAATTATTAACCATAACTGTAGACATGTAGATTGGCTCCAAAAATACAAAATCCATACTAGTAGACATGGGATTCGAGCTCCCACCTCCTGCAAATATCCGTCCCCCCTCTGAGAGCCTCTCTCGGCTTCGTCTTGATCTGCGTCTTCTTTCTTTCTCTCCTCTCTTCTTCTCCTTTTATTTCTTTCTCTCCTTCTCTCTTTCTCCCTTCTTTTCTCCCGTCCTTTTCTCCTTTTTCCCTTCATTTATTTCTTCTTCTTTTCTTTCTTCTCTTCTCACCCAATGCATTTATTTCTTTTGACCTTTTTATTCTTTCCCCCAAACAGAACCGGTCAATTCTTCCCTTCCTCTTCCTTTTTTTCTTTTTTTCTACACCTACCTGCCACCTTTTCTTCTTTTTCTTCTATTCTCATGCCACTTATCTTCCTTTCTTTATTATCCTTTTTGACTTTTCTTCTCTTCTTTCTTCTCTTGTCTTTTCTTTCCTCCATCCACACACACACACACACACACACACATATATATATAACAATTTAATCATCTTTTCCACCCAAAACAATTTAATGCAATATCTCCCAACATCCAATTGATCTCATCTTGATTTTCTATATAAAATATTTAAATTTATCACCCTATGTATAATTCCACTAAATATACACGTAAAATAAATCAATAAATATTCGGGGTATTACATGTTGCCTGTCATTGCGCCCACTGTGGTGGTGATGGTGCGAAAATCTATTTCTAGGTGTGTGAACCCTGAAAAGTAGCCCATATGATTGAAAAAGATTGAAAAGGAGTCGCCACCATATTTTTTAAAGGAAACAAGGAAAACCCTAAAAACCATTTTTGTTTTAAGAAAACAATTGAAAAGACTCCATATAAAAAGAAAGGCAAAAACAGTCTTTTAGAAACCAAAAAGACTAAGGATTTGGAGGTTAAGTTATGATATGGGAAGGTTCTAGGTAAGGCCTATAGGCACCTATGTCACACTTTTGGTCTCTCAGTTTATTTGGGCTAAATTAAAGTATTTTTTCATTAAAAAAATCAGTATATATCACTACAAGATAGCATCCATATCATTCATTCATCCATCCACATAATCAAATAAAATAAAGAAAAGAAAGAAAAACTAGGATACTTGGATCCTAGGGTGGACTTGAACCTCAAAGCGAGCACCTACGTACCATGTAACGAAATACATGGATCAAAGTTCATGTAGTTCGATTAGAATTAGGGTTAAATCCTAATATAAACCTATGGTAAAAACCCAAAGTTTCCTTATTTGAAGAAGTAGAGAATCTGATAAGTAAACCAAGTTTGGAATCAAGCAACTTCCACAGGATGGAAGCTTTGATAAAAAGGATTTATTTAATAAGGAAACCTCTAATTATGACCATAGATTCATATTAAGAAATAATCCTAAAAAAGGGAGAAGGGAAAAGGGAAGGAAAGTTAGGAAAAGTGAATTAGGGCACTTTTATACCCTACTTATTTTGTGCAATTTACTCCAAACAATAGCAAGCTTAACTAATAACAGCCCTATTTGCAATAAGACAATTATCGCATTTGTTTGTACCCTTACACGTGCTCAAAACCATGTAAAAACAATGATATATAAATCTGGACAGAATAATATTAAGGCCTAAATCATCCATTAATCATGCAAATAACATAAATAATGAATTTTTATAAACCCTAATGCAACCCTAATTCCATGACATGCATAAAAACCCTAGAAAGCAATTATATGAATGCAAAAAAAAAAAAAAAAATCATAGTTATTCCATATGCAATACATATACAGCAACTATGAAGAAAAACCAATAGAAAAACCCTAAACTATCATGTTATATGCAACTTACCTAAAATAAGGATAATAGAAACCCTAAACTCACAATCATGCTTAAAATCCTATGAAATAAACCAAAAACATGCTAAACTCATCATAGACAATATTTATTTCATGTATATTAACTAACTAAAGTATTTATACATGATAAAAATGCTATCTTTAACATACCATAGGCCTATTCTATAAGCAAACCCATATTCAGCACTAATAAGGAAGAAAAGTTACCTTAGGAAAGCTTCCTTTGTTGCTGTAGAGACTTTTTCTTGCTCTTGTGAATTATTCGAAACAAGTTTCTTCAAGGCTATAGCAAGAACTTCAACTATCTGTTACAACCTATTTTTGCCACCTTAGCTAGGGTTTGTCATTTCACGTGTCTTTTTGTTTTCTTTTTGAGTCTAGTCTTTTGCATTGAGTTTCTAAGGTCTTGAGGATGTTGTGTATGAATTTTGGTTCGATTTGGAGTTGATCTTGAGGGTTAATAAGAACTTTTGTGATTTGAGGGGCATAATCGTCTTTTAGGTCACAAACTTTCCATTTGACTTTAAAATGATCTCCAAGTTGCCAATTGGAGTTCATATAGATGCATTTGAGGTATTTATGGGTTCAATTCGATGAATTGATGGTTCGGGATTAGAATGGCTCAACATGGCTCAGGTTGGTTAAGAGACCTATTTCGGGTTAGCTTGAATTAGCTCATGATTTTCACTCCATTCCTATTCATTTGACTTTGATTAGTCTTAATTTCATCCCCAAATGTGTTTAGGGAGGTTGAATTTCGAATTGGAAGACATTCGGTGCAACCCTATGTGCATATCTAAGCTAAGCGACGGTGGTGCATAGCAGTTAACCGCCTTTGTAAGACTTAACTATGCAGCCATGGCTAGGGTTTTTTGCCCTCAAGTAACTCAAATTACACTCCCCTTCAAAACACGGTCGTTTTGGCTTTCGTTTCGTCAAAATTGGAGTTGATTTGGGCCCTGAAACACATTTAGAAGATGAAAGGGTCAAAAAATAGGCAAGAGATGACGAGGCCACGGGTGACCACCCAGGTCTGGGTGGCTAGCCGCCTGGGCCTAGGCTGCTAGCCGCCCATCCCCAGGTGGTCGCTTGAGCCACTTTCTATTTTTGAAGTGCTGAAGCGGATCCTTCCCTATTTTCTTGAATTTTTCCGCCTCCAGCCGCCATTTCACCTTATTTTTAACCCTAATTGACCTACTTGAGCCCCAAGGGAGTCTCTAAGAACTCTTGGATCAATATCTAGGGTTTTAATCCCAACCATTGAGGGATTTCCCTCAAACTCTATAAATACCCCCTTATACTTCAGCATTAGGGGAGGCACTTGGAGAGACTTGGAGGCACCTAGAGGCAATTACAACCATCCTTAGGGTAGTTTAACCTAATTTGTGAGTGGGAGAGTGAGAGAGAGAGCTTGAAGGAGGGCCGGAGCTTTGTTTGGAGGCTTGAAGGAGAGTATTTCCAACAGTTCATAAGAGGAGAAGGAGTCTCTACAGCAGCAAGAAGGCTCTACCACAGGTATACCTCCCTCCCTTCTTCTCTTTCATTCAAATTAGGGTTCTGCTTAGAATAGCCATATTTCATGATCAAGCTTGCATTTTTATCAAGTTTTGCTACTTCTATTAGTTAATATGCATGATTAGGATGTTGTTCATGGGTTGTTTTGCATACTAGAGGATTGTTTCATGTGATTTAATGCATAGTTGGGATTCTAGGGTTTCTCTTGTGCTGAAATTGAGTATTTGCTTAGAATAGCTGTATTTCATGTGCAAGCTTATAATTTTATCATATGTTGATGCTTCCATTGGTTAATATGCATGATTAGAATGCTATTCATAATCGGTTTTGCATGATTTAGAGTTATTTCATGTGATTTTATGCATAATTGTGATTCTAGAGTTTTATTCATCCTTGTTTTAGGAAAGTTGCATATAGTATGGTAGCTTAGGGATTTTCTTTGATTTTTCTTCATAATTGCTGTATATGTGCTACATATTAGATAATTATGATATTTTCAGCATTCATGTAGTAGATTTTAGGGTTTTCATGCATGCCATGATTCTAGGATTGAATTAGGGTTTATGATTGTTCACTATTTATGTTATTTGCATGTTAAGTGGATGAATATAGGCCTTGATACTATTCTGTCCAGATTTGTTTATTGTCTTTAATATAACATTTTGAGCATTCATGGTAGTGGATTTTAGGGTTTTCTGCATGTCATTGCATATAGGGCTGAATTAAGGTTTTAGTTAGTTCATGATTCATGTTATATACATGACTTATGGACGATTTTAAGCCTTATGTCAATTCTGTCCAGATTTGTTTACTATCCTTAATGGCACATTTTGAGCATATGATATCCTATGTTTAAGCATGATAATTTCTTGGTTAGAAACTAGGTTGGTTTGTTGGTGTTTTTTGGTGTGTTGTGCATGCAAATTGCAGGTTCTTGATAGGTACAAAGCCATAGAAAGTGGGATATGATAGGTGCAATTACCGTACCAATGTGGGGTGATTATTTTGGCTATTACCTTATGCAATAGGGTGGTTATTTTGATAGGTTGTTTTTGCTTAAGGTAAGTGGGGTATGAAGGTGCCCTAATTCACCTTTCCTTCCTTGAAACTTTCCCTTTCACCCTCCTAGAGTTATTTCCTAATAGAGGGATATGGTAGATTCTATAGTTTCCTCTTATAAAAAATGCCTTTTAAATCAAAGTTTTTATCTTTATTGAAATTCCATATTTTCTAAAGATCTTTTGAGAATCATTTATTTTTAGAAACTTACCATATTTCTCTTGAAAGGAAACTTAGGGTTTACCATAGGCCGCTATTAGGTTATAACCCTATTCCCTTTCGAACTACGTGGACTTTGATTCATGTATTTCCATATATGGTACATAGGCGCTCTCCGTGAGGTTCAAGTCCGCCCTAAGATACTAAGTATCCTAGGTTTTCTTTCCTCTCTTTCTCTTTTCTCTTTTTCTTTGATTTATTTGCTTGTGTGGATGAATGAATGGATGATATGCGTGCTATCTTGTGATGATAATTGATAATTTATGTGTGTTTAAGACTTTGATTTAGCCCAATTAAATTAAGAGACCGTTTAGGGCGATATGGGTGCCTATAGGCTTTGCCTAGAACCTTCCCATATCGTAACTTAGCCTCTAAATCCATAATCTTTGATTTTTAAAAGATCTTTTGCTTTACCATTTTAAGCACGAAGTCACTTGTTTTGAAAAATAAAACATTTTAGGATTTTCCTCTTTTCCTTTAAAAAATGAGGTGGCGACTCCCTTTTCAACCCATATGGGCCACTTTTTTAGGGTCCACACTATCTTTCAATTCTCTCTCTCTTATTCTCTCTTAGAACTTAGGTTTAATGCATAAAAGTGGCTCCTAGTTGCCTCCCCCTAGTGCTGAAGCATAGTGGGGTATTTATAGAGTTTAATTAAGATAAATCAATGGCTAGGATTAAAATCCTAAAAATTAATCCAAGGGTTATTAGAGACTCCCTTGGTGCTTAAGAAACTCAAAAGTTATTAAAAATTAGAAGGAAACTCATCCAAAAGAATCCTGGTACGTCAAAATAGGGAAGGAATCCTGCTTTAGCACAACATAGGAAGTGGTCTCGACTGACCACCAAGGCCTAGGCGGCTAGCCACCTGTCCCAGGCAACTAGCCGCCCGGGCTTGCGTAGTCACTTGAGTTCGCTTCAATTTTTCTCCTTTTCTAGACTTTGTTGCCTTCTAGGAGTGTTTCAGGGTCAAATTAACTCTGATTTTGATGAAATAAAAGCCAAAACGATCGTGTTTCGATGAGGAACACATTTTTAAACATTTTAGGGTGAAAACCACTAATCATGGGTGCACGGTTAGGTTTTACAAAGATGGTTAACTGCTATGCACTATCATTGCAAAGCATAGGTATGCACATAGAATTGAACCAAATGTTTTCAAAACTAAAATTAAACATTTCAAAACACTTTTGAGGATAAAATAAAAACTAATTAAAGTTAATTTGAGAAGAATTGATTGGTAATTGTGAGTTGAATTGAACCAACCCGAAGTATGTCTTTTAACCAACTTGAACTATTATGAGCTATTTTAACCTTAAGTCATTGATTCATCAAATTAAACCTATAAATACCTTATATGCATCAATATGAATTCCAATTGACAATTTGGAGATCATTTCAAGGTCAAGTGAAAAGTTTGTGACCTAAAAGACGATTATGCGCCTTAAGTCACAAAAGCTCTTATTAATCCTCAAGATCAACTCCAAATTGAACCAAAATTCATATCCATTATCTTTAAAACTCTAAAAACCTAATGCAAATGACTCGACTAAAAAACAAGGCAAAAACCTACATGAAATGACGAACCCTAAGGTTTAAGGAAAAAAACAAGAAATAATGAAAGCATGATCTTGAAGTCTTGAACTGCTGAAAAATATTCATGAAAACCTACGAGCAAGGTAGGTGGAAGTGGAACAATATCAATAATGGAAATCTAACTTGACAGGAAAAAGTAATAAAAAAAAAAAATCAAAACCTTATATAGAGATTACTCATTAGAACTTATATCTTGTACCTCAAACTAGACCAAACTAATCCTCTAAGTGATTTTTTATTTTTTTTCCTAAGGGTTTTGGCCTCTATTTTATTTTTATTTTACCTGCAGAAAATGCATAATTGAAATTCATGCTTGCATATGGTTTGGTAAATTGTTATTGCGTTTAACAACTTGCGTGAAAAATCTAAACATTATTGGCTGATAAAAAAATCTAACCCTTAATGATACATGGTTCAAGTGTTTAACTTCCATGTGTCTTTGTAACTAAAAGATTCAACACATCAAATGCATGCAAAGCTATATCTTTGTACAATTGTATACCAGTTTTGGTGAAAGCAAATTCATTTTTTTATTTTTTCAAGAGTGATACTTTTTTTTTTAGTGAACATTCAACAACAATACATATCTATACTATATTGACCTTTTCATATTGTTGTAACTTAGTCAAATTGAAGATGAGGTGGATCTTTCTTTACGAGGAAGTTTAAAGTGTTGAATGATGCTGATATGGGTACTTTCGTTGGAATGTTTTAGCGTGTGATTATTATCACAGGCTAAACAGATCACTCAAATAAGTGTTTTTTTTTCTTTTCTATTTCTACTTGTGTTTAAAAGCCATGCATTTTTTTCCCTACTCAAATAAGTGCTTTTCTAATACAATGAATTTACTAAATTTTCACCAAACTAAGCCAGCACGAAATGATAGTCATTATTTTTTATGTTCTTAGGTAACTTTTATGTTGCGGACATAGTAGCTTTGTTGAAGGTAAGGAATTTTTTATGCTTTGCAAGGATAATGATATTTTATTATATTATTTGTTAAAATTTCTGCATCTACCTTTCATGGGTTTTATTTTTTCCTTTATTTTGTTTAATTCATGAACATAGTTGTTTTGGGACTTTCGTTTAGGGTTCATTTATGTGAAAAATTCTCTTCTTCGTTTATTTATAACATTATGTTTATATATAAAGGAAGAATGGATTTTGAGTCCTTGGTATTGAGTAAGAATATGTTTGTGATTTAATCAAGGCATGGTTTTATATTTTGCACTGCCTCGCTTTTCTGTAACTCGTAGCGTTCCTTTGATAGTCATAAATACCATGTGACGATTGGAGAAATAACATTAAACTCGTGTGTAGCACGTTTCTCCTAGTAAAATAGAAGGATTTTTATTCTTGAACCAACTTAAGTAGCTGAAACTTTTGTTACCATAAAAATAAAATAGACGGATATTTTTCTTAAACCAATTTATGTACCTGGTTAGTAAAACATGCCAACTCGCTCCACACACATTCCACGCCAAAATCCACATCCCCTCATAGTACAAGATTTGTGACACCTTAACATATTTTTTATAATTGATATTAGTCTAGTAGCTTTGATGTCCAGTAGAAGAAAAACTTACATGCAATTATGATACAATTAATATTATATCACAAATTAATGATAATAAAGTAAAATAAAATTATTTAGGGCAAAATACATATTAGTGTCACGAACTTAACCCCCAGTTTCAATGTGGTATATTAACTTTTAATTTGCATAATTTAGTGCATCAACTGTGCATCCGTGTGTCAATGTAAGAAATCAATGGACGAACGTTGGATTCATAGCAGTGAAAGTCACGGGCGCACACGTGGTGGCCAGTTGGCATCCTACATGACCAGATGAACTAATTTCCCACCATTTTCAGAGCACGTGCTCTGCACGTGAGGATTAGTTCAATCAATAAGCCATTCTCCCCCCATTTGAGAGCACATGGTCTGCACGTGAGGGTTACTTAACCTTTACCTTCACCTTGTATGCTGCTGGACACGATCTAGGGCTCAAAACAGAGAAAGAAATAGGGTGAGTGAGAGAGAGAGAGAGGCGATGGAGGCTTGATCTGGATCTGGACAGGCTAGAGCGGGTTGTCAGCGAGATCCAGCCGTCGATCCCACCATTGATCAAACCCCACGAAGTCCCCATTTGTTGTTGGAACCTCTACTGCACCTCCGCCGTTGAGACCCCCTTTTCCGCCACTGCTCAAACACCACAACCGACAAGATCCAATGTCGATCCCTGAAACCCTCCGATGAGACCCATCGTTGAAACCCTCCGCCGCCTTCCAATTGCTGACAGATGAGTCGGCAACTTCTACAACACTATCTCCGACATCGGTGAAACAACGACGATCTTCTCTTTGATTTGTTTTCCTCTGTTTTTTTTTTCTTTTTCTTTTTTTCCTTCCCTCTCCTACCCTCCCATCTCATTCTCTCCTTCCTTCCCGTGGTGAGAACTGTAGAAACGAGGGGCAAATGTTCCCATATTTGCATGTGAGGAGATAGGGCTGAGAGAAAGAGAGGTGGCTGTCATTGAGGTCTTGCTGCTATGCTCTATTCCAATGTTTGATTAAAGTTTTTAAAAAAAAGTTTGGCCGGAAAAAATGGAGCTAGCCGGAGTATGGAATCTATGGGTGGCCTAGAGTGCTCACGTGCAGACCATGTGCTCTCAAATGGGAGGAGAATGGCTTATTGATTGAACTAATCCTCACGTGCAGAGCACGTGCTCTGAAAATGGTGGGAAATTGGTTCATCTGGCCATGTAGGATGCCACGTAGATGCCAGCTGGCCACCACATGTGTGCCCGTGACTTTCACCGTTATAAATCCAACGTCCGTCCACTGATTTCCTACATTGACACACGGATGCACAGTTGATGCACTAAATTGTGCAAATTAAAAGTTAATATACCACATTGAAACTGGGGGTTAAGTTCGTGACACTAATATATAGTTTGCCCAATTATTTAATACTTTTTAGACTGACAACCTTGTTTTACTTTTCCCTTGTAAACGAGAAAAACTTTCATATAATTGTGATAGGATCAGGTGGTATTACAAATTAATTGATGTCTTGCAAAGTGAGATTATCAATGTATTTTTTGACCTCATAATCTTACTTTGTAAAACCCTCCATTGACTTGTGATACCACTTTGTCCTATCACAATTACATGGAAGTGTTTTTCCTTGTGAACCCATGACACCACGTGTGTGAGTTACCTTTAATACTCACCCGTCCGTACGTCCACTTTCTGCGGCTGGTAGCTGTGACATATTTGAAAGAGTTGGAGACACAGGGCTGACTAACTTTTCCCGTATGAGTTGACAACACATTTTTGGTCCTCCTAACTGGATTTTTCACACCTCCCTGTCTAGTTGACCCAGTTAGTCACACCTGTTCCTCAGCCTCGTTCGAGTTCAAATAAAACTAGAAACTCTTTGTCCCATTCACATATAACAGATCCGATGGGCTGTCAACTCCAATCTGATGCTGAAAATCCTTACATTTCCCACTTTTCTTTGCTACTCCCGAGCTTACAGCCAATTTTTACTTTATGTAATTTCCTTCCACTACCACGTATTGGGTTATAAGCCCAGTCTGACAGTGTCCTCTCCTACGCAGTCACACAGATCGATCGCCCTTCTCTCTACTTTGTCTCTCCGATCTCATACTCGGCTCTCTGCTCTTTCTCCGCTCTCCTCAAATTTCTCCATTTTTTCAGTTTCTCAACTTGGCTTCTGAGAAATTTGGCCGGAGGACAACCTTTATCATCGATGGATGTTGTTTAAGGTGACGAAGAAGCTTTACTTGAATATTGAACAGTGACGTCGACGGTGAGTTTTCATTCGTGCTCCCTATTCTTGCTTTTGGGTGCTCTGATTTGTTCTCTACGATTTGCGATTTGGTGACTGTGAAAGCTTCTTTGGTTGTCTACAATTGATCATGGTGATTTGTGTAATTTCCATAGTTACCCAAAAAGAGCGGGTTTTCGTGCCGTTTCAGTCCTCTTTCGAGTTTGGGTCATCTTTGATCTTTGAGAGTCTTTTTGTGTGTGTTCTCCTTCATGATCCTGTGTTCTTATTAAGTTTCTTCCTGCTAATGTCTTGCTCTTGTTCTATTAGGGTTGCTACTTAAAGAACGCTGTTCGGTGCTTGAAGGTGTGTAGTTACTCTTTTGCGTTTTCTTTTTCTCTTCATTTTTTAGCTGCTTCTGTCAATTGCTTTGTGGGCTTTCATATAGCTGTCTTGCTTTTGTCAATTGTTTTTTTATCAATTGCTTTGTGACCATCATAGCATCTAAAAATGAAATACCGTCGAATCATTGGACGCATATCACATATTTTTTTTCTAGCAACCACACGGAGCATAAATTATAACAATTGGATTCTCTTTTCTAACTCGATTTTGGTGTCTTTAGTTTTTCATGATATTTTATATTACGCTGTATTTGGTTGATAGATTTTATAAGGGAAAGAAAATGTAAGGGAAAAAAATGGAAAGGAAAGAAAATGTGTGGAAAATATAAAATTTTCTTGTGTTTAGTTGTCTAGGAAAACTAAGAGGAAAGAAAAGTGGATTCTTAAGGATAGTGATTTTATTGTGTTTGGTTGTTAAGAGTAAAATGAAAGGAAAGAAAAATCTAATAGGATAACACAATCACAACCCTTAGTCTCCCGAACACAAAAAAAAAAATGAAGAAAAAATGCACACACCCAATTTATAAAGAAATTTTGTATTAAATAAAAAATAAATTTCGTATTAATTGAGAAATTTTGGATTGGCTTATGTGAGAGGCACCCACAAAAGGAGCCAAAAAAAGAAAAAGAAAAAGAAAAAAATGGAATAAGGCAAACGACAATAAAAATAAGAGTAAATGAGTAATGCTATATAAAAAATTAAAAAGGGGTGTGGGGATAGATTGATAGAAGAGTCCAGACCTCCACGCCCCTTGTTTTCACTCCATCCTCTATTTCTCTCAATTAGTCAATTTAAAGGCCTCTTAAACTGTAAGTCACAGTATAAGTTCTAAAAAAAAATAAGCAAAAAAAGCCTTCATTGGCTGAGAGGAACATGAGGATGTTTTTAACTAAATTTTCAGCAAATATGATAGCAATGTTCAATAGAAACACAATGTAAAAGAATAACATTCAAAATATGTGTTATGTTGGCAAAAGCCAATTCCAATGGTCTAAACAAGAGTCAATCCTGGAACTATATAACGCATGGGAAGAAAACCACACCTCCATAGAACAAAGCATCCCACAAAGAAATATCATAAGCACAGGCATGACCTTTTTTATTCATTTACTTTACATCAACATTCTGTCAGTTTGCAAAAAGACAACTACAAATGGTGGGAAAAGAAAATGGTATTGGCAGCCAAATGGTATAACATTCCTTTATCAAGAGAGAAGGAAGAAAGAGGAAGGGGGGGGGGGGGGGGGGGGAGCGAACGAAAAGAAGGGAACGAGTTTTTTTCTCAACAAATAATTTTTGCAAAACAAGCCATCTTTCTGTGTCCTGTAACAAATTCATTTTACACAAGCCATCATCTAATGAAACTAAAACTTACATACTTACAATCATCCTTAGGCATGAGAATAGAAACCAAGAGAAGATGAGTATGACAAAAATTTGCAATCCTGTATTAGGCACCAGTCAAACTCCCTCCAGAATGGGAACCCAACAACCCTATGTCAGGACAACTAGTAACACCTTGAACCAGTGCTTTTGAGAATCAGTTGATCAGTTCAAAAACTGTACACCAACAGCAACCAAATCTTTAAATAAGCATGGGAGCAAACCCCCTCAGAATACAATTTTTTAAATCAGCCATATGAAAACCCAAATACTCATCTGTTAGCAATTAAGACACGAGCATCTCCTCTGACCAGTCCTCTTGACAATATGCAAGAAAATCTATTTCAGATTTTAGAGTACTGTTTTTTATAACATAATTCCCTTTTTTTGATAAGCATATAACATAATTCCCTTGTTTGCAAGAAAATCTATTTTAGATTTTGAAATATGATTGGAATTCCTTCTACTAAACTCACATTTTGAAAATTCACAATATGCTCTGCCTGAGAGTATCAGAGTATTCCTTTGCTTTCGAGAAGCCAAGCACAGTCAAGGCTAGGCTAAGAACCTGACAAGAGTGTTGAAAAGACATGAGCATGAGCATAGCCTTTTAAGTCAAAAAGGACGGCTCAGTAAGTGCGTAGGCTGGTGCTGGTGCTGGTACAGGTGCTGCTTGTACTTATTTTACTCCTCTCGTTTCAAATTGGTCGTATTAAAAAAAAACAAGGATTTTAAGGTGATCTTATTAAATAAATAGCTAAATATTTTTATATTAATATATTTTTTTTAAGATTTTAATTTGAATTTTAATCATGTAAAACATTAGAAAACGGAAAAATATATTTTTAAGAGTATTCTAAAAAATAAATCAAAAGGAACTAATAATTTTTTAAATGTGACAATAATTTTAAAACATCAAAAAAATTAAATAGGCCACTTATTTTGAAAACGGAGGAATATTATTTT